>CM050522.1:26366999-27566999 GCA_027563665.1 Antrozous pallidus
GTTGATTTTTATAGATTATGTAATGATGGCCTACATATTTTAAAAAAATGAAAATGCTAGATCATTGCTTTCTATAATGCTTCATCAAACTGAATGAACTAAATGAATAAAATAATTGAATTGGGAGAAGTTGAACCACATGTAATTTCTTTAAGAACATAGACAGTCCTTAATTCTTTCCATATCATCCATGGTGCTAAGAAAAGCATTTTCACATTTTCCATACCAGAATTTCTGTTTTTATATGGAGTATATAGTGGGATTAATATAGTGATGGACAGTTGTACTCTATTAAGACAATAATAAATATGAAATATATATTCAATCCTTACTATCTGTTTGGCCTCGTACAAGTTCTCTATGCCATTCATCCTCAAAAAAATGTCTAATGAAAAGTACTATTTCTATTAGAAAATAAGGAAATTGTGACCAGAGAAAGTACTAGGTGTACCAGTTAATAATGATGGATTTTGTAATCAAAGAAGACATGACAATTTCAAGAGAAACATCAAAAGTGCTTTATTCAAAATTACTTTGCCATACCTTCTGGAACATTCTAGTCATTTCACCATCAAAGCCTAGTTCAAATTAATTATTTGTTGTCAGGAGCAATCAGTATTAATAGTTTCACCTGGTTTTAGAAGCTCATAATACACCACACCATCCTGATCCCACCAAAGGCAGAGCATTGTCTTCTCTCTGAAGTGATTTGGCCTTGCAGTCAATGTTGATGGTTGACCTGGATCAACCCATGATTTTGTGCATTTGGGATTCTCAAAATAAATCCACTTTTCATCGTCAGTCACAATTTGATGCAAAAAAGACTTTCTCTCTTGCTGTTGAAGCAACATTTTACTGATGACTTTTCAGATTTGTCTTTTTTCAGTTGATGTGGCACTCATTTTCCTTCCTTTAAAATGTTTCCCATTGCTTGTAAATGATTAGAAATTGTTTGCTGAGCATTGTTTAATCTTTCTGCAAATTGTTTTTGAGTTTGACACATATATTCATTCAATAATGCTTGTAATTGTTGGTCTTCAAACTTTTTCAGTTGATTTGGACGTTCTTTTCCTTTCATATCAAAATCATCCATTTTAAAGTATTTAAACCAGCATTCACAAGTATCTTGAGATGGAGCATGTTCACCATAAGCTACCCAAATTATATGATAACTTTCAGCAGCACTTTTCTTCAAAATAAAATAATGAATTAAAACTTACCACAAATGCTCTTTTTCGCATGAAATTCGACATTTTTAAGCGTAAAAATAACTATGATGTTAACACCTGCAGCAAATTTGACAAATGAAATTTTGAATCTTGTTGTCAATACAACAAAATAGCATACATATCAAATCACACATATATCAACATGTGTGTAACTCCATCTATTGAAAAAAATCCTCATTATTAACCAGTACACCTAGTATGTAATAGGCTCCTGGTGGCACAATTAAGTGGTGAAGCTGGGACTCAAACTCAACCTATTTGCCTCTAGAATTGAAGGTAATATATTATCCATCATGCCTCAGCAATAGAAAGTATGTGCCTATATATAGAAGCAATACTAATTTAATTGATGCAAATGAAGTGACAATACAGACCTATGATACATTTCATTTGAGAATCTCAGAGCCTAATTCTGCTTTGTCACACACACACACCTTCCCTTGTGAGGCTCAGGGTCTGCATGAATGGATCTTTGGTCAATGATTATGCTTATAACAAGTCCAATAGAAATAAATAATGCCAACTATAACTATTGTCGTTAGTGCTTTGCAAACTACTTTATCTCATTTTATATTCATAATCATGAGATGTAGGACAGAGACCATTATTCAGAAACCTACTCACAGGAGAGACTGATATCACCTATCTCACGGGTTCCTGCAGTAGAACCAAGATCTGCTGATCCTCACTCTCCAGCCAAAGCTTTCTCCTCAGTTTCATATAAATTGAAATGAGAATTCCATTTCTCATTGCATGCCAATATTTATTCAGCTCTGTGCCTGACCCAAGGAAGGTCAGCAGCAAATATAAATTGAAGGAACACAGCTGTTCTGCCTAAATATGCTGATGCTTTGCAGAATCATATGAGTCTACCACCTAATGATGCCATAATTAATCTAAGTTTATAATTCTGAGAGTGCCATATAGAAATTACAATACTTTCTAAATGCAGGCTTTTGCACAAAAGTGGACATAGATTGCTGTTTTTTAAGTTGATTCATTGTACCATTCTTAAAAGGATATCTGAATCCAAATATTAACTTCCACACTTACAGTCGGTGGCATAGTCACATTAGACCCAAAGTCACAGGGTCTTAATTTCCTCATCTATAAATATTATCTAACAAATGTCTGGTTTGGGGGGTATGTTTGGTTTGGGGGGTATTTCATAAAGTGTGTAACATGCTTCAAGCACTACCTAAGATAGTGTAAACACTAAGTAGTAGATATTATGTCATCATCATCATTCTATATTTTCTCTAAGATAGCATTGATTGTAAAACTCCACATTATTTTTTTACTACAAAGAAAGAAAAACACCGCAGAGTCAAGTATATCATACCATTGTTTATCATGTGCATCATATCTTAATTATATAAAATACAGTATATGTGCATATGTGTTTATTCAAGTAGTTAAATTGCAGTCTCAATCAAGTTTAAGAGTGGAAAGTTTTAGCTAAATTTTCCCAAAGAAAGTTTAAAAGCAATTCTCTGTCTAACTAAGAAAAATTATTTCAGCAGTGCAATGAAATGTTCTGAGGTGGAGAGAACTATGTATGCTTCTCTAGTTAATATATTTTTAAACTTATGAATGATTTTTTAAATAATGTGTATGCATTCACAGATTTTAATAGGCTAGTAATATATATTGCAAATACAAATAAATACTCTTACTATTTCATTTGGAAAAGTAAAATGTATTTTTGCTCAAAATCAGATAAATACATTTGCAGATTTTTTTATGAGAAAAAGTGATATCTAGTGAATTTCAGGAACTTGATGGGAATGACAAAGTTTAAACTACTGCCAAAGCCAGCACATGAGGTTTATATATACAGACAGAAGAGATTTCACTATGTTGGTGAGACTTTTATTTCTTCTTCCCCATTTTCCATTATTGCTTGGTCAATAGCAATGTAGGATTCTGGGTGTTTTTGTTCAATATGTGTCTCAAGTCTTTCATCCCCCTCTCCCAACTTTAGTCAAAACCAAGCACACATCTTAGCAAAAATTAAATCTCTAGAGAACCTAGGGAATCATTTGTGAGCTATATTTCTGTGTATATTTGAGGATACCCTAATGCTATGTTGGAGCAATGACTTTAAGTATTAAGAATATCATGACTACAGAATAACTAAATCAGCCATAACAGCTGATTCAGAATTTCAAACGCTTTCATTTGTGCAGTAATTGATCAGATTGAATACGTTGATCCAATTCATGATGTGCTGTTTTGTTGAAAGTGGAGATTAATGATACATCAGCTATTATGTGACTACTGTAGCTTACCATTTGCAAATGGAGAGCTCATTTATAATGGGCACTTGAAGTGGGTTTAAATGAAATGGAGCTCTTAGAACAACAGCTCATAGTAAAATGTTTTATAAATATTTTTGCTTTTTATTAATTTGTTGTATTTTAAATTTTACTTCCAAATGTTCTTGCTTTGGAGAATAGACTACAGAGAGACCAGAGTTGTGATTCCTATTGCAATTCAGATTTGAAAATCAGGAGCTATTCAAAGGTGCACTTAAAAAGGTGTATTGCAACTCATTGAGTTTAAGTTTACTTTGAAAGTTGCAATATTAATTTTGTGTAACACTCAGAACAAAAAAATTACTGGCAATCAAACTATGATGCACCATTAATGTTAAGACACATTCCAATATCAGAGAAGTTAAAATGTGAAAATATGGATGACTTAGAAATGATAGCATATGGTAATTCCACTGATAAAATATAGCCATGTTATCTCAGGAGCTATTCAAAGAAAATCACATATTATTCTGCAGAGAAAACCAGGGAACTTGATAACTGAGGAGACATAATAGAGCCCCTTCATTACTATGGATGCTTTGGAATTACCCAGTGGAATAGATCCTTAATTCCATACTCCACAAACCTCAGGGTTCTTCACTCTGCATCATCCCCTGACCTGCAAGCGCAAATCCCAGAGTAGAGAAACTCCACAGCTTGCAAAAGAGCTATTTGAATGTTCCTTGCCAGTTTTGTGCAAAAGAGAAGGTTCAGGATAAAATTCTAATCCTCCTTTAAAGTTATTGCTGATAGAGGTATTGTAACGGGAGCCCTGAGGATGAAAAAATTGCTGGACAGTCGAAATGACCACCAACCTATAGGCTCACATAATTTAAGGCAGTATGATAGGTTTATTCCTCCAGGGCAACTTCACATCTCCCCTCTGCATACCAGCCCCATTTTAATTCATGAAGCGACATTGTGACAAATATAGTGTATTACTGGAGACAGGGAGATGGAGGACAAATACCAGAAGGCATGTTTCAAGGGGGAGAGGGGTAACTGAGGTAAAATCTGGACAGTTAGTCCCAATATTTCAGGGCCAAATTGACAACAGTGCAAAGCCCCCCAACAAACACAACAAACATGCCATAGATAGATAGATAGATAGATAGATAGATAGATAGATAGATAGATAGATAGATATAGATATAGACATAGACATAGACATAGACATAGACATAGACATAGACATAGACATAGACATAGACTTAGACTTAGACATAGACACAGACACAGACACAGACACAGACACAGATATAGATATTGATATAGATATAGATATATGCAATGAAATCCCCAGGAGATACAAGAAAATAAATTATTATTCTAAATTTTATAGATATTAGAGATGTGCTGTTTATGCATAAACATTTTCATATCTGAATATAAAGAAGAAAAATACTAAAAAATGTAATCTAGTCTTTTATTTACACAGTCTGCTAAGCCTCCATAAACCTGATTTTAGCAGGAAATCAAAAGATTGTCCCACACTGTGCAGAATTATTTGCTATTTATTTTTCTTTTTCTTAAACACTGTTCTTTCTCTTAAAAAAAAGGAATCAATAGAAAAGGTGCAGAAATGGTGTGCCTAATTGTCGTGCACATAGCTGCAAATTATAATGAAACCAAATCACGAGTGTGCCAAACTACACCAAACTGTGAAATAACTGAAGCCAAACTGTGAGGCAAAAAAAGATTTAGATTGCTGGTAAATTTAATCTTTAAGGAGTATGTGAATAGAGAGGACAGAAGAAAGTTGCATGCGATTTACTTATTTTTTCAATTTGCCTTTAAACTATTTTTATTCCAAAAAATATATTAGTTTATGTGCATGGTTCTGCTATTTTTGATAGATGTCAGGAAATTAATTAGGCTTTGGAGTGCGAGGATATCACATGGAAGTGGCATGTCTGTCCTTTAACTCAGTGGGTGCTCCATAGAGCAGAACAGCTGCAACAACTTGAAAGGCATTTCTATTGTGCAGTGCTCACTGTGGTCCTGAGAACCGGAACTGAGGGAGGGTTACCAGTGCCCTTCCCTCCCTTTATGCTATGCGGGTGCACCTGCCTTCAAGGAAGGAGCATACTATACTCTATTAAAAAACAGAAAGCAAAGTTCTGCTCATTGCCTTCCATTTCTGTTCATGAAATTAGTGCTGTGATTCATATAAAAATGGTTAGCTCTGGTATAAAAATTCCTCTTAAGATTGGCGCAATTCCTTTTTTTTTATCACATGATGAAAGGGACAAGATTTCTTACAAGTCACTAGTGGTAATCCTCCTAAGAAACATTTGTACAGACTAACATGAAACTGATGATTCTCTCTAAGAAATCGAGCCCTCCTGGGGCTTATTTCACATAAAAGCAATTGCCTTAGCCTTTCCACATAGAAAAATATTCCTTTAAGTACTTTGAACTCATTGCATTCCATGAGTGGCAGCCACTGTCTTTCCCCTTTTAAATGGAATGGGTCTTCTATGCAACTTTCCTTAAATTTCACAGGAAACTTCCTGTCTTGGTTCAGGGTTTATTTGTTTGTTTCCTTGTCTTAAATTTATTGACCACCTACTATGTTCCAGGTGCTTTTTCATAACTTGATTTTTATTTGATCCTCTCAACCTGGAGATATATCTCTTAATATCACCATTTTAAAGACAATGAAAACATAAATACAAGAAAACAAAGTTTCAGACAGGTTCAACAATTGTTTAGAAATTCCACATGTAAGTGAGATCATATGGTAATTGTCTTTCCCTTGCTGGCTTATTTTGCTTAACACAATACTAGTACTCTCCAGGTCCATCCATACTGTTACAAGAGGTCAGAGTTCTTTCTTTTTTTATAGCCGCATAGTATTCCATTGTGTAATTGTACCACAGGATTTTTATAACTGCTCTACTGATGGACACTTGGGCTGTTTCCAGATTTTAGGTATTTTAAATAATGCTGCTATGAACATAGAAGTGCATAAATTTTTTTCTGATTGGTGTGTTGGGATTCTTAGTATGTACTCCTTAAAGTGAGATTGTTGAGAATTTAATGAACAAAATAAACTGATGAACAAAATTAGAACCAGAGGCATAGATACTTGAAACAGACTGACAGAGGTTAGAGGGGAGGTGTGTGGACATGGGAGTGGATGAAAGAAGGTGGAGAGCTGATCCAAAGAACATATATGTGTAGCCCAAGGACACAGACAACAGTGTGGTGCTAGCCAGAGGGAAAGGGGGTGGGAACTGGGTGGAAGTAGGTAAAGGGGGTGGGGTAGTTGGAGACATCTGTAATAGTGTCAACAATACATTTTTAAAAATTAAGTGAAAGACTTAGCATTTGGACCCAGTCTTTGTCCAATTTCATAATCTATTCTATTTTCACAAACTACTATATTTATCAAGAAATGATTGACATTTTGTTAAGAACCATAGGACACAACCATCCTTGGGCAGTCCCGATTAAATTTTTTAGTGTACAAATTTAAGAATAAAAAATGAGAGTGAGAGAGATATACAGAGAAAAATAGACAGGAAGATGGAGAGGATGGGAGAAGAGAGAGAGAGACCAAAGGAGAAGGAGAAAGGGAAAGGAAAAGGGAGAAGGAAATATAGATCATGAATAGTAGTGATTAGTTCATTCTAGAGACAAACCAACAGCCAATCCTGAGAGTTAGCCCCGTGCCAGTAACCTGACAACGAAAGGCAAAGCCTAAAGTATTGAAGATCAGCCTCACAGCAGCCTGGGGATACTTGAGGTCTCTAAAGCAATAAATGCCAGGCAAATGATTCTCTGCTGTTCTTCCACTCAGCAGAGGTTTCCTTGGTCAGAAATGTGTTCTGCATCCCTTCTCAACTATAATGTTCATAAGAATCATCTAGGGTTCTTGTTCAACTGTTGATTCTGTCTCTATAAATCTGAAGCAAACCCCCAAGATTCTGCATTTCTAACAAGCTCCCAAGTGATACTGATGCTGCTGATTCAGGGACCACGTTTTGAGTAGCAGTGATGTAGAGGAAATCATCAGGCAGGGCTTCAAACAGACCAGTAGTAGAAACCCAGCTCCGCCAGTTAAGCATATGAATTAAGGTGAGAGTCTTTACCTCTGAGCTTCTGCTTCCTCATCAGTAATAGGAAAATCATAGTAATATTTCATTAGCACTATGTGCCAGGCACTGGTTGTAAATGCATTATATAAGTTAATTTATTTTATGTTTACAACAATTTTATTGTACTATTAATGATGTTGAAAGCATTAGCAAAGAAAGCTTAAATAATCCTCACCAAATCAGGTGTCTAGTAAGTGGCCAAGAGTGAATTTATATCCTACTAGGCAGTTTAGCTGAGGAGCTCACTCCCTTACAGCTACAGCATAGAGGAACACACTGCAGAACACACACACTGTCATGCCTGTGAAATACCATAGTTAGTACACAATAAATCTGAGTTCCACTTTGCTTCCTTCCCTCCCTTCTTCTACTCCAAGGTTGATTGTCTTTAAGCAGAATCTACTGATATAATTTAGAAATTGATACCATTTTCTGTGATGTGTTTTTCACAATAATCCTCTCATGCAGAATTTTCTTCAGCTGGAGAAAGCCTTTAGTGCTTAGAGATTTGCATGAATTGCTACTATTGACAAAAGGAATTGCTTTGATCTCTCTTGCATTATTACTTGATCCTTTTGTTGGTTTCCTTTCTAGAGGTGCCAAGAAGCCTTCAATAGATAGAAAACAGCATTTGCTACAGCTATACCTTGCCTTTAAAAAAATAAATATCTACATTTATCGAAGATAAAATAGTGGTAGTTCCATTAACCAAGAGATTTACCAAGGTCTCTTTTAAATAGTAAGCTCCCCTGATGTTTTTAAATTGTTTCATTAAAATTTTGTAATTAAAAGCAACCTTTTAAAAAAGCATAACTATTGAGTTAAAAATTGGAATCAGAAAAGGTAGATCTATAGAGACAGGAAAACACATTAGTGGTTGCCTGGGGCAGAGGGGGGATTAGACATTGCCTGTAAATTGAGATGAGGAATCTTTCTGAGGTGATGGAAATATTCTAAATTTGGATAAATTACAATTCTGTAATTTACTAAAACTCTTTGACTTGTACACTCAGAACAGGTGAATTTTACTTATTTTGTAGAATGTTAAATATACTTCAATTAAGATGTTTTAAAATGGGGAAAATTGACAGCAATAGAAAAAAATACTTTATATACTCTGGTTGCAGATAAACTATCATCTGAGAAGAATTATATAGGAAAGATGAGTGAATAAAAACTATTTTGTATTCTGTAGTGGCAGCATAGTTTCAAGAATTAGCTTCAAATATTTCCTATTTAAACTTAATTATTAAGCATGAAATTTGTTTATCTTTGTAATGTCTATGCTGAAGAATGATGTGGTACTTCTTATAGAGGGGACTTTCTAGAATCCAGAGCTTATATTTCTGGATATACTTCTCTTATATGCTAGAATTGCTTTTCTTTTTTTTTTCAACAATAGCTCTGTCTCCTGTCAGAGAAATTCCCATTTTTTAAATATACATTTTTATTGATTTCAGAGAGGAAGGAGGAGGGAGATAGAGGTAGAAAATCTAATGATGAGAGAGAATCATTAATCGGCTGCCTCCTGCATGTCCCCTACTGGGGATTGAGCCTGCAATCTAGGCATGTGCCCTGATGGGAATCCAACCATGACTTCCTGGTTCATAGGTTGATGCTCAGCCACTGAGCAACACCAGCTGGACCCCATTTTTTACAGTTAATCCTGATATGATGAGTTGGGCTATTGTACAATCTAATTGGCCCTATGGAAAAGATAAAAAATCATGAAGAATTTGTCTTAAGAGAATGGTGTATGAGGATGAACACAGGACTAGCAATATCAGATTTTTTTAAAATTAAATTGTTAGTGATCCAAACCATGAGGTATTGATATGTAGGTCAATAGACAAGGCAATGATATACAATAAAGAATCCAGAAATAAATTTAAATACATAAAAGAATTTAGACTATAAAAGAGGGGGATCTCAATCCATTTGAGAAAGTACATATTATTCAATAAATGATATTAAGATAAATGAGTAGTCAAATGAAAAACGTAAGTTGAACCTATCTTAATCAAGTGTAAATTTCGAATAAATCATAGATTTAACTGAAAAGATAAGCCATAAAAGTTAAGGAAAAAGCAAAAGTTAAGGAGAAATCACTAGAAACTTGGTATACATATAAAATGTAGCAGCCTTGGAGATTTGTGAGAAAAGAGGAGATTACTCCTATATGAACTCCCAGCCTCGTCCCCACCAATGAGCCTGAAGTCTTTTACTTCAATTGCAACTTTCCCTGCCTTTGAGCCACTCTTACCTAGGACAGAAGGCATGATAAAATACCTGTCCTTGCCCAGGCTGGTGTGGCCTGGATGGTTGGAGCAGTCACCCCATGCACCAGCACCAAAGGGTTGTGGGTTTGATTTCCAGTCAGGGCACATGCCATGTTGCAGGTTCAATCTTTGGTGGGTATGTCAGGAAGGCAACTGATTGATGTTTCTCTCAGTCCCCTGTCTCTTCTTCTTTCTCTAAAATTAATTAAAACATATCCTTTCATGAGGATAAAAAAATTAAATGCCTGTCCCTGACTTAGTCTTCTGTTCTGTTCATATTTGGGTTAAATACTGATGTCCCTGTGCTCACCAGAATTTAGCAGTTCTTTTAATTTTGTTGTGTTTGATGACCTCGTATATTTCTCCTTCCACTCTTCCAAGAAAGAATCTTTCCTTCAATTTTAGAAAATAAACGTAACCTAACATTCATCATCACCATCATTAGTACATATAAACAAAATATGAATTTGAATACTGAGCTGATTTTCTAGGTCAATATCATTCTTATTCATGTTTGTTTCCAGAGAAATACTTCTTACAACAACAACAAAATAATTGTCTATCTTAATAAATTGAATCAGAAGACCAGAAAGTGCATATGGTTGTTCATGTGTTCATGCAAATAATATCTGTGTGCAACTATCTGGTTGATGACAACATAGTTTATTTGGTGATAAGATGTGAACAACTATAAGATGAGATTGTACATAGAATTTTTGTACCTTTTTTTATTTTCTGGAAAATAAAATCCCTGCTGGAATGAACCCTGGTTCCCTTAATGAGTTCACTGAGAGTCACTCTGGCCTCCTGTTGTTTGATTAAAAGAGCATAAATTGGGATGTTTGAAGGTTCAGAGGCATTTCCTATTGTAATTTTAATGAAGCCGTCCTAGAGTAGCAGCCATTACTGATCAGTGCTTATAATGGGATTAGAAAGGTTTCATGATTGAACCCAAATTGACCAAATTTCATAAGTTTTTAAATATTGCTAAAACCACTGATAAAATGTAGCTTTTAAAAGAATAAACATATAGGAACTAGAGAGAGTTTGAAAATAAGAAAAGCAGGTGCAAATCAAAATTTTGCACATGGAGTAAAAGAAGTTATTGGCTTCAAAAGAAATTACCACACACATTAAAAAGCCCCACAGTTCACGGTAAATCTAAATTACAGTTGGAAGAGTGCCCGCTAGTTACAGAGCAGAGAAAAGGTGAAAATCCCCAAACTAGAGAACAATTATTGCTGCCTGAGCTCTTTGCAATCCTTTCCAAATGTATTTCCAAATAAAAGTACTCTAGTTCTCTATTGGATGCCAATAAATGGTAAAACTTAAACTTGGGAACTTACTGCCCAGCAATAGCTGAGAGCTCACTTACAAAGTGCCACAGAAGGGCATTTTTCTCATGTGACATGTGGGAGAAAGGTTCTCTTTCTTAAAAAAAAAAAAAGTCGGGCTTATTGGAAATTCTGCCCATTACTATCAACATTTTGTCTTTGCTCTATCGAAAAGAAATAGTAATGATAGTAGACAAGTTCTGTTATGAAACTACGTAATGAAGTTTCCACATTCCCTTACGACACCAGATTTCTTCTTTGGTGGATTGTGGGGTGTTTTTTTTCTCTCTTCAGATCACTGCCCTGTGTCCACTGGTAAGTGATAAGCAAGGCCAAAAATCACTGTTCTTTAAAGCTATAAGTGAGCTTACAGATTCCAGCACACCTCCCTCCTTCAACAGATGTAGGAAATGAAATTTTAGTGTCTTAGCCAGAAACACACAGCTAGTTAGTGGAAAGAAAGAAGGCTTTAATTTCCAATTAAGTTCTTAATAATAGCTAGCATTGTTAATTTGGTTCTTAATAATAACTCCCATTTATTGGACACTTTCTTTGAATAACACTGCAGTAAAATTCTCCACACAAATATCCACATTTTATCTGTGCACACACACATATTCAACCCTCGAGGCAGTTATTAGCATGAGCCTTCCTAGACCAAGGAGGTAAAGGAGAGCAAGTAGCATGTCACCCTAGTCCTGAGTAATGGATCAAGGATTTGAATCCAGGCCCTGTGAGAGATAGAGCAATCAAATGGACAGCATCCAAGGCATCAAGGAGAAATCTAGATAAAAAGCCAAGATACACTGACTAATAATTCTAGCATAAGTATGCGGGACTACAGATAGGACTATCCCCAATTGCGACTCTACCCACGACTTTCACTTCATTCATATTATGCATACAATTCCAGAATCATACAGATATGCTCTGTATGCAAATGTAAACCACACAGAATGCAAACTATTCTACTGTATTGCCTGACATAGCCAAATCATTCTTCAGTTAATATTTGAAAATTAGCTTCAGTATCAATTATCTATAACTGAGAATCAGTTATCTTTGATATAAAAGAGCAATAAGAATTTCTTCAAGCCTGAGTTACCAAAGGAAGGTTTGGCAAACAGCAGAATTTGGACTACCTAGAATTTACCTGAGAAATATTAAGTAGTACATATAACTCATCTAAAATCACTTTCTTAAGAAACATAAAAAAGTTTTTCCATCATATCATTATTCTGTTCTTTTGAAGAAAGAATGTTTCTTGCTTGGTTTTTAACACTATGTATGGGTCTTCACACTGTTGGTTCCCTCCTCTTTCCATATAAACATACAGTAGAATCTGAAAATGCCAGTTATTCATTTTCCCAATCTTTGTAGCCAAGAGAAGCCAAATGATTTCTGGGTAATAATCTAGATCAGACAACAAAGGACTAGTCAATGTTAAAAGATTGGTGAGAAGAATTATTTGAACTTGATTCAATGTTGTTTTCATTTTGGTTTACAACTGATCTAGCAAATAAGTGGGGTAATGGTTTGTACCACTAAGTATACAGGAATGTGTGCATGAAGTTCAATGCTGTATGAAACCCACATGGAATGAAAACCACCAGTTCTTAGAAGCCAAGAAACCCAAGTCTCAAGTACTTTAACAGGAACAGAGAGGGAATAAGGATATGTTGGTTATAGAGGGTCTACATACTACTTTATAAGGCACTTTCCTGTTATTGTAAATCATGCTGCACTGAATATTGCATGTATCTTTTTACAATAGAGTTTATATTTTTTCACATAAATCCCTAAAAATGGAAATGGTGGGTTGTATGGTAGTTTTATTTTTTGAAAAACTGCATACTGCATTCTGCATTGGTAGCTGCACCAATTTATAATTCCACTAACGGTGCACAAGGGTTCTCTTTTGTCTACATCCTTGGCCAATACTTGTTATTTGTTGTCTTTGATAACAGCCATTCTGACAGGATGTCATTTGAAAATTTCATCTCCAATTCAGTACATTGCCTTTACATTTTGTTGATGATTTTCTTTGAGTTTATTATTCTGTAAAAAAGTGGTCCAGTTTCATTTTTGTATTTCTCTGTTAAATTTTCCCAACATCATTTATTGAAGAGACTGTCTTTGTACATTCTAGACTTACAAGTAATAGATTAATTGACTACTTACACATTGATTTATTTTTGATCTCTCTATTCTGTTGTATTTATCTATGTGTATGTTTTTGTGATGGTACTATGTTATTTTGATTACTATAGTTTTCTAGTATATTTTTAAATTAGGGGCCATAACACCTACCACTTTGTTCTTCTTAAAATTTCTTGCATTATTTCAGGTCTTTTTTGTTTTATATAAATTTCAAGATTATTTGTTTTAGTTCTGTGAAAAATGCAGTTGGTATTTTGATAGGGATTGGATTAAATCTGTAGATTGCTTTGGGTAGTATGGACATTTTAATGATAAATTATTCCAATCTATGAACATGGTATATCCTTCCACTTATTTGTATCATTTTCAATTCCTTTCGTCAATGCCAGATAATTTTCAGAGTACAGGATTTTCTCCTACTTGGTTAAATTTATTGCTAATTACACTTGCCCCTTGACCAACATAGAAGTTAGGGGGATTGCCCCTGCTAAGTCAAAATCTGCACATAGTTTTTTTACACTGCCACCCAACTTAACTAACTTGAGTATCTGCTTGATTTAAGGCATTTGTGTTTGTTTCAGTTTTATTCTTGTAAATTATTTCTAGTTTTATACTGTTACATTCAGAAAAGATGCTTGATATAACTTTAATCTTCTTGAATTTATTGTGACTTATTTTGTGATATAATATTTTATTTGTCCTGGAAAATGTTCCATGTGCACTTAAAAATAATGTGAATTCTATAGTTTTTATATTAAATACTAGGGGCTCCATGCATGAAATTCGTGTACTGGGGGTGGGTGATCCCTCAGCCCAACCTGCCCCCTCACACATACTGGGAGCCTTCAGGGGATGTTCTACTGACCACTCACCCCCAGTCTACCCAAGGCCTAAAGCCTCTGGCCAAAGCTTTAGGCCTTGGGCACCCAGCCATGGCCCTGCAATGGGGCCGATGGCTGGCTGTGTCCCAGCCATGTCTCCTTCCCCCCGCCAGTCCAGGCCTTAGCCCCAGCCAGCTTGCACCTGAATAACACCGGCCCAGGCCTTCTCCCTGGCCAGCATGCACTGGCCACATCGACCCCACCCAACCAGGGCCCTGGCTGCCTCAGCACCACCCCCTGGTCTTGGCCACCTCAGCCCCACCCCAGCTCCTGATTGGCTGGTGGGCATGGCTTGTGGGTGTAGCGAAGGTATGGTCCATTTACGTATTACTCTTTTATTAGATAGGATTGTCTATATGATGTTCAGTGTTCTAATGTGTTGTTTAAAGCCCATGTTTCCTTATTGATTTTCTGTCTGGATAATATATCCATTGAACTAAGTGGGGTCTTAAAATCCCTTACTATTATCATTATATTGTCAATTTATTTCTTTATGTCTGTTAATATTTGCATATATGTGTGTGTGTGTGTGTGTGTGTGTGTGTATACACACACACACACACACACACACACACACACGGGCAAAAGTAGGTTTACAGTTGTTATCAGTTTATTCATGCAATCTTATTTATTATTTTATAGTTTTCCAGAAAACAACTGTAAACCTACTGTTTCCCACCCCTGTATACTCAGGTGCTCCTATGTTAGATGCATAAATATTTATTAAAATTTCATCATCTACTTAAATTGTCTCTTTTATCATTATTTAATCCCCTTCTTTGTCCTTTGTCACAGTCTTTGTTTTAAAGTCCAGTTTGTTTGATATAAATGTTGCCAACCCAGTTTTATTTTTATTTCCATTTGAATGAGGTATCTTTTTTATACTTTCACTTCTAGTCTTATTTTTTTAATCCATTCAGCCACCCTCCATATTTTCATTGGAGTATTTAGTCCATTTACATTTAAAGTAATTATTGGTAGGTATGTATTCATTGTAATTTTTCTGGTTGTCTTCTATGGGCTTTTTTTGTGTATGAGTGTGTGTGTGTGTGTGTGTGTGTGTGTGTGTGTGGTGTGCGCTTTGTACTTTTCTGTTCCTTTCCTCTTCTCTTAATATTTTCCATTGATGTTTGCTTATTTTCTTTGATGTTATATTTTGGTTCCTTTCTCTGGCTTTTTTGTGTGTGTGTGTGTACGTATTGTAGGATTTGCTTGTGGTTGCAAATGTGTATTGGCCCATTTTAAGTGGATAGACATTTAATTTTAAATATATCCTGAAAATGCTACATTTTTACTAACTCTGCCATGTCTTAGTTTTTGATTTCATATTTTATATGTTTGTTTTGTGTATTCCCTGACTAAATTTTTAGTTATAGTTAATTTTATTATTTTGTCTTTGAATTTTCATACTAGCTTTTTAGCAGGACCACCTATTGCCTTTACTATGTATTAATCTTTACCAGGAAGGATTTTACTTTCATATATTTTCTTATGTCTGGTTATTGTTGGTTTTTTTCTACTTCCAAAATAAAAAAAAGTCTTTAACCTTTTTTTTTTTTTTGGTAAATGGTGTAGTAGTGATAAACTTTTAGTATTTGCTTATCTAAGAAACTCTATCTCTTCTTCAAGTCTGAGTAAAACCTTGCCTGGTATAGTATTCTAGGTTTTTGCCTCTGCATCATGGACTAAATATATCCTGACAGTCCATTCTGGCCTGTCAAGTTTTTGCTGAGGAATCAGCTGATGGGCTCATGGGGTTTTCCTGGTATGTGACTAGCTAGCTGTCTTTTTCTTGCTGTTTACAAGGTCCTCTCTTTAACTTTTGCCATTTCAATTGTATTATTTCTTTGTACAGATCACCTTGGGTTCCTCTTAACTGAGACTCAGTGTTTCCTGTAATGGGATGTCTTTTCCTTTCACAAATTAAAATATTTTTCAACTTTTATTTTCTTCAAATCTTTTTTATTCATTTCTGTTTCTTCTCATGGGGCAAATGTTAGTAAGCTTTAGGTTTTCCCAAAGGTGCCATAAACTGTCCTCACTATTTTTAATTTTTTTTTTTGCTTTTTGCTGTCATGAGTGTGTGATTTACACTATTCTGTCTTCCAGATTACTAATTTGTTTTTCTGTATCATCTTATCTGCTGTTGATTTCCTCTAGTTTTTTGTAAATTTCCATTATTATGTAACTGTTTTTTGAAGTTCTTGTGTTTTTCTAATCTCCAGATTTCAGTGAGCTCTTTATAATCATTACTTTGAATTCTTTATTGGAAAAATTACATATTTCCATGTCCTTGGGGTTTTGTTCTTAGGTTTTCTTGTTCTTTCATTTGGGACATATTTCTTTGTCTTCTCATTTTGTTTGACTTCCTGGGTTTGTTTCTATGAAGTAGGCAAAGCAGTCAGCTCTCCTGATGTTTAAAGAGCATTCTTTTATAGGAGCAACTCCTGTGTACACTGAGAGTTCCAGCAGATTTGCCAGGCCAGTTCAAGCTGGAGCAGCACAGTTGAGGTGTCCCTGGCATGCAGCACTAAGGTCTCTGTGGCAGAGTGGCTGGGCTGCAGCTGGTGTGAGCCCAGATATTCTGGGGTGGCCTTGAAGACTGGCTAGAATGCTTGGACTGAGCTCCCTCTTATTATTCAGGTTGAGAGGAAACATGAAAAAATGGTGCTTGATGGTGCCTCTGTACCAAGAGTTTCAGCACTTCTCCATCCTTTTGATAGATACTTTAAAGTGGATTTTTTACATACAGCCACTGTGGTTTTCTTGTTTTGTTTTGCTGTGCCCGATGGCAGGCAAGTGTACATATCAACCCTCAGTGATTTCACTCAGTACTGTAAGTCACCACATTGGAGGTGGGTTTCCTTGGTATGATATCTGTGACTCTTCTACTCTACTCTATGTGGTCCCTCTATTTTTGTGTAGATGTGTTCAATCAATTCCTCTTATACAGGAGGAATTGCTCTATATGTAAGTGGATATTTGGTATGTCCATTGGAGGAGGTGAATTCAGGTGCTTCCTACACTGCCATCTTGGATCTGACCCTTAAATGTAACATTTCTTAGAAAATCTAGATTTTTTTTTTTTTATTATATTCATGACCTCATGAATAATTTTTATTTTGGGTTCCTGTGAAAAATAACTGGAGAATTAAGTTCAACGTAAGTAAAAATAAGAAATGAAGCCTTAGCAAGTATGTCACCTCACGGCCAGTGGGCCATGAGTTTGACATGCTTATAAGGTATATCAATGTTAAGATTTTGCTGGAAGAAGTATCAGGAGAGCTTTAAGAGTGAGGTGAATAGGTGGTATAGGATATGGGGTAACTATATATAAAGAAAAATATATATTAAGAAAAGACGATGAAGTATTGGTAAACTGGTGAAGCAAACACAATTCCAATTTCTGAAATTTAAGAGAAACATTAAATTTTAAGATTGTTCTTAAAAGCAATCTGCATGTCGAGTAACAAAGCCCAGATTAAAGATGTCTCTGCTGACAAAAAGGTCACATGAATTAGATTTAGTTTACAAAAAAATTAGTTTAACAAAGATGAAGACCACTATGTCTGGGAACATAGAATATGATATATCTTAGACTTCAGCTCTCTGGAATCTATTTATACTGACATCCTTTTCTTTCCTGACCTGATATTTTAGGGTTAAATTATCCAAAGAAAAGCTGGCCCAAGTCCTTGTGAGCCTTGGCAAGTTTGTAGTCTGTTGGTGGTATGGCTGTAGGCCCAATTGTCTTATAGTGAATGTAGTCAATGACTCTATGTTTTTGGTATGCAGTCTTGTTTATGTGTACCAGAGAAAGAACTTCTGCATAAAGGAAAAAGCCTTGAAGGTATCTGAGCCTTGCATCTACTGTTAAGTGTGAGGTGGACTACTTTCTTATTACTGCACAGGTTTCTCTCATTTTGTTAATAAAAGCCAGACTCGCATTTCTATAGTTACTTATGGCAATGATGAGCAAGAGGTAGAAAGAACAGATGTGTAGAACTATAACACCGAATAATAATACTTATCCTTTGATAATAGTTTTAAATGTTTGCTATTAAAAGATAATGGGAAAAAAATGCTGAAATCTTCTCTGAGGTGTTAATTCTTTGTGGCTCAGGTAAGCTGTTTTCCTTAGAGAGTAGTTTAACACTACCATTCTACTATTCTGGAATTAAATCAGAAACTCAGATGCAGAGATTATCTTCTTAAAATTAAATATGTTTAACAACTGAAAAATTGAGTCCCATATCCAGATGATTGACCATATGGTGTCAAACTTCTGCATATTCATTCTACATTGATTCAACAAGCTTTTATCGAAGTTTTTGGAAAACTATGTATAAGTGAACTAGCACATTAAGAATATCAGACCTGGAAGGAGACCTAGAGATCATCTAGTTGGTACGTTTTAGAGCTGACAGTAGAGTCTAGATAGCACTGTCCAGGGGTGGGTATAAAGATAAAGTTGAGGACAGTGATTAGGGCCCAAAGAGATAAGTAACTTACTAAATTTTATTCTAGTCATGTTTGTTTTTAAGTAGATATAGGCAATGATGTTTTTTTTATTTTTAGTAGTTTATTGGCTAAGTCTTTGGAGGTGAAAAATAAAATACACTGACTAAGTTCTCAGAGTCATTAGTTTGCCTCAAAAGAAAGAAATGAAGACTTTTTTCATTTACTACTAAAACTCTACCACTTTCCAAGGACTAACATTCATTCTTGTGGTATACGTATGAAAATGATTTAGCATGCCTAGCCATGGAAAATGTATTAGCTCAGTTCCTTGGACTTGAATTAATAGGAGAACTTTAAATTGTTGCTTCCCTTGGCATGATCTTTACAGCATGTTCATATTCTTAAAATATAATACGTTGCTATGAATGCACTGTGTCTTCTCTCTTCAAATGATTTTGCAAATTCTTAAGATGATTAAAACAACAAAAATAAGGAATGATCCTTTTCCTGTGCCACACAAATCAAATATCTAATGTTGTTCATGTAGATTCTCTTAGAGACTTGTAATGCACAGTATATGGAAGTTATATATAGTGATATTCTTTAAAATTCCAAGACTGAATCAAATAATCTAGGGAAATGGAGTCTACTATTCTGAAAATACTATCAGCTGTAATGCTGTTATTTCAATAGTAAGATCTTAATTTTTTTCATACAATCAATCATCAAGTATTTATTGAGGATAAGACTGTAAGTCTAGGAATGTAGACCTCTTTGAAGCATGTTACTTTCTCTAACCTAACAGTTTAGATAGAGACACTAAATTTATATTATAATGATAGAAAGCAATAAAAAGCTGAATAAGTTCTAAAGTATACATTTTGAACTTCAAATTTTTAGATTTTGAAGTAAATTAAAACCCATGTTGGCAGATTTTTAGATTCCAAGTTTGTGTATGCGTCTCTTAACATAATGTGCTGTTTATACACACTATGAAAAATGGCCACTTAGCTATCTAGGTTAGACTGCTAACACTTCTACCTGCATCAATGTAATTTTATATAAATGATGAGTCTCGAGTAAAAAGGGTATGGTTTGTTGTGGCAACTATAAGTGGCAAAGGAACAAGAAAGGAATTGCCATGTGTTTAGCATTGAAAATTGCCAGACATTTCCTATACGTTTTCTCATTTGGTTCTCACAGTACACTTATTGAGACATTACTAAAATTCATAGAAATAAAAAAAATCATAGAAATAAAGTAATTTTCCCAATGTTACATATCTAGAAATTGGAGGGTAAAAATTCAAATCCAGATCTAATTACAGTTTCAGTATTCTATTACAGCTAACGTGTAGTAAAATTTTATGTATTATGCTGTTTACACATGAGTATTTAAAAATGCAATTATACCATAGTTGAAATGATATTGTGGGACCAAAAGAGATGAGATGAACACAAGCTTAACTTTGCCATTAAATCAGGGATAAGTGTTTCTCGGTCACTTAAATAGAGTGGCCCCTGCTTTGGCATTTATGAAAACAGCTAAAGAGAAAGTTTAAGTTTGTCATTTGGAAAATGCATAGCTTCCAAATCAAATGATTGCTTACATCTCTTCTGAGATGACAAATTGTAATGACTAAACCTATCCATATGCCAAAGGGATAAACGTATTTTAAGCCAAAACCCAAATTCAAAATAATATATTTCTCCTGTATCCATTTGATCATATATAAGTCTAAATAACAAATATGTGCTTTTTGTCCCAATTTGTATCGCATTTACAAAGTTAGAGAAGTAGGGACATATTATTTCAGAAGAAATTCTCAAATCTTCACATATGATACTCTTATTACTATTTTAAACTTTAAAAATTTTAAGGCACCATTTTAAAAAAAGCAGTTTTAGTTCCTTAATTCTAATGAAACCTATGTAAGTTGGGTTAAAAAAACTTAAGGAATTTGTAAAATAAAGGCAAGAAGAATAAAAATTGATTATATAAGGTTAATATTGGGAGAATGAGATTTTTAATAGTAGATATCCTTCCCCGGGATGAATACTCCTATCAGCTAGTGGTTCACTGTATCAATATAACAATAAATACTAACTAGGAAATTCATTATCAAGAGTGCTTATCCACACCTCATTCTTAGTATTCATTCTATTATTAAAATAAAATATTTTACTTCTGTTTTAATATTTTCCCATTTTAAAAATCATTCAAATGTTTTATAACTGAATACTAATTTCCTGACTCAGCTTTAGCAAATTTTGCCAGAATACCCTGAGTCTAAACTCAAGTAACAAAATCATAATGCAAAAAAAAGGACCTTAATGAGTCACTTTCTCTTACCTTAGCCTATATCTCCTCATTTTCCTTCACCCAGACCAGCTTTCATCTCCTTTATTCAGCTAGTTATCCTATTCCTCCAAGCCATATTCTGAGCCTAGAAAGGCAATACATTTCTGACTCAATACAGTTGTTTGCTTTGCTAATTCAAAGATGCCTCAAATTTCAATCTTATACATTCTTTCTGCTCAATGGTCTTAAAATAATATAAGATATCTATGCCTATATCTTAAACTGCAACAATGGACTACTTATTTCAAGAACTCCCTTTCTAGTTTAACAGATAGTTTTGCTTTGAATTGAGACAGTCCTAACACTGTATTTTCCAAACTACCTGGAAACATAATTACTATGTGAGTTCTACCCTAACACAGAACTACAGATTCAATTCTTGCAATGTTATGCAGCATAAAGAATTGAGTGTTGTAGTAGGCTCTCAGTGTTGTTGCCATTTCCTACTAGCTGTGGGTGGTATTACCTCATACTTTTATTGCGAAATCTAGTGGTAGGGTATGCTTACCCATTTGAATTTTAAATGGAATATAGGTCCATTCTGAAGACACATTCTATTTATTTTGATGCATTTTATTTAGACTCTACCTCACTTATTCTCCAGAGTCTCAGAGCCTACAAGGATATATATCCTATAGCAATAAAAGAGTAAAAGTAAGAAAGAAAGATGGAAACAAACCAAAAGTGCTTAGGAGTGAAGTTATAATAAAAAATGTCAACCATAATGGCTATTATACTTGCTCCAGAACCATAATTTTGGTTCCATGCTTTTTTATGAGAAAAATTTGAGAGAGAGAGGAATCTAATTATTTTTAAAGAATATATTGTGTTAAAAAAATAAGTTAAAAGTATTATAAAGAGCTTAAAAGAAGCAAGCCATCACTGACACTAAGATTAAAAGTGGGAACCCCATAACATATAACAATCCACATTCTCAACAATATCCTTACTCCTAACACATCAAGTTGCAAAAAAACCTGTTTCCTATGCTGGCCCTCAATAAAAGCTAAAGGCATCCCAATAGAATGAATTAAAGTAAAAAGAATGGCAGTAGGTGCCACAGTAGTATGATTGAAGTATATTGATCTCTGAAGTCCATTTTATACAAGTGTACTTTTTATATTATATAGAGGCCCGGTGCACAAAATTCATGCACGGGGGTTGTGTGTCCTTCAGCCCAGCCTGCACCCTCTCCATTCTGAGACCCCTTGAGGGATGTCCAACTGCCCATTTAGGCCCAATCCTAATAGGATCCTAATCGGGGAGTTGGACATCCCTCTCACAATCCATGACTACTGGCTCCCAACTGCTTGCCTGCCTGCCTTCCTGATTGCCCCTAACCGCTTCTGCTTGCCAGCTTTATCAGCCCTAACCATACCCCTGCCAGCCTGATTGATGCCTAACTGCTCCTCTGCCATTCTGTTTGCCCCTAAATGTCTTCCCCTGCAGGCCTAGTAAACCCTATCTGCCCTCCACTACAGGCCTATTCACCCCTAACCCCCCTCCCCTGCAGGCCTGACCCCCCCAACTGCTCTCCCCTGCTAGCCTGGTCACCCTAACTCCCCTCCCCTTCTGGCTTGATTGCCTACAACTGACTACCCATGCAGGCCTGATCTCTCCAAACTGCCCTCCCCTGCTGGCCATCTTGTGGTGGCCATCTTATGTCCACATGGGGGCAGTCATCTTTGACCACATGGGGGCAGGTATCTTATGTGTTGAAGTGATGGTTAGTTTGCATATTACTCTTTTATTAGATAGGATAGAGGCCTGGTGCATGGGTGGGGGCCAGCTGGTTTTGCCCTGAAGGGTGTCCCATCCCAGATCAGGGTAAGAGTTCCCTTGGGGTGTGGGGCAACCTGGGTGAAGGGCCTGTGATGGTTTGCAGGCTGGCCGTGATCCCAGGCAACCCAAGCAAAGGACCTGCTATCTGGGATTTATTTATCTTCTATAATTGAAACTTTGTAGCCTTGAGCAGAGGCCAGTGCAAGCCAGGGCTGTGAAATCTTGGCTTCCTCCATCACTGGGGGCAACTTAGTCCTCCTTCTCTCTCCAGCTCCGTGGTTGCTGCCATTTTTGTTGGGATTTATTTATCTGCTATAATTTAAACTTTGTAGCTTTGAGTGAAGGCCTGGGCTATTCATGGTATGCAGAAAGCTTGGCTTCCTCCATTGCTAGGGAAACCTAAGTCTCCGGCTTGCTCTGTGGCCACAGCCATCTTGGTTGGGTTAATTTGCATACTTGCCCTGATTGGCTGATGGACATGGCTTGTGGGTGTAGCGGAAGCATGGTCAATTTGTACATTACTCTTTTATTAGATAAGGCATGTTACTCTTTTATTAATTAAGGCAGATTGGCCTTTGACTGCCACAGGCTTCATGTCAGGAGTGCTTCTACAAACACTAGAATTCAGTGATTTGTATGTCCTGCAGTTGATTGACATGATTTTGTCTCTTTATTTTGTCCCCCTTATAAGATCTATAATGGTTTAGAATGTAGGCTTCATAGAGAGCAGTGTCTACATCTTATAGTGAACACAGTTATATTAATGTGTTAAGAAGACATATCCTTGACATTGTTAAGTGTTTTCCAAAGGTCTAGATTTTTAGTCCATTATGTTATGTCTTTCAGAGACAGTCTAGTATTCTTATAGGTCAAAAATATTATCATATGACAGGCAAAGACAAGAGGCTCCCAAAGTTCTTATTAGTATACACGGGGGGAAAGGCAACGTGATGTTCCTAAAATACTTTAGATGTTATAAGGACATGTTAAAACACAGGGTGTCTGGGAATGTCTCGTTTTTCCTGATGAAATCAACAGAGATAGGCCATGATAGGATAATCCTTATGGCCTGCAGATATGTAATTTGCACAGTTTCTAATTTGAAAACTGGAATAGATTTTTAATTTATGATTGAAAAGATTGAGTTCACCTTTGAACAGTTTAGGTAAATTAGATTGCCCCCAAGTCACACTTGAAAAGCACCACAACCACCACCATCAGTTTCAATTTGTAAAATGGATTCAGTGAAATAGACGCTAGGGGCACATTCACACACCTAGCCCTTAAATTATGCATAAATAAGAACCACCAACACCTCCAGCAGGCAAATTAATTTCAAAGTGTGAGGATTTCTATTGAGAATACCGTGTTCAAAAGTTCAACTCAGCAATACCAGCAGGGCTGAACTAATGAATCAACTCTAAAACCACAACAGAAATAGAAGAGAGATCAGTGTTTTGCTATAGCCAATATTTCTCTGTGTCAGATGCCTGAAATCCACTAAAGTATGCTTGTCTAAAAAAACTTGGTGAATTTAACTTCCTAATATTAGAAACTGTATGTTTAAAGGGTCAAAGAAACCCAAAAGAAGGTAACTAATATAATTCAAATTTAAATTCTTAATTTCTTCTCCTTCTCTAAGAAAACATATAACATTATAAGGGGGAAAATGTTAATTGCACAAAGATTTAGAGGGCAGCAACGGGTCTATGAATTCTCATTAAGTTAGTTCTATAAATCAGACTCTATAGAATAACTGTAAAAAACAAACCTTGTCTTATCCAGAAACCCCATGGTATGTATTTAAAACCTCATAAGATTCTATTACTGATGCTGTATATTGTGCTAAGTAAGCCTATTTAAAGTATACACTCTAGCTTCCTTAAGCCAATGATTTTACAAGTTCATGACCATGCCAAAATATATTGCTTTTTAGAATAAATATCCTTTATGCCTATCATACATACATTCTACCAATTTAATTATACTAATGTTTATGGAACAAAGTTCTCAGAAACAAAGATTGTGTTTAATGACTTCAGTGACACCTACTGGTTATGAAGTACACCAAATTCTTGAAGATACTTGAAAATAATAATATCACAGGTCTTGATATAATATCACCCTCAGGTCTTCAAATCACCATCTACCACAAATTCTTTCTTTTCATCAACTAACTCATTTCAGTAGCTTTTTGGTAACATAAAATATATACAAATAACCTTTTCTTTTTGAGATGAAGGATTTGGCATGCAGTAGTTCCTGTTATCTTTGCTGAGTATGATGAATAAATGCCCTTTTTGTGGATAACAGATTGTCACAAATCATTCCATTTATGCTTATGTAAAACCAGATGTCTGTTCTTAGCCAAGATGTTCAAGAGAGATGGTGCTTCTGACAAACTGAGGAGAAAATGAAGGGCACGGAAAGCTTCTGCATGAATTGCAGATTTACAGGATGGACCAACCAGTGCTTTCCCTGCTTTTGAGTTCTTATTATTTAGACATTGTTCACATGCTCTTCTTTAGTCATTGCTAATATTATTATATATAATAGAGTCCATTTGGGGATCATCCTCAAAAAGCTGAAGATATGGCAAACTGGATGTAATAACTTCAGTCCTCATAAAGACCCTTCAAATTAGGTACTATTATCTCCATTTCTCAGATAAAGAAACTGAAGCTCAGAGAAGTCAGATGCCTTGTTCAAAGTAATACATCTTGACAATGTTAGGATTCTAATTTCAATCTGTCTTGAGTCCAAAACCCTTCTTCCATGATGACACGTGAATTTGTTATCAGAAATTTCTTTCTATCTAAACTCTAGCTGTAGTGGCTGTTGGGAATATTCCATCCTCTGTAGGCAACTCCCATCCCTTCCCACAAACTGACAACTCTAGCAAGTGATACTCCTTGTACTTGTCAGCACAGTTTCAGAAACATTGTTCTGCGTTTTGCCTGAAGGTTAAAGCTCCTGGAAGTTGATGGGCCTATTATAATTTTGTTGACAGTATCATACTGCCTGGACATCAAGCCTGTCTTTGTGGCTCCTTACTGCTAGAGCAGTGGTTTACCAAGAGAGCCTTTAAAAAAACTGCCAGTCTGTAATATCCTCCAGTGATAGACACATGTCACCATATGTCTGTCAAATCTCAGTGTGCAACACCAAGAGTGAGCCTACTCTAAGGACTTGAGAGATAATGACCTGTCAGTGTGATCATCATGGATTATAAGAAATGCAAAGAAATATACCTGTGTGGTGTGAGATCTTGCTGAGGGGGAAGATTGTGCCTCTGTGGGGGCAGGAGGTATATGAGAAATTGCTGTACTTTATGCTCAATTTTACTGTGAACCCAAAACTGCTTAAAAAAAAGGTGTATTAATCAGAATTTAAAAATCTGGCCCCACCCAGCAATTAACTCAGAATCTCTGGAAGTGGACCCTTAAAGTTCCCCTGGGTGATTGTAATATGCAGCTAGGTTTGAAAACGGCTGTGCTATGCCTCCTGTGTGTCTGGAGGGTCTCTGCCCTCAGGGGCTGAGTTTATCCTTTCCCAACACTCTGGAGTCATCGCCATGGTGATTCCTCAGCTTCAGTCTCCCTTGAATTATGATGACACTTATGTTGGTTATATTGTTACTTATAATATATGTAATAATAAAGTCATGTCGATGGTAAGTGGCCAGGTGTGCAGCTAACATAGTGTGAAACCACCCATCTCACTTCTGAGTCACTGCCCCAGAGCCCCTAACACAGGACATTCTGGTGTGCCTTCTGAGACTTAGATTAGAGTTGCCGGCCACTCCAATGTGGCTCCAAATTTGGCACTGGATGCCTATAGTTCTTGCCACAGTCTATATCCACATTTGTTTATAGAGATTGAGCACTTTCTCCCGTGTTTCTCTCCTGACCGTTTGAGTCCTAGCTGCCTCCTCTACTGTTAACCTGGTAAAGGTTAATTCTAGCTTTAGATTTCATGAAAATGTCCATAGAACTCAGTACTAGAGGCATCCTATGACCTCTAAACACATTCACCATCCATGCACACCAACTCCTAGATATGAGTGAGCATACTTAAGTTCTACTTCATTTTTACTGGACTGCAAGCCACCTGAAGGCAGAAAACACACCTATACATCTTTACCAACTTGTACTGTGCCTGATAAACCTAGCTAGATATTTAAATATTGTAAATGAATAAATTAAACTTTCCTTTCTGAGATTCTGAAATAAGTTTAGAAAATTAACACTACCTACTGCCATCTATATAATGGATTTGGGCTACTTTTTCAATTGTGCCAGTAAAAGTTTCTACTAAGTCATTCTACTGCTTCATTTGAACACTTTTTTAACCAATGTCAAATTATGGAAAGTCCCACTAGCTACTTAGTTGCATAAATTATTTGGTGTTGTCTAAGCAATCAAATGATTCACCAGACGGCCATAATATGTCATTTTATTAAGCACTTCATTTAATTTTGGAATAAGGGATAAACTAATCCCAAATAGGAAAAGAGATTCTTAAGGCAGAACACAGTATCTGCCATTAAGGCCCAACTCTACCATTACTTAGCTATCTGAACACCTCCAAGTTACTTAATGATCTCAACTACTTTATGGGGTTTATTATTGTGTGTTTCTTACAATAAGATTGAGGTGCCACTTACAGGTCACATCACAGTAATGGCAATTATTTTGGTCATTATTATCATTGGCATTTTCTTTACTTCTCCATAAAAAAATAAATCATTATTTTTCCTGCAATTCATCAATCTACATTGTTTTTGGAAAGGTTTGCATCTTGCTGAATTAGCCAATAGTCTTAAAATATAGTTTTTCATTCCCAAGAATACATTGTTGAAAAGTAAGTTGGCCACTAAAGCTCAGAAAATATATTGGCAATGTAAGTAAAGCTTTCATAAAGCAAATTGTGTATATTTATCATCTATGTCAATCAACTAGTATCCAAAAAGCACTGTTATATTCTACAGATGTTATATGAGGAATGAATTATCTTAGGTTAGCTTAACCACCAGGTCTCTGTAATTTACTTCGACATCCTAATTCTAAGAGAATTTTGCCTCAGCAGTAGAAAAGAAAGATCAAGTGAGTTCTATGTGATACACAAGTTAAACGTTGGATCAGATACTCGCATATTTAATCTGCCCGTGATTGTTTTGCTGCCCTGTGAGTAGAAGATAGATCTGTTGGAATAGGAACGAGGCAGCCAGACAGACCAGATGTTTGTTTCTGTCTGTTTGGGGCTGCAATTGTTTAAATACAATAAGACAAGGTCTAATGAATCCTTGCTGTAGTGATGATAGTCCCTGCAGTGCTTCCAAGGTTGGATTATTTCATCTGAATTTCAGCCTGATGTCAGGGTGCTGGTCCCATGATGCCATTTTATAAAACATTTCTGTTGCCTAATTTGGTATACATTTAAATGTATATATGTACACACATAAATGTTTGTGCTTGTTATTTGAGATATTTCAAGTAAGCTTTAAAACATTGAAACCATCTGATTTGCATTTTTCAACAAGAACCAACATTTGTATTTATTTATGGAAACATTTTTGGCATAAAGCTTTCTATTAAATTACAATAAGGAGCTTTCTCTAACACCCTGGGGTATCTGGCAACCAGCCTACCTCCTACCCAGATCAGTCTTCCCCACTACCTCTGCTTTTGCACCCAAAATATGTATAACTTGTAGCTGTAGCCTTGCCTAAAGCTGATGTTAAGGATAAATGAAAAGTTGAATAAGGCAATTATGTATGAACATGGCTATAATTCCCATGATTTCCCAGGTCCCACAGTAATGGATAGATTGACCGTCTGTAATTTTCTGTAAAATGAGCACAAAAGTATTTTATATCTTAAATATTAAAATGTATATTTTATATCTTAAAATAACACCCAAGAAAATAAGTGAGTACAATTACTCATATGCCCGAAGACTTGGAGAGCCACACTCCCTGTCAATTTTTAAATTTCCTAATTTAAGCTAATTTATTTTACCAGTCTAAACTGGTCCTCCAAATAAAAACTGTTATTTGAAAATTGTAATTATCATTAATTACTACCACTAAAGCAACAACAACAACAATAATAATAATATTAATAATAACAACAACAATAAATGCTTATTTTCTTTTAAGCAATACCATATACGCACTCTGTACTTTCATTAATTATCAAAATTCTACTAGGTAAATTTTGTAGATGGTGAAGCTGAGAACTCAAGAAATTAAAGTTTATTGTTCAAGATTATACACTTCTTCTCAATCTAAGAGATGAGGAAATTATTTGTCACCTCTGTGAAAGAAGGTGCTAATAGCTACTTTGTAAATTGGTTGTAAAGGCTGAATTGATGTATCTAATGTACTTACCCATAATAAGCTAATATTATTGATTTGAAAACAAGGAGAGTGAAGCTTAGAGAGGTAAAATTACTGGACTGGAAGCACAGAGCCAGAAGAGATGGCTGTCCCAGGAATCAGGAGGCCATGGTGACTGTGCTTAGCTGCTGTCAGTTTACCTGTTTACTCTCTTAGTGCATAACAGTGAAAAAGCAGTTATCATGTATTTGTTTCACAAAGATCCAAATACTTTATTTAAAAGTACATAGTATTGGTGAGCTTGAGAGAAGCAAGGTACTCATCCTTGTAAGGTGTTTACATAAATTGTGATGATTTGTTAAGTGGGAAGTTTAACAATCTCTATCAAAATTTATGCCACAACTCTTCTAGTTGCATCCCTTCTACTTCTCTGCTGTTATCGTATAGACAAGTACACAAGGAGCCTCACTTCTGCATTGCTGCAGCAAAAAGACTGAACAACATCAGTGATCATCAGTGGGGATTGTCTTTAAAATAGGATGTGTTCATATAACAAAATGCTCTGTAAAAATTCAAAAAAAAATAAGGCAGACCTGTGACACTGTATTAAATTAACTCTATTATATTTCACTAACTTTAAAAAGAAGGATGCTAGCATTTGTATCAAAACAATCATAAATATCTATGCTTATCTGACTCTAGAAATATACATGGGAAGCCAAGAACAGGGGTTTCCTCTTAGGTAAAGAGCCACATGAATAGGAATCATGGGTTAGTGGGAAATGTATATTCACCAGTTTTTACTGTGTGCATGCATTAGTTTTGTAAAATACTTTTTAAACTAAAAAAAAAAACCCACAAAAAGTATTTATACATAGCATCACCTATTTAAATGCAACATGGAAATACTCTGTATTTAAAGTGAGCCTTACTCTAATATTTCCTTTCCCAAAATAAGGCACAGATTGGGAAAACCTTGGCAAGGAAATCAGTTTGTCTAGAAGGAGGCTGGGGGAAACTGGAGCTCTGGTGACGGAGGAAAGAGGAGCAAAAGGGAACTTAGCTTTTCCTGTGCAAGAGAAGATATCAGTGGGGGGAATATGAACTCTCCCAGAAGCTCAATCTCAATCCCAACCCAGAGTCTAGATCCTAAAAATAGCAACACATACAACAACATTGCAACTTGCACCTGGGGAGGCAGGGGGCATGGAAGCAGGATCTGGGGAAGGGAATGCAGTTGAAGTGCCCTCCTGGAGAGCTGCTTCTCACAGGTTTGAAGCAGGTCATTGCACTGAGTTTTACAGATGGTTTCCACAAAAATGCCAGACACACTTGATAAACCTGTAGCTGGGGACTCACAAATCAGATGGCTTGGAAGTGGACAGCATAGAGCCTTCTTTGCAGCATCGGATATCATGGCGAACAAATAAAAGTTGAGTGAGCATTTTGTGAGCATCCCACCATCCTTGGGCCTTCCTGTTAAAGTGGAAGTACAGTGATGGGGGTACAGTGGGTATGGCGCTGATATTTCAGGATCCCAGATGGTGTGGACCAGCCATTCGGGTGCACTTGATGCCATTGACAACCAGGATGCAGGGCTTAGGGAAGCTATCCTTTCAGTGGTGAAATATTCCCTAACTTAAAGCCTGTAAGACTGATCACGACTTTTTTTTTTTTTACTGCTTTTAAATTTCTGACGATATGAAAAAGTTTAAGAATTTCTTGAATAGAAGCCAAATATATCATGCCTTAATTCAGAAACTATAGAGAGAAGAGTGTTACATAGTTATGCTAGGAGCAATAGGAATTTGTCTATTCCTAGATAAGAGGGGTCCAATGTGCTGTTTACAGCAGCACTGGAATATACAGTGCTTTTGCATGTGCATGATGTCAGTCTACAGAAGCCTCTTTGGTAAATCCTACAAACATTACATTTTGCCACTGTGAGAACAAGCCAATTCCAAAACATACAAAGAGGAGAGAGAGAGAGAGAGAGAGAGAGAGAGAGAGAGAGAGAGAGAGAGAGAGAGAGAGAGAGAGAAACTGAATAATGTCCATACTTAGTATGTGTAGACACTTTGTAAATTAAAAGTGAGCTGAAGTAAATAACTTAAACCTAATAACAAAATATTTGCTAATGAAACACATGTCAGTTGACTCTGCTTTCTTTTCTTTACAAATAATCTAGTTGTTCTTAGTTACTTGCCATCCATTCTTATACTGTTGGTAAATGCAATTCCTCAGTTTCACTGTATTGTTACTTGGGAATTTCGTTGATTTATATTATGTCTTAACTGATGAAGACTTTCCAAGAATTATCCCACATTCTAGCTTATTGAACCACTTGCCAAACTGATTTTACTTATCAAGCTTCTTTGTTTATTCTTTTAAGAAGCTATAATGAGAGTCAATCAGATTTAGTCTTTTCCTCAAAGAAATACAGATTGAGTTTTAACAGATGTTCAGATGTTTTAATTTCCAGAGTTTGCAATTCCCACTTGGCTTCAATGAGTTCATTCAGCAATATTGGCTTTTACTAGACACTCTACGTTCTCACGCTTGGTTTTTTAGCTCTAAACCACAAAAGAGAACTAGAAAGGAGAGGCAGTAAGGCAAGTTTATGAGGGGAATGGAATTCTCATGCCTGTGGGTTTAGATGCAGGAATAGCCTTAGCTGAGGTGTGGGAGATGAAGTGCAATGATAAATAAGAAAACACCTCAAAAAATAAACTCTCCACTCGGAAATTTTGCAACTTGTCTCTTATCAAACAAATGCTAAATCTTCTTTGATTTTGTAATTCTTTTTTATTATAAATAATGATAGTTTTTCTTTACTAGGTATTTGCCTGACAAAATTTTAAATGAAAACAAAAGGTTCAATATTTGCAGATTCTATTCGTAGACTAAGTCAGATCAAATCAATTAGAACCTAATTTAAAAGTTCAGATATAATCTTTATAGTCATTTATTTTCAAAGCTAGGCTCTTCAGGGATAGAATTAATAGTGTTGGCTTCCATAAGTCAATGACTCAGCAATTACAACAGTTATTCTAATGTTTCAAGTACTTGGCACCAAATACATAATCATTCATACAAATCTCCACTAATAAAAAAGAAAGATGCCAATTGACAGTACCTCCACTAAGCCCACCAACCAATCAGGAATGATATGCAAATTAACCCATCAAAGATGGCAGGTACATTTGCATATACAGGCAGGCTGACAGGCCATGGCCCACCCTTGGGGGTCCGGGGAGGCCAGGCAGGTAGCACTAGACACCCCCTGCAAGGTACCAGTCCATCGGGGCCCAGAAAGGTGGGATGGGCAGTGCCAGACTCCACCTGGAGGTCCAGGTCCATTGCAGGCCCTGGGAGGGGTGGCAGGCTCACCTAGTTACTCCTGTGGGGGCCCAGGAACATCACCAACCTGTGGAGGTGCGGCCAGCTACTAGCCATACCCATAGGGCCCCATGAACATTGCCACCCCTGGGAGGGAGACTGGCCTGTGAACATTGAAGGCTGAGACCTAGACCCAGCCTCTGTCCACAGATTCACAGCTTTGTGGAGACCAACTCTACCAGGCCCACCCAGAGGCCATGTGACTGGGCCACAGGGTGCCAGTTAAAGATATACCACAGAGAGAAGGTACGGGAGGAAACCCAGAGAATGAGATGTGGGGGTTCAAAACTCACTTTCTTTGGGCTTTGTCCTTCTTGGTCTTGGTTCTTTTCTTTCAGGCCTGGAGCCCAAGCACTGCAGGAGAGGGGTGGATGAAGGCCAAATGTGGAAGAAGAGGTGCCAGGCCCGACTGCGGGGTTGCCTGAAGGGTGGCTCCAGGATGAATGCCACAGCTTTGACAAAGTGGCTGGCCAGGAGGCGGGCATTCCAAGGGGTGCTGAGCAGCACCTCACCATGAGGACACTCCTCATAGGCGCTGCCTTCACCAGCAGGCTCTGGGCCACATCTGAAAATCCTATTGCAACCTCTAACATTCTGGGCAAAGAACTGCCCTGTGCCCCTCTGTGTACCAGGCTTACTAGGAGTGTGCTTTCACCAATGTCATAGATCAAAGGCAGAAACCTGGTGAGGTGGGGTGCACCAGAGGGGGCTCAGGCTGGTGCAGGGGACTGGTGGGCAGGGATCTGCCTCGCCTACAAAGAGATTCTGCAGTGGCCCCAACATGCAAGTGGGCCCAGCCAGGGATCAAGGGGAATGGAAGGACTCCTGGGCAGAGGGGCAAGGACCCACAGCCCTGAGGCAGGGGTTGAGGGGCAGTGCCACCTCAGTGGATTGGTGCCACACTGCAGGGTATTTGACTGACTCACATGATTCAGAGAAGCTTCCAGTGCTAACCAGTGTGTCCCAGTGCCTTCACTGAGCTTTGATGGCCAATTGAGATACTATATAAGAAAAATGAGGGAAGAAGTGAGAAGGAAAAGGAAAGGTGAACAACACAAAAGAAAGACTGGAAGGAACCTATAAATCCATTGTCACTTAAATAGGGAATATAGTCAATAGTGTTGTAATGATGGTATGATGCCAGCTGGGTACTGGAAATATCGGGGAGCACTTTGTAAAGTATGATTGTCTAACTACTACTCTGTAACTAATATAAAACCTGAAACCAATACAAAGTAATATTGAATGTAAAAAAATGAAAATTGAGTGAAGTTTTTATAAATTTCAAAGTTTAAATACAGGCTGTAAAGGAAGGAAGAGGGAGAATAAAAATAGTGTTTTTCATTTTACCACTTTATTGTCTTTTCAGTACATGATAAAGACAGTTGTCTTTATATGATGCTTTTATACTTTTCTAAGTAATTATCTCATTTTAATTTCAGGGCAACTTGAAGAGAAGATAATTATTCCTTCCACTATTCAAAGAAAGGAAATCTTGGTATCTGCTCCCAGTGATTCAATTGTGAAGTCCTTATTGTAAAGCAAGGTTAGTAAAATTTTCTGTGAAGGGTCATATCTATATTAATAAAAGCCTTGGGGGTGATCAGGCCAGCAGGGGAGCAGTTAAGGGGCAATCAGGCAGGCAGGCGAGTGGTTAGGAGCCAGCAGTTCCGGATTGTGAGAGGAATGTCCCACTGCAGGTTGGATTGGGCCTAAACCTGCAGTCAGACATCCCCCGAGGGTACAGGCTGGGCTGAAGGACACCCTCCCCAGTGCACAAATTTTATGCACTGGGCCTTTAGTATTAAATAAAATTCTTCTATTCTAGGAGATATTGTGCTAAGGACTTTGTTATGATGAAATTAACTATGGGAACCAAAATGAAAATCCTTGCTTGGTATAATATGATATAGTTATATAACAGGTGTAAACTACTGGTATTGCTGATTGCTGTAAGTTGATGTTTTAAGTTTTTTATATAATATACATTGCAATCACTTAGGTAAGATATTTATCATGTAGGCTTTCAAGCTATTGCTAGGTGTAAAAATCCAAGATTGATAGAGTTATAATGAGAAGAACACAATTAAAAGAACATAATTTTTTTCAGCATAAAAAAAAAGGTAGAAAGACATTCCATTCATGTTATACTCTCTTCAGCCTGGCTCAGACATAATTGCAATAAATTAATTTGTGTCCATCCTTATTTATTCCTTTTTGGTTTTTCACTTCCCCACCCTCAACTCTGCCTGTCAAAAAATGACACCTTGAAATGTTAGATAAGCCACTTGTTTCTGAACTCCAGACTGTAGGAAACCAAACACCAACAAAGGGGTTTTGGGTGAATAAAGGGCTACTAACATTTGTTATTCAAAGCAATTCATGCTTAAGCAAAATATCAATTTAACTGTGCTTCTTTTTCCTCCTACATCTATTGTTTTAGATGGCTTCAAGGTAGCCAGGTGATTTAGATTTTTTTAAAATCTAAAATAAAATATTAGCAAAGTTAATTTAATTTGGATTAGTATAGAATGAAAGGATGTTTTATGGGTAGAAAACATTACAATATATAATGATATATTAATAAGTCCAATTTAAAAACACTCCTTCACTATATATATGATGTTCCCCCAAATAAGTATACAAACTTTGCATACCATTATTAATTTCAATGGGTTAATCTGAAAATAAAGAAACATTGATTGAGCTATCAGCTCTTACAGTGTGTATACATTTTCTTGAGACACCCTGTATATATCAAAACATAGAGAATAAAATTCCACAACTCTTCCTACTAAAAGTCAGAAAATCACAAAACGAAGTATACTTCCTGAACATAACATAGGGCATTTATCCTACATCCATTGCCAAATCATAATTATGATGAAAGCCAAGAGGCATTCTCAATAATATGAGAAAAATGACAAGGATGTGTGCTGTCCCAGTGTGATGTTTGTTCTCAGTTAAGATCCTGATGGGAAACAGATGACTCACTCAAGCTGGGCAACAGGATTAGGGAAACACCAAAGGCTTCTGCAGCATCCTAAATTAACAATAGCAGAGAATCATGACCGCTGACAAGGCCAAGGAACAAGTGGAGGGACCCATTACCAGAACCTGGAATGGGGAGCTATATGGAGAGGACACTTGACAGGATTCAACTCAAACAACAAGTGAGCAGGGAAGGAGTTGTGGAAATACATACACTCCCCTCACTTCCCTTCCTCTGATTTGCTGCCTCATTGGATAACTCTAATTGGGAGCCAGAAGGCAAAGAGATCCTACTGAGGTGAGTCTCTCCAGGTACAGTGCAGGGTGGGGGCTTCAGAAGGGCCAAGGAGAGATAGATATCAGCACACCCAGTCTGTCCATCACAGTAAAGGGTGCAGATAAAAAACCTGGATACAAAACCTGAGGTTTAATTTGCATATTTACTGCAGCTTCCTAATCTTGAAAATAGCTTTCAGACGATTCGAAAGGAAGAAGGATTCCAATCTCAATGTCAGCAAGCATTACAAAATGCCTAACTACATTCAACAACAAAATCATAAAATAAATTGGAATAAACCTTAAAAATGTATAGGTACTATGTAAGGAAAACATTTTCTGAAGGAATATAAAATATTGCTTGAATAAATTTTCAGGGAAAACATGCTCCTAAATCAGAATATTGTAAACTAGAGCCTTGGTGCATGAAATTCCTGCACCTGGTGGTAGGGGAGGGTGTTCCCCAGCCTGGCCTGTGCCCTCTCACAGTGCCGGAGCCCTGCCCACCCATCCAGAGCTCCTCGATGAATTGCCCAAAGAGGTAGACTGGAGCTGGAGGTCCCATCTCCATGCCATGCAAAGCCACCGGGACCTGCCTCTGAACCGCACACACAACGTCAAGTCCTTGCCCACCCGCATGTGCCTTGCCTTGCATGCAGCCTTGCCCACAGGCACACACCCACTGTGCACGCAGCCTTCTGGTTGTTATGGCATGAGGGCATCACGGCATGAGGGAGTAACAACCACATACGCTTTTAGTATAGATATGTTGTTCCTTCCCAAATCAATTCTAAAATTAACCTAATCTCAAATAAGTTCTTCAGAGGACTTTTTCACATTTAAATGTCTTTTAAGTCTGCTTTAAAAGAAAACTGGCCCAAACAAAAAGAATTGGTTTCTAAAGATTATTGAAGAGGGTACTTAACCATTCAATTGGTGCAAACTTCATGAGGTGCAGCTTGGTAATATGGATAGAAACCTTAAATACGTTCATACCCATTGACCCAGTAATTCAAATGCTTAGTAATGTATCCTTAGAAGGTAATTTAAGTGCACAGTGATCTATCTAAACAATTAACATTTAATAATATGGAATTTGTTAAACTATGGAAAAGTCAAGAACTAAGATGCCATGTAGATTCTAAGTGCATTTGTTTAAAAATATTGAATAGAATAAAAATACTAAAATAAAATTTTAAAATGTATGGAGATTTAAAATATGTGAGGTATTTTAGTAATCTATTAATATTAACAAATTATCACATAATAATAGAATTGTGTTATATAATAAATCAATACTTAATTGTATATAAGGAATATATATATATATATATATATATATATATATATATATATATATAAAAACTATATGACTTTCTTCAAAAATTGTCTCTTTTCTTATGTAGGCACAGGGAAATGAAGAGGGAGATACACAAAAATGTTAACATATGGTTTTCTCTGGTGGTTAGTTTTGAATGCTATTACATTTATATTTTCTTCTTCATATGTCTCTATACTTCTCAGATTTTATATAGTAAGGAATTACTTATATAATGTGAAGAATGTATGTGTGATTTTAAAATATTTAATTTTTAAAGATTAAGTTAAATTTCTATCATTAAAGCTCATTCAGGTTAAAGCACAGTGTAATTATATCCTGCTGATGTCAAATACATATGTTTTTATAGAAGCAGGGAAATAAAGTGGATCCTAAATTGAAGAAACAATTTATGATAGTGGAGGGAAATTATGCAGATGACAGAATTTCAGCATTTTTCTAAATTAAGTCTTCTGTTGACTATCACCTAGAAAATGGCAGAGCAGAGTTATTTTAGCAAACAAAACTTTTAGAGTTACAATTCCCTCTAATACTTTTGAAGATAATTAATAGCCCTGGCTGGTTTGGCCCTGACCTGGATTTTTGTACCGGGCGTCTAGTATTTCCATAAAGCATGCATTTAAAAATAGGTACATTGAATTTAACAAATGAAACAATGAAGCAAAATATGTAAGTATAGGGAAATATTGCAAACCAATTAGAAAATTATAGGTTGTTAATCAAGTAATGGTGAATGATCTACTTTTAAACATACTAGGCTAGATAATAACCAAATCTGATTTCAGATGCATTAGAATTATACAGATAACATATAAAGTCATAACCATAAGAAACAATGTAAATATATAATCTTTAAAAAATGGAAGTGTTGCCGAAACCGGTTTGGCTCAGTGGATAGAGCGTCGGCCTGCAGACTGAAAGGTCCCAGGTTCGATTCCAGTCAAGGGCATGTACCGTGGCTGCAGGCACATCCCCAGCAGGAGGTGTGCAAGAGGCAGCTGATCGATGTTTCTCTCCCATCGATGTTTCTGACTTTCTATCCCTCTCCCTTCCTCTCTGTGAAAAAATCAATAAAATATATTTTTTAAAAAATGAAAGTGTTTCTTAGAAATAGAAAGTCAGGAAGGAAACTATAATTAAATTATATTTAAAACTTGGTCTTTTTTAAAACCAGATATCAAATCTCAAATTTAAATTTGAAAAAGAATTCCATTAATAAAATGACAAACCTCCTTAATAGTCAAAATGCATCCTCAGCTGGTTTGGCTCAGTGGACAGAGCGTTGGCCCATGTATTGAAGAGCCCTAGGTTCCATTCTGGTCAGAGGGCATGAACCTTAGTTGCAGGTTCTATCCCCAGCTCTGGTCCAGGGCCAGTGTGGGAAACAACCAATCAGTGTATCTCCCTCACACCAATGTTTCCCTCCGTTTCTTCTCTCCCTCCACTCTCTAAAAACCAACAGAAAAATATCCTCAGATGAGGATTAACAACAAAACGCAAATTTAGACAAACATAGGACACATTTTTTCTCATCAAATAGTGAAAGTTAAAAGTATATAATATTAAATCTATTGTAGCAGATGCTAATTTCAAGAGAAAGCATAAGTTGCAACTATATTTCTGCAAAGAAATTTAGCAATATATATAAAAAATTTAAGAATGTTCCCGCGAATTCTTTCTTGGGTATTAACCATAGGAAATTACTTAAGATGGTCTACTGTTCAGCCAGTCACTATGACATGCACTGACCACCAGGGGGCATATGCTATGACTGGTAGGTTAGCTTGCTGTTGGGATCTGACTGATCTAGACTAATGAAGGGGGATTAAATATGTCCTGGAGCCCTCCTGTGGTCCCTTCTTGGCTGGCCAACCTCCTGTGTCTCTCCCCAGCCTCAGTTGTGCACTGGTGGGGTCCCTCAGCCTGGCTTGTGCCCTCTTGCAATCCGGGACCCCTCAGGAGATGTTAGAGAGCTGGTTTGGGCCTGATCCCGCAGGCCAGGCTGAGGGACCCCACTGGTGCACGACTTTGTGTACCAGGCCTCTAGTATAGACATAAAATTGGGATTCCAAGAAATTTTGATGAGAATAGCCTTAATATGATACTGTGTTTGAATGCAGGCTCTAGCACAGGTGACCTCTTTTGTCTACATGTGTATGCTCATGTGACTGAAAAAATTGAAGCTACTTTGAGCACATAGTATTAGATTCCAGGCACTATTCTAAGTGTTTGACAAGATCTGCCAACTAATAATTTATTGTCTCTCAGCTCCAACTTCACCCTTTTTGTCTCCTCTAAAAAAATGGAACTAGGCCCTTTAAGTATCTTTCTTCTCCCACCTGGAGCACTGTTAAACTTTGTCAGTAGAGGCTGCTGGAGAGACACTGCAGGAGGAAAGAGTTTTACTCCCCGTTTTCCGCTTTCTCCAGCACTGGTTCCTGCAATGCAGGATGATCAGTTGCCTCCCTTGGCACCTATCCTTCCACCACAGACAGATTTATAGCAAAGACTCCAATGAGACAATTTCCTATGAAAAATTTCTTTTGATCATAAGGCATCTTGGTTTTTCATTCTTTTATTGTTCTTTTTTTTTAATTTATCCTTATTGTTGAAAGTATTGCAGATGTCTCTTTTGTTCTTTCTTCCTTCAACCCATACCTGCCTCTCCCTGGCATTCCCTACACTATTATCTGTCCATGGGTCATACATATGTGCATGTAAGTTCCCTGGTTAATCTCTCCCCACCCAACCACCCCCCACCTTCCCTCTGGAATTAGTAGGTCTGTTCCATGTGTTCATGTCTCTGGATCTATTTTGTTTATCAGTTCATTTTGTTCATCAGATCCCACATATGAGTGAGATTATGTAATACATGTCTTTCTCTGACTGGCTGATTTCTCTCAGCATAATACTCTCCACGTCCTTTCTTATTAATATTCTCCTGGTAGTGTAGAGGGCAGTTTCCTGAACAAATTTAGTTCTGCCAATATATCCATGTGTCACCATAGCAAATACTCTTCCATTCGGTGTGCTGCAACCTGGATCTTCTTAATATAAAGTTTGAATGAAGAGAAAGGAAGGAGGCTCTAATGAGAATTATGTCATTGAGGGCCCATAAGAACTCTGGGTAAAAGATTATAATCTCTATGTTATAAGTGAGAAAACTTAGGCATCACATAAGAACATGCAGATAAAAATCGATGAAAGCAGAATTTATTAATCTAAGCACTTTTGCCCCAAAGCATTTACTGGCAACCACAATGCTATACTGACATCTGAAATATTGAGGGTATTCACACAGATACAAAGAAGATATTGGAAGGAAAAGCAGGTACATGTACCTGGCAACTATCTCAAAATGGGGACCTTTGCAAGAGCCTTATTTTACTCTGTGCACTTTCCAAATTTTCTTCAATATGCAAATATTAATTTTATCGTCAGAACTGCATATGTAGGTTAAGAATGAAATTCTGAGGAACCCTCTCTGGAACAAAGACATTTGTTCTTTACATGAAGCCATACCACCAATACTAGTACAGAAAGTACAAATTCTGAACGTATTCTGACAACCAAATCCACTCTTATTTCTACAGCTTTACCCTTTCCTGATGTACAGGTACAATCAGTATCACTGACTAAAAACACAATTCCAAGCTTCCATGAGGTCCATGCTTACAGTCCATTCAGCACCAAGGCAAGAATAACTATAGCTAAGTTTTAATTTCATAACTAAAATCCTACACAAATAAAAAATAACACATTCATTATGGTTATGGCTGGCCTGGCTCTAGTATGTATCATTCCCTGTACTATACAGATAATATTATTAACAGTGCAGAACAAATTTATAAGTTTTCAGGAAACTAAACCATGAACGTTATTTCCCAATTTCACATTATACAGTTATCCATCATTTCTCAAGGAAGCTTTTTTTTTTAACAAAAAAGTTATTTGTCCTGAATTCTTTATATCACATGTGATAACTTACTCTCTACTTTTTCATTGGTTGTACTACAATCTGTGACATTTTCCTCTTCTTATTCCTGAAATACACTTTCCTCATGGGGGCACCTGCCATTCTGGGAGAATCAATCTCCTGATGTGCCTGATATTCTCACTGTCCTGAAATGATTCAGTATAACAACAAAGCAATTATTTTTTTACTTATAAGAAAAAGTGGAATCTATACTTTTCCTGTATTCTTCTACATACATTCGGGCAACATAGTTGGAATCATTATCCCTATGTTAAAAACAAAATATAAGCAGAAGTTTTTAATCACTTAAGAGAACTTCAGGTCAAAGCTCATTGTCTTAAAACAGTAGGGATTATTAAAGTTGTATATTAGGGATGTAAACACTAAGATTTTAGTTTTTTCTACTCATATTTAGAATACTATTTTCAACTGTCCCATAGATTATAAAATTTATTAGAATCTCATATGATCATAAGGGATCTTAATTATTCATTTTTATTAATTTTTATTTGTTCTTCCATCATACATTCAATTATTCCATCAATAAATATTTATTGAGACATAAATAATGTCTGTAGAAGAGAAATACATATTCAGTTACTAGAGAGCTAATACAAGCATAATTTATATATATAACAAATATGAAGACAGCATAATAGAACTTTTATAGTAATATCTTTATCCTCCATGCTAAAAAATTGCTCAAATTACTTAGTCATCTTGGGCTGAAAGGATTGGCTTATTTCTTGCTCTATCTCCAGTTATTTCTTTTTTCATTGTTCAGGTTCTGCATCTTGTATTTCCTCATTGCTCTTCTTTTTCACTACCTAAACCAGGGAGGATTTCATATTTAATGACCTTACTACTATTTGCAGGAAATTCTTATTCATTACATTTACAATTACTTTATTTTATTTTTTAGAATAAAAACTTTATTTCCAATAGATTTGGTGGTATGCATGCTACAGCAAAAGCTGGTTATTGTCAATAGTTTCATTTCAAACCTGCATTAATATATATAAATTAGGCATTATTGGGGAATGATTCATTTTTGGTAGATTCAATCTAACAATATGCCAATTCTTTTCATTTATTGTAGACTCTATTTTAGTACTAGAGGTTTCATTTTCATCACCATAAAAATGAAAATAACAGCTACTATTAGACAATGAGCTGTGAAATTCATTCCTCAGTGTTGCTTTGAAACATATGGATAGGTTGTTAAGAGAAAATCTGGCTTTATCCAAATGTACTATTTAACTAGAATCATTCAGTCATCATCTATTGTTGCCTTGATTGTTTCTCCTCTTTTTTATTTGACCTCAACCAATTAAACACCAGTGTTTCCCAATTCTTCCACTAAGGGTGATTTCATTTCCTACTTCTGTGCACACAGGATTAGGTAAAATGAGTTTGCCAAAATCAGCCTTGGCTGTGCTGCCTCTTCCTCCAGTCAACAGGGGTCCTATGCTCACTGCCCTCTTAGGCAACTTTTGCACCTTTGCTGCTTTCTTGTCTCCTACAGTATGTGCACCTAGAAGCCTCCCAAGCAGGAAACAGGAGATTTCCAATTCTGTGAAGATCTCAGGTAAATCTCCAACTGTACCAAGGACCTGCCCCAGCATTCTGGCAGCCTGGCACAAAGTAGGGTCAATTTCTGTTCCAACTCCCATAAGACCATTATATTCAGTAAACTATGAAACAATTATTTTTTAAGAAAAAAATTTTAATCCTCACTCAAGGATGTTTCTTTTATTGATTTTTTAGGGAGTAGGGGATGGATAGAAACATTGATATGAGATAGAAACATAGACCAGTTGCACCCTGACTGAGAATCAAACTCACCACCTAAGTACATGCCCTGCCTGGGAATCGAACCCACTACTTTTACTGAACAACACTCCAACCAACTAAGGCACCCAGCCAAGATAATAGTGAAACAATTTTGTAAAAGACTGAGTTTTCCTTGACTATCTTTGGAAACAAAATCAGGTCTAACTTCTATCTCCTGGCCCACCTTTAAAACTCCTTTTAGAATACTGCACCAGCTATACCCCCTAAGGTCATCGACTTCACAGCCAGCTTTGTTGACATCAATGCGATTACTTACTTTTAACGTATTTTTCAATCATATTAACACAGAGGTTTTGCTTTCTATGATATGTTTTGTAAATGACTATACTAGGTCCTTGTTACCAATACAGTCTTTGTTTTATAATCATTGAAGTTGTCTCTATTATAGCTGTCTGTATATCCTACTTTGCCTTCTTGATTGTTCCTTCTTCTAAGAATCTGAGTGTCATACTAGAAGAGCAACTTCTAGATTGGCCCTCAGTAGGAAGGAATTTCTCAAACTCAGAAAAATGAGTGTCATGATACTTTCTGGGGTAAAAGTGGCCCCAATTTGCATCTTCAGCCAGGTCTCCTGGAACATTCCCTCTTGGGAACCCTGGACAGTCAGGTTAAAAGCCCAGCTACCCTGAGATCATCATCTTGGCTGGTGAGTCCACAGATAGATGATCTGGTCAACAGTCCCAGCCACTCTCAGCCTTCCAGTCATTCCTACCAGGTGCCAGGGCTTCATTTGAAGCCATCTTGGATCCACCAGACCAGCTTACTCATTGGCTGAACTATACCATGTGACTTTTGTTCATGCCACGTGGAACAGAATAATCACCCAGCCCAGCTTGAATTCCTTACCTGCAAAATCATGAGATGTTAGAAAATGGTTGTTCTTTCAGCACATATATTTTTAGATAGTTTTGTTAGGCAGTAATTGGCAACTAGAACTTTCTTCCCTGGGTACAGCAGTTTGGTGGTTTTATTCTTTAGACATTTCATATCCACTTTCATGTCAGCAACACTAATATGATAAAGATTTATAAAATACTAGAGACCCATTTCAGGAAGATTCCTGCAAGAATAGAATTTCCTGTGGCCTGAGCAAAGCTCCTTCCCTTCTCTGCTGCCTCGCTCCTTTCTCCACTACCTCCCTTCCTTCTCTGCTGCCTCGTTTCCTTCTCTGCTGCCTCCATACCTCTTGTCTCCTCTGCCTCGCTCCCTCCCCTCTCCCTCATCCCATTGCTTACTTCTCCGCAGCTTTGTTCCCTTCTGCAGTGCTTGGCTTCCTTCTAAGCCTACTTCCACACATGGATATGCAAATTAACCGCCATCTTGGTTGGACTAATTTGCATACTCACTCTGATCGGCTTGTGGGGATGGCTTGTGGGTGTAGCTAAGGTATGGTCAATTTGCATATTACTCTTTTATTAGACAGGATTATGCTTTTGCCCAGCCAATGTGTATCAGTAGTTGAAGGTCAACCTGTGAACCAGGAGGTCATGGTTTGACTCCAGGTCAGGGCACATGCCTGGGTTGTAGGTTCAATTCTCAGTGGGGGGCATGCAGGAGACAGCCAGTCAATGATTCTCTCTCATCATTGATGTTTCTATCTCTCTCTTCCACTTCTTTCCTCTCTGACATATATATATATATATTATTATCCTAATAAAAGAGTAATATGCAAATTGACCATACCTTTGATCAAGCCACGCCCACAAGCCATGCCCACAAGCCAATCAGGAGCAAATAAACCCCAACAAATATGGCTGTGGCCACTGAGTGCAAAAGTGAGGCTTGGGTTTTCCCAGGAATGAACGAAGCCAAGTTTTCCGCCTGCCCTAGCCAGCCTAGACCTCCACTTAATGCTACAAAGTTTCAATTATAGAAGATATATCCCAATAGAAATGGCAGTAGCCACAGAGCTAGAGAGAGCAGAGGTTAGGGTTGCCCGGGTGATGGAGGAAGCCAAGTTTCTGCTAGTAGAAACTTGTAGTGCCTAGGCCTACACTCTAGGCTACAAAGTTTAAATTATAAAATTTAAATAAACCCAAACAGAAATGGCTGTCCCCATGGAGAGAGTAGAAGGCTTGGCTCCGCTGTAGGCTACAAAGCTTCAATTGTAGAACATAAATTAATCCCAGATCCCAGGGCCTCCACTTGGGTCACTCGGGGGCGTGGCCAGTCTGCAAACCACCATGGACCCCTCGCCTAGACCGCCCCATGCCCCAAAGGAATCCCCACTCTGATCTGGGACACTCTTCAGAGCAAACCAGCCAGCCCCCACCCATGTACCAGGCCTCTATCCTAGCTAATAAAAGAGTAATTAGCAGATTGACCATCACTCCAAAATACAAGAGGGCTACCCCCATGTGGTCAAAAATCCTGCCCCTGTGTGGACACAAGATGACCACCATAAGATTTTCAGCAGGGGAGGGCCATTGGGAGGTTACAGGCCTGCAAGAGAGAGCAGTTTTGGGTGATCAGGCCAGCAGGGGAGAGCAGTTGGGAGGGACCAGGCCTGCAAAGGAGAACAGTTGGAGGCGATCAAGCCTGCAGGGGAGGATAGTTAGAGGTTACCAGGCCAGCAGAGAAGGTAAGTTGGGGCAAACAGGCTGGCAGGGGAGCAGTTAGACATTAATTAGGCTGGCAGGGTAGTGATTAGGGGGTGATGAGGCTGGCAGGCAGAATAGGTTAGGGGCAATCAGGGAGGCAGACGAGCAGTTGGGAGCTAGCAATCCTACCAGGATTGGGCCTAAATGGGCAGTCAGCCATCCTTCAAGGTGTCCCAGATTGGGTAGGCTGGGCTAAGGGACATCCCCCAATTCCCATTCATGAATTTTGTGCACCGGGCCTCTAGTATATATATCATTATGCTTTCTACAGAATAAATTGGGATGCAGAATCATGTATTCATCAGGTGAAAGAGGATTTAAAATGTTGAGTTGGCCATTTAATTAAGTGAATTCACAGATTCAGTTTAACTAGAAAAAAATTTCCTGGCAGAAGAAACAGATTCTTCATATAATGGTATATGAAGGTGCTACCCTTGCTCAGCATTATTTATAAAGAATAAAACACTAAAACTTTTCTTCAGGGTTAGGGCAGGGGAGGTGAAGGAACATTAGGGAGGCAGAAAAGCTCAAAGTACATTAGGCAATTTATGAGTTTATCAGATAACAAAATTCCTGATTTTTTCAAGTCCTTTGTTTTTTGTGTGTTTTTCTCTAAGTAAGCAATGTGTTTCTTGCCACTGCCATCATCACTATTTCATAATTGCATATGTAAGATACAATCTTGCCTCTTACACTGAAGATAAGAAATGTGAAGAGGTGTACTAGATCGTGAGCTATCATTTCTATCTGAATTTGAAAGATGAGAATCCTTATTAAAGCACATAGCTCACAGAGATCTTTGTTCTTCAAAGTAGCAATGCCCAAACTGGGCTATGCATCAGAATCGCTTAGACAGTTTTTCAAAATACTTTTCTACAAAAATTATAATGTAGGATCTGTGAATATGTATGTCTGTATTGGACAAGACTCTAAATGTTAAAAAAAATAGTAATTTAAAAATTAAACTCAAACTGACAAGCAAAAGATATAGTTTTATTAATTTACATTACTGGATAGCCTACTCTGTTAGATGTTTCTATTGGGGTTTAGTTGCTGCTTCTGAATAACTTGAGTAGTTTCAATTCTTTTCTTTTTTTCAGTTATCTACTGATTGCCCACAGCTGAATATGAGAGTATTATCAGTCTGCCCTCGTATGCCTCCCAACACCTTCTATACTTTCAATATTGTTCAAAATTCAGGATTATAAATTCTATAGTCATGGTGATGCTTATATATGAGCCATGTAAGTACATTTTAAAATTTATATGTAAACTCTCACTGCCTTTTAGAAGTATTCATCTTCTAAAGTATTCAGTTTGTTCAAATACATTGTCTTGAATGAATTTCATCTTCTTTCACCTGGCTGTTCCTGCTCTATGGGATTTCCTTTTGCCTCTTTCTTCTAATCAATTTCTTTCTTTCTGGCTCCCATATCTAGTTTCTTGATTCGCTCCCTTATTTTTGTAAATAGAAGAGAAAATTTTGAGACACAGTATAGTTAAAATGTATTATTAGATACCTTTAGTTGTGATAGCTAACTGAATTTAGAATTATAAATTGGAAATCTTCTCTTGGAATTTGAAGGCAAATTGCTTTTGTCTTCTAAGCTCCCAGAAGAGCTATTGCTCACGTTGTGATCCTCGATCTTTAAAACCTTGTAGGCTCTTTTTTTTTTTTAAATATATTTTATTGATTTTTTACAGAGCAGAAGGGAGAGGGATAGAAAGTCAGAAACATCGATGAGAGAGAGACATCGATCAGTTGCCTCTTGCACGCCCCCTACTGGGGATGTGCCCGCAGCCAAGGTACATGCCCTTGCCGGAATCGAACCCGGGACCCTTCAGTCTGCAGTCCGATGCTCTATCCACTGAGCCAAACCGGTCTAGGCAAAACCTTGTAGGCTCTTATCTTTTCTCCCAAATATATGAATTTTCAAAATGATGTGCCTTAGTTTGTTCAGATCTATTTTGATCCATTTTGCTGTTAGGGGACTTTATAATCTGAAAACTTATTTCTGGGAAATTTTCTTGAATTAATTGTTTGGTGATCTCCTCCCTCTGTTGTTTTTGTTCTCTCTCTCTGCATCTCTGATAGATAAAAATTTGGACTTCCCAGACTGATCATCTGATTTTCTTATCTTTTCTCTATTATTTCCACTATTTTTTATTGTTGACAATATTACAGATGTCCCCCCTATTTTACACTTTTTGTCTTATTCCTTATCTCCTGGAAGATTTCAACTTAATCCAAAATTTTTAATGCAGTTTTTCAATTCCACCATTGTTTTTAAATTCCAAAACTCTTTTTTTATTTTCCCCTTTTTAAAATGTTATTTTTTTATGAAGAAAATATTTTCTTTTTATGTCTGAACTTTAAGTGGGGGAAGCTTTTTTGTTTTACATTTCCCTCTCCTTACATGGTTTCTACAAAGTTATCCTGTTACACAATATACCAGCTAGTCTTGAGTTCTGTTTTTATTTTACATTTCCCTCTCCTTACATGGTTTCTACAAAGTTATCCTATGTGTTTAGGTTTCTCTCTTCCATGTTTGAAGCTTTCCTCAAACTTCTGAGGTTCTTTAACTCTCCAGTAGTAGATATCATCACCAACCACCAAAATCTTGTTTTTCCTTTTCATTAGAGTACAGTAGGTGGCCTCCACTGACAGCTGCCTATATCACTCCATCCCTATCTACTTCCCCTCCCTTAAATATTTTTAATATTTGAGATTAACAGAGTACAGCAGAAGTGGTACCAATCACAGGCATAGGCCTTAACAAGCCTGACAACTTTCATTTTAATTCTCTTGTATGGTTCTCAAGGAAGCCCATGAGGATTACTGACAATGGCTTAGCCTATGAAGGATAAAAAAGTGCTCTGATCAATAGCTGACATCAACTGTCATTTTGGGAAAGAGATGATATCTTGGCTATTTCAGCCCCTGCTGATTTCTTGGTTGAATACAGTTACCTCAATGATTGTGGCTGACACCACTGAGAGCCGAAGAATAACCAAATCAAGCTTAGCCCAACTTTAGAATCATGAAAAGGAATACTTCAACACATATTGTATTAGGTCACTAAGCTTGGGGGTGTAATAGATGATGGATGGAGGGGATATTATATATTCGAACTTTATGACATTAGGCTTAGCCTTAAGACATGCTTTAGCCAATGACATGTAGGAAAAGTGATGTCTGTCACATCTGAACTTTAAAGTCAGTATATGGTTTTCTATTCTTTTTCCTTTCTGCAAAAAGCCAGCGATAGAGGCTGTTCTTCAGAAGCACGAATCTCCAATTGAAGCTGACTTTGAACAGAACACAGCATTTCTATAAGCCACTGAGATTGCGAGGTTGTTTGTTATTCAAGCACAACCTGCAATGTAATCTCCCTTTCAGAGTCTATTTCCTGGGGAAACTAACTTACAATAGTTTTTTAAATTTTTATTATTAAAAAAATATTTTAGGGAGGACCTAATTCTTGGATTGGTTGAATTCCTCAATAAACAACTTTCTATTGTCATGCTCAAGAGTGTATAGGTCAGGCTATTAGAGCTCTGGGAGCAGAATTGAGGAGAAGACTGTTGGATATTGACAATTACTTTTTCAGCCTTCCCTTCACTATCCCTATTTTCAGTGGAGTATTCTGGCCCTCAACTGCTCCCAATATTCTCCAGACCAAAGACCTTTGGTTTTACTGTCCACAAAGAATAAACTGTCTTCTGCTGTGATGGAGAACCTATTTCTACTTAAAGGTACTTTTAGTCACTACAATTTTTTCACTATTCCTAAGTCTACAATGCAAATCAAGCAGTTTTTAAGCTTTCCACCTCTTTTCAACTTCCAGATTTTTGTTATTGTGACCTCTTGTCTTTGTTTATTCATGACTTCCAAAGATGGTGACAAAAATCCCCTCCCATATCATCTGACCTTATGCCATGTGGCTGCCACTCTTTGCCAATGCCTATACTATACTAATTTTTAAACATTTTGAATAGACATTGGCTCAATTTAGTCAACGTCAACCAGTTGCTGATTCTGGACCATGGTGCTGTGTCAGTTTCCTTCACTGGAAGGAAATGGAGCCATTTGAAATGGTTCACAAAAGCATCCTTTCTCATGGCATCTAGATAAGAAATGACATTATTGCTACTGAAGGATTGTACTAGACCAGCTTTTAGAAACATCACTGTGATTTTGAAAAAACTTCTATTAACCAAAAGATACCTTGGTGCTTTCAACTCAAGACTAGCTGGTATATTGTGTAACTGCATTTCACCTGTGATCATTGCATATTAGATCTGACTTCAAAGTATATAGAGATGTGACTGAAAATAAACTAGAACCAAATCATATTCCACATCAGATAGCTAGCATCTAAAAAATGCTTTGTGTTTTTTTTAGCCCCCAATTTATTGTATCAGAAGTTTGGCTGTGTTTACTGTGGTAAAGCTGGTGCAGTTGTTGTAAGATTATTTTAGTGCCATAGTAAAAGTATTTTAATGTGTTGTAATTGCAAAGTCCTCTTAGGGATAATTTTTTCAACATCTCCAAAATGATAACATTGTAATCCCCAGTTCTACATTAAGGACTATATTCTTCCCAAGATACTAATGCATAAAATAGAAGAGTAATAATAGGTACTTGAAAATGTGTACTCAGGGAAGAATAGAACTTTTTAAAATTACTTACAAATGGAAATCCATGCACAAGGATTGCCAAAATACATTTCATCACAACTAAAACTAATTTTCTATTTTTGCAAATATAATTACACTAATGTCAAATGAATTCCAAGTGGTAAACTTAAGATAAACTTTCCTAATTCCACACTCACATAATACCATGGATGGTGCTTCATGAACTATTTCTTTAACTTAGTAGTATTCAAAGAGAAAACTTTCTAAGAGAGGTAGAGCCTGTCTTCAAATAAAATCTTAGCCAAAAGACTAATTGAGGAGGAACCAAGATGGCAGCATAGGTAAGCACCTATTCTGCTGCTCTGCACAACAATTTTAAAACTACAACTAAAAGACAAAACAGACATCATCCAGAACCACTGGAGCGCTGGCTGAGTGGAAAATCTATAAATAGAAGGAAAGATAAAAGGACACTGAGACTCAGAGGAGCTGTGGAGGGCAGAGTTGTGGAGATGTGAGGAGACAGAGGTGTGGAGATGCACACGAGCAGAAAGGGTGGGTGGCTTAATACCCAGCTTGTTTTCTCTAACAGGGAGGGAGACAAAGGTATCCCACTGCACTGATCCCCAGTTCTGGGTGAGTCTTGGGGAACTCAGACTCATACAGTGTGAAACTGGACTGTAATGAGGAAGCACACTGAGATTTGGGAGTTGTGGAGGTGCATAAGCTTGCGGAGAGGATGCGTGGCTGGCTCTCTCATTAGGAAGGAGAAAACAAAACAAAACAGTGGACTGCGTTGTTTTCCAGTGCTGGGTGAGACTTTGGGTGTCCAGACTCATTTGGGGAGAAACGGGGCTGTTTGGCAGCAGGCAGAACTCGGGGGCAGCTTTCTCTCAGAGGCGCATGCAGCCATTGCCGCAGGGCACAGAGACCAGGCACAATTTAGGGTGGGGCTGACGGAAAACCAAGGCTAACTGCTCAGCCTGGAAATGCTGCCCCATCCAAGCTGAGCAAAAAGGCTCTCCTAGCATAGAGACAGCTGATTCTCACAGCCAATTGGCCTAGAGGTCAAACCCTCCCAGTGATACCAACAATAATCTAGGCTTAACTACAAAACTGTGTAGCCCATAAAGTGCTGCACCAAGAGTATCCACCTCAGGTAACTGGGGAGGCTGAGCCACTGTCCCATAGAGGATACCTACCATGCAAAGCTACTCAACCAACTCAGCGAAGAAGCCAAAATGTGAAGACAAGGAAACAAATCACATTTGAAAGAAATGGAGGGGGAAAAAAAAACTCGACTGGATAGAGTTCAAAAACATAGTTATAAGGTTTTTCAAGAGGTTCCTAGAAAAGGACAATAAATTTAATGAGACCCTTGAGGATATGAAAAAGGACCAACTAGAAATTAAGCATACACTGACTGAAATAAAAAATATTATACAGAGACCTAAAAGCAGACTAGAAGACCTCAAGAATCAAGTCAAAGTTTTGAAATACAAAAAACGAAAAACCACTCAGCCAAAAAGCAAGAAGCAAAAAGAATCCAAAAAATTGAAGGTAGTGTAAGGAGCCTCTGGGACAACCTCAAGCATTACCAACATCTGAGTTATGGGAGTGCCAGAAAAAGAGAGAGAGCAAGACACTGAAAACCTATTTGAAGAAATAATGACTGAAAACTTCCCCCACTTGGTGAAAGAAATAGACTTAAAAGTCCAGGCAGTGCACAGAACCCCAAACAAAAGGAATCCAAAGACACATCATAATTAAAATGCTAAGAGCAAAAGACAAAGAGAGAATATTAAAAGCAGCAAGAGAAAACAGTTAGTTACCTACAAGGGAGCACCCATATAATTGTCAGCTGATTTCTCAACAGAAACTATGCAGGCCAGACAGGAATGGCAAGAAATATTCAAATGATGAATAACAAGAACCTACAACCAAGATTATTCTACCCAGCAAAGCTATCATTCAGAATTGAAAGTCAAATAAAGTGCTTTGCAGATGAAAAAGCTAAAGGAGTTTATCACCAGCAAACCAATGTTATTTGAAATGCTGAAACGTATTCTTTAAGAAGAGGAAGAAGAAAAAGGTAAAGATATAAATTATGAACAACAAATACACATCTATCAACAAATGAATCTAAAAATCAAGTGAATTAAAAATCTGATGAACAGAATAAACTGGTGAATATAATAGAATCAGGGGCATAGAAAGGGAATGGACTGACAATTCTTGGGGGGAAAGGGTTATGGGAGGTGCATGAAGAGACTGGACAAAAATCGTACACCTGTGGATGAGGACAGTGTGGGGGAGATAAGGACAGAGAGTGGGATGGGTACCCATTGGAGGGAACTATGCAGGGGGTATGGGAAGGAACATTGTAATAATCTGAACAATAAAGATTTATTAAAAGGTAAAAAATACTAATTGATACAAAACCAATAAAAAATAAGCTTTCTCTAGTTGAAGTGATGAGCAAAGGGCCCAGCGTCCTACCCAACAGATTCGCTGACTCCTATTTCTGCTAATCAGTTTTTTCAGAGAGGTTCAGGAAGCACTTCTGAGAAATTACTAATACTTTTGAGATGCTTAATATCACTGATATCTCATTTATTAAGTGTTTGTAATATATAGGGATGGGCACAATTAGGTTTAAAGTTGTGAGTACACAAAAAACAGGGTTTATTTTTTGTATTCTTATTTAATTATTGTACTATTATGTATTATTATTATTATGAATCTACTTGTGCACACCCCTGTATAAAATTATTTAATAATTTTGAAAGAAGGAGAGCCCTAAACATTGTAACACAGATAAACAGTTTATTCTCTCACTTTGTATTACCATCTAGAGCAGTGGTTCTCAACCTTTCTAATGCCACAACTCTTTAACACAGTTTCTCGTGTTGTGGTGACCCCCAACCATAGAATTATTTTTGTTGCTACTTCATAAGTGTAATTTTGCTACTATTATGCTCTGGATTGGATAAAGGCCTGCACACACAATGGGCTGCATTACAAGAGAAGAGCATTGAGTTTGAGGTAACCCAATATTTTATCGCAAGCAGTTAGCAAACCTGCTCTTGATCCTGCTTGATGCAAAAAACAAAACAAAACAAAACAAAACAAAACAAAAAAACTGACAAATGACCTGATTCAGGAGCATTCTTGGAATACCCAGCAAGGACCTGTAGGCATGCTTATGGCTCATGGTGGATTGCCTTTCCCAATATGCATAGTCACCCTGAAAAATTCAGAGTTCTGTCACTAAGGAAGGAGGAACAAATGAAATTATATATAAAATAGTAGTATCTGTCACGTAAGCTCCCTGTATGTTCTAATATTTCTATTTTATATATTCATTTTTAAAAAGCTTTATATGCTAAAGTGTTAAAATGGGTGTGTGATTATAATCTAGCAATCTGGTTAGGTTGCAACTGGAACTTGGATACTTAGAATAAGTATATGGAAAATACTCCTTCCCTAAAAATCATTTATTTGATTTATGATTTGGAGCAAGAAGAAGAAAACTTTGTTTGATTTTTTTTTATTTGTGGGAAGGGATTTTTTTATTATGTGTTTGAGGCGAGCACAGAATAAATGAGCATCTTTGAGAATTGGGATAGTACCTCTTCATATACCCAGCCTCACCACTTGATTGAAAATCATTATTAGAGAGATAAAAGTAACCTCAAGGATTTGTGTTCCTGAAAGGTTTTCTTAGACAGTGGTAACCACCATACTTTACATCATTGTTACACAGAATGTGATAATATTCTAACACTCTTGGAAAAGTGGATAAAACTGCTTATGACCAAGAAAACAGACCCAGGACCTCTTTATGCCCCAACCCTGCCCAGCCATCCAGAGCACTGAAACGATAAATCTTTCGTTATATGTGGTATTGCTTCAGATGGGAAGCTCCCTCTTAGGCCAAGTGCATTAACAGTACTGGCAAGAGGACCTAGGATGAAGGTCATCTTTCCTTCCCACACAGTGCAGCCAGGCAAGGCACCCTGAGTGTTCAGATGGCCACAGCAGAGACTGTGCCCAGCAGATCAGCATTCCCACAGATAGCACCAGGAGCCTAAGGTGTGCCTAGGAGCACTAAAAGAAGTGCTAAATAAAGACTATAATGATTATGCTTCTGTACACAGAAAACTCACCAACAGACTGGCAGCAATCCAAAATTATGAGAGGCTGCAGTCCTGCATAGGTAGATGGGTTCTGAGAGGCATTATAAATCTGATATTGCTGATTATGTGGTAACATACACTTGAAGACTGGTGAAGTATCAGAAACCTTTTACAGATCCATTATTTGTGTCACTGCAAGGACTACATCAATAATATTTTACATTATATGTTAGAATATGTGCTTAGTTTTCATATGTCTGTGAAAACTGTGCAAGTTCTACTTACTGGCACTAAAAGACATATATATGTGTGTACGTTCTAGGGGAAGTATTTTAGACTTCAAACCTAGCTCTTGTTTAGACATCTCAGTAGGACTTTCTAATGAGAAATGAAGTACCTTGATAACATGCCATAACTTGCAAAAGCTTAACTTAGAAGAACCATAAATTCAAACTCAATATGCCTTTCATGTGAAATTTCTATAGAAATATTGGCTATGAAACAGATTTAAGATGTTGCAAAATAAAGAGTATGAACTTTATAAATGTCACTTTAGGGCTTATAATATTAAGTTAATCATTAAGAATGAAATAGGGTTATTCTGTTCAACAAAGTGTGCTACAAAGAACAATCTCTGATTTGCAAATTATTAAATTGCCCATAAATACAACATACTATGCCCCCCAAATCAGCAAAGCAATGGTAGAGATTAGAAATTATACAAAGTCCTCTGAGAAAACATAAAGTCCACTTTTGCACATTGCAATTATACATTTTCATAAAGAAATTTATCTAGATTATTCCCATTACTTTAAATTAGTTTCTCAGCATTACTCAGTTTAAATGTATGTGAACTAAGAGGAGCAATTCCATTTGTTCAAATAGCTTTTTTAAAAAATACATGATGTAGGTAATAATAAGTACATGTTAGAGTTGTTGAAGAATTATAAATATCATCTATGATCTTCTGGCTCCTAATTTCTCAATAAGATGGGCTCAAATCCCCAATTTCATAATATATGAACATGTAAAGTTCTCTTGAGAATTTCTGCAAATTCCTGAAGTGGCATTTGATCCTGTGGTCACCCCTGTTTTCCAGTTCCTGCTTATACTGTATGTACTTGTGACTCTTCCACTTCATGACAATCCATCTGTAAAAACTGTCCCCTTTCACAGTCTGCCCTTAGACACACAAGGCACACAACATTTGTGGCTGTAGATACACTAAAGTTCTGTAGGTAGGTGAGGGTGGAGAAGAAGATGTTATCAATGTAAGTCAAAAGGAACATTAGCCATCCTTGGAAATCCTACAACAGGGAAATTTCTGCTCTTTGGTACCCTGTATTTTCCTGCTATTTAATACCATCAGATTGATCTTTTTTTCCTGCTCTATTCTGATGTCTTCCTTTCACCTCTCTCCCTGAAGTAATGGGGAACTCTCAGAGAAGGAGGTCTTTGTGTCCTCTTGAAAATCTCAGTTGCTATCAGTCATCCCATCCCACACAGGCCTCTCTATGTCCGAGTTCTGGAAACTTCTCCCTTTTCTCTACTCTTCAGATCTAGGAGTTATGAAAGCTCTGTCGTTACTAACCCTTGAGTACTACCCTCTCTCCCAAGGCATCCCTACTCTGTCTACTGTTTCTTTTTCAATGCCATCTGCTTCCTGCTGGAACCATGACTGGGACATATGTCAAACACATTGCAGTTCCAGGCCTTCGCTTTGGCTGGTCTCTCAACCTGGATATCCTTATGGTAGTCAGGCCTCTCCTCCATGTGACTTCATCCAAAATGTCTACCAGGCCACGCTGTCAAAACGAAAACCTCAATCACCCCTACATTTCCTATCTTCTTGTTTTTCTTCATTGCACTTACTAACACCCGAATTTTTTTTTAAAAATTATTTTCCTTTATCTATTTCCCCACACAACCATCCCAAACACCTCCAATTTGCCTGGGATTTCTCCAGTGTTAGAATGGAAATTCCTGTGTCTGGAGAAACTCCCGTGTCCCGTTCAAAGGGGGCAGTTGCTTTTCTTACCTAATAGTAGGATGAAAGCTCTGTGAGAGCAAGGCTGATTTTTGGTTCACTGCTGTATGTATTCTCAGCAATTAGAACAGTGTCCAGCACTCAGAAGTAGCAAAATAAATATCTGTTGAATGAATGAATGGGTGTGCAAGATCACAGGAAAACTGTGGTGTGGAGTAATCACCAATAAAAGAGCTGAAAAGCCCTTAGAAGCCAGCTCAATATTCATTTTGCACAAAGGGACACAAGTTAGTGGGTGTATCAGAGTCCAGGCAGAAAAACAGAACCTATGCCATCTAGTTTAGTAAAAGCAATTTAGTATGAGAAGTGAGCTACAAAGGTATGAGAAAAAGCATTAAAACCTGAGAGTGAATGGTGAGACTTCCCATATATTAACTACATCCATCTGCCTCTAGTGCCTTTAAGATGAAGGGACAAAGGGTTAGGGCAGGTTAACCAGAGCTCAAGAGCAGTATGAATGGAGGTCTCTGTATTCATCCAGATGGAGCAGGAATCTCCAAGGAGACAGGCACTGCCAGAGGCTGCCCAAAGCAAAGAGAAAGAAGGCAACACTGGTTTCCTCCTGGCCTTCCATTGTGGAACTGAGCTGGACACCGGCTGACTAAGGATCCTGAAAAATTTTGTTTGCAAAGATAGGTAAGAGATACATCTCTTGTGGTTCCATACAAACGTTAGGATTGTGTGTTGTATTTTCATGAAAAATTCCATTGTAATTTCACTGGAATTAATTGCACTGAATGGGTAGGTTGCTCTGGATAGTCAGATATTTTAACAATATTAATTATTTCAATCCATAAGCAAGGAATATCTTCCCATTTATTTTTGTCTTTCATATATATATGAAAGACATATATATATATATATATATATATATATATATATGAAAGACATATATATATATATATGAAGAGAGAGAGAGAGAGAGAGAGAGAGAGAGAGAGAGAGAGAGAGAGAGAGAGAGATTTGGTATAGGTCTTTTATCTCCTTGGTTAAATTTATTTCTATGTATTTTCTTCTTTTTATACAATTGCAAATGGGATTATTTTCTTAATTTCTTTTTCTGATAGTTCATCAATTGTCATAGAACCACAACTGATTTTTATATATGGAATTTTGTATCCTAAAACTTTACTAAATTTATTAGTTCTAACAGATTTTTTGTGTGTGAAGTCTTTAGGGTTTTTGTCATCTACAAATAGTGACAGTTTTACTTCTTCCTTTCTGATATAGATGTCTTTTCTTATTCTTAACTAGTTGCTCTGGTTAAGACTTCCAATACCCCGTTGAAAAAAGTGGTGAGAGCAGGTATCCTTGCCTTGTGTCTGATCTTAGAGGAAAAGCTTTCAGCTTTTCAAAATTGAGTATTATATTAACTATGGGCTTCTAATATGTGGCCTTTATTATGTTAAGGTATTTTCTATTTATACTCACTTCAATGAGAGTTTTTACCATAAATAGATATTGAATTTTATTAAATGCTTTTTCTGTATGATCAGATGATTTTTATGCTTCATTTTGTTAATGTGGTGTATCACACTGATTGACTTATAGATGTCGAACCAGTTTTAAATCACTGGAATAAATCACACTTGATCAAGGTGTATGATCCTCCTCACCCAAGTATATTTTTCCCATTGATTTTCAGACAGAGTGGAAAAGAGGAAAGTGGCCAGGGGTGGGGAGTGAGGGAGAGAAACTTAGATGTGAGAGAGACACATCAATTGGTTGCCTTCTACATAGACTGACCTGGGCCTGGGTATGAACTCAGGACCCTTTGGTCAGCAGGCAACGCTCTAGTCATTGACAAGCAAAGCTGGTGAGGGCTGGTCTGCTAAAATTTTGTTGAGGATTTTTTTGTATCTGTGTTCATCAGGGGTATAGGTTTGCAATTTCCTTTTCTTGTGGTGTCCTTTTCTGGTTTTGGTATCAGGGCAATGTTGGCTTAATAAAATGAGTTTAGAAATGTTCCCTCCTCTTCTATGTTTTGGAAGAGATTGAGAAGGATTGGTATTAAGTCTTCTTTAAATGGTCAGTAGAATTCACTGGAGAAGCCATCCGGTCCCGAGCTTTTGCTTATTGAGAGTTGTTTTGTTTTGTTTAGTTTTGTTTACTATGTTACTGAATTATTATAAAAGGATGTAACTCAGGAACTGTCAGGAGGTTTTTTTATTATTAATGTAATGTTCTTACTGGTAGTTAATCTGTTTATAGTTTTTATTTCTTCATGACACAATCTTAGTCCATTTCTCTTGACGTAAACCCAAATATAAAAATGTCTCTTTTCTTTGTGTCATCTTAAGCTAAGGTAAGAATTCCATTCACAGCACATTCAGTACTGACAGATAAATGCAAATTGTGGTCACTGGGTGCTATTTGTAGCCATTGGCTTTGTCTCTGACCTACTCTTCCTCTGCTCCAGTTTCTTCGCCACTTCAATTTCAGTACTGATCCTGATACCCAACTATCTTTCCTGTTTGTTACTTTACTTCTGACTTTGGACATACTTTTCCAGGCTTGACTCAGTCACGCCTTCATTTTCTTCCACTTTGATGAGCTGACTGTGCCCTAATCTCGCTGTACTCTACTCTGCACTGAATGTTTTGCACTGCATCGTTTTATATGGAGAGAAGGGAAAGTATGCAAAACCTACTCAAAATATTTCAGTTTTCCTTGAAAAAGAACTATAGAATTAAGAAAGTATCTGGAAAATTAATTTGTTTAAGCAAAGTCCACAAAGATATAGGCAAGGATGATGATGTTGGAACAGTCTTTTGAAAATAATATCTAGAAAGTTAGGCAATTTTCATAGATCTATGAAAGGCTAGAACCATTATTTTTTTCTGAGACAACTCTAAAGGGTCACCTTAGTTCCCTGTAGGATCTGAAGAGGGCTTTGTTGCAGTACTGTAACATTCAACAACTTCCTTTGCCTAGTTCTTCTTTCACAATCTCCATACCCATGCATTGACCCCAAAAGCATTCCCCAATAAACCTCAAACTTCCCAGGGAATTTAAGCAATGACAGATGTTTACAAAGTAAGTACAACCAAAACGTCAAGATATGAAGATACAGTTATTTTGATAAATAAATAGCTTATTTCTGTGTGCAGGTTTTGATGAAACCTTCCTCTAAAAAATAATAAACAAAACCAAAGCAGAGAATAATAAAAAAAATTACCAAAACATTTTTTACAGAAAGAAGGTTGGAAAGAAATAATCAGAGAAGAGTAAATACAATTTCAGGAAAAGGACATCTGAAACTGTTCATTGGATCGAATCTAATGCAAAAGTTGGTTGGGTAAAAGGGCCATTGAGCAATTAAATAAATGTAATTTTGATGAGTGGGTCAGTGTTAGGATTATTCTGTGATCATATATTACTCTGCTGAAAAGTTGCATGTGTAAGAAAAACATGGCATGTAAGATGTGTAAAGAAGCCAAAATACCTAGAGAAACAAATCAATAATATATCAAGTTGGGGGAATTAAGCAAAAAAAGAAAGAAAGAAAGAAAGAAAGAAAGAAAGAAAGAAAGAAAGAAAGAAAGAAAGAAAGAAAGAAAGAAAAAAACGACAGCCAATTTTACTAGTTCTCTCTGTTTTCGACGAGGGGGGGAATTGTTCCAGAATTTAATTCTGGGAGTGGGTACAACCAATTACCACCAAAACGTATGTATGCACAGAATGGTGGAACAGTCATTAATCAACAGAGCCAAATATCAACAGTACAACGATTGAAATTGCTTTTGAGAGCCAATTTTTTTTAAAACTTAAACTTCTTCTAACGCCACTTCTTCAAAATAGACTCGCCCAGGACATGATATTTTGTGGAAGAGCCACACTCAAGGGGCCAAAGAGCCGCATGTGGCTTGCGGTTTGCCGACCACTGGTCTAGACAATATTTAAATACCCCCACGAAAGCATGTAGAATGCTGGTGATGGTTGGAGTGGTGTTGATGTGGGTCATGGAGTAGTGGAGGTGATGGTGGAAATGCAGTTGTGGTGTTGGTAGTATAGGAGCTGTAATGGGAAAGTCTTTATAGTCCTCATTGAAAGTAGCAGTTATAAGCATTGAGAGAGATATGTCAGTGAGGACCCTATGAAATCAGAGATAATAGGGAATTGGAACTGGACAGTTCCAATCTACATATAGGTTCTAAACACATGATAAGAAAAACCAGACTTTGGGTTAAAACTGTTATGAACATGGCCATAGAAAGGGAATATTATTCCTGAATATTTTTATATCACCACCATGTTTGTAATTAACATATATAGATGTAGTATGTTCACCCCTTCCCCTTTTTGCCCCCAGATTCTAAGTTTGGGCCTGGATAAAGGCTTAAAACACATAGCCCTTGACCTGAAAAAGAAGGGAGAAAGAAGATCTTGTCCTGAACAGATCATTCTATCTGCCTTTTTGGTCTTTAAGATTTGTAAAGTTCATCATTTTCTTCCCCACCTTAAAATTCCTCAGTAGCTCCTTAATGCCTTTAGAAAAATGTTAGCGAGGGTCCCATAATCGCGGATTATAGCAGCAAATCCCCATGGCTGTCATCATGCACGTCTGTCTCTCTTTGGAATGTGATTGCCCTGGGAGTAGGAGCTGCCTAGTCTTGTCTCTGTGAGAATCTCATACCAGGCACTCAATTATCCTTTATTAGAGAATGAGTGGCAGTCCTTCTCTTATCCCTATTATGTTTAAGGTTATTAATTACATAGTAAAAGTGAAACACCAGAGTAGAAGGTGCAAATGTACCTTACTTAAATAAGGCACAGGACACTCCTTTTGATTTTAGTCATCTGGTAGCAGAATTTTCTGGGCTCTAAATTCCACTGGTCTTTGGAATGAATACAGAAAAGATCTTTCTCAGTCTTGTTCCTCTTTCTCCCCTCCCATGTTTATCTGATGTGTCTATATATATATATATATATATATATATATATATATATTTAGCATTACTTCAGTGACTCTGCATGCTACATATATATAATTGTCATAGTGTACAAACCTTTTATATATCACTACATATACATCAAGTAAATCCCCTTTTAAATGTTATCTTATATTAAATATTATACTGAATATTTTTTATGTAAGGTCAGTCTTCACATGTCATGTATATGTGATCTAAATGCAACATAGATAAAAGAAAAAAATCTCAAAATTTAATTAATATTAAATATAAACAAGCTCATACTTGCTGAATAAATCATAACACGTTTTTTCAATAATTGAACTATTTCATGAAAACCAGGGCATGTATCACTGAGATGAAGAGCCAAAATTCAGAGAATATTATTGAGGCAAAACACTCTAAAGTAGAAACTCAAATATTCCCTTAAAATAATGTTACTGATTATATAAGTTTGCTCTTGTCAAATTTTTTACTGTCCTTTTCAATTCTGCACTATCATTATTGAACTAAGATTACTAATAATGTACCATGTACATTCATTTTATATACTTTTAAAATAAAACATGTCTATGTTCACCTCATCCTCTTGTAGCAAAAGTAAGACTTTTCAGATGATAATTATTCAGTCTATTGATAATTTGAATCTTTCACTTTGAATATATGTATATTCAATTTCAGCAATCATTATCACAATGGGAGAATTAATAACTAATAATAGGAAGGCATAGACTTTAAAAGGTTTGGATAATAACATAATGCAGCATATACTTTTAAAGTGTTTTTACTTGCCTATTCTCTTCACTAATCTTTTCATCCAGTCTCCAGCTTCCTCTAAGTAAGTAGTATTTTAAAAGTATAACTGATAAAGCAGATCTGAGAATTCACTTAACACCCTATCATGACTTAACTTGCTAAGTGACTTCTGGCTGATTATATTTTTAAAGAGAACTTTGGGAAAGAAACACATCTCAAAAACACTACCCTTAAGTATCCACTTCAAAATGATAGATTCCATAAAATCTGCTATTATTGCTATGTGTAAGAAAAGATGCAAATAAATTCAGATTTTATTAAAAGAAAAACAACCTAAAATTCTGTTTGGATTATGTTTTGGATTATCTAATATCCTGGATTTTCATAAGTGAAAGTATACAATTAAGGAATTGTTCTATTAGGTGAGAAAAAAATAGTAGTGAGAGGCCATGTTATTTTTTTACTTTTTTATTACAATTTTCATTCAGCAATATTTTGTATTAGTTTCAGGTATACTGTATAAATTGTCCCCTCTGATATTTCAAGTACCCACCTGGCAACATACATACTTATTACAATCTTATTGACTATATTCCCTACCCTGTACTTTATAACCCTTTGACTATTTTGTAATTGTTAATTTGTTAATCCTGTCACCCTTTTCACCCAGACCTCAAGTCTATTCCCTTCTGGTAACCATCAGTCTGTTCTTGCAACTATGAGTCTGTTTCTATTTTGTTTGCTTGTTTATTTTAAATTCCACATATAAGTGAAGTCGTACAGTATTTGTCTTTCTCCGTCTGACTTATTTCCCTTAGCACAATACTCTGTAGGTCCATTTGTGCTCTCACAAATGGTAAGATGTCATTCTTTTTTATGGCCAAGTCATATACCATTGTATATATGTACCACCACTCTTTTATCGACCTGTCTGTCTATTAATGGGCACCTGGGCTCTTCCACATCTTCACTATTGTAAATAATGTTGCAATGAACATAGGGGTGCATATATTCTTTTGAACTTCTTTTCATGTATCTATTGGTTGTCTTTATGCCTTCTTTAGACAAATGTCTAATAAGATTATCTGCCCACTTTTTAATTTAATTTTTTAATTTTTTTGTATTGAGTTGTATAAGTTCTTTTTAAAGTTTGGATATTAATGCGTATTGGACATGTCATTGGCAAATACATGTTTCTATTCAATAGGTTGTCTTTTCATTTTATTGATGATTTCCTTTGTGCAACAACTTTTTAGTTTGATGTACTCCCATTTGTTTATTTTTTATTTATTTTTTACCCCAGGAGATATATATCAGAAAAAAAATATTGCTGAGAAATATATATCAGAAACCACTGTCTATGTTTTCTTTTAGAAGTTTTATGTCTAGTCTTACAGATAAGTCTTTAATCCATTTTGAGTTTATTCTTATACTAGAGGGCCGATACACAAAATTCATGCATGAGGGGCAGGGGATGTCCTTTAGCCCAGCCTGAACCCTCTCCAATATGGGACCCCTTGAGGGAGGTCCGACTGCCCATTTAAGCCCAATCCCAGTAGGATCAGGTCTAAACGGGCAGTCAGACATCCTTCTCACAATCCAGGACTGCTGACTCCAAACTGCTCACCTGCCTGCCTCCCTGATTGTCCCTAACCACTTCTGCCTGCCAGCCTGATCACCCACTAACCACTACCCTGCCAGCCTAATTGATGTGTAACTGCTCCCCTGCCAGCCTGTTTGCCCCCAACTTCCTTCCTCTGCTGGCCTGGTCACCCCTAACAGCCCTCCCCTGCAGGCTTAATCACCCCCAACTGCCCTTCCTTGCAGAGCCTGGAACCTCGCAATGGCCCTCCCCTGGTGGCCATCTTGTGTCCACATGGGGGCAGGATCTTTGACCACATGGGGACAGCCCTCTTGTGTGTTAGAGTAATGGTCAGTCTGCATATTACTCTTTTATTAGATAGGATAGAGGCCTAGTGCATTGGTGGAGGCCAGCTGGTTTGCCCTGAAGAGTGCCCCAGATCAGGGTGGGGGTTCCCTTGGGGTGAGGGGCAGCCTGGGCTGGAGGCCTGTGGAGGTTTGCAGGCTGGCCACACCCCCCAGGGACCCAAGCGGAGGCCCTGGTATTTGGGATTAATTTATGTCTACAATTGAAAATTTGTAGCCTGGAGTGGAGCCAAGCTTTCTGCTTGCTCCATTGTGGCAGCCATTTCTGTTTGAAACTTTATAGCCTAGAGTGGAGGTCTAGGCTGGCAATGGCAGCCTGAAAGCTTGACTTCCTCCATTGCCAGGGAAACCCAAGCCTCTGTTCTCTCCAGCTAAGTGACTGCCACCATTTCTGTATCTTTTATCATTGAAACTTTGTAGCATTGAGTGGAGGCCTAGGCAGGCAACTGCAGGCGGAAAGTTTGGCTTCCTCTGTTGCCAGGGAAACTCAAGCCTTTCTCCTGCTCTCAATGGCGGCAGCCATCTAGGTTGGGGTTTATTTGCATAACTTGCTCCTCATTGGCTGATGGGCGTGGCTGTAGGCATGGCTAGTGGTGTAGTGAGGGTACGGTCAATTTGCATATTATTCTTTTATTAGATAGGATATGGTATAGAGTGTTCTTTTAGTTCCTTTTTTTTTTTTTTTGCATATATCTATCCAATTTTCCCACACCACTTTTTGGTATTAGGAAAACACCATTTTCTCCAATGTAGGTTATTGCTTTCTTTGTAAAATATTGTTTGAACATTTTAGTGTGGGTCAATTTCTGGATTCTCTTTTATGTTCCATTGATCTATGAGTCTGTATTATGCCAATACTTTGCTTTTTTGATTAGTCTAGCTTTATAGTATAGTTTGACATCAGGCAGTGTGATATCTTAAACTTTGTTCTTCTTTCTTAAGTCTGCTGTAGTTATTCAGATTCTTTGCGGTTCCATAGAAATTTTGGATTATTAGTTCTACTTCAGTGAAATACTCATTTGACATTTTGATGGGACTTTGGTTGAATCCATATTACATTTTAATAATGTTAATTCTTCCTAGTACAGTATGTGCTTCCATTTATTTCTATTTTTTTAATTTCTTTCTTCAATCTATAATAATAAAAGTGTAATATGCAAATTGACCAAACATCAGAACAACCATTCATATGCCCTTTCCCTCCTCTGTGTGGCAATCAATCGTGGAGCCCTGGCTGGGTGTGCAGGGCCTATCTTTTTGGGGCAATTGATCATGATGGGGCTCCTGGTCTATGAGAGGGCACAGGCTAGGCTGTAGGACCTCCCCCAGTGCATGGATATCATGCACTGGGCCTCTAGTATCTTATAATTTTTCAGGTCTTTTACTTCATTAGTTAAATGTATTCCTAGGTATTATTTTATTATTTTGTGCAATTGTAGGTGAGATTGTTTTCTTAGTTTCTCTTTCTGATAGTTTATTATTGGTGCATAATAATATTTTTATATTCTGCTACTTTGATGAATTCATTAATCTGTTCTAGTAGTTAATTTTTGGTGTATCTTTGTGTGTGTGTGTGTGTGTGTGTGTGTGTGTGTGTGTAATGTTTAGTGTTCTCTCTATATAGTATCATGTCATCTGCAAATAATGAGAGTTTTACTTCTTCCTTTCCAATTTTTATGTCTTTTAATTCTTCTTATCTGATTGTTGTGGCTAGGTCTTCCAATACTACATTGAATATGAGTAGTGAAAGTGTACATTCCTGTCTTGTTCCTGATCTTAAGAAAAGTGTTTTAGTTATAAAGCTATAATAATTATAACATGATATGAATGTAAGAGATGTAAGCACTATAATATGTGCTTTAATATAAGATAAGAATCATTATCAGTGTCAATTTATTGTCCTAATGCTTTGGTGAAATCCTACATCTCTAAACTCAGAGATACTTAATCCACATATTCTAAATAGGAGTACTAACCACATCCGCATGGCACTTACTAAGAAATGCAACATTGATCCTCACCCTCATCACCTATCATCAACTTCCAGGTTATGATAAAAGAAGAGTAGGAATTCAAAGAAGGGCTTTCAGAGTGAGGCTTTCTTTGAAGAAAACTACACACTTGGTAGAGAGCATTTCTCCTTCACTCATTAGAGTGGGCAGAGTCTTGCTCTTCACCTTCTCAAGAGACAAGTGAGGGGAGATTTAAAGAGAATCACTTACAAAATCTGATTTGTCTGACAGTGGGCCAGCATTTCATTTCTCAGGTGGTGTGCTTGCTGAACTGTATGTAAAGTCAAGCTCTTACCTGGTGCCACTATTGGAACAGTATGGTGAGAAAAACTTTATGGAAACATGATCGGGTTCTTCTGGAGTGTGGGGAGCACAGAGATTATGGTCTGACGCTCCCCTGGAGGAGTTTGAATGTGAGGGCCATTATAATACCCGTGATCATAGGCCCCAGACCATGCTGCAGATTTGGAAGGAGCTAAGTTGCTGAGTTTCTCAATAGTGCCATATAGGCAACTTGGAATGTAGTGAGTCTAGACTATTACCATTTTGAAAGGGATTCCCAAAAGAACTTACTGTCTGGATGAGTGAATGCTGGGAAGAGGTCATGTGAGCAGCTCAGGAGTTGAAGTGGAATTTAGCAAGATATATTAGTAGGAATGTATCTCATCCCTATAATAGGCAGATGTCCATGGAGCCAGCGTGGAGGAGGTCTCCAAGCACTCACTGAATTACCCTATGAGAGAAGGAATTAGCCTTTGGCTATCTGCCATGGAAAATAGTTTTCAACATCTAGCCAAGTGAAAAGATAATTTTGTTCCTTTTCATCGCATTCCCAGCTTCTTACCCTTAACTTGGATGATCCAGAAAGAGCCGTGAGTGAATGGAGAGAAGGCAGTGAATAAAGCCTACAACATCCAGCTAAACCTGGGGGCAAAGAGGAGCTCATTTAAATGGAATCCATATTACATTTTTAAAATTTTGTTTGGATAGGAATTTTCATACTTGAAAATGAGAGCTATTTGTACTCCAAATTCACTATAAAAGCATTGGGGGGCATGGTAGCTTTAAAATACATCTGAGCCCTGGCCAGTGTGGCTCAGTTGGTTGAGCATTGTCCTGTATACCACAAGGTTACTGGTTCAGTTCCAAGTCAGGGCACATGGATCCCCAGTAGGTGGCGTGCAGGAGGCAATTAGATGATGTTTCACTCTCACATCTATGTTTCTCTCCCTTCCCCGCCCCCCACCGTATCTTTCTCTAAAATAAATAAAATGCATCTGCAATTCTTCTATACTCCTTGAGTCAAGAGATAAACATCTTGTATGTGGTGAGCGTTTGTGATTCCTGTGATAAATGAAGTATAGGAGAGGTTGCACAAAGTGGCTTCTAAGGCTGAGTCAGATGAGGAATGCAGCTGGCCTGCTGGCTTCTCTGGGGCACTTGGTCTGGGAGTCTTTACCTACTATGTAAGAAGTCCAGCTATTCTAAGGCTGTCATGTGCAGAGACTACAGGCAGGAGTCATACTAAGAAACAGACAAAGAGACAGAGATAGAGGGCTCATGGACTATACGGCTGCAACTAGGGAGAGGCAAGTGAGAGATTGTGGCATTCACCTTGGATGCAAAATTTAAGGTGGGAGGGGGCACACAAAAAACACCCAATAATCAAGATAAATAATATTTTAGTGCAATAATTTTAAAAGATCAAAACAAATATAAATTATGAATAACGCATTAAACTGTAAATAAAAGCAGGATCAGTATTCCTGCTTCTTCCTTTAGTTGCTAACTCCAGTATGGCTTGGCAAGACACTGTTACTCATCCGATTGACTGGAATGACTGTATACAAGGCAACTTTCTGGGGTGATGGACATATTCTATACCTTGGTTTGTTTCATGTCTACCTGAACATATATCATTGTCAAAAGTCATAGAACATTAAACTGTATGCTTAAGATCTGTACACTTTATTGTTTGTAATTATACAATTCTATGTGTATATGTTTTTAGAATGGTATGCGCTCCAATTCAATCTAAGCAATGTTGGGAAAATGTTGCAAGAGGTTCGGGGGATGGAAATTTACTTTTTAAAGGAGAGCAACTGCAAAGGTTGGTCTCTGGAGGAGCATTCTGTGTGGATGCCAGAGCTGAGACTCCCGTGGGTACCTGTTTGCTGTCCTGAAAAGGAAGTTAAAGCATGGAGATGGGCAGAGATGGAGCCCTACCTAAACTATGCATGATTCCCTGTGTTTACGCCGTTTTAGTTACATACATCAGCATTCTTTTTTTTTATTTTATAATTGAATTTGGGTTGATTTTTAATAACAAATTCAGAGAGACACACCGAGAATGCAATAAAAAGAATCAGTGAGGCAATAGGAGCTAGGAGTGAGCAGAGGTCATGAGATAAACAAAAGGAGTGTAGACAGCCTTGCAGGCAGTTCCTCCCACCTACCAGGCTTGCATTTGCAGGGTGAAGGACAGGAAATGAGATAAGACAAGATCTCTGTTCTCCTGGAACTCACCTTCTAGCTGGGGGTGGGGACAGGAAGAAGGACACTACTAATTTTATTTTTTTTAAATATATGTTATTGATTTTTTTACAGAGAGGAAGGGAGAGGGATAGAGAGTTAGAAACATCGATGAGAGAGAAACATTGATCAGCTGCCTCTTCCTGCACACCCCCTATTAGGGATGTGCTCTCAACCAAGGTACATGCCCTTGACCACAATTAAACCTGGGACCCTTCAGTCCGCAGGCCGATGCTCTATCCACGGAGCCAAAGCAGTTAGGGCAGGACAGTACTAATTTTAGAAAGTGATAAATATTCTAAAGGAAATAATACAAGGTAAGGTGATGTGGAAGAGTGTATGGCTTTTGCTGGAGAGCCAGAGAAGCCTTCTCTACAGAGGTGACATTTGGGCAGTGACCCTGATGAGGAGACACTAACCATCTGAAGCTCTGAAGAAAACCTTTCTAGGAAGAGATATAGCAGCATAGTCCTGGAAGACAGGAAACAGAAGAAAGTGTGGAAACTCCCTAAAAACTTCACTGTGCATATAAATCATCTGGAGATCTATTTAAAATGCAGATCCTGATTCAGGAGTCCAGGGTAAGGTCTGAAATTCTGCATTTTTAAAAAGCTCCCAGCCAGTGCTCATGTGTCTGGTTTGTGCACCATACTTGAGAACAAGGCATTGGAGAACTGCTTTCCCAAGTGTCCTCTCCAGCCTGGCCCACAAAGGAACTAAAAGTCACCATAAAGATCTTTGTAGCCATTTAATATTGATGCAACATCCAAACATGTAATTATCCTTCTAGCCATTCATTTTAAATTCATTGGCCAGGGATACCTTGGAAATTAAAAACAAACAAACAAACAAACAAACAAACAAACCTGACCCTCCACAGTGTGAGAAGCACTGTCCCGAGTCTTAGAGTACTGTGGCTGGAGGCAGCTAATCTATCTACTAACTGCAAAGAAGTTGGGTATATTGGAATACCAGGTGCAATGGAGAGTAGAAATAAAAAAATGTTAGGCACAAAACCGGGGGATTGGAACAATCGACATTAATATAGCAACCACTATCACATACACCCATTCAGACAGACATATACATACATGCATTCACAAACACACACACACACACACATACATACACACACACACACACACACACACACACACACACACACACACACACAAAGAGAGAGAGAGAGAGAGAGAGAGAGAGAGAGAGAGGTAGGGACAATAGGAGGGAGAAAACAGAGGGTGAGAGAGATTCTATTCAGAACTCCTAGAAAAAGGCATCTTTTTCTCAGAATAAACACCCAAATACATCCTCTCTAACTACATCACATAGAAGTGAGCAAAGCTTTCCACATTCTGAACTTTAGAGACTCCTGAGTATAATGCTGCCCTCGCCACAGTAAAGCACATGAGTCACCAAGCCTTTCAGTGTGGACAGTCTAGAGCTGCTTATTTCCTCATTATTAACAAGGACAAAACATTAAAGACCATCAGACTTTCAAGGAACCAATGAAAACAAACATTGTTAGAGGCAGAAGGAAAGCGAGATAAATAGGGACAGGGCCGCACTGAGTCATTTGCAACTGGTAGAGTTGCAAAGATTCCAAGAAAACCTGGCCTCTAGAGGTGCATCCTCTGGAATGCTTTCCATTGCTCTCTGTGTGCTTGTGATTGAACAGAGTTCTCTCTCTGTTTCACCTATGGAAATCATTGCTAACTATTCTTTCACAAACTCCTGCTAACTGAGGTCATCTCAGTGTGTCCCTTGAAATTTAAAAGCACCTGTCTAGCTAGCTCACTGTGGATGGCTTAACATGTATATTGTATGAGATTGAATTATTTTAGTTGCACATACCAGAAAACCCAATTCAATCTAGTTTGAGAACCAAAGGAGATTTATTGGCTCATAGAAATGGAAATACAAGGGGTGGGTTGGACTTCAGATAATCTGTGATCAGTGACACAGAGGTGATCTCACTCAGTTTTTTTCCTCTATTATTTTTTTCTCATCTCAAAGTAGGGGTATTACCAAAAAGACACTATACAACTGGAGCAAGTTTATATATATATATATATATATATATATATATATATATATATATATATATTTCAAAGAGGAAGGGAGAGGGAGAGAGAAATGAAAACATCAGTGATGAGAATCATTGATTAGCAGCTTCCTGCACACCCCCTACTGGGGATCAAGCTCACAACCCCGGGCATGTGCCCCGACTGGGAATTGAACTGGCACTTCCCGGGTTCATAGGTAAATGCTCAACCACTGAGCCACGTCGGCCAGGCTAGAGCAAGTTCTTTTCATTATCATCACTGCTGATTTTTCTTGACTTTTGTTTGGACAACTGACTTATACCTTCATAGCAGGAATGACCCCAAAGAAAAATTTTGTAGGAGAGAGATTCCAAAATGTCATTCTAGCTAGCTTACATTAACTTGAGTCAGAGAGTCTGGAACAGTGTTTGGATGTGTTCCGGCCAAAAGGTAACCTGGTCCCAATGCACTCTCCCACGATTTCCTCACTGCACTAGAATTCTGTGTGTACAAAAGCTAAGGAATTCAAGGTCAGATGGTCGTGACCTCCGAGTGCCTTATCTTTCTCCCTTAGAGAGATGAGCCCCAATCAGACACAAGGAAGGTTTCAGTGCTTCTATTCTTCTATAAACAGTTTGTTATATGAATAGAGACAGATAGCTCTACATGTTCTCAAGTGAGATATAATTTTACATTTTTCTCATGCCTGAGATTTTTTTTAGCCATTCCCTCCTCCTAATAGCTTTCTGCTAGACACACATATTCATTATCCTAACATTCTCCTCTTTTTTTTTTTCATCTTCTTTTTAAAAATCTTGTCTGTTTTCAGTAGAGAAAAAAACGAAGTTAAAGATTGTTTAAAATGGTCCATTTTCCTAACATTGAACCAACGGAAAAAAAAAAAAACAACCTAACTCCTTTCTTTAATTTGGAACTAGAGGCCAATTGGAACAAGCAGGCAGAATATAAAAAAATATATATTTTTGCAAATTATAATAAAGTAGAATGCATATTTGTTATAAATATGCAGTTTATAACAAACATGTCATCTAACTTGCACTTAAAAGAAGCATTTGTAAGAAGAGTCAGGGCTGGTGAAATGTATGGAGATAGATCATTGCCCCATAATTAGAATGCTCCCAAAGCCACTTAGTTCTTGGGAAAGGATTTGGCTGTACTTTGCTGACCTGGAGCCCTACAGTGGCATGACCCATGAGCAACTGCCTGTTGCCCACCTCTGAGTCAGCCATTGTCAGAACAGAACAAAGACTGTGCTTGTGGGGCAACTAGAAGGGTTCTCTGTATCTTGATGGATCAAAATGGAATTTCCAGGATCTATCTTCCCAGCAGACATTAAAGTTTTGAGGACAACTTAGGCCTTTCACCAGTTTCAAAGCTGTGGAGGAGCTAAAAATGTAAAGTAATATTATGTACTTGATTTATGTTTGTACTTGTTAAATCATAATAAAAAAATTTAAACCAATCCTGGAACTCCCCTCTACTACCTGCCCCCATCCCATTTTTTTCTTACAAAAATGGTCTGAGCATTATTCCAATTTAAGGAGGAAAAAAAAATTTTATGGAGGACACCTCACTAGAGATAAAGAAGGAATGCAGACAACATTCCTAGTTCTTTCATCTTCAGATCCAGAGGCTATGATTGACACTTAATAGAAAGAATTGCTAATCTATATAAATGGGGTGACTGTCAACAAAAATAGCAGCCCTGCTTTATGTGCTTTAGGTTTTGGCTTTCTCTATAAAATTTTACTTCTAGGAAATCTGGAACCCTCAGGGTTAGAACAAGCACAAGAGGACAAAGCACTAACTATACTGGTTAACTTCAAAAGGGGAAGCTGCTGCTTGGATGCATCCTCCAGGGCAGGATAATTTTATGAAGGAACTAATGTAAACAGAATAGTTTATTGTCCTCCAATTCACTACTCTTCAAAGTAGGATTTCCTTTGCCAAAGGAGACCAAAACAACAATCTCATTTGTATACTTGCAGTAAACCAAGGGATTTCCTTAAACTTGCCTCTAATTCAATGTTATGAGCACTTCCATGTGTCATTTTCCAAATCTAGTCCTTTTAAAATACAAAATAAAAAGGTGTATGAAGTGCTAGCTGCTAGAAGAAATATAGGGGGACAATTGCTTCACTAGCTATTAAAGGTATTCTCAGGGTTCTCAAAAGTAAAATGACTTATATTTCTCTTAGCGGCTAGTACTTCATACTATTTCCTTTGCATTTGAGAATGACCAGATTTGGTAAATGGACAAATGGAAGCACTTTGCTATTCAAAGAATAGGAATTCATTGGAATTTCATTTTTAAAAAATATATGTTATTGATTTTTTTTACAGAGAGGATGGGAGAGAAAGTCAGAAAAATCAATGAGAGAGAAACATCAACTAGCTGCCTCCTGCATACCCCTACTGGGGATGTGCCCACAACCAGCGTACATGCCCTTGACCGGAATCAAACCTGGGACCTTTCAGTCTGCAGGATGATGCTCTATCCACTGAGCCAAACCGGTTTTGGCATGCATTGGGATTTCTAAGCATTAAGAGGATCCTCTCCAATGGGATGCCTTGAGATAACGACTATATAGCAAGAACACGAAAGTTACACATAAACAAGTTGTTTGTTATTGCAGGCATATATTCATCCCATGCCATTTGAAAACTAAATGGGCATTAAATTGTGGCGTTTATAGTCAAGCGGGGAGGGGAAGGAGATATTGCATAGGTAATTATAACACTAAATATACAATTAAAAGTATGATGAATACTGTGAAGTAGAAGTATATGATACAATGAGAATGTATCACAATGGGTCTAAGCTAGCTTGTGGGAGCCATCGAGTAATGTCCATGGTAGTGCCATTCACTGAGACACTGAACTGTCAAAGATGAGAAGACACATCTTGGTTCCTGAGATAGTTCCACTTTGGATAATCTAGGTTTGAGATAGGCAAACAGGGATGTCAAATAAACACTCGAATATATGGTGAAGTCTTGATTAAAGATAAAAATTTTGGAATCTTTGACCAAGAGATTATAAGCTAGAGGTGAAAATAAAAAAGAAGATCTATCACATAAGGAATTACAGAACTTAAAGGTTAAGGAGCCCTGGCTGGTATGGCTCAGTTGGTTGGAGGGTCTGCCCATGCACGAAAAAGTTGTGGGTTCGATTCCCCGTTGGGTGCCTATGGGCTGCAATTTATCAATGTTTCTCTCTCACATCAGTGTTGTCCCTCCCCTCCCTTCCTCTCTCTCAAAAATCAATTAAAATAAACACATATCCTCAGGTGAGGACTTAAAAAATAGGTGGAGGAGGACAGTTGTCAAAGAAGATTGAAGAGTAAATGACCTGATGACAGAGGCAGCTCTGCTGTGAAATTAAGGAAGCTTAAAATTCTCGGTCCTTCACTGGTCTTGGAGGACCCCTATGCACATGTTTACATGGTCATATATTTTTGTAACATTTTTAAAAGAAAGATATTTTTCTTTCTTTTTTCTCAAAGCAAAGCCCCAAATTGTATAAGCTTCAGGTCCCACACATCTGCAGAAAAGAGCAAAAATAAAAATGTGATTGCAGGACTTCTGAGGAGGATGTTCAACTAACCATCATGGGTGCCTCTAAGAGGACAAGACATATGAGCAGAGACACATGTCCACTGGATTTAGATAGTGGGTGTTCATCACTGCAGTGATTTTGGTAGGAACCAGATGGATTTAGTCAATTTTAAGAAACTGAACCTTAAAGAAGAGGGGAGAAAGAAAGGCTGATAGCAGGAGAGAAGTGGACTCGGGAGGAAGTCTCTCTCTCTTTCTCTCTTTCTCTCTCTCCCTCTCTCAAGAAAAATTTGATCTTAAGTGCTTGGCTATTTGAAGAGGATGAATCATTTGGAATTTCTAAGCAAAACAGAACCCTCTCCAAATTCTTTGAGGTAACTCCATGGCAAAAACACAAAAGTTATGAAGAGTAAAAGTGTTCAACGTGGTGGTGGGACTTGGGAATTCTGATGGAAAGGATAGAGATGTGTTGAAGATATAAGGCAATAGATAAGCTCAGATGAATTTTCCCCTCATCCCAACTTCACTTTCTTTTTGAAAGGACCCAGAGGAGATGACTATCCATAGAGTCTGAAGAAATCTAGTCAGTGTCTTATTTCCTCAGTGGGGAAATCTATACTGACCATGTTTGTCAAAGCAAAGGGGCTTTGGGTTGATGGCAGTCTCCACCCAGGGTACTGCGCTCACATTAGACAACTCTCACTCATTTGCAGGCAAACACTCTGTTGTGCAGCTTTCAGAAAATACCCAGTCAAAAGCCCAAAATCACCCTGGCCAGCATGGCTCAGTGGTTGAGTGTCGACCTATGAACCAGGAGGTTACGGTTCAATTCCTCATCAGGGCACAGGCCCGGGCTGCAGGCTCAATCCCCAGCACAGGCCCGGGCTGCAGGCTCAATCCCCAGCAGGGGGCTTGCAGAATGCAGCTGATCAATGATTCTCATCATTGATGTTTCTCTCTCTCTTTCTCTCTCTTTCTCTCTCTCTCTCTCTTCCGCTGTTTCTCTGAAATTAATCAATATATATATATATATATATATATATATATATATATATATATAAAAGCCCAAATCAGTTTCCCTCCAAAGCCTATATATATATTTTTTTCAACTGTTTCCTTTTAAATATTTGGTGAATATTAGAGAAATGCAAGGCTGTTTTTTTTTTTTTGTCTATTGTTTTTTTGTAGACAAACAACAAATTGACATGTCTGCCAAAAAAAATAGAGCTTTCATTTAGGATATTAAAGGGAAATATTTTATTGTTGTTTGTTTTTGAGAGAGAGAGAGAGAGAGAGAGAGAGAGACAGAGAGAGAGAGACAGAGAGACAGAGAGAGAGAGGGAAAGAGACAGAGAGAGAGAGAGAGAGAGAGAGAGAGAGAGAGAGGAAGGGAAGGGAGAGAAATAGAAACATGAATGAGACAGAAACATCATCATCACATTTTCCATTGATGCCTTCTGTACAATCCCTACTAGGGATCAAGCTCCCAATCTAGGCATGTGCCCTGACAGGAAATGGAATGCGGACCTCTTGGTGCATGGGTTGAAGCTTAACTACTCAACCACACCATGGCTAAAATAATATTTAAATATTTTAAACTAGAATTCATGCACTGGGGAAGAGGGTCCCTCAGCTCTGCCTATGCCCTTTGGCAGTTCAGGGGCTCTCAGGGGATGGCTTAGGCCTGCTGCCTGCAGGACCCTTAGAGCTGCTGCAGAGGCAGGCCACTGTGCTTGCCAGCCTACAGCCTGACTTCAGGGCTGAGCGGTGCTCTCCCTATGGGAGCGCACTAACCACCAGTGGGCAGCTCCTGCATTCAGGTCTTCCCCCTGGTGGTCAATGGACATAATAACGACTGGTTGTTCCTCCATTTGGTTGATTTGCTTATTATCCTTTTATTATATAGGATTGGACTTCTGAGTATTCGTTGATGTATACTCTAATATCAGGTTTATGTATTGAGAAAGGGAGCAATTACCACAGAACAGATTACTGGGATTCAGGAACTGAGGGTATTAAAAAAGACAATCTTTTTTTTTTATGCCTTTTAAAGGATTTACCTATTTATTTAAATTTACTGGGGTGACATTGGTTAATAAAATTATACAGGTTTCAGGTGTACAATTCTATAATACATCATCTATACACTGTTTTGTGTGTTCACCACCCCAAGTCAAATCTCCTTCCATCAGCATGTATTCCCTCTTTAAGTAAAGACAAATCTTTAGTGGCACAAAATGGAAACAAATGCTTTTCCTAGCACCATGCCATTCTGAACTCTTCCTCCCTGTTTATTGTTTCTGTCTTCTCATAGGAACACATGCCCAAGAATTCACACTGATTTGCTAAAAGTAATTTATCAAGTGAAATTATCAGCTCCCCTTTGCCGCATGCCTCCTCATTAAAGCGCTTCTCCTCACATCCTACCGCTTTAACAAGCTTCCCACGCAGAAAGCATCCACAGGACAGCCCAGATATTAAAACTTTTTTAAGTCCCTAGAACTAGCAATAAGAGTTGCGACAGGTTGTGAGACACATTAAAATACAGGACTCCAGTTAAATTCGCATTTTGGTTAATCAACGAAAAACACGTTGCATAGAAGTATGTTCCAAACATTCCATGGGCCCTGCGTGTTCAAAATAACGACCCCTCTCTGTGTGACACTCCCGTTTAACCAGCGCCCGGGGCCCCTCCGGCCGCCTCGCCGGCCCGTTCCCCACACCTCCCAGGCCCAGAGCCCGGGAGCTGGTTTAAAAACTCAGACCGCAGGCCGGGCCGCGCCCCCTGATTGGCCGCGGCGCGTCCCCCCCCGCCGACCGCGGGCGTCACGCAGCCCCAGCCGCCGGCGCCCACCGCCGCCGCCGCCGCCGCCTCCGAAGCCTCGCTCGGCGCAAGTGCGGCGCGCGCCGGGGGAGGGGGCGCGGCGCTGCGCGGGATTAAGTTTCTCGGTCGCGCGTGACTGTGTCTGCGCGTTTATCGAAGCTCCTCCCCGGGCCGTGACTTCGGAAGAGGGAGGACGTGGGCGAGGCGAGGCACTCGGCGTCCTGGGCCACCCGGCTCCTCAGCCCTCCGCCCCTTCGCTTTCCCTGCCGGGGGCGGCCGCCGCCAGCCGGGTAAGCCGCGCCGGGACGGGGCCGCGAGGGCGGAGCGCGCGCGCCCGGGCCTTGTGCGCGCGCCGGGCGGGGGTGCGCGGGTTCCGCGGGCTCCGGGCTCCGGGCGGGCGGCGGCTGCGCTAGCCCCACCCCGCGGGGCCCGCGAAGCCGCTGCTCCAGTGGCTCTCCAAAAGGATGAGGACTGGAAGTTTCTTTCCTCTGCTCCTGGCCCCTCCACCCCAGTCCCAGGTCCCTCTTTCCTCCCTCCCCCACCTGCCTGTTTTGGCTTGCTTTAAGTGGTTTGAAAGTTTTTCCTTTTCCTTCGCCTGGAGGGGCACAGTGCCAAGAAGGGGGGGGGGGGGGTGCAGGGGGGACTCGGGCCTGGCGCGCGGGCCGGTCGCAGGAGCCTGTTGCTCGCCACTGCTGTTGCTCTCCAGGCTGAACGCCTCGTCCACCGTTATGCGGTGCCGGGCTGTGCGGGGTGGGGGGAATGTCCCCGCAGTGGGTTCTCACGCTCCGCCTGCTGGCGATCCAGACCGCGCCGCTAATTGGCACCCCCTCCTTTTCGTCTGCTGCCCACACTGGTCACAGCATTTTGCTTCACGTCTTCCTCTCCCCCACCCCACTACCCAGTCCCCGGCGCTGTTTGGGGGGCGGGGCGTGGGGTGGGGGTGGGGGGCTGCTGTTACCGGCGATTTCCCAGTCCCGGGATGCCAGATGCTCCCTGCGAAGCGCTGTTAGGGAGATGCTTTGTGTCTTGGGGAGTTGGGTGAGTGTAGGCGGTGGTGATGGTGTCAATTTCGGCCGGCGTTCTTTGCAGAGGCACAAAGGCCGGTGTATTTCTTGCAGATCACTTGGAAATCGAAGCTGCGACTGCAGAGACCAGGAGGGGCCTGCGAGGGCGGGAGGTGGCCTGCGCCGTTCGGGGTAGAGGGGAGTTGGGGCCGTTCGGCATCTCGGTCCATCTCCGCGGGTGGGGGCTGCCGAAGTTGCTCCGCTTGGGAGGAACCCGGGCGGGGGCGCTGTGTGCCTTGGGGTGGGGAGGGTTCGAGTGGCGACTAGGGTTTCAAGGGTATCATCAGATGAGATGACCATGGCTTTGCCAGGCCAGAAGGAAACCCCTCCCTGTTGTTTTGATGTTGAGAGGGGGAGGATGTGAAAAGCGGCCTATCATCCAGCTTTGATGGACAGCTGTGGTATAAACATCCTTCTGTGTTTGGGTAGACATTACTCATTTAGGAGACATTTTACAGAATACATAACACCTGATCTGAAAAACTAACCACGTGATGGTTTGGGGCTTGGGAGTTTTTACATGTAGAACTTGGGTGCAGGTGTTTATAATGAACTTTTTTTTTTTTTTTGGGTTGAATCATCTACATTTGTGAAATAGCATGTAGTGCCTGGTAGAATTTAAGTCAACAATTGTATTTAAAAACCCAACAAAACTTAAAGTTCCTTGGCTTGTATTTCCTATACAATGCAGAGCGCTGGATGGATGCACCTGTGCCTTGCCTGAGGGAGGGGTGGAGAGGGCTTGATCTTGTCTAGGATGCCTGCATATGCTGCTCCTTAATGGAGTACTTTACAAATGCGTTTTTCTGTCTAGATTGGGCTCTGTCCCTGCCCAGACTTCACGTTAGGTTCAAAAAGCAGAAGGTCTGTAGATTTAAGGGCCATAGGCCAAAGTGGCCGCTGCAGTAATTTTTGTCCTAAGGATTAGGAGCTAGGGATGGTTTGTACACTTTTAAATGGCTCAAAGACAAAATCAAAAGACTATTTCTCATGTGAAAATTATATGAAAATCATATTTAAGTTTGGTTGGAGCACAGCCACACTTAATCCTACTATCGGTGTCTCCTTGATGTGGGCGAGTGGCAGAGTTGAGTGGTTGCATAGCTAAGACAGAGGTGTATAGCCTTCAAAGTCTGAAGTATGTACTGTTACTGTGTAAGGAAAAGCATTGTTTAAATATTCCCTTTTGTGATAAGTGCATTGTTTAATTTTATGGTCTCTCAGGCCCTGTTTCTGGTGCCCTTTGAACTGGCAAACTTCCCCCTCCTCCAAAATAGACTAATTATAAATGATCATGTTGGATTTTCTCATTTCCAAGTTTCATTCTCAACTTTTTGGTACCTTTCTCTGTTGGAATCTAGGATTAACTGGAGTTTCTGATGAGCAGAAATTGTGTATTTACATATTTTAACTTTAATATAGATGGCCATATTTTAAGGCATTCTGCAATGAGTTCTAGCAACTTCTAACTGTTCTGTTACCTGAGTAGGTTTGAGGACTATAGTTTTGTTTCTTTAGGTGAAGAGAGCAAGGGGTTAGAGCATGTCATGGGTTCTTTTCAGAGGGCAAGGCCATGCTAGTATGAACTCTTCCCTACTCCTCTTTTCTACCTCATTTGCTAAGACTAACCAAAAACTGATGAAATTTATCTCCCACATGTTAATAGGTCAATCAGATGGGTACCATACCTCTTACTTGTGTTTCTTTTCTTTCCTTGGCAGTATTTCTTCTCCTCTCTTTTGTCTCTGGTTTTTCTTCTTAACACATATCTTCCTTTTATCTGCTAGGCCTGATTGTTGTGGCTTGGGAAAAGAGAGATGTCAGTCAATTTTTATTGGGCTCCAAATTCCTATCATGTAGACATTGCTCTGTTTGGCTCTTAAAGATGTCTTTCCATTTTAGATACCTTTTTATTGTACGTATACTGTGAGGGAGTAGAGGCATTTTCCAGAATTTATCATATCTCAGCAAGTGCTCAGAACATGTTCATGGAAATCCTTGAAGTGTAATTTTGTCTTGATGCAGGACGTTAGTCTTGAGCTGCTGGGGGGAGGCTGTGCTTTACAAATAAAGAAGTGAACCCATTGTCTAGAGCAGTGGTCGGCAAACTGTGGCTTGTGAGCCACATGCGGCTCTTTAGCCCCTTGAGTGTGGCTCTTTTACAAAATACCAAGGTCTGGGCGAGTCTGTTTTGAAGAAGTGGCATTAGAAGAAGTTTAAGTTTAAAAAATTGGGCTCTCAAAAGAAATTTCAATTGTTGTACTGTTGATATTTGGCTCTGTTGACTAATGAATTTGCCGACCACTGGTCTAGAGTTAAAATTAAGGGATTTAGAAGCTGGCATGTGAAAATGAATTTACCTGGAAGATAACTGTCTAAGTTAAAGGCAGATTATTCTCTCCAGATTACATTCCAAGTCTGACATCATAGACTTGACTCTTTTAGGTTGACTTTCAGATTGGTTCCATTTTGTATATTTATAACATGCACAAAGAGCTCTGTGACTTTCGTAAAGTATCTTGAGCCCATAACAGAGTTCTTAAAGTTGATGTATTGGACTGGAAATATCCCCATATATGCTGGAGCAAACAACACACCTGCAAGTGACAGATCCTGTACTTAAAGTAAAGAAGCAGAGAGCTTCCATAGATTCAAAACTGCTTGACGGTGCCTGTGAATGACTGTATCTTATATCATGATTGTATTTCCCAATTAGTTATATCTGCTCGAAAACCACATTTTGCCTAAAGTACACATTAGTTTGATAGGGTTACATTGTTACATACATTATTAGTCCCATGCTTACGAGAAGAAAGGTATTATTTTTTCTCTTGTAAATTAGTGTCATTTATAGGAGAGCATCCATATAAGTAAAGTTGGGAAATTATATTTAGTATGATAAAGTTGGTGTACTGAGATTAAATAATTATAGTGAAGTTCCATATTGGTCAGTAAGAATGAGATGAAAAACTACCTCTAATAAAGGAAGCTGATGTTAAGTAATCCATTGCCTTCCTGTGAAATATTTCCTATGAAGGCCTGAGGTAGTTACTCATTTAGTAGATGGTAATAGATGGATTCGAAGGCATATTGTATAAGGCTAGAAATCAATATACTGATATAGTTTATTATCTTAATTGGAAAAATACAGAAAAGAATAACATGTTTTACATTTAATAAAAGTTACAGGGACTCAAATAAATTAGACGTCAGCATGGGATTGCTTGCTGACTACTTGTAGATGGCCGCCTTCTCCCTTGTCTTCACACGGCCTCCCATCTGTGTATGCCTGGGTCCTAATCTCTTAAGAGGACACCAGTCATATTGGGTTAGGGACCACCCCAGTGACCTCATTTAACCTTCTTTAAAGACTCATCTCCAAATACAATCATATTTTGAGGTATTGGTTAGGATTTCAACATACAAATTTGGCCACATAAGTCATAAAAGAGTTCTTAAAGAGACAGGAAGGCTCTCCTAGACTGTAGGCTGTATACTGGTGAGACCTTGAAGAATGGACTGGTTCAGGGTAAGGGAGGGTGGTCATGTAGGGGCTGATACGGTAGTATAACTAAGTATTATTGTGTAATTTGATGTTTTAGAGAAACTCCTATTTGAAGACAAGGTATTTTAGCTTTGGCCTGAGGCCACTTGTGTTCTGTATCCTGGGAAATTGGCATTCATTTTTGTACATAGAGCCTTAATTTTGTTTTTAAATGTATCATAAAATATTTTCATGATAGTTTTGGAGTCTGATTAAGCAGCATTTTTTATTCTTTAAATTGCATTAACCTAAAAACTATGTATGTATCCTGTGCATATTTTGTGGGCAAATATTTGGCATAATCTTTTTTCCCCAGAAATCTTCCCATTTTTGGAAAGATACAAGATTTTAAAAGATACAAGTAATAATACGTTTTCTATATCATAAAATAATGAAAATGTTTTTGTAAGTGTTGACATTATATTTATTTATAATATTAAAACAATTCTTTAGACTAAAACTGTTAAAACGATTCCTCCAAATTTGGCCAGCTGAGTTAAAAAAAAAAAAAGGGAAAAGGTAAAAGGAGACTTAAGTTCTTGCTTTTTTTTTTTTGCCTGTGGTAATGAAATTTATTTGGTCTAGGGAATACATATTTTTATCCTCCTTTTAGTTTGATTTATATCTGTGAAAACAGCATTCATTGTTATTTCCTTGTAAACAACTCCACCTCCAGATCTAAGGTGATATAAATAAATGCATGAGGGTAACATGAAAATGGAAACACCTTTTGTAAGAAAGGAAAAAACAGAAATATTAGCAACACACACACCAAAGAGAGAGAGAGACAGATAGATTTTGAGGAAAAACAAAACGTGTTTAGATTGTGTTGATCATTTGAATAGGCTTTGATGTAGTTTACTCATTAGTACTTATATCTTAAAACTAGAATAAAATATGTAACATAATTATTTCTTCTGGTAACTTTTATGATAAAAAGCATATTTAAAAAAATATGTGGAAGACATAGACTAGCTCAGTGGTCGGCAAACTGTGGCTCTTGAGCCACCTGCGGCTCTTTGGCCCCTTGACTGTGGCTCTTCCACAAAATACCACTGCCTGGGCAAGTCTGTTTTGAAGAAGTGGTGTTGGAAGAAGTTTAAGTTTAAAAAATTTGGCTCTCAAAAGAAATTTCAATCGTCGTGCTGTTGATATTTGGCTCTGTTGATTAATGAGTTTGCTGACCACTGGATTAGCTCAAAGAAGGAAAAAATTTACCTGTAATTCTATTCACCTAGGTGCAACCTCCTTTCCCCCAAAGAAAACACATATTTGTGAACTGAGGATGCTAAATTACTTTGATATAACAAATGGGTAACTAGAGATGTTGGTCAACAGATTTCATTGATTGCTCATTTTCTCAGTGAGGAAATGGGATCTGAGATTATTAAACATCCATATCTTCTTTAATAGTACCTATTTGAACCAATGTCTCTTGACTCTGAGGAGGTTAACTACCAAGTGGCACACAGGACACCAGGGGAGAATGCATATTTAATTCTTGATTTCTGCTCAAAATTGTTCATTATCTGGACTATGGTTAATCTCAGAATAGCTTTATTTTATGGAATTGGGTGGGCCCCTCACATGCCTTGCATCAGGGAACTGGATGTAGAAATGGTCAGGAAATCTGTCATTCTGTGCTCTCACAACATCAGTGACCTAAGAAAACTGCTAGGTTGGAATCATGAAGTTAAAAAATTATTCCATGACGTAAAAGATGCTATCTGATCTATACCAGGTATGCCCAGCTTTTCTTAAATGTTGCTAGGCCTCCTTAGCAAGTCCTGTTTGTCTAAGGTATTACTGGATAAAGTTCACACAGCTTTAGGTTAGGTGCTCCCTCGATACGTCCCAGCCTCCCATGAGTATTTAATTTTAATTAGTCAAAGTGTGAAGTCTGCCTCTGGGAGACATTTATTTCCCACTGTAGGACTCAGGGAGGCCTCAACTCTAGGATTCAGTTGAGTTGGAATTCTGCCTTTCTTCCCACCCCACCCACTTCCTTCCACATTCACGGTTTTGCTGGGAATAGCTAAATAGATATTCTATTCCCACTTAGAAAAGTAGAGCACAGAATGCCTCTTTATTCTGAAAGAATCTGCTGACTATATATGTCGGGTCAGGCTAAGTCACAGAGTACTTTTAGATCTGTTCTGAGGTAGGAAAACAAAAGAAGAAACACCCTGGACTTGCATTATTGGTCCCTAGCCAGCTCCGTTAAGTTCAGTGGACATTGGTTGGTGCTGAATCAGGACATGCAGGTTCGACTCTTTCTCAAGTCAGAAGAAGGATTGTTTAATTGCTGCATACTTTATAATTGACATGGTAAACTGCACAAATTGAAAGTGTACAATCTGTTGAATTTTGGTGTATGAGAAACCATCCCCACAGTCAAGACAGTGGACATAAACTATGCTCCTGCCTGCCCCAGTGTAATCCTGTCGGGCCTCCCCTTCTCCCTATCTCACATCACCCGTAAACACTGACTTGCTTTCTGTCCCTATAGATTAGTTCACATTCTCTAGAGCTTTATGTAATTGGGATCTCACAGTATGTTCTTTTTGTTTGACTTCTTTTACTCTGTGTTTTGGGATTTATCCAGGTTGCCTGTGTTAATAACATTATTTATTGCTGAGTACTAGGTCATTGTATAGATATACCATTCAGGAATATTTAAAATAGTTTGGGATTCCTTTATGCTTTGTACGTTGTCTTGTAGATTAGTCTTGATTTCAACTGTGTGTGTCAGACTTGGTTTGACAATATTTACAAACATAAAATTTAAGTGCCCTTATTTAATGTTACTTTGAAGTTTGAAACTGTGTAAGTCAGACTCCTACGGGAGCCAAAGCTTTGGTTGTCCTTCTGCTTGCCTAATGCTTCTGACTTGCTAGTTTTTATTGATTTATCTATCACTGCTTGTGTCAAATTTATGTGACAACCATATAGTGAGTTGGTCAACAAAGGAGTAATTTGGTGCCTAAATTATCTAAATAATTGTCATGCAGTATATGTTACAACTAAGACCACCAAACATAGTAACAATTGAAGTGGGGATAATCATTATAGTGTGCAAACACAGTATTCTGGAAGAAATTATTCATACCTTTTGGGTCACTTTAATCATTTATATGTCTGTACTTTCTGATCAATTAATTGGAATTAAGTGGCAAAACCCCAAAACACCACCATATTAGACAGATGTGCTCTCTAGATTATCAAAAAAAGTAAAAATTGATTTATAATCTTATTAACATTTAGTCCTTGGAGTAGCATAATAAAATAGTTAATGAACGCTGTTAAGTAGTAGATGAGTAAGAAGCAAATAGTCATGTTTATTGAAAGAGAATAAAACCTTTTAAAATGTTTTCAGAGGGGAAATACCAGTTTTCAGGATGGCTCTAGTGAGTCCTATGGAATTACATATGGTAACTAAATAGTGTAGATAAATATATTTATCTGTGAATCAGTAATCAGGGAATTGAATTAGGCGATGCTCATTTATCTTTTATGGCTAGGATGCTAGGGCTCATGTTCAGGTTGGATCATATTAATTTGTTTTTTTAATATATGTATTTTTTGTATCTGAACTACTTGGAATCTTGCCAGCATGCTGTAAACTGTGTAGACTGTCATTCCTTTTGCTGACTGTTTTTTCTTTGCCTTTGCACCAAAGGTGGTCCAGGCTTTATTATATTGTTTCCTGTTTGTGAATGTGTGCTCTTTGTTCCAGTCTTTCAGGTGAATTCATTCTTGTTACAAAAACAAATGGAATATCAGGCAAAAACAGACAGAAGTATTTTAATTTCAATAAATTTCTCATTGCAGCAAAATAGCTATAAATCAGTTCCTCTTCTCCCCTCTCCTTCTATCATCTCCTCAGTTATAAGAATAATCAACCACAGAATATAGAATCACCAGTGAAATATGTAATGCATTGCATAACATTAAGAGACAAATATTGTCATTGCAGACATAATAAACCATCAAGTTCTTCCTAAAAATAACAACTTAGAAGTTTGTCTAAACTCAGGATTCATCAGTTTGCATATGGTTGGACCTGGCCTGTAATTTCTCATGTATATTTCACATTTTTCTTATTTATTTTTACTGTTGACTATTACAGATGTACCCATTCCCTCCTCCTTTTTGCCTCAGTCTATTCTAGCAGTGTAGACTCCCACTGACTAACAAGATAATCAGCTGATTCAGACAGTGACACCTCTTTGCTGACAGAGGAATACAAGGTTTTTTCTAGTAGTTCTTTAGTACAGATTATGGAAAACACTAATTTTATTACTGTGGACATTTTTTCTTGAGTATATGGGTATTATCCAAAGGTGAATGTTCTGAAGTAACATTGTATGGAAGTAAGAGAGGATTATGAACAGTTCTATATTTTTAATAGTATTCCCCTCCATATACAGAGGGAGACTTTATCTTTAAATTTGCTGGTATGTTTTTTTTATTCTAGGATTTTTAACTTACAGCTAATTGTGTGAAGTCTGTTTAAGATATTTTATCTTCTTTTATATTTAATTTGACCTTATTAAGGTTATTTTCCATAAGTAATTTGTTTTCATGTTGGTATAGGAAGCAAAGTGATGTCAAGTAAGCCTTATTTAGTATCAGCTAAATAAACACGATTCCTGGCCTAATATTTTGAGTGCTTGTGAGTGTGATATTTGGTGTGATCAAGCATGAAGAGATTTTTATTTCTTATTGATTCTACCACTGAGATAATTCTAAAATATATATTTTTGATGTTCATGTTGACCAGTGTTCCATCCTCCCTCCATTCTCCCCTCCTGTTCATCTCTACTATTTCTTACTGATAAATCTGTTCTAACTTCAGGAATAGCTGGAGGCTAGTGATTTCCTTCTTTTCTATTTCTGAATTCGTTTCGCTTTAGATTCACAGATGTAATTGATTTACTCACTCTTTCAACAAATATTTATCAAGTGTCTACTATGGACAAGCCAATATTATTGGTTCTGGGATATAACCTTGTGAGGGAAAAAAACAAAAACAAAAAAACTATCAACCACAAAACAACAAAAATTACTGCTGCCTTCGTGGCTCTTAAATTCTGGTAATTCCTATTTCACAAAGGTTTTTCAAAATCAATATGTCAGAAAGGAACACGTTTCCACTCCTTCCTCTAAAAACAGATGACATTCCTATTTCTGCACTTTTTCTTTAACCTAAGGATGTCCCAGGGTTTCTAGTTTTCCAGATTAAAATCTTTGAGAGTTGATCTCTGTTGTTGTCTCTCACTCATTCCACCTGCCCCCAACATACTTCTAATGGTCATTGAATTTTTTCCCCCTCAAATGAGTGTATCTCTTTCCTTGCCTAATGCTAAACTTGCCTTATCGTTGATAGGGCTGTTTTAACAGCCTAACATGTGGTTGTGTTATCATTAGTTCTTTTCTCTCTTTGGTGAATTATTTGTCCTTTGGCTAGAATTGTTTTTCCAGAAAATAAATTTTAGTAATCTCTCCTCTACTCCCCATTATATCTACTTACTGTGCCTGCCTGCTTGCCTGCAGGGCAAAGTCCCAAGGAGATTATGGAAACATTGCTTCTCTAGCTCCCGTCTAGTTTGGTAGCCTAGTACTATAGAGCCATGGTCATTAAACTCTCTGTTCATTACGGTTGCATTCCTTAGCAGACAGCCTTCCCTTAGCAAGAGATGCTTTTACTATTCATCGTTCTAATTGTTCATCCTTCAGGATGATTCACATGTCACATTTCCTCCAAATTCTTTCTGACTCATGGTGTCAGCATGGGATTCCTCTGTCCTCGCACAGAATATGTAGTGCCTCATGGTGCAGTGTAATTACTATTTTCCACTAAGTCGAGAACTCAGAAGTTAGTTGCTGTCCTTATTCTGCTTTTGCCATATGCTTCAGATATAGACAGATACAGTTTTGGAACAGGTGAAGTTTATAGAATTTGGGATGGTCCTCATACATAAAAAGTAACAAATTTGTGAATTCAAAATTAGATTAAAAGTGCATGTTTATTGAAATGAGAGTGGAAGAATCCTGTGCCCCATGCCTAGGGAAATAAATGTAAGTGCTTCGTTAACATTTGCGGAAGTAATACAGTGGGTTTTTTTTTAAATATGTGATAGAAATATCACATTTATGTCATTTTTTGGCTGTTGATTTTTAAAAGTTTTTTTCATTGATTATTAGAGAGGAAGGGAGAAGGATAGAGAAATAGAAGTATCCATGAGAGAGGAGCATCATCAATCAGCTCCTCCTGAACACCCCCCCACTGATGATCAAGCCTGGAACCTGGGCATGTGACCTCTTGGTTCCTGGGTCTAAACCCAACCACTGAGCCACAGGGGCAGGGCAGCTATTGATTTTTTTAAGTTAGGAAACAATAGTTAGCCATTCTGTTGCTAATACTGTTCTTAATAATAATGCCCAGAGCTTCAGTAGCATTATTCATTTTCTGAGCAAGATCAGATTTCACTTGGGTGGGAAATGATTTAGCCCTTCCTGTGCATCTGTAACCTCAGCTGACACCCTGCTCCAGGTCCTGTTAGCCTGGTGAATGCTAAGGAATTTCCTGAGTGCTTTCTAAGTTATCTTGCTGCCACTCCAACTTACTTTCTCTTCTCTCTTTTTGCTTCCTCACCTCATTATTTCTTTTTCCTTTCCTCCCCTATACGTTTATCTGGGTCTTGCTGTACAGCAAACTTATTCCCTCCCCATCTGGCTTTTCTAGTAGATAACATTTTTTTTTAAGTGTCAGTCTTTGGCAAACTAAATTTTGGAGTTTGCAATTATTGATTTCATTTTTGCCTCTTTGAGGTATTGTAGAGGGTGATTTTGAAGTTCCTCACTAGAACAAAAAGTATGTACAGTTTCCAGCAGTGGGAAAGAAGATGTCCTAAAGCAACATGCTTTATTTACAGCATACGGAAAACGTGGTGCAATTTACAAGTAAGTCCCAGTCCGGAAATGATTGAATTTTATGTGTTTTAAGCGGTTACTTATTTAATAAAAATGGTTAATCTGATGGAAAATTGGAAATGGCAAAACAGATTAGTGTCCAGAGATTAATAGAAGTCAAAATGATGATAGCAATAGCTTATGTATGCTCTCCTCCCTTGATGCTGAATTACTTTATAATTGACTATCCTATCTAATAAAAGAGTAATATGCAAATTTGACCATACCTTTATCACACCCACAAGCCATGCCCATAACCACGCCCACCAGCCAATCAAGAGCCAATTATGCAAATAAATCCCAACCAAGATGGCTGCCACCACTGAGAGAAGGAGGGAGGCTTGGATTTCCCGGCAACAGAGGAAGCCAAGCTTTCCATCTGCCATTGCCTGCCTAGGCCTCCACTCAATGTTACAAAGTTTCAATTATAAAAGATACAGAAATGGTGGCAGCCCCTGAGCTGGAGAGAACAGAGCCTTGGGTTTCCCTGACAGTGGAGAAAGCCAGCCTTTCAGCCTGCCATTGCCCTAGCACTCTAGGCTACAGTGTTTCAAATGGAAATGGCTGCCACCACAGAGCAAACAGAAGGCTTGGCTCCACTCCAGGCTATAAAGTTTCAATTGTAGACATAGATTAATTTCAGATACCAGGGCCTCCACTTGGGTCGCTCGGGGAGGGGGGGGGGGTGCGGGGGGGGGGCATGGCTGGCCTGCAAACCTCCACAGGTCCCTCGCTCAGGCTGCCCCTCACCCCAAGGGAACCCACACCCTGATCTGGGACACTCTTCAGGGCAAACCAGCTGGCCTCCACCCATGCACCAGTCCTCTATCCTATCTAATAAAAGAGTAATTTGCAGATTGACCATCACTCCAACACACAAGATGGCTGCCCCCCATGTGGTCAAAGATCCTGCCCCCATGTGGACACAAGATGGCCACCACAAGATGACCAGCAGGGGAGGACTGTTGGGAGGTTCCAGGCCCTACAAGGGAGGGCAGTTGTGGGTGATCAGGCCAGCAGGGGAGGGCAGTTGGGAGGAACCAGGCCTGCAGTTGGGGGTGATCAAGCCTGCAGAGGATGGCAGGGCTGACCAGGCCAGCAGAGGAGGGAAGTTGGGAACAAACAGGCTGGCAGGGTAGCAGTTAGACATCAATTAGGTTGGCAGGGTAGTGGTTAGGGGATGATCAGGCTGGCAGGCAGAAGCAGTTAGGGATAATCAGGGAGGCAGGCAGGTGAGCAGTTTGGAGCCAGCAGTCCTGGATTGTGAGAAGAATGTCCAATTGCCCGTTCAGGCCCGATCCTACCAGGTCTAAATTGGAATGATTGACCATCACTCCAACACACAAGATGGATGCCCCCATGTGGTCAAAGATCTTGCCCCCATGTGGACACAAGATGACCTCCACAAAATGGCCAGGAGGTGAGGGCTGTTGGGAGGTTCAGCATCAGGCCTACCAGGATCGAGCCTAAACAGGCAGTCGGACATCCCTTGAGGGGTCCCAGATTGGAGAGTGTGCAGGCTGGGCTAAGAGACATTCCCTGCCCCCCGTGCACGAATTTCGTGCACCAGGCTTCTAGTTGTACTATAATAAACCTTTATTTTTTTCTGTCATAAATTCTTTAAAAATTGAAATATATATAATGTACTTCATAGATGAGTGATAAATTGATAATATTGAATGCATGCATTTAATATTTTTAGAACTATCAAAGTCATACATACATTATAAAATTTTAGACATCACCTCAGAGAGATGAGATTTCCACCACAGAGGTGACCATAATAAGTGGCCTAATGGATATCTCTCAGGCTCTGCCTCTCTCATTCTGTTTGTGTCTGTCACAGGCAGACTCATTCTCACATATGCAATTCTGCCTGTTGAAATCACATCTGTGGGGTCTAACAGGTATGATTCTGGTTGCAGACAGTGGGTCCATGTGACTCACATGAAAGGATCCATGAGGCCTTTATCTGTCAGCATGTAGAGATTCATGTACCCACGTTAGCAGCTGCTCAGCTTCCCTCACCCATGTGGACCAGGATTGGTGGGTCCCATCCCCTTTCCATGGACATTAGTGGTTTTTCCAATTTCAAAGGCTATTTCTTCGATGCTCTGATGGGTATTCTCAAAAATACATCTTTGCACAGTTGTGCAAGAATTTCTGTGGGGTAACCTCCTAGAGGAGCCCTGCAGTGCAGGTGTGCCCCCGTGGGACTTTGGCAGGTCCTGCACACTGTTCTCCCAGAGGAGGGGCCTTCTCCCATTGTCCCCAGGGGACCTGCTGGAGCCCCTGCTACCTTACATTGTCCCCAGGGCTGGTTCGCACCAAACCAGAAGCCTGCCAGTCTTAAGGTGACAGTGCTGTCCCCTCAGTGTTGACCTTGGGTGTGTCCCCATCAGAGAAGGGGGATATCTCTGACATGTACTGGCATATGTCCTGCCTCTCATTGCAAGCCCTGTGTCCCTTTAGAAAACACCGACAACTTTCCAGCATTTTCTGCACCACAGGAATGTGGCACCTCTCTCTGGTCTTGGGTTGTGAGGAAGGCTTTCCAGCTGCCCCTGATGGGTTTTCCACAGGCTGCTCCTCCTCTGTGGCAGGGAAAATGAGGGCAGATTGTGGAGAGCAGTCTTCAGCCAGGGGTGGAGGGTCCTCAGTCATGTCTGGAGGATGGCCCCAGCTTCAGATCTGAAGCTGGAGGGGCTGCTGGAGGTGGCAGGACCATTGAGGTGACACTCCTCCAGCTCTACCCCTGAATCAGGCTTCTGGGACTGGACAGCAAGTGTTAAACAGGAGTCTGCTCTGCCTCCTGGGCTCTGACGAGGAGAAACATGTCGTGAAGAGAAAAGATCACCCAGGTGCCTGCCTTTTCAAGTGCCTCCTAAACACAGCACAGCCACAGCCCAGGACCCATCACAGGACGTCCTTCCCACCCGCAGTCCAGCAGATGGGTGGTCTGAGGCCGGTCTTTGCTCCTGGCCAGGCTCTGGGAGTGCTCGCTGTGTGTTTGGCACCAGTGCTTCCCCATAAGCTTGCATGGACCTCCATCCCCCATCCCATCTCCACCTTCACCTTCTCACCATTGGGCTCTGCCTCCTTGGACTCTAGGTCATCTTGCCTGGTTTGATTAACATGGGCATAGGTCTCTAGGTTGGATTTGGAAATCGGGAGCTGCCTGGGGAAACTGGATGGCTTCATGGAAGGAGTCCTTGAGCCTTCCATGGGCACTGGTTCCCAAGACGATCCCCCCACCTACCCCCCTGCCCCAACAGTGGCCACACTCACTTTGAGCCTGCTCTGGCTTTTGGTTGTGTGGCTCACTTGCCCCTCACTAGTGGAGATAGGTTGGGAGTCTTGCTTCTCGATGCTCCAGTTGATGCTCCTCGATGTCCTGGGTTGAGCTCTGCAATAACAGTGATCAGCAGTGGGTCAGGAGGCCTCAAGCCCTACTTGATGCTGCTTCTGCCCACTGGAACCTCTGCTCCTAGATCAGGCCCAGCCCTGTGTCTGTACAGACCTCCTCCCAGGGCAAAGGAGATTTCATCTCCAGGGCTTAGGATAAAGAACCTGCAAAGGGTACTGACCACACTTCCTATCCACCCAGCCAGCCTTGACCTGGGGTGTGGACATGACTGGTCCACCAGCCTCTGACCTGCTCTCAATCTGTTCCTGCTCTGGGTAGTCCCTCCCCACATGAATCTCCCTTTTACACCCCCTGCTCCAACCTTCCCGCCCTCCATGTACACATACAGGGCGGGGACATAGGGATGTTCAGATGGGATCAGAGTGGTAGCCTGGCCCGAACAAAATCCCTCTGGGCCTCCCTGTGTTACCTCTGGGTACCACCTTGAAAAGGGCCGCAGGAGTCTGGACTGATTTCAGAACCCATGCTGGCCATTGCTACCTCTTTTGAGACTTAAGCTTCAGGATACTGGCAGATGACATGAAAACATGGTGTCCTCTCCAGTGTGTCTGGGAAGGGATGTTATAGAATATGGCTGCCTGGTTTCCAGGGTTCCAAGTTCTATTGGAGGTCCATTGCCAGGAAGTGAGGTCACTGCTAGTGTCTGAGGCGATGCTTGGGGTAGAGGACCCAGGCAGTGACCTCATTTTTTAAAAATCGAAGTTATTGGGGTTTCATTGGTTTGCGAAGCCATACTGACTTCAAGTGTACAACTCAAACTTCATCTTCACAATGCACCGCATGCCTGTGGTCCCAAGCAAAGTTAACTTTTCTTCCCCATTTTCCCTCTCTTTGCCCACCTCCCCCTACCCCCATCCTCCTTTCCCTTTGACCATCACCACACTGTTGTCTATGTCTGTGTGTTATGTATATGTTTTTTGTTAATCTCTTCATTTTCTTCCATCATGTTCCCACACCACTCTCCCCTCTGACAGTTGTCAGCCTGTTCCATGAATCCATGCCTCTGTGCCTATTTTGTTCATCAGTTTATTTTGTTCATTAGATTCCACGCATAAGTGAGATCATATGATAGTTGTCTTTCTCTGATTGGCTTAATTTCACTTAGCATAATAATCTCCAGTTTCATCCATGCTGTTGCAAAATATAAGACTTCTTTTCTTATGACTGAGTAGTATTCCATTTATTAAATGTTCCACAGCTTTTCCATCCATTCATCTACTGATGGGCATTTAGCTGTTTCCAGATCTTGGCTATTGTAAGTAACATTGTAGTGAACCTAGGGGTGAATATATTCTTTCAAATCAATGTTTTGGGATTTTTAGGATATATTCCTAGAAGTGGGGTTTCTGGATCAAAACGCATTTCCAATTTTAATTTTTTAGAAACTCCATATTGTTCTCCATGGTAACTGCACCAGTCTGCATCTCCACCAGCAGTGCACTAGGGTTTCCTTTTCTCCACATTCTCGCTAGCACTTGCTTCTTGATTTATTGATGATAATCATTCTGGTAGGTGTGAGATGGCACCTAATTTGCATCTCTCTGATGATTAGTGAAGTTGAGTATCTTTTCATATATCTGTGGCCGTCTGTATTGTTGTAGAGTGGGAATTTTTTTAGTACTACTGAGGCCATGGACTATGCCCCAGATAGAGTAGTCAGTGCTGACACCAGGCCAGGTCTTGAGATATGGTCTCATGGCCCCTTCCCAGCACGTAGGCCTTGCAAGATAGAACACTGTCAGCTTTCTGAAGAACAGGATGACCCTGTGGGTGGCATGGTCGTCAATGGCATGACTCTAACGTAGCTTGGGAAAAACTGTTTTATCTCGGGTTGCTTGTTGTGCCAAAACAGGATGTGGTTAATGTGCTTAAAAGTGGTCTTGCACAAAGGGTCGGGGCTGCTCTCTGATCTCCCTGCATGGAGGATGGCAGAGCAGTCTCCAGGCTGGCTAATAAAGGTTCCCTAAATTTCAGTTTGTTCTGGGCTCCAATGGTCTTTCACTCGCATCCGCTCCACAACAGTATGTCTCTTTGGAGAAGTGTCTATTCAGATCCTTTGCCCATTTTATAATTGGATTGTCTGTCTTCTTGGTGTAGACTTGTATAAGTTCTTTATATATTTTGGAACTTAACCCCTTATCAGATGTATCATTGGCAAAATATGTTTCCCCACTCAGGGAATTACTTTTTTATTTTGTTGGTGGTTTCTTTTGCTGTGCAAAAGCTTTTTAGTTTGATGTAGTCCCATTTGTTAATTTTTTTTTCGTTTCCCTTGCCCAAGGAGATATATCAGCAAAAATATTGCTAAGAGAGATGTCTAAGATTTTACTGCCTATATTTTCTTTTAGAATGATTATGGTTTCAAAACTTACATTTAAGTCTTTTATCCATTTTGAGTTTATTCTTGTGTATGGTTTAAGTTGGTGGTCTAGTTTATTTTCCTTCTTCTTCTTTTTTTTTTTTTTGCCTGTACCTGTTCAATTCTTACAACACCATTTATTGAAGAAACTGTCTTTACTCCATTGTATGCGCTTGCCTCCTTTGTCTAATATTGATTGACCATAAAGGCAAGTGGGTTTATTTCTAGACTCTCTGTTCTGTTTTATTGATCTACATGCTGTTCTTATGCAGTACCAGACTATTTTGAATATAATGGCTTTGTGGTATAGTTTGATATTCGATATTGTGATACCCCCAACTTTGTTGTTCTTTCTTAAACTTGCTGAGGCTATTTGGGGTTGTTAGGTGTGTGGCTTTTTTGTTTTACATAAGTTTTTGGAATTTTTTTCTAGATCTATGAAATATGTGATTGGTATTTTAGTAGGAATTGCATTCAATCTGTAGATTGCTTTAGATAGTATGGATATTTTAATATTAATTATTTCAACCCATGAACACAGTATATGCTTTCCCTTATTTTTTTAATACATTTTATTGATATTTTACAGATAAGAAGGGAGAGGGACAGAAAGTTAGGAACATTGATGAGAGAGAAACATCAATCAGTTGCCTCCTGCTCACCCCCAACTGGGGATGTGCCCACAATCCAGGTTTATGCCTTTGACTGGAATTGAACCTGGGACCTTTCAGTCTACAGGCCGATGCTCTATTCACTGAGCAAACTGGTTTCGGTGCTTTCCCTTACTTGTATCTTCTTCAGTTTCTTTCCTTGGTGTCCTATAATATTTTGAGTACAGACCTTCTACCTTCCTGGTTAAATTTATTCTAGAGACCTTATTTTTTATTGCAATAGTAAATGGGATTGTTTTCTTAATTTCTCTTTCTCATAATTCATTTTTGGTTTATGAAAATTCCACCAATTTTTGAATATTAATTTTGTATCTTGCTAATTTTAGGTAATGACCAAATTTCTTTTTTTAAAATAATATTTTTATTGATTTCACAGAGGAGGGGAGAGGGAGAGAAAGATAAATGATGAGAGAGAATCATTAATTGCCTGGCTCCTGCACTGGAGATCAAGCCTGAAACTGGTGAATATGCCCTGACCGAGAATGGCACCATGACCCCCTGTTTCATGGGTCGATGCTCTACCAGTGAGCCACACCGGTCAGGCGTGACCTCATTTTTTAATATTGTTTCACTCAGGTTGGTATAGAGAGTTGAAGTTACATTTCGGTGGACAGTTAAATTTCCTTGGTGGAAAGAGGAGTTTCAAGGACAGGTGCTAAGTGTTAGAGATGTTCAGAATAAAGAAAATGGAGAAAGGGAATTTTTAAAATAAAAAAATTAAATACTCATTTGAGGATATGCTTTTATTGGTTTTAGAGAGAGAGAGGAGGAGAGAGAGAAAGGGAGAAGGCTAGTGAGGAAGAGAAACATAAATTGGTTGCCTCCCATACACACCCCAACAGGGTATTGAACACAAAACCTGGTATGTGCCCTGATCAAGAATCCGTGACCTTTTGGTGTACAGAACAATACTCAAACAATTGACTTGCACTGGCCAGGACAGAAAGGGAATTTTTAAAAGTATCATTTGAGGTTATACTTTGGATCTCTTTCTATCAGCCTACTTGAACTGCTAAACTGCACTGTCAATCTCTAAATCTTCGTGGCTTGAAGCAACATTGCTTTTCATTCACATGACATATTAACTATGGGCCATCTCTGACTCAGCTCTGTATCCTCTTCATGGCTGAGCCCAGGCTGAAGGGCTCGTTCTAACTGCTCTGTGACAGGCAGAGGAAAGAAAAAGATAGTAGAAGCACTACTTGAAGGCTCTTAAAGCTTCTACTGGCAAGTGGCATTTGTCACTTCTCACCTTGCTGTGCTAAAGTGACCTGGCCCAGCCTGACATCAGCAGGTATGGAGATGTAATATTCCCACAGTGGGAAAGCTATGCATTTGCAAATCTACCCTGCAATAGTAAATCAAATCCTTAAGGAAACAGGTTCTTTGAAGGAGATATGCTTGCAGGAATTTTATTGAAGATGCTCTTATAATAACACCTGTGAGGGAGTAAGGGAAACGGGTTGGAGTAGAGGGAAAAGGTGAACTATGAGGATTGACCCAAACACAGTGTATGACCTCCTCTGTGAGGCTGACCATTAAGTGGAATTTGCTCCAGTAGGGTTTGGTGCCTGCCAAAATCTGGTGGTATGCTTTTAAGAGCATTTTATAAAGCAGTCTGGGAACCACGAAAGCATAGCTGCCTAGGACTAGTTAATCTGAAGGGAAACACCTTTTTGCTCTTCTGGTGTGGTTTTTTAAATCCTCACAGGAGGACATTTTTTTCCATTAATGTCTAGAGAGAGTGGAAGGGAGGGAGGAGACTAAGAAAGAGAGATGGAGTGAGAGAGAAAAAGAAATAAAGAGAGAAACATCTATGTGAGAGAGAGACATCAGTTGCAGGCCTTCTGTACAACACTTCCTTGCTCTTGACTGGAAATTGATCCCTTGACCCTTTGTCCCATTGGCTGATGCCCTAACCACTTAGCAACCAACCAGCGCTTGCTTTTCTTTAATATTATTATTAAAGCCTAGAGCTATGATTTGGTGGAAGGGACTTGTTTTGATGTCTGTCAGAATTAGATAGACTTTAAATGTTCGCTGTGTTACAAGCCTCATGAATGTAGAGGAAAACACTTTATCTCTCTGAGCCTCAATATTCTCACTTGAAATTGGGTGTAACTAATACAAAGCTGTTAAGTTTCAGGGAAATTCATGTGTGCAAACCACATGCTCTGTTTAAGGAGACAATAAAATGAATTGCCTAAAAATATCACAAAAACTATCTTATATTCTGGAGAAGTCATTATTACAGTAGTTGCAATAGCAATCAATTCTTAAATGCAATGTTATCATTAGTTGTTTTTGAATAGCAGTTTGTAAAAGTGTCAAATAAATGACTGCTTCCATTTGTGTGTTCCAACCAAGCCTACATTTTAGACATCCAGGGGTGAATATATATTTGGAAACTGTTACCTCTTGAAGGGAATATTTGGTGATAAATTTGTAACTGAGGAATAAAATTGTTGTTGGTTCTTATTTGTTTGTTTTTAATCAGCAAAGTGGCATGGAAATTTAAACAGTTTATTACTTAGGGAATCTACTCAAGATACACACCCAGTCTGATTGAGTAAGGTTTTTAAGCCTATAATTTCTTCTTTATTCTCTGCAAATTTTCTTGGAGCTGAATTAGATTATTTTTGGCTGAAATTTTCAGATACTTGTTGATGTTTAATTACATAGACTTTCAGTACCTCCCCATAATAATGGATGTAGAAATATGGTTTCTTAATAAAATGCCCAAATTATGTGACCTTGAGAAAGTCATCTCTTTGACCTTGTATTTCCACATCTGTGAAATGTCTTGTTAGCAAGTTATGCTTTAAAATGAATAAAAGATCACAAAATTTTATGTCTTCGGGTAAGAAGTTTGAAATTATTAAGCATTAACAATTTGTTAAGCATTAATACTTTATTAAGCATTAATAATTTCAGGTAAATTTGAAATGACTTCTTCTGGATAAATGTAAGAGTTCTAAATTGCTCCATGAAAAGTATTGAAGAGAGAGAGCAAGCTAGGGTGAGCATTCATGAGCCCATCTCAGTACACGTGTGGTGCTTCTCAGAGCAAAGAGCTAACACCAAACCCACTGGGGGTGCCGGCCACTGGTCCCCACGGGCATGGTACAGGAAAGAAAAACAGCCACGTTCGATGTCACTCCAATATGCTCTTTTTCTTCCCAGAGGATTTCCTGTCAGAAATTTGAGCCTGTCTTTTTTCAAAGTAAGGTTTGAAACTTGATCTTTATTCCTCTCCAAATTCAGCAAAGGGAAATTATGAAAGGCACAAACTGAATTTAGGAAGCACTGATTGATGGGAAAGGATAAAAATATCTGATTATGTGTAGTTCTTACAGGTTGGTTGATACTAAGTAGGCAACATGACAGGCAGCTCTCTTTATAATTTTTGTAGAAAATATTCCAGAATGGGAGAAACAATTTGGAGCAATAATAGGGAAGTGAAGGGAGGGGATAATAGAGTTATTTGAAAAGTTATGGGGAAAGTCCTAGAAAGTGATGTTTGGTGAAGGGCATGAAAGTGAGGTAGTTGGGTGGGGAAATGAGTTGAAGCAGCAAGGTTATAACATTTTGTTCCACCTTCCCACCTCCCAATTCCACAGGTTTGTCTGTTTTAGAAACGTGGTTCCTGTTCACTACACTTTAAGAGAGTGATTTTCATCTGGTGTGATTCAAGAATTTTAAATCATTCAATTCTGACTATTTAGTCATGGCATTGACCTCTTTTCCCATTAGATTGTCAAATTAAAAAAAATGACAACAACCAACACAACAATAACTGTTTGGTGTGAATGAATCAAAGTTATACTTGGATTTTTTTGTCAGATCAGCAAAAAATATAAAATATTTTAGTGCTGTAGAAATTTAGTAATTACTTTATGTGTGCCATGAGATTTAAAAAAAAAAGTTGGATATCGCTGTTTTTTTAGGACTTTACCCTGAGGAATCATTCAGTCACAACTGACAGATCCACATATTGTTCTGCCCCACTATCAACATTGAGACCTCACAGACTCAGGGAGAATCCTGTCCCCAGGAGGAGGGCTGAGAAATGACAGGGGTCTTCTGTGCAGTCACCTCCTTCAGCAACTGACAAGTCCTACCTACGAAAGGCCTGCCCTGTGGGTCTCCTGGGGACACTGAGTACCCCTGCTTTTTCTAAGCACCCAGGACATGGGCATGGCCTCCCAGGACCCACTGAACGCTGCCTCATTGCAGGCGGCAAAAGGGCAGGAGGCAGGGACCCAAAGCAGTTTCTCTGGAGAATTTGTTGACATTGTGGGAATTGCACCTGGAAATTCTGAGGCGCGGAGTTAATCCCTGTGTGCAGTTTTTGTTCCCCCAAGAATAGAATGTGGCTGGAGTGAGTGCTTTAGTGGACTGGCTTCCGTTGTTTGCCTGCAAGGACAGCCCTGGAAGGAATCCTCTGCGTGATTCCGCCTATGAAGCATAGTGGCCTGTTGCATCTTGGTCTTTAGCACCGAAAATGTGGTAACTACAGGGGCAAACTGCCCAGGAAACCCAGATTCCCCTGAGTTTAACTTGCACAGTTCATTCTCAGAGGCATCTAAATCTTTTCTCTGAGTTATCATGTTTAGTGAGAATTAGCCTTTGAGGGCCCCTGTTCTATAAGGGTGTATTAAGAACAAACATTCTAGATAGAAAATATGTAAAAGGGTGTCCAGAGAGAAAATACTGGAATCCATAGCTATCTAACATGTATCTATGTATTCATTTTACTTATTTCAAAAACAAAATCCTAGTTGAGGGTGGAGGAGGAAGGAAATAAATACAATAGATCGTAGAATAGATTTGTGTAATATACTTAAAAAACCAAAGTTCAGTCTTTCAAATAGGCAGCTGATTAATAATAGCAGCTGAAATTTCAATAGCAGAGTACCTACAACTAATTTGTCATCTAACCATACCTCAGTGAGCTTTAGGTTGTCAGTGAGCTACATGTTTTGGGGGACTAATTCTAAAATTGACTTCATAGTTGGGCATGAGCAATAAATAAGGGAGCTTAACTCAAAAGCATTCCAAAATATAATTAGTTATCCTAGAAGTGACTGTGAATCTGGTAAAATGTATTTATAAATCTAGTTGTATGGCTATAATAAAATATTTTCATTTCTGTATTACATATATTTTTCTTTGAAACAGGTTTGGTTTTTCTTGTCCCTATTATGAAATTCTTTTTTAAAAAAAAATATATTTTATCGATTTTTCACAGAGTGAAAGGGAGAGGGATAGAAACATTGATGAGAGAGAAACATTGATCAGCTGCCTCTTGCACGCCCCCTACTGGGGATGTGCCCGCAGCCAAGGTACATGCCCTTGACCGGAATCGAACCCGGGACCTTTCAGTCCGCAGTCCGATGCTCTATCCACTGAGCCAAACCGGTTTCGGCCCTATTATGAAATTCTTAAGAAAGGAATGAGATTATATTATTTTTACCAAATATTGGTTAGAGTATGTGGATTCTTGGTCAAAGTAATGATTTGATTTATGTATGTTTGAATACTATGGACTAATATGCCACTTTTTCATATTAGAGCAGTGATTTTCAACTGATGTGTCTCAAGGGGCACACTCGTATGCCACAAGAATTTTTAAAACATGAAGTACCTGACTATTATAGACAGGGGTACTGACCTCTTTTCTCTTAGATTGTAAAATAAATAAATAAAAAATGACAACAGCTAACACAGCAATAGCCATCCAGTGTCAGTGAATCAAAAGTATACCGTGTGTTGTTATTTTTTTATCAGATTGGCAAAAAATATATTTTTTGAAGTGCTGCAGAATTTTAGTAATTAATTTATATGTGCTGTGAGATTTTTTAAAAAAAGGTTGAAAATCCTCTAATATTTTTCCTAATTTTATTATGAAAAATTTCAAATGTAGATTTTAATATGTACATATTTATCTGTAGCATATATTATTTTATACATTTTGCAAATATAGATAAATTATATCAAACTACCCTTGTTCTGCAAATCTGTTTCATTTCTAAACATTTTTAAAAAGGAAGGGAGAAGGAGAGAGGCAGAGAGAAGCATTAATGATGAATCATTGATCTGCTGCCTCCTGCATGCTCCCCACTGGGATTGAGCCTGCAACTCAGGCATGGGCCCTTAACCGGAATTGAACCAGCGACCATTCAGTCCACAGGCCAGTGTTCTGTCCACTGAGCCAAACCAGCCAGGTCTCAGTTTTCTTTTTGACATCTGGATTATGAATCTATTCTTTAATAAGTGAGTCTGACCCATTATTAATTTATGAGTACAGAAATCAAGATCAGTCGCCTTGTTTTTGTGTTTACTGTTTCCTTTTTTTTTCTCTCTGTTTTCCACCTCTTGTAGATTGTTTTATTCTTTATTTCAACTTTTTTCTTCCTGGTTTATAAGTTATAGATTCCATATCTGTTTTTTAGTGTTGTTTTTTAAAAAAAATTTTACATACATATTTGACGTCTATTTCTAGTGGAGCTTACAGTGAAACTATTACTTCTAGCTTCCCATGTCTGGAATATTTTTGCTAAAAATATTATTATTTAAAATATTGTTCTCAATTACTGTGGTTTCATTTATAGAATGAAACCTTATCAATAGGATCTAGCCTTGCTATTTGAAGAGTGGATGAATGCTTTGTTTAGTTGAAACCTGATGGCTTTTCTCAGGTACTGGTCAAATGGAATACTTCATAGCATTTTATTCATTTGCCATAATAACAGCTACCCCATGCCTTGTTTTTCTAACGAAATTAAGGGTGCTTAATTATCTCAGTGGTCCTATCATAGTTATCTTTGTTTATAGCTCCTTTTATTGAAGTAGAGTGTTCACATGGAGGAAGGGTACTTCTTAAGCGGGAATGCTTGAGGGGATTGCTTTTTTGGGATGTGATGGGATGGTGCTATACCAAAGCAGGTCGTTTGAATGGAAGAAAGAGCCTTACACTAATTACTTGTTGCCAAATGGAGTTCATTGTATAAATGGGTGCCAGTGACTGCGTCTTAGGGACCAATCAGTCTGTTTCCATCCCATTGACTGTGTTGGGTCTCCCAAGCTGTGTTCTTTGTTTCTCATCAACTGACTTGTTTTGTTCTCTTATAACATAGGCTCACATGTGCCTCTTCCTCCTTTACTCATCCTCCTTCCATCTTTTCAACTCTGGCTCCACCACTAGTTAGTTTATTCTCTGAACGTTTGTCTTAAGTTCCCAGGAGAGACTGTAGCCCATTCTGCTTTTCAGATGAGCACTTAGATTGTCTTCCTTTGGATAAAGAGCCCAAACCCTGTTCTACTGGTTCTGGTTGGAGGAGAGGGGCATAGCATAGTGTGTAATATTGTATTTCTTGGAGCAGGAGCTGTGGGAAAGTTGAAGTCTACAGGGTAGGTTCAAAAGCAGGTTTATAGTTGTCCATGGGAAATAATATAATAACTAATAATACTATCTAATAAAAGAATAATATGCAAATTGACCGTTTCCCCAAGACACAAGATGGCTGCCCCCATGTGATCATAGATGCTGCCCCCATGTGGACACAAGATGGCCACCACAGATGGCCTGCAGGGCAGGGCAGTTGTGGGCAGTTAGGGGTGACTAGGCCAGCAGAGGAGGGCAGTTGGGAGTGACCAGGCTGTCAGATGAGGGCAGTTGGGGGAGACGTAGGCGTGCAGGGGAGGGCAGTTGGGGGTGATCAGGCCAGCAGGAAGGGCAGTTAGGGGTGACCGGGCCGGCAGGAGAGAGCAGTTGGAGGTGACCAGGTCTGCAGGGAAGGGCAGTTGGGGGGGCAGGCCTGCAGGGGAGGGCAGTTAGGGGTGACCAGGCCAGCAGGGGAGGGAAGTTAGGGGCAATCGGGCTGGCTGGGGAGCAGTTAGGCTTTGATCAGGCTGGCAGGGGAGTGGTTAGGGGGTGATCAGGATGGCAGGCAGAAGCGTTAAGGGCAATCAGGAAGAGGCAGGTGAGCGATGGGGAACCAGCAGTCCTGGATTGTGTGAGGGATGTCCAACTGCCCGTTTAAGCCCGATCCTGGGGGGTGGTGGGGGGAAGGTCCCAGATTGGAGAGGATGCAGGCAGAGCTGAGGGACACCCCATGCCCCCGTGCATGAATTTTGTGCATCGAGCCTCTAGTAAAAGTATAAACTTTGTGTGTTGTATATTCACAACTGTAAACCTACTTTTGCCCAGACCTGTCCAATTTGGGCTGCCATAGCAAATACCATAGACTGGGTGTCTTAAATAACAGAAATCGATTTCCTTAAGGTTCTGGGGGTTTGGAAGTCTGCCATAAGATCTGGCAGGGTTTGGTTTCTGGGAGAACTGTCTTCCTGGCTTGTGGATGGTCACTGTGTCCTCACTTGGCCTACCTTTGCATGTGGAGAGACTGGGGAGGCAGGAGGGAGGGAGCGGGGAAGGGGCTATCTCTTTCTTCCCTTCCAAAGTCTTAGAAGTCTTATCTCCAAATACATTCCCATGGATGGTTACAGCTTCAACATGTAAATTTTGGGGGTATACAATTCAATTCATAGCAGGATGGTAAGGTACAATAATTCAGCCTTTGAAACTCTTGATAAGGACAGATTTTATTTCTAGAACAGTCATGCCACTGACCTGCTAGTCTTTATATATTCTTTATCTAGGCGATTGGTGTTACCATTCAATCAGCAACTCAAGCAGGAAAGCTGAAATTCATGCTGGACTCATCTTCATTACATCCACATTGCCAGGTCCTGTTACTTATAGCTCTTAATTAATTCTTAAGTTTGTCTCCCATTTTTATTTACTTTTCACTTTCATCTCCATTTTTAAAAATTATCTCTTCCCTTTCTTTTTTGTCAGTTTCTCTTGCTTCTTATAAGCCTTCCACACCATTATCAGAGCGACCTTTGTGAAACAGAATAATTTACTGTAACAAAATAAACTTCAAAATTAAATATTTGAGCTGGTTAAGAATAGTATGCAGGGCCCTCAGCCATTTAGTCTGTACCCACCTCTTCAGCCTCATCACCTCTGCCTCTGTCCTTCCTTTTCCTTCAGCCCCGATTCAGGTGTATGAAACTCCTTGCAGTTCTCAGAAGGTAGGGTGCACCCTGGCCTACCTACAGGAGGGGAGCGGTTAGGTTAGGGGCAGTCGGGCAGAAGCAGATGAGCGGTTGGGAGCCAGCAGTCCTGGATTGTGTGAGGGAAGTCCGACTGCCCGTTTAGTCCCGATCCCAGTGGGTCCCAGATTTCATTATTCTTTCTGTCCCAAGCCCTGCCTGTCTTCAGGACCCTGTGCAGGGGTTTCAAAGCTTTTTCTTCCTGGGTTTGGTGTCCTTGTTTTCTTGTACTGTGTCTGTTTACTAGATTTTCCTTTAGTCACTTGGCCTGTGAGTTCCCAGACTGTGTCCTTCTCATTTCTCTAATTGTGCCACCCACAACGTCATTCACGTAGCTATCTCATGTGTTGTTGAATCAGTAAGTAACAGAATTTGAGTTCTTTTTTAACCCTATGAACCCTCTACCCCCTTCCGCATTTTCACTTTGGACAGGTGATTTATCTTTCCATTTTATAAAGGAGGACAAGGCTATAAAGCAGTATTTACAGTGTGTTGTAAAGGCAAGGTTCCCTGATACCTGCTTGTCTTTGGTGTGTGAGTGTGGGGAGGGGGCGGTGATAGTGTAAAATAGAGTTAATAAATTCTGTTATAGAAGGAATTTAAAAAATCATAAATGTCAACTTGAAAATAAAAATATTGTTCGTGAATGTTTTTCCAATGAAGCCTATAAGGACCAGGGAGAAGTTCAAAACAGATGCTAAATGGCTGGTTTTCTGTTGTATGACTGTTTGATGCTGGTGGGTAGTGGGTCATTTCCATACTTTTGGAGCAATAGTTCATTCAGTGGCATTATATTAGAATATAAATTTTGACTGAAAGTAGTGTAATTTTTGTTGTCATGGCGAATTGACTTTACGACTAACTGCCTGCAAATGACTGCAGCCATGCCTTTGCCTGCTAACTTCAGGTGGTGCCCATGCAGCTATGAATGGGACAAGTGCTGGACTTAAATGTAGCCACAGGCGCTGAGCAACTTTGATGAGCTGAAAACTGTTGCAGCAAGCTTGGAATGATGTACTCCTTTCACAGTCAGAATTGTTTAAGAAAACTAGAAAATTGTATGCATTTGGGACAGTTTCTCTTAGTAGAGTTATTTTCAGCCTAAAACATATTTCCACTTGTTAGTTGCCATGTAATCTGCATTGGGCAGAATGGTTTGTTTTATGTCTCAAGCACTGACTGTCTACTACATAAAAGCTGTGCCTACACATTACCAGTACAGCTTGTTGAAAAGTTAAATGATTAGTCAGTTATTAAGTTTCCATTTATTAGTAAAACCAAATATTCTATTTGATTTTTGCCCTCTGCTCAAACTGTTATTACCAGCCCATCATTAGAGAATCCTATGCTATCACAGCTAAAGTCTTTAGAGATTTCTAAAGGATTTGGCAACTCTATCATTATGTTAAAGTTTTGCAGGAATCATAAAGGCCTTAAAAATGATTTTGAAAATTTGAGGTTTATTTTAAGGTAACATATATATAAAAGGCTAAGTGACCATTGCATCCGAAACAACCAAATGGATGACCAAACAGGCTGTGTGGAGTGACCAGGCTGGCATGGGGGTTACTGAGGGCTACCAAAACGACTGAACAGCAGGCTGTGTAGGGCAACCAGGCCAGCAGGAGGGGCAGTTGGGGGCAACCAGGCTGGCAGGGGGGGTCAATGAGGGATGACCAGGCTGGCAGGGGGTGGGCAGTTTGAGGTGACCATGCTGACATGGGGGCAGTAAGAGATGACCACGGTGGCATAGGGGGGCACTAACGGGCAACCAGGCTGGCCAGGGGTGACCAGGCCAGCAGGGGGGGCAGTTAGTGGTAATCAGGCAGATAGGTGAGCAGTTAGGAGCCAGTGGTCCTGGATTGTGAGAGGGATATCTGATCGGGTCTAAACTGGCAGTTGGACATCCTCTGAGGGGTCCCGGATTGGAGAGGGTGCAACCTGGGCTGAGGGGACTCCCCCCTCACCAGTGCACGAATTTTGTGCACCCGGCCTCTAGTATATAGATAAGTAAAGTTCTAGGTAAAATAATTAATGCCCAGTTAAATTTGCATTTTATTTTTGTAATTTATTTAAATTTGAGTTGTTTGTGTTTGCACAGCTTTGTTTTTATTTTTTTCACATATATTTTATTAATTTCAGAGAGAAAAGGAGAAGGGGGAAGATAAAGAGAGTTAGAAACAACAATGATGAGAGAGAATTATTTATCAGCTGCCTCCTGCACACAACTTGGGCATGTGCTCTTGACCTGAATTGAACCTGGGACCCTTCAGTCTACAGGCCAATGTTCTGTCAACTGAGCCAAACCAGCTAGGGTTAAACTTATTTTTTAGGTAATCAGTAACTGTGTTTAGTATAAATATGTCCCAAGTATTGCATGGGATATACTTAAACTGAAATTCAAATTTAACTAGAAAAGAGGAATGAGAATGATAAGGTGAATTTTATTCCTGTCAAGAGGCAGGATTTGGGGGAAGTTAAATTGTTAATTAATTCTGGAGCCAAACTGCCTGGGCTGAAATCCTGGCTCCATCACTTACCAGTGGTATGACCTTGGGCAAGTTAATTAAACTTTATGTGCTTCAGTTTCCTCAAGTGTGTGGATGAGGTGAGGGCTAAAGGCCTTAATTGTGTGATATGCTTTGAACAGAGCCCAGCTTGTGGTTGGTGCTGGTTTGCTGCTATTATTACTTCTTCTACTTTAGCATTAGTGTTGACTTCTTTGTTATTGTATTCACATCTCATTTCTTCTCTTTATTGCCCCTGATTTATCATCCTCACTGGTCACACGAATTGCCCTGAGAAAACCCTCAGAACTTGCGCTTTCTTCTGACATGTATTGCATCTTTTTAAAGTCTTATCCGCTGACTATGACTCACTGTTTATCACTCAGACATCCTTCTACTTCCATATAGGGTTGGGATGGGTAATGAGGGAAGGGTGATGGTGAGCTGGTGAAAGGGTGAGTAAGAGGGGCCGTGTCTGCAGTTTGATGAGAGTAGACTCCAGCTCTGCATCTCAAACGTTATGTGATTACACGTGAGTTTCTTTTCATTTAGAACTGAATCATTGGGATAGGGATATAGGACATAGAAAGGAATACATTTTTTAAAGTCTCTTGTCTCTGCCATGGTTAATAATGGTGAAATTTGGAAAACTACACACACATTTATTTTAGGGACATCAGAAAAGATCAGACAAGCTGAAATTAATTTTCTTTCTCTGAAATCCAGAGAAGTGGCACTCTTCATCTGAGCACTAATATCAGTAACTTGCAACTTGAGCCTTTAAGAAAAAGAACTATGATAATAAAAAAAGCAAGTAATTTCTTTTTTCACATAACTGACTTGTAGATGAACTCTTAGATGGCACTGACTACTCTTTCTCTGTAGACTCCTTCTAAATCAGTGGGCCTCTAAATTCATAGAGCACTTCCCCCTCCACCTCATGCCCATACTTCTTATCTTTCTGAAGTTAATATTTTATAAGAGAAATGGAATAGACTCAGATGTTATTGTGTATACCAAGAGGTGGACATAATAATAAATTAATACCTATGCATATAATTTTACCCTTTCCAAACTTTATGAATACCATTCATGTGAATTAAAGAGATTTTCAAATTCAGAAAAGATAGATAAGCAACTTAAACACATGTAGTAAGTGGTCAGGCAAAACCATCAGTCTCCCTAAGCCATGCTCTTTCATTGCTACCTTGCTTTCTATGGCAAGTTAATTAAATATAACTACGTAGACTTGGGCTTCTTTATATTGAAGTGTCTGTACTAACACTTTTTAATTGCCAGAAATTAATAACTTTTTGAGGGGTATGAAACTTAATTATATGCTATTTTATGAAGGAATGTTATAGTCTCCTTATCAGTAAGAATAAACAATATGACTAGGGTATTTTTAAGATCTTGCTGCATTTTCCCATGGAATCATGCAGTCAGTACATGATGTTGGACTGCTCATCTTATGGGTTCAGCATTAATCCTGAATATATATTTCATAGTTACGATTTATGTAGTGATCTGGAAATTGGTCTATTTTATTTTATCTCATTTATCATAGTATACCCAATGAGTAAATGCGTTTTCAATGAAATTAAGGTTCGGATGCTAGGCCCCTTGCTCAAGGCCACACCACTATTCAATTCCAGGCTAGAGCTAATGCCCTCTTGTTGTGGCACTTTTTAAAAAAAAAAATTTGTTGTCCTTGTCCAATGATATTTTCTCCATTGATTTTTAGACAGAGTAAAATGAAAGGGAGGGAGGTTGGAAGGAGAGAGAGAGAGAGAGACAGACAGACAGACAGACAGACAGACAGACAGACATTGATGTGTGAGAGATACATTGTTTGGTTGCCTCCTGCACGTGCTCTGACTGGGGCCAGGGATTGAACCTGCAACTGAGGTACATGCCCTAGACCAGGAATTGAACCCAAGACCCTTCAGTCTGCAGGCCAACCAAGAAAACCTGCCAGGGTGAGGACATGTTTTAAAACAGATACCAGTGGTTAGCTATTTGTTTGAAATGAAGTTGATGTTTTAAATCGTATATTTTAAATTGAGTAAAGAAAGTAAGTATTGTTCTGTTATTTATTACACAGCTAATTGCAGGCATTTATAATCTATGCATGTGTTCATATACATCACATACTTTCATTCCTTCTAAATGCATTTTCTCTTAAAGAAATAATAAACTTGTTTCTTCTCTAGGAGATTCATTTTCTCCATTGAAGGAATTATTGACTCAGTTTCCTACAAGACAGAGGGAAGCTGTAACTATGGAGACATTGTGCAAAATTGTTGGACAGCAGAAATTAAAGATAGGTTAGTGATATGGGCATTGTCAGTGGAGATCTACTTTAAACTGTCCAGATAAGTATTGTCAGAGAAAGATGAGATTTGTGCTAATTGAAGGAGTTGAGAAGTTTTTATCTTTTTAAAATTTTTTTATCTTTTTTTTCTAACCGTAACCCTAACCTTAACCCTAACCCTAATCAGGAGGGTATTTTGAAAACCTTTGAAGAATCTTCTTTTATTTAACACTCTTGTACCCAGTTTTTCATCTCTGCTTTCATGTATTATAATCCATTGATTCAAATTCTGCTTGAGTATCAATCACAGTTGATTTCTACTTGGGATATATAATATCCCAAGTTAAGTATTATACTCCCCAGTTAAGACTGAGTATTCAAGGCCAGGGCCACCTCTACTTTTTTATGTTGTAATTTTTTTGCTCCCAGAATTTCTTATGTAGAGTGTAATAAGCTTACTCTGCAAGTAAGGATATTGAAAGGAACCCAAGATTTTAGTGCACTGTGTTGAGGAGCTCTTAAGTAAAGAGTTGTATATGTTTGTCATCTTTAAAAGATGCATTTTGCCTTACTTTGCAAATATTACCTGCAAATAAAAGATAATTTTGAATTAGTCTTAAAATGATTACTTTTTTGGCCTATTAGGAAACTGTATTATAAGTCAACAAGATTTTAATGGTCAAAGGAATTATAATAGCATCAAGTGCTTTTTATAATATACTAAAGGCCCGGGGCACGAATTTGTGCATGGGTGGGGACCCTCAGCCTGGCTGGCGATCAGGGCCAATTGGGGTTGTCTCACCCAGTCCCAATTGGGGCTTGCCGGGGGAGGGATGGCAGGAGGTTGCCCAGCTGGGGGAGGTTGAATATGGGAGTGCACTGACCACCAGGCAGCAGCTTCTGCCTTGAGCATCTGCCTCCTGGTGTTCAGTGTGCATCATAGTGACCAGTCATTTGGTTGACTGGTCATAAAAGTCACTTAGGCTTTTATATATATAGTTTCAGAGACTAATTTTAAAGTTTTGATAAAACATAACCATTTCATTCTATTTCTTTTTTCCCTAGAGTTCTATTTTGGTTGCTGTATAGAGAAGAACACTGAACTTTGAAAATGTTAGAAACTATAGGTAAGATCTATTCCTTTCTGACTACTTTTACAAAAATTGAAACTCATTTCACTGGAATCTTAAAAAAAGAGTATGTTCTATATATCATAATTCTATCTATAATGACTTAGTTTTTAAAAGTCTTTATAGTAGATAATGTGTTTCTACATTTGGACAATTTCATCTGAAGTGGTATAAAACATAAGCAAAAGTTAAAAGCACATGAGATGTTTTACTAATTATGGGTTTTATGCTTAATGTGAACCCAATTCTCATGTATGAACTTAATGTTGGCCCATGTTTATTTCTGAATAGCACCAGAAATTAACAGTATTTTTCATACTGAAAAAGATAATTTCCAATGCCATATTTTTACTTTGTAGCATAGCAGGTAAAATAATACTGAGTGCTTGCTTTTAAGTTGCTAAAGATAACAGTAACAAAATGTTGGCTGACAAGCTTCAGTGATGATTTAAGGCAGTTTAATTTCTACATGAGATCATTTAAGTTGAAATATTCAGATTTCCCCAGATCATGTGTTAATTTTTTTTTACACTCCTGTTTAGCTTTAAAGAAACTGGTTTGTGGAACTGGTTTTGGGTATGTCAGGTATGATACACCCACTTGCTATTGTCCTCCATCTGAGACCACAGTCCTCACCCACTGCAGGGAACCCCTCAGGTGTGAGTGTGGAAAGGTATCCGGATTTCTGTCTGGCACCTTGATAGAGTGCAGCTGGTGTCCTGGCAGCTGTGTGTGTTGAGGGGTAGGGTGGGAGTGGGTGGTAAGAAAAGGTGAAGGAACTGTTTTTCTGATTATGGGAATCATTAGTGTGACTTCTGTTCCTGGTGCTAGGCCAGTAATGAAAATGCATGGAGCATAGTGCATGGTACACATCCCTTGTCATAAGAAAATGCATGGTGGCACACTTCCTTCAGCACCCATTTGACACTAAAGTCCCACATGATAAGGACTGCTCTCCACATAGGAAGGAAACTTCCTCACAGGAAAGTGGAAAGCAAAGGGGAGATTTTAAATTACTTAAATTATTTCTTTCTAATTTTTGTTCTGCAAGTTATTACTGAGTTGTACACCTTCCAAGAACTGACAGGGGAATTAGTACTAATTTTTTATTCAGAGATACCATAGGAAATATGACCCAGAATAAAGTTCTCATGTGTCTCTTTTATCATTATTTGCTTTGAAAATTGTGCATATGAGTAAATATTATTTGTCTAAATTTGTATATGTTTGTGAACTCAGTCAACATTAATTATGCTTTAATTTCTAATTTCTGTATAATTCCACCTTTAATATTATAAAAGTGTCTCTGATGACAAATGTATATATAATAATGCAATAATATAAATGGGAATTTGCTATTTAAATTTTTGGAAAAACAGTTGAAGTATTAAAAAGTGGTGCTCTTGAAGAGATATGCATTATTGTGATGTATTTTCAAGTAAATTCTCAAGTTTAGAATGTTTGGTCTTAATATATGAAATTGTCTTATTTTGGATGTTATAACATTATCCACATTCACTTATTTGTGAGTTAGTTATATTTTTGTTTTTTCTTATGTCTAAATAAAATTTTTAAAAGTTGAAATATCAACATTTGCAAGGTCCCAGGGCATTTAGTCATAAGTAGTTTTTATTAAAAAGTTCAAATAGATGGCTCTAGAACTCAAATATACTTTATCTAACTTAGTTTCTATATTTTACAATTAGCTGCATGTAGCCTACACTCTAACTCCTGCTTCCGAAGAGACTCTTAGAAGAGACCTCAAGGTTTGAGGGACATGTTTATGGTGACACATTTCAGCCCCTCTCTTTTTGCAGAGTCACTGTTATGCTCTCCAAAGGAATAGTTTTAGGATGTCTGTGAGCCTGGGTTGATGTGTGTGTGTTTGAATCCTGTTACTGACTGATGCCGCTCTTTGGTGTAGATAAAAACCGGGCCCTGCAGGCAGCAGAGCGCTTGCAAGCCAAGCTGCGAGAGCGTGGGGATGTGGCAAACGAAGACAAGATGAACCTTCTGAAGTCAGTCTTGCAAAGCCCACTCTTCAGTCAGATTCTGAACCTCCAGACCTCTGTACAGCAGCTGAAAGACCAGGTAGGACATCCTTCAGCCAAAGCAGGCATCCGCTGTATGGCATAGATCTTGGGAAAGGCTTGTGTGATTCAGAAAAGCTGATTTTTATATGTGTTAATGAATAGTTAATGAAGTCATTTAAACCTCCAAATGAGACACTCAGATTCACTGTGGCTCCCCCCCACCCCCCCAGTTATTTTTGTAAAGGCTGTTGCTATATACTGTAGATGATATGACATTGTGTTGAAAGCTGTGTGAATGCTAAAGAATGAGCCCCTAGAGGAGGAGGGGGTAATAGAATATGTTTAGGGCGGATGGCTGTAGACTTGGTTTCCATCATCACCACAGCTCATTGTTCCTGTGGTCTTGCTCTTTCAGATTCAGACATTCAGTACACTCACAAGATTCAGATAAGCCTGGATTTGCATGTGTAATCGTGTGTGAGGAAGGGAAATCACCTCTATTTTGACAGTAAAAGGAATAATTACATTGTCATCAGTTAGAAGAATTGCAGTTCTCACTTCTTAAAGAAGTGTAAGTAGCAATTCCTTCTGTGACAGCATCAGATGGTGACAAACGCTAGAACTTCTGAATGTAATAACTCAGGGTTTTTTTCTGTAAAAATCATGAGCATTAAAAAGTCCTCGCATTTATATAAAAACCGAAACATATCACAATGACAGAATGAAAATTGAAGTCAGCTGCTCTTTGGATTTACTTATTTTAATCACCATTTATCAGGGTTTAAAGAATATATTTTTTAAATGTTTGTTAAAGTCAGTCGTTGCCTCCATTCCAAGCTAACTCCTATTCTAATATTTTTCACATCACTTTAATGGTAATGGATGACTTGCTAGCAATCATTCTGGCTTAAAAGGTTAAAAATGAAATTTGAAGACGAGTTTTATAATTCAGTTGACAGTACAGCTTCAATGAAAAAAACACACACAAAAAAACCTAAACATGTGCCAAGTGCAAAAAGAACCAATAGTAGCAATAGAGAAGGAATTTGTTAACTGTCATGAAACTTCTTAATCTATATATTTTGGTATCCAAAAAAATAAATTGGGAAGAATCTTTAAAATTTTTTTCTCTAGTGAGTTTTTATGTAGTGATTTTTAAAGTCATCATCATGAATTAAGAAGAAGATATGTTTTTGTTATATGCATTCATGTTTGTCCCCTTTGCAAGTTATTGAAAAGATTGGTTTTAGGTACTCATTTTCCAAATGGATGGACGAGGTTTTGGAGAACGAGTATCCTGAATGTAGGTGTGATTCCGATGTGGAAAACTAGAGTGTGTGAAGTTGAGCAGATGTCTTCTCCCCTTATTGTAGTGCAAAGATTTGATTAGAATGAGAGGAAAAATTGAAACAAAAAGTACTAGTAAGTATGTCAAGAAATACTACAAGCCCAATGAGATAACTGTCAAAATACCCATCTAGTCAGCCTCGTGTAAGCGGAATAATGTTTGTACTTCCCAGGTCTGGGGAGGGAGGGAGGAAGAGGCCTCGGTGTTGTGGAGCTTGCTTTCCCTTTTCCAGGTAGAAGTAGGATATGGGCCCCACATGATTCAGCTGCACCCTCCTTGGGAATGTATGGGGCACAATAATATCAAGTCTCCTGGTCTGTGACTACATACAAGGTGATGTTGTATTAATGATCAACGCTGACATATTTCAGGACTAAGTAAGCTGTGAAGTTGGTGAATTCTACAGGCATGTCTTAAGTGCCTTTGGACTTTTGGCTCTTTGGTCACCTGTCCAGGTACTGTAAGGGACCAAGGAAACCATGTGGCCGACACCCTGCTCATCACAACAGCTTAGAGAGATTGTGTGACTAGAATTAGAACTCGGTTTCCTTGGCCTCCCAAGCCACAGCCCTTGTCCTTTTTTGACTCTGCAGCTTGTCTCACATCATTCACCCTCCCCCAAAGGCAGGTACTTAGCTGATAAAAGTTTAACCTCTGTTAAAACCGCTGGTAGCTTCTCGGTTGTATTGAATTGTCACTTTAGTCTCCATTCTTTATTCATTCATTTTCATTTGTTTATTGAACCACATTTTTTTTGTATGACTAGAGTAACATTTCAAAAATTTGTATTTTTTGTTTTAAAGTTTAAACAAAAATATTCTAAATTTTATGTTAGATTTAAATTTTCCATATAGTTTTCCAACTGGTAATTTGTTAATGTTTGTAGCTTAATATTTAATCAGTGCATCAAAGCAATGAGATTATTTTGTGCTTTGAAACCACTAACTAAACAGATCTGATCAATGGCTAGCTTTTCTTTAGACTGTCCCTAAATTATCTTTTCAGGTGTATCTATATGCACATTTTATAGGTGCAAGTGATTATCACCATCTTTTTAAATGCTGGTATATTTGACCCCTCTGATTTTTCTCCACCATAATTCTCCTGTCTTTTAAAAATAAAAGGGAGTGAATAATTCAAAAGCTTAAGGTAAATGAAGCATATTGGATAACATGATCATATTGTTGTTTTACCGACAGATGCTGATATGCCATGTTGAATTAAGCCTACTATTTCTTCCTCTCAGATCCTCCTCATTACTTCTGTTCAATAATGTTTAATTTTTCTAATTTGCTCTTCAGTATTAAGACTGCACTTAGATATCAAACTGTTTCCCTTTGGCAAATTAAGCACTTGACAGGTGTGTAACTGAGAGGGCAAAGAAAGCCATGCCCTGAAGGGATGTGCTATTTAAATATTGTCAAAAATATTAACAGGTCTGAGAGTATAATTGATGCCTCTGTTTAACTCTGCCACATTGTGTATTGTTCTAACGCCAGCTAAAAGGATGTGTGCTATTAAACCTGAATAATCGCTAATGGCTCCAGTTTATTTCCTGCTGCATGATTCCTGTTAAGTGAAGAGAAGGAAAAAAGAGAAATGGGACTGTGTGTCAATGATCTGTCAAGTACAAATTCTCCAGTAGTGTCCTCCCTGTCACCTAGCCATCACAGCTAATAACTGCAGAGTTCAATGTGTATTCATGACAAAATTCCAGCCATTGAGGGGCAAATAAACACGTTAGCAGTTTGATAATAGGAACTTGTCAGCCATGAGAAAATTGGATTTGCATATTTATTCTATGATGTTTCTCCAGTCCGGTATAGATGTATGCTACTTTCCTGATGAATTAATTTATTTGCCTTATGAATTGACCACAGGCATTAAATCAAACATCTTTTACTCTGAATTATTTGTAGGAAAACTGGATTAAAATTATTAATTTTTGTAAATGTATTTATTAAATTGATTGAGATGACGTTGGTCAGTATGAACTTATAGGTTTCAGGTGGGTTTCTGTGTTCCAAGATATGTATATAGCACCATGTGCCCACCACCCAAAGTCAAATCTTCTGTCACCTCATATTAGGACCCCCTTCTCCCTCTACTCTTCCCCTCTGGTAACCACCACACTGCGGTTTGTGTTCATGAGTTTCAGTTTTATATCCCACATGTGAGTGAAATCATAAGGTCTTAGCTTTTTCTGACCAACTGATTTCACTTAGCATAATGTTCTCAAGGTCCATCCATATTAATAGAAATTTGGGACTAATTTTTAAAAATTTATGTTGCTGAGTTTTTCTTTTTTAAGTTATGGCAACAGAGACCAAAGGTAAGATTGAAGAAATGATGTGGGTAATTCAGGTTACAAAAGCTGCTGATGTGGGAACCAAATTCCAAGGCTATGAATATTCTAGAGTACTCTGCTTATAATGATTTTCAGTGATTTTTTTTTTAGAATAAAACTCTCTTATTTTGTTTTTGTTCTTGTTGCTTGATATTTCAGGGCTCCGGGTTCATTCAGCTTTCTCCCAGAAAAGTCTTGGCTCCTATACATATCACCTACTAGAAGATGCAATACACATACACACACACACAATTAAGCCAGCTTTTTCTAAATTTTTCCTTGAAAATTTTGACATTACTTGAAAAAACTGGAGAGATACTTAAAATAAAATCAAGTTAGAAATTACTCTTTTGTGTTAGTGAATATTATTATGTTCTTTTTCATTTTTATGCTTTTAAAAATATAATTTTATTCAGAGAGGAAGAGAGAGAGAGAGAGAGAGAGAGAGAGAGAGAGAGAGAGAGATATCAATGATGAGAGAATTGTTTGGCTGCCTCCTGCATACCACTAACTGGGGATCAAGCTCACAATCCAGCCAAATGCCCTAACCAGGAATTTAACTGTGACCTCCTGGTTCATAGGTTGACACTCAGCCACTGAATCACACCTGCGAGGCTCATTTTTATTCTTGAAATATGGTCTTAATGGTATAAATTTTTGTTTTATATTTCTGTGTTTTTAAGTTTTCCTGTAGTTTGGTTTCTAAGTTTTACCTGCTTGGTTTATATTTCTTTGTTTCCAAGTTTTACTGTTCACATTCCAAAAACAAATTTGACAAAACTTCTGATGGCAAAACATGTTGCCTAACAGGTGATTCAAAGATAAATCTAAACAAAGATCAGTTAAAAATATCAGAGAATTAGATATTTCCATACTAAAATTGAGTATGTCATTTAATTTCCATTTCCTAAGGGCAAAGAAAAAACAAAATAAAACAAAAAAAGCTGGAGAATTATATATTGCTTGGTGTGACACTCATTCAGTGAACCAAATTTTCCCTTGACAATGGGAGGGTTATCTCATGGATGCTTTTATAAAATAAGGCTCATAATCATTTATAAATCGTTACTGAACACCAAAAATAAATAAACTATAGTGAATAAATAAGGTGGAGGTTCTCATTATCTAGTCAGGAAAACAGAACATATATATTCTTATGTAATCAAATAGAAAAGGAGGTAGGTGATATGAGAGGAATGGGTTGCTTACTTTGACTTGAAGTTCACACTGGAGATAGCATGTATGATGGATTTTGAACAAAGAGTGGGAGTTTTCTGCAGAGATGGGGAATTATTTCAGGTAGTGGGAACAATGTTTACATGGGTATAGAGCAGTTCCCAGTTAGGTGCGATTTTACATTATCCCTAATTAGGGGACATTTGGCCATGTTTGAAGACATTTTTGATTGTCCTAATTTGCGGATGAAGATGGCATGTGATGGGCATGCTGAACATCTTCGCTGCACATAACAGCCCTCCTACGCAGAATGGTTGAGTCCATCACGTGTGCAGGGCTGAGGTTGCCAAATTGTGAAACAGTCACATACAGATCTGTATTACTTTTTTGTATTACCAGAAAAATAGAATATGTGCAGGCTATTGCCAAGAGAGGGAAACTTTCTAGTCAGATTGTGAAGGGTTCTGCAATTTAAGGTTTTGTTTTTTAAGTCATCTAAGCTCTTTTGCATTCAGCTTTCTGTGTCAGACTTCATTGTATCAAGTTGAAATTGTATTAATTCTATCTTCTGACCTTTCCATTAGATACAATATTTTAATAATAGTTTTTTTCTCCAAATTTTAAAAATTGCAGTGAAAGACACATAATATAAAATTAAGGTCAGAGTTTTAATAACAGTTTGATAGATAGGAGTTTCAGTTATAATTGTAAAATACATCAGTTGGTCTCCTAAGAGATGCATCTTTCATCTTTCTAAGATTGAAATACTCTAAGAATACAGACTAAGATTACATCACATTCTGATTTATAAAAGCGATGGCTTTTCTGCCAGAGTGTGCATGAGGGAATGTACACCTTGTTTTATTTTCTCGGATACTTGGTCTTCAAACAGGAGCAACTTTTAGAGAATGTAGAGACATCGGTAGTCAGTGTGTATTTTGGAGAATCACTTTCAGATATGTGATACCAGCTGGGGTGCTGGGTGGAACTCCGCTCTGCTTGGGCATGCCTGCAGGGCACCATTCTCTAGGTGAGGGTTTGTAAGACTTCTAAATCAAGTTCATGTCCAGAGTGTTGTGGAATATGCTACATTTAAGCAGTAGCATCAGTGATTCTGATATTTTCTGACATTTAGATTTTTACAATTGATGGAAAGATGAGAATTTTGATAGCTGAGCCTTTTGTTGCTCTGTTTTGACTTTGATAATCACAAAGCAACTGTTGTGTGCCTTTCATGCCTCCAAAAGCAGAAATGCCTGTTTCCTGAGCTTTATTTTACTCCTTATGTAAATGACAAAAACATGACCCCTCTCTCTTTGGTTTCTAATTGGAGACTGAAGTGAAGCTGATTCATCCGTGGGCTTGCAGTGATTCCTGTCTCTCAAAAATGTATAAGTTAAATTAAGACTTAGTGTCAGTAGGGGGAGGAGGACAGAAAAAAAATATGGCCCTAACTGGTTTGGCTTAGTGGATAAAGTGCCAGCCTTCGGACTGAAAGGTCCCAAGTTTGATTCTGGTAAAGGGCACATGCCTGGGTTGTGGGCCCAGTCCCCAGTAGAGGGCATGCAGGAAGCAGCCAATTAGTGATTTTCTCTCTTATCATTGATATTTCTATCTCTCTCTCCCTCTCCCTTCCCCTCTGAAATCAATATTTAAAAAGAAAGAAAATAAAGCCTTGACCTCATTAACAGGAATTATCTAAAAACTGGAGTAGAATTCTTCCCAGTTCACATTGCTTGTGAGAATGAAAAGAGCTTTTTCTTACCCCTGAAATGGTTTTATTTTTATGGGGGAGTATTGCAGCCAGGTACCAGAGAAGTGTCTGCGTCTTGAGATTCTGGAGTGCATGGTCTAAGAGAAGTTTAAAGAAAAGAAGTTATTCTTATGTTTCTACATTTACCATAAAGTTTATTTACTGTAGGAATTTCAAATACTTTATTTTTGGTACAATAACAGCTTTTAAATGTTTGTTCCTTTAACTAAAAGTTTGTAAATATAGAGCCTTTGAGCGGACTGAAATTCTTGTTTTATCCTGGGCAAGAAGGCACTGTTCGAGCTTTTTATACAGTGCTGGATTAAAATGCAGCACCATCTTGCCATTGGGTATGCATGTGTGTCTAAAACAGCAAATGGTGTTAATTGTGTGGTGTTTCTGTGACAAAGTTAAATGCTCTTTGGAGGGAAAAAATGTGGAATTCATTGGATATAACCTAAATGAGGTTTTTAACCCAGGAATTTAAGAACAGTCACCTTACTTTTGAAGCTATTGCAACAATAACAATTATCTTTATGAAGCTGTCATGGTACTATGGACTTTGTCTCCTTTAACTAGTCCACCAGCTCAGAGGTGGGTAGGGGTTATCTCTGTTTTGTCCAGTGAGGAAAATGGGGTTTAAAGATGTTACACATTACAGTCCCACAGCTATTTGTAACTACCAGTTTGTACATCTTAATTCTTTCACTTTTTTCACCATCTCACCAACCACCCTCACATCTAGCAACCATTAAAATGTTCTCTGCATCCAAAAAAGAGAAAGAAAGATGTTACGTAACTTAATCTGGACCACAGAATTATTCATTGGTCGATTTAGTAGAATATAAGTCTGTCTAATCCTGAAGCCAATGCTTTTTACTTTTAATTGCATTATTTCTAAACTCTTAATTCTCTAGTATAAAGGAACAAATATGTTGGGGGGGGGGCGAACAGTTAGTAGCATTCCTAAAGAGAATTGCACTTAAGAGAAACATTTTATAAGCTCACATTTATTAAGATTGTCATTTGTCTTAAATTCTGCCTCCACATTTTAACCAGAGGGCCTTTAATATAAACTAAAACTTTCATTCTGGTTTTATTTATAATTATGCTCAGTTTTAAAGTAAATGCAGATAGTGCGATGGATAGGCAATATTAGTAATATTAGTCTTTATGTGTTCATTTTCATACACAAGGGTTTACAGTGGCGATTACACAAAACAGAATGAATGAAACTGTTGTAATTATCACAACTTGCATGTCTTTTTCGATATGAACTGTAAACCGATTTTTGCCCACCCTTGTATTTATACTTGCCTGTAAGTTTTGTTTTATTTTTATTTTTCTCTAAGCAGATTGTGAACAGTGAATCCATTTTGTCTTCTGAAAATGTGGGACTGATAGGAAAAACACTGCAAAAATTCTAACATGTCGTTTGCCTAAATTTTCATTTTCTGAATTACTGTTTGTCTTGACATTTAAATTAGATTAACTTCATTTTGATATCTTCTCCCCTTTGATGTAGAAATTTTCTATGTCAGCATTTTTTATAAGAACATTATTTTTGCTTAAGCTACGTTCTTTACATTTTTTTCCCTTGGCAGTTTTGCTAAGAAAGCACAGAAGTGTTGAGATTTAAATAAAGAAAAGACATTCTGCAAATACCCGTCAACACACATGCCTAGGCTGGGTTTATGTGCTGTGCTCCACTTGCCATTTGTTCTTCACAAGCAGGCAGAGCCGTGAGGAATGAATTGTATTCAGGTTTGTTTGGAATCTACTGACTGGGAATGAAAACCATGCCATTTTCATCTTTGAATACCTTCTACCTAACATGATACTTGACTCTCACTCAGCAAATGACTGCTTAATTAATGAATACATGAATATCTTTAAATATCCAGAACTGTTGTACATTAATAATTTAACTTTCCTTACTAGAGAACTAATTTCTAACATAAATAAATTAGCCAAATAAATGAAGCTGCATTGAAAATTCAGTTTTTCTCATAGTAACCATATTGATAAGATGTTCCTCTTTCTCTTCCTCTTATTCCTCCTCCTCATAGCAATTAGCAGATATTAAGTTCTTACTCTGAACTATTTTGTATAGTCACCTGTTTCATCATTACAAAATATTATGAAGTATATAATATTTTCCTCATTTTACAGATGGGGAAACAGAGGCACAGAGAAGTTTAAGCGGTCAAGCTAGTATTTGAAGGCAGGCAGGCTGGCTCAAGAACTCAGGTCTTAATTTTGAAGCTGTGTCATGTCCTGTTTTGCTGTCTTCATAAATATCTTAATGAATATATTTTAATTATATCCTTGATAAGCAAGGGTTTATTTCTTAAAATGAAAATGTACGTGTAATGTGTGTGTGTGTTTGTGTACCTGTCTTCATTGACCCTCTTTTTTTTTTCCTTCTATAGTTTTAAAACGGGAACTAAATAACATGGATCTAGCAACTCTAAGGCATAAGCCTAATGCTTACCAAGCACTTAATAAATATTAGTTCTCTTTTTATTCCCTCTCCTCCTATTTGAAATTTAATTGTCTAAGGCAGTAGTGCTCAAACATTCTGGTCTCATGATCTGATTTTATTCTTAAAAATTATTAGGGACCACAATGCACTTTTATTTATGTGGTTTTTATACATAAGTATTTATGAGGTTAGAAATTAAAATTGAGAAATATTTAAAATGTTTATTAATAATTTTGAACTAGCTGTAATAAACCCAGGATATTTAAAAACTAGTGGCCTGGTGCATGGATTCGTGCACCTATGGCAGAAGGTGGAAGTGCATAGCCCACAAGGAATAGGGTTCTCTTCTCTGGTTCTGGGGTGCATCGCCTCAGAACTGCAGCTGCCAATTCACCGCAGCTCAGCAGCTCCTGCGTTGAGCATCTGCTCCTGGTGGTAAGCATGCTTCATGTACTGGCTGGCTGATCAGGCAGTTGGATGGTCAGTTACTTACCTTTTTACATATATATATAGACTAGGGGCCTAGTGCACAAAATTTGTGCACTGGGGTTGGGTGGTCCTTCAGTTCAACCTGCCCCCTCTCACATGCTGGGAGCCCTCAGGAAATGTCCTACTGATGGCTCACCCCCAGCCTGCCCAAGGCCAAAAACCTCTGGTTGAGGTTTTCCAGCCTTGGGCAGCAGCCATCTTGGTTGAGGGTTAATTTGCATATTGCTCCTTTTGGCTGGTGGCTTTGGGTGTAGTGGAGGTACAGTCAATTTGCCTGTTACTCTTTTATTAGATAGGATTAGTGAGAAGGGTGGCATTGCTTTTCATGTTTGCACATCTCTTTAATGCTCATCTGTTTGGATTTGTGATATTGTTTAGTTGATACATTTAGAGAAAATCTGATGTCACACAGATATTTAGCTCAGAAAAGTTGTAATATAGACTTTTTAGAGACTTGTGGATATTGTTCTTTGATAGGGCTACCAAGCTCTTTTTGGAAGTTTCTCAAAGTTTAGTTACAATGTAGAATCTGAAACCAAATCAATGAAAATTTTCTATTTTATTAAAGTGAAGTCTGTTTCTCTTGCTTTTTGAATATTTTATTTTGTTTTAAATATATTTTTATTGATTTCAGATAGGAAGAGGGGTGGAAACATCAATGATGAGAGTCACTGATCAGCTGCCTCCTGCACGCCCCCATTGGGGATCAAGCTGGCAACCAGGGCATTTGCTGTGATCACGAATAGAACTGTGACCTCCTGGTTCCTATGTTGATGCTCAATCACTGAATAACACTGGCTGGGCAGAGTATTTAAACCTATGCATAATTTTGTATCATATTGGTCATCTGGAAAATGTGAAAAGTGGAAAAATTATGTTTTATTGTATAATACAAAAAATTACACTTAGAGATTCTCATCAACAGAATCTTTAAATTACGGAAAGTTGTCATGCTTAAGGTGGCAAATACAAGTTTTCCAAAATTCTAATTACCACTTGAAAGATCAAATTTTATTATGGCAACAATTGCTGTCAGTTGTTTTCCTTGAAGTGATAGGCTTACTTCCTTCATTTTTAAGAAATTACCTGTCTATAGCTAAGTAATCATTTTTTGATATTCAGTAATATTTTTTAAGTAATATGGTGCTCATGAAAAAAAGTATAGCTAGTTCAGGTTGTATCTCAAACAATAGTGGTTTTCCTGTAGACAGTAATTTTATTTTCTATGCAGCACAAATACTTTCAAAAGACATACTGTACACCAAGCATGTCAAACTCTCGGCCTGTGGGCCACATGCCTCGTTTGTTCGGCTTCGGTTAGCCTTTGAGTTTGACATGCTTGTTGTACACACTTGAGTCAAGATTTTGAAAGATTAATAATTTCACTATTCTATCAAGAACTTTTTCTAGTGATTTGGTGGGTGGGGGAGTAGACTGTTGATCCTAATGAGAGGAGATGAGAAGAATTTGCTGTCATTTCCCTTTTTCATCCTACCACAGATACTTCCCCCAATAGCAATGTAAATAAAAAATAAAGGTACTATTAAAATAATCAAATACTGTGACAAAAAAAACCCCACTGTTTTTGATATTAGGGGAATCTAATTGGAATCCTACTAGAAAGTTGGGATAGATTAAAAAATCTTGTTATATTTTACTGCATTATTGGACCTAATTTTTTTTAAGTGGTAAACTTAAAAACATTTTTATAACAATGCATAATGAAAATAGTTTAAAACTGTGACTGTTTCCAATTTTAAGTTATTTTCTAGTCTTTATCAAAGTGTTAATATATGTTTTAGGAAATGGGTGGTGAGGGTGTCTGATCCTTTTATGTAGAGTATTTCTAAATAGTTTAGTTAAATTTAGACCTTTTTAAAATTACTTTACAAAATATACATGGGGTACTCTTCATTATGCTGTCTAAGGCCAACATTTTAGGGAGTATGCATTTTTAAAAATATATATTTTATTGATTTTTTACAGAGCGGAAGGGAGAGGGAGAGAAAGTCAGAAACATCGATGAGTGAGAGACATCCATCAGCTGCCTCTTGCACGCCCCCTACTGGGGATGTGCCCGCAGCCAAGGTACATGCCCTTGCCGGAATCGAACCCAGGACCCTTCAGTCCGCAGTCCAACGCTCTATCCACTGAGCCAAACCGGTCTTGGCGGGAGTATGCATTTTAATCAATATGTTTTATGATCTAATTTTAAGAATGAAAACCTGTATAGATGCAATTTTGTGTGAAAACTAGAACATTATAAAATAGCATAACCTGCCACTTGGTCTTTCACTTAAGTTGATAACAGTGTATAAAAGTGCAAAGACTTGTACTTGATTTTGTCACTTAATAAGCTAATTCAATCTGCATTGGCTTTGGTAGGCTGGTAATCATCCATATATAATTGTCCAAATATTGAAAGAGAGAAGACGAGAATCTTACTTACTCTTTAATACATTTGCTTCCTTAGATTTAAGTGTTCTTGGCTTTCTATCTTGAGTTTCATGGTTCATAGTTTTATCTTTTTTTGCACAGGAAGATTTTAAGACACATATGGCACTAAAACTCTGTACTGTATACATAGCGACAAGAGCAGAAAATTCTCATTTTGATTACTTAGAATGACTCCTTAAATATTAATGTTAAAACAACTTTTATTTAGCTAAACTTTTTTGGGTTAAGGAATCATTCTCTAAATTCAATCTCCTTACCTTTTAAATTGATCAGCTAATGATAGTCAACAGCTACTTTAAAATATCTGCAAAATATAATGTGGTTTTTAGACCACTATCTGCTTTGCTACTCAGTAATCATATCTAGTAAAAAAGTGAGTGAACTAATCCTTGTGGAGCAATTTTATAGAATATTTAACATATTAGCGATTATAGAAAGCATTTATTTGCCTCTTTCTCTTCAACTAAAGCCCAATGTCTTGAATATTTGAGGTGCTCACTAAATATTTAAATGAATGAAAGGAAGGTCTCATAGAAAATGTAAAAATTAGGCTTATTTCATTTGAAAATGTCCCTCACCCCTCTATAACTTGCTGCTACATTTTGTATCTTGTTTAGTTCAGGAGCTGTGAGCGACTTTATGTTCAAAATAGTCTCATCACATTAAGCTAATCCCCTTTGAACATGCAACTCAATTTCTCTGATTAGCTTTAAAAAATAAGGATCATTAAATCAAAGTGCCATCATCAATTATTGTGCTAGGGTTTTTGCCTGTTCAATAATGCATCAGAGTTGTGCTCGAATCAGTATTTCACTGAAGGATTTATGTAAAAGGAGGCCTCCTTCGGTTGCAAACTTGAAATGTAGTTCTATTATGTATAAAAAATATTTTTCCTGTGATTGCTATGATTTTAGGTGATGTATTTCATTGAATACATTCAACATCCTATCCATCTTTGATTTCATATTTGGGACCAATTCCAGAGACTGTTTCACAGCATTTTTGTAAATTCACATTTTTTGTTAGTTTTGCAAAAAAAAAAAAAAAAGTACAAGGTGCAGATTTTAAAAAATCTCCAGTTCTGTGAGGTACATCTGTTTTGTCAGATTCCCCAGAGAATGCCTATTTCTTATTTCTCATTATATTGAGGAATTACAAACAAAAAAATGGGAAATTGAACTAGCAACATAAGTTTATAAATTTTTTTGAAGTGTGTGAAATTAGAATTGCAAAAGAAGTGGTCTTTTTTTTTTTGCTTCAAAATAATATACATTTGGCTTTCAAATGATAGAAATGTAATACCCGTCAAATGTCCATAGTGCTTGGATCATTTTATTCTCGTTGCTATACTGAGCATTCAAAGTTGCAGTAATAGAACTATAAGTAGATTCCATTTGGTCCTAAGCAGTCATCTTTATAGACAGTACTTTGGAGAGATTGATGTTAGCCATTAAAATAGAACTAAACACATTAACTTCCTTTTCAATTAACAACCTAGGAAGGATAGATGAAACTTAAGAAGACAATATTTCAATATTTTTTTGTGGCAGATTTAGTTATGTGACTGCATACTTGAAGAATTTGGTTAAGCTTAAGTGCTTAGATCATATTAATATAATAAAAATATTTAAGTCATTGATTTTTGGGGTATTTTTGGAATGACATTAATTTTATAGAACAGGTATTATTGTTGGAGAAAAAACATAAAAAGCAGATTATAATTTTGAAAGCTCTTAATTACGTCAGCCTAGTACAAGTATAAGATAACATAATGGTTATTTTTTTTCTTCTTGTAATTTGATCTGCAGATAAATATTACAAGTTTCAAAAATGTATAATTGTTGGGGGTAAAACACATTTGCTGATGATTCATGTTGACTTGAGTACCTGTTAAAGGATTTATTCTGGGAATGGAAATCAGCCCATTAAATTCATAAGAAACCTGAGGAGGGTCATCCATCACAGTAATAGAGTAACCTTCATCTTCAGATAGACATGTACTCTCTATTGCCCCCTTTACTTAGGGTGAATGCCTGGTAATTGAACTGTAAATTCAGTGTCATAAAAGGTTTAGCTTGATATGTAAAGGTTATTTCTACTTTTTTTTTTTTTAAAGGGAAGTAGTTTTATGTCATCCATTGTGGTGTCCAGGTTCTGTGTTCTGATTGTATCAACTATTTTTCAAACTTTCAAAAAATGTTTAAAAATTGTTTACAATAAAGGGCAAAATTATATAGCTCAAGGATTTTTTACAAATCAAATATACACATACTAGAGGCCTGGTGCACGAAATTCGTGCACAGGGATCGGGAGATGTTCCTTAGCCCAGCCTGCACCCTCTCCAATCTGGGACCTCTTGAGGGATGTCCGACTCCTTGTTTAGGCCCGATCCTAGGCCCGATCCTAGTAGGATCGGCCTAAAAGGGCAGTAGGATCAGGCTAAACGTGCAGTCGGACATGCTTCTCACAATCCAGGACTGCTGGCTCCAAACTACTCACCTGCCTGACTCACTGATTGCCCCTAACTGCTTCTGCCTGCCAGCCTGATCATCTGCTAACCACTACTCTGCCAGCCTAATTGATGTCTAACTGCTCCCCTGCCAGCCTGTTTGCCCCCAACTTCCCTCCTCTGCCAGCCTGGTCACCCCTAACTGCCCTTGCAGGGCCTGGGACCTCCCAATGGCCCTCCCATGCTGGCCATCTTGTGGTGGCCATCTTGTGTCCACGTGGGGGCAGGATCTTTGACCACATGGGGGCAGCCCTGTTGTGTGTTGGAGTGATGGTCAATCTGCAAATTAATCTTCTATTAGATAGGATAGAAGCCTGGTGCATGGGTGGGGGCCAGCTGGTTTGCCCTGAAAAGTATCCCAGACCAGGGTGAGGGTTTCCTTGGGGTGAGGGGCGGCCTGGGCGAGGGGCCTGTGGAGGTTTCTCACAACCTCCAGCGACCCAATAGGAGGCTCTGTTATCTGGGATTAATCTATGCCTACAATTGAAACTTTGTAGCCTGGAGCAGAGTCAAGCCTTCTGCTCGCTCTGTGGCGGCAGCCATATCTGTTTGAAACTTGGTAGCCTAGAGTGGAGGCAACAGCAAGCTGAAAAGCTTGGCTTCCTCCATTGCCAGGGAAACCCAAGCCTCTGTTCTCTCCAGCTCAGTGGCTGCCGCCATTTCTGTATCTTTTATAATTGAAACTTTGTAACATTGAGTGGAGGCCTAGGCAGGCAATAGCAGGCTGAAAGCTTGGCTTCCTCTGTTGCTGGGGAAATCCAAGCCTTCCTCCTGCTCTCAGTGGTGGCAGCCATCTTGGTTGAGGTTTATCTGCAAAATCTGCTCCTGATTGGCTGGTGGGCGTGGGTGTGGGCATGGCTTGTGTATGTGGTGAAGGTATGGTCAAATTTGCATATTACTCTTTTATTAGATAGGATAACCCTTCACCAAAATCAAAATATAGACAGTTACCACCAACTGCTTAAGAATCTCAGTGTTCACTCAGTCAGTTCTAACCTTCTACCTCAAAGGTATCACTATAATTTCATCCTATTTGAGATATAATCCTATCTAATGAAAGAGAAACATGCAAATTACCGTACCTTCACTACGCTACCAGCCAATTTGGAGCAGGGTTGGGGCCGAGGCGTGTGCATGAGGGGGGTGGGCGCAGCACGTGAGATGGGAGGCCGGCCAGCGCTCCACTTGGGACAGGAGGGGCCAGCCTGCGCGCCGCTTGGGACCAGAGCCATGGGGGATGGGAGGAGCAGGACAGAAGGGGCAAGCCTGCGTGTTGGGCGGGCCGGGAGCTGCGTGGGATGGGAGGGGAGAGATGGGAGGTGCCAGCCTTCGTGCTGCGTGGGACTGGAGGGGCGGGGCAGCGCGCTGCATGGTATGGGAGCTGCGTGGGACTGGAGCTGCGCAGATGGGAGGCAGGCGAGGGGGGTGCATATGGTTGCTGAGTGCTGGGTGCCCCCGGGGCTGGGCAGTGGCCACTGGGGCTAAGGCCAGGGCCAGCTGGGCAGGGCCAGGTGGCTGGGGGAGAGCCAACCATCAACCCCATTGCAGGGTGAGGCTGGGTGCCCAAGGCCTACCTAAAGCTTCGAGGTGTGAGGGGTCAGTAGGACATCCCCTGAGGACTCCCAGTATGTGTGAGGGGGCAGGTTGGGCTGAGGGATCACCCACCCCCAGTGCACGAATTTCATGTACCGGGCCCCTAGTTAATATATAACATTGTGTAAGTTTAAGATACAGAACATGATATTTAACATACGTACGTATTGTGAAATGAATGCCACAGTTGGTTGTTATCCATGAACTTACATAATTACTTTTGTGTGTGTGTGTGTGTTTGAGCGTGTGTTGGAAACATTTAAATTCTAATCTCTTAGCAGTTTTCCAAATGTACAATACCGTATAATTAACTATAGTCACCATGATGTATAGATCCCTGTAACTTACTCATCCTATAACTGGAGGTTTGTACCTTTGACCACCATCTCTCCATTTCTCCCTGCCCCAAACCTCTGGCAACTGCCAATTTGCTCTCTCTTTCTGTGAGTTTAGCTTTTCTAGATCCCACGTAAACGTCAGATAAAACACTGTCTTTTTCCCCATAATTAAGTATTTGAATTTTATATAAATGCAGTCTGAGTGTGTGTGTGTGTGTGTGTGTGTGTGTGTGTGTGTGTACTAGTGGCCCGGTGCATGAAATTTGTGCACATTAAAAAGGAATTAGAGGAAATATTTTAATACTGCTATTTTCCCTTTCTCTATAATAGAAGTGTCAGAGATGAAAGAAAATTAATTAAATATATATGAAAATCTCCATTCCTGCCAGAGTCTGGGACATGCCGCAGGACCCAGAGTCAAGTCTTTGCCCACCTGTGTTCTCCTTGAAATCGCGCAAGACCCAGACTCAGCCAGCCCCACCCCCATGAAGCTCCACAAGGCAGGGGGCACAGCCTCAGGTCCCCCAGCACAGCCTTAGATCCCCTGGCCAGGTGCCAGGTCAAGGGGTGCAGCCTGAAGTCCCCTGACTCAGCCTCATGTCCCTCGGCCCTGGCACCAGGGCAGGGGGTGCAGCCTTAGGACCTCCAGCTTGGCCTCAGGTTCCCCAGTGCTGAGGTGGAGGATGTGGCCTCGTGTCCCGTCAAGCCCCTCTGGGCGGGGCTGCAGCCTCAAGTCCCCTGGCCTGGTGCAGGAGTAAAGGGCACAGCCTTAGGTCCCTTAGCCTGGCCTCAGGATCCCCGTCCCAGTGCCAGGAGATGTGGTGCCGCCTGCGCCCTGGTGATGCTGCCTGTGCTCACACTGTGGCCGTCTGCACCTTGGCCCTGCCCCTCGCCTGGCATGCGCCTCAGCCCCGCCCCCCCTCGGCCCTGCCTCACCCCCCGCCTCGGCCCCGCATGCCTTGGCCCCGCCCCCTGGTCTTGATTGGCTTGTAGCCTAGTGAAGGTGTGGTCAAATTTGCATGTTTCTCTTTTATTAGATAGGATATATATATATATATGTATATGTATATGTGTGTATATGTGTATATATATGTGTATGTATGTGTGTATGTATATGTGTGTGTGTGTATATGTGTGTGTGTGTGTGTGTGTGTGTGTATATATATATATATATATATATACACACACACACACACATATATGATAAACAAATTAGCCGGACACCTTACGGCATCAAGACCAGCTCAGGAGGAGGCTGCATCACAACTGGCTCATACAACTGGCTCAGGTGGAGCTGCCCACACAGATAGGTGAGAGGGGACTGTGTGCCACCACCAGCCCCAGTGGCCTCAGGGAGGCTGGGGCTGGGGGTGGGCCAGAGTGGAGGCACAACACACAGGGGCATCTGCTCTGAGCTCCGTGGCGCAGCTGGGAGCAGGCCCCTAGCAGACACACACAGGGGTGCGTGCTCTGAGTTGCCACAGCCAGACTGTGTAGGACACCCCCTGAAGGCTCCCAGACTGTGAGAGGGGGCAGGCTGTGCTGAGAGAACCCCTCCTCTCCATCCAGTGCATGAATTTCATGCACCAGGCCTCTCGTGTGTGTGTGTATATATATATTGCCTGGCTTATTTTTCTTACTTTTTTGTCTGTGACATTCACTTACATTGTATATGGCTGAAGTTATTTTCCATTTTTCATTGTATGACTATACTAGTATATATTTGTCTTTTCTTGTGTTGATTGTAATTTTTTTCTCTAGTTTGGGCTATTGTAAATAAAACTGCCATGCACATGACATTTGATGCTCATAAGTGTTCGTTTTTCTTGGATATTTACTTAAGAGGAAAATTTTTATCTCCTAAGGCAGTGCTCAGCAAACTCCTTAGTCAACAGAGCCAAATATCAACAGTGTACAACGATTGAGATTTCTTTTGAGAGCCAAATTTTTTAAACTTAAACTTATTCTAATGCCACTTCTTCAAAATAGATTCTCCCAGGCTGTGGTATTTTGTGGAAGAGCCACACTCAAGGGGCCAAAGAGCCACATGTGGCCTGTGAGCCACAGTTTGCCAACCATAGTCCTAAGGTATACATTCAGAATTTGTAGATTCTCTCAGACTGTTTTTCCAAGTTGTTGTAGGTCTATACTCTCAGTCTAATTATGAAAATCTCATTGTTGCACATCATTGTTTACACTTGGCACACTGGTTTTAAATTCTTTTTCCCCCAATTTTAGCCACTCTGCACTTAGGTGGTGATGTCATATTTTTTAATTAGCATTTTCCTGAAAACTCATTATATTGAGTAACTTTTCATATGATTTTTGGTCATTTGGATATCCTTTATGGAGTTCCTGTTTCTTTGCCTACTTTCCTATTGGTTTGTCAGTCTTTTTTTTTTTTGTATTGATCTACCAGTTTTTACATATAGCTTACCCCCAAAAAATATATACACACTTTGAATGATTATAAAATCAGTATTTATTAACATACAGTTCATTTTCAAAATTTAAAAGAACCTACAGAAATTTTTTGCCAACCCCTGTTTTCAAAAGAATGACCATTCTGGACCAGGCACTACCGATAACATGAAGCGATGGAATTGCAAAAATCACGAATCATTTTATTCGGATTTTGTGTCCCATCAATTTGTCATTTATTGCCAGTTTTGCACTGTGAACTTGATCTTTTATGTATCCCCACAAAAAAGTCTAGTGGATACATTTTCTTTGTTCAAAACTTAGTCTGGCTTCACCCATGATTTCAAATCAGTTAACCCTGAAAAGGAGTGAAGATTAAGTGAGTTATCCATTGTTAAAGTGTGTATTTTGGGGGGACACCTGACATTTTTGGCATTGCCCTTTTAGTTGTAATCATTGTCTTCAACTGTAAATCATTGGATTTAGTGTGTTAACATTCTTGTTCAGTTTTTTTGTATATAATTTTTTTTGTCTAGTAATGTCCTTCTTTGGTTTTTGTCCAGGTTAAATTAGTCTCAAAAGTTTAGAGCAGTTACTTCTTTTTCTTGACATTGAAAGAGTTTAGAAAATTGATGTTAATTTTTTAAGTATGTGTGGGAAGATTTTTAATAATGGCCTCAATTTTGTTAATAGATACAAAATTATTGACATTCTTTTAAAATATAGTTTTATTGATTTCAGAGAAGGGAGGAGGGAGAGAGATTAGAAACATCAATGATGATAGTCATTGATTGGCTGCCTCCTGCAGGCCCCACAATGGGGATCGAGCCCATAACCCAGGCATATGCCCTAACTAGGAATCAAACCTATGACCTCCTGGTTTATAGGTCAATGCTGAACCACTGAGCTAAGATGTCTGGGCAAAAATTACTGACATTTTCTAAATTCGTTTTTTAAGGTATTAGTTTATTTCATATCTTCTTTTTTCCCCAGAAATTTGCTATATATTGTATCTTGGTAAGCAGCATGTACTAGTATTTGGCTTTTATTTTGGATACCTATAGAGTCTAATTGGGCCCCTCTTTTTATTCCTAAAGTTGGAAATTTATACCTTCTGCAGTTTTTTTTTTTTTTTTGGCTCAACGTTGCTAGGAACTTAACAATTTTATTCATCTTTTCTTCTTTCTAAAGACCAAGTTTTGACTTTGCAGAATTTCTTTAATGTATTGTTCTCTATTTTCTTGAATTTTGGTCTAACATATGTTATTTTCTTTTTCTAGTTTGATATACTGTTTTGTTTTAGCTTTTTGATAAACATGCTCAGCTCACTGATTTTTTTTAAACCTTTCATTTCTTCTATTAGTCTATTTATTTTATATGTCCATAAATTTCTTTCTAAGCATTGCTTTAACTGTACCCCATAATTTTAATATGTTATATCTTTATTATTATCATTCAGTTTCAAATGTTTACATTTTATTATAAATTCTTGAAATATATTATCCAATTGACTAATATTTTTTTCTTATTTTTTACTTCAGAGAACTTCTGTATGCTCTCAGTTCATTGAGATTTGATGATACAAACTTTAGAAATACCTATAGTTTACTTGGATAAATATTTTGTATTTGAAAAGAATGTGTATTTAGCATTTGTTGAGTGCAGTGTTCTATATTGGTCAATAGGTCAGTTTTATTTAGAATGTTCATATCTTCTAAACCCTTACTAATTTTTTTCTATTCCATTAGTCACTGAGAGAGATGTGTTTCAACTACTTATGATTGTGATTTTGGCTATTTCTCATTTGAATTCTGAGTCCTTTTGACCTATGTGTTTTTGCTGAATTGAATCTTTATCTCTGTGATTTGTCCCTCTTAATTTTCATGCTTATAGCCTTAAACTCTGCTTGTCTGATATTAGTTTAGCTTTACCAGGCTTATTCTGGTTAATGTATATATGGTATATCTTTTCTCTGTCTTTCTATTGTTCTCTTTATCTTTTTTCTTTGTTATTATATCTTTGATAAGCAGCATGTATTTGGCTTTTATTGTATTCTATAATTTTACAGTTTGTATTTTACGTTACATAGTTAACCCCTTTACATTTAATATAATTATTAATAAGTTTTTATTTTATTTACCATTTTTTGTTTTCTTTGTGTTTTATTCATTCAGTTTTGTCTTTTTTTGGTGTGCCTTTTAATTTCATCTTTTTTCTATGTTGATATGTTATTTTCCCTTAATTGTATTATTCTCTTAGTAGTTACTCTAAAGCTTGCAGTAAATGGAGTTGACCTATTTGAATCAACTTTTAAAAAATATTTTTATTTTGCAATAATTCTAGGTTCACAGGACATTTATTATATTATAGAGGTTCTGTATGTATGTCTTCCAAGTTTCTTCCGGTGGTTACATCTTAATAATTATAGTAATAAAGTATCAAAAGAAGGAAACTGATATTGGTATAATGTGCATTAATGTTTTTCATTTGTGCCATTTTTATTGCTTGCATAGGTTGTGTGGCCACCACCACAATCTAGGTATCTATCTATCTGACACCACAAAGATCCTTCCTTATGCTACCCTGTGATAGTCATCCCCAGCTCCCTCCCCACACCATCCCACAGCTACTCTCCCTTGTAGGGTCTGGAACCTCCCAAATGGCCCTCCCCTGCTAGCCATCTTGTGGTGGCCATCTTGTGTCCACATGGGGGCAGGATCTTTGACCACATGGGGGCAGCCCTCTTGTGTGTTGGAGTGATGGTCAATCTGCAAATTACTCTTTTATTAGATAGGATAGAGAACTGGTGCATGGGGGTGGCAGTTGGTTTGCCCTGAAGAGTGTTCCAGATCAGGGTGGGGTTCCCTTGGGGTGAGGGGCAGACTGGGTAAGGGGCCTGTGGAGGTTTCCAGGCTGGTCACACCCCCTCAGCAACCCAAGGGGAGGCCCTGGGATCTGGGATTAATTTATGTCTACAATTGAAACTTTGTAGCCGGGAGCAGAGCCAAGCCTTCTCGCTCCTTGGCCGCAGCCATTTCTCTTTGAAACTTTGTAGCCTAGAATGGAGGCCTAAGCCAGCAATGGCAGGAAGAAAGCTTGGCTTCCTCCATTGTCAGGAAAACCCAAGCCTCTGTTCTCTCTAGCTCAGTGGCTGCTGCCATTTCTGTATCTTTTATAATTGAAACTTTGTAGCATTGAGTGGAGGCCTAGGCCGGCAATTGCAGGTGGAAAGCTTGGTTTCCTCTGTTGCTGGGGAAACCCAAGCCTTCCTCCTGCTCTCAGTGGTGGCAGCCATCTTGGTTGGGGTTTATTTGCATAATTTGCTCCTGATTGGCCAGTGGGCGTGGCTGTGGGCGTGGCTTGTGTGTGTAGCAAAGGTAAGGTCAAATTTGCATATTACTTTTTTATTAGATAGGATTCTTTATGCTTTTCATTTTATTAACAGGTAATGATGCTGCAAATTTTTTATATTCTTATTTTAATCCATATATACACATTGCTGAAAAGTTTTTATTGATTTTCTAATTGCAAATATGTACTTAACTATTAGGTTTTGAGTTTTCTTTATATAGGGCAGATATAAGTCGTTTGTCAGATACCTGTGCCCTTAATTTATTTGTTTTTTACTGTAATTAGTACTTTCACTACTTCCTGGAAATTGCAAGGAACTTAATGCACTTAAGCCTCATTGACTCTACTCCTGTGTTTTGTGTGATTATCCTGCGGTTCTTTAAGTCTACATATATTTAAACCTCAGCCCGAGCCAGTTTGGCTCAGTAGATAGAGCATTGGCTTGCAGACTGAAGGGTTCCAGCTTTGATTCTGGCCAAGGGTACATGCCTGGGTTGCAAGCTCATCCCCAGGAGGGGGAGTGCAAGAGGCAGCTGATCAATGATTCTCTCTTATCATTAATGCTTCTGTCTATCTCTCTCTATTCTTTCCTCTCTTAAATAAATAAAAAATATACTTACAAAAAGGAAGCTCAATAAGTTTAGATTGTTTATTGTTTTAAGCAATTTCTATTTATTTAATCCCATTTTTAAATTCTTTGTGCTCTTCAACCTTTTCTGCATTAGGGAAATTGCACCGGGGATCATTTTCTTCCTGCCTAATCATTTGTTTGTTTGTTTGTTTTTGTACAAATCTGAGACAACATAATAATTTGTGTGTGAGGTGTGTGGGGAGGAGGTGTTTTGAAAGCGCTAGGTTGTCAAGTATTTTTGTTCTTATAATTAATTGTTAAATTCTGTTACCTTCTTTCATTGATTCACTTAACACATTGGGCACCAGTAGTTTTATTGCTAACTTTACCCAGTGGCAGTTAAGTTTCTATTGGACCAATACAAAAACCGTTTTACAAAGTATCATACTTTGGGAAGATATTCGCTTGTACGAACTTGTAATAAATAACTTCAAAATGCAGTTGGTATGTAACTTTAAGGCATGCCTTTAACATTTTGGTAAAACACTGTGTAATGTCAGTACAAGAGATTGCTTGTGATCCGCCCACAATGTGTTAAGTCAGTTGTCATTTTATTTTTCTTGGGAGATAAAATGCTTGTTGCTTTGGTGGCTCTTAAGATTTTTCCTCTGTCTTGGCTTTCAGCTCTTTTGCTGTAATAGCTGTGTTAGCTTTTAAGATCACCTCTGCCTTGTAAGATCTCTTCATGCTCTTGCGTGATCTCTGTAGAGTGGACAGGGCTTATTGAGTTGCTTCTAATGTATGGAATATAGCAGGAGTGATGCATTCTTTTTTACATATTTAAAGCTTTGTAACATTTTTTAAATCCTTACCCGAGGTTATGTTTAAGGAGAGAAAGGAAGAGAGAGAGAGAGAGACACTCCCATGTGAGGGAGAAACAGCAATCCGTTATTTTCACTTTTTGCGTGTCCTGACCAGGGATTGATCTGCAACTTTTGATGTACAGGATGATGCTCCAACCAACTGAGCGACCTGGATAAGGCTAAAACTAATTTTTTTAAAAAATAATTCTTTATATAAGTCTTTTAATTGCTCATAGAGGAAGGGTTACTCTGGTAGAGCTATTCCCACAGGGTGAGCTTAATTGTATGTAGAACTAAAGGTGTTTTTTGTTTTCTTGGGATGCTACTATAGTAGAAGGAACTCTCTTAGGACACATGCTCCAAATAAGTGACTTTCTGGTTGAAAGGATACTATCTATTTCTTCTGTATGACATACTGACTTTTGTCCAGAGTATTGAACACCTGTTCATTCAGATATTTTCTTGTTTGTGCTTCTGCAGCACCTATCAAGTAACTGTATAACAGAAATTATACCTTTTTATGTTAGTTATAAATATTTTTATAATTCTGTGGCTTTATTATCTATACTGGTGGCCCAGTGCATGAATTCATGCACCTTGAAAGGAACTGTGGGCCATAGGGCTGTGGTGGGCACAGGGCTGGATCTCAGCCCATCCTCCACACCCTGCCTGGCTCCTCCTGCCATGGCCCTCAGTCTCACTCCCGCCGCCGCCACCGCTCCCATGTGCTGACAGGCACTGGCTCCAGTTGCACCCACAGATGCCACCGAGCGATTGGGACCGGCACCGGGCATTGGCAGTGGGTGTGAGCAGTGGCTCAGGTGCCAGCTCCAGGTGTGAGTGGGGCTGGCACTGGGAGCAGGTGCAAGTGCTAGGTGGGACTGTGGCATGCGGGATCAAAGAATTTTCAGTAACCACCAGAGGCTCGCCTGATGACAGAGACTGGTGCCTCACCTTGGTCTGGTGCCCCCCCTCACCTGCTCTACCATCCCACTGTTACTGATGACCATCGTGTTCCACCATCTGCTTCCTGCTTCCAGTGCCTGCCATGTTCCGTGCACACCCCTGGTGGTCAGTGCATGTCATAACAACTATTTATTCAGTTGTTCTGATGTTTGGTCAATTTGCATATTAGCCCTTTATTATATCTTATCTAATAAAAGAGTAATGTGCAAATTGACTTTATCTCTGCTACACCCACAAGCCACGCCCATAAATCATGCCCACCAACCAATCAGGAGTGAATATGCAAATAAATCCCAACCAAGATGGCCGCAGCCACTGAGAGCAGGAGGGAGGCTTGAGTTTCCCCAGCAATGGAGGAAGCCCAGCTTTCCGCCTGCCCTTGCTGGCCTAGGCCTACACTTAATGCTACCAAGTTTCAATTATAGAAGATACATAAATCCCAACAGAACGACCAGAATGACTGGTTGCTATGATGCTCGCCGATCAACAATGGTAGATGCTCAATGCAGAATCTGCCCCGTGGTGGTCACTAAGTTCCCACAGGAGAAGTGCCCGGGTTTATCTCTGGTGAGCACAGAGGCAGTGACTGGAGCCTCTCCTGCCTCTGTGGCAGTGCTAAGGAGGGAGCAGCAAGCTGAGTAATAAGGAGTAGCAGGCGGGTGGTAAGGAGTGAGAGGTCCCGGACTGCAAGAAGGATGTCGGACTGCTGGTTTCTGGACATCCCCCAAAGGGTCCCAGATTGTGAGAGGGTGCAGGTCAGGCTGAGGTACACACACCCCTAGTGCATAATTTTATGCACCAGGCCTCTTGTATAATAAACTTATGGCAAAAGTTTACGAAAATTTATTTAAATTGTTTTTAAAAACTACATAGATTAATGGGTAAAACTATTCCTGATGAATTGATTGTGTTTGACTAAACTGTAAAATATTGAGTAAAAGAGCTCATAAAAATTTAAGTTTCTTTAATGAAATTGTTTCCCAAGTGTTCAAATTCTTGCTCTGTGTTTAGAGGCTGAATTTAAAAATAATGCCTTATTATATGAATTTTACTTATGCAAGAAAGAAGGTGGAGCCCTCCCTTTATTAAGATATTTGTGAATGAATATACATATGTTTTAAGTTAAAATAAAGTGCTTAAGTTATGTATTTGTCCTCTATTATTATTTCTACTTTATCTGACCTTTTAGAATAACAACCAACATCTTACAAGAATGCTTCTTTCAGACTTTTAAATATTGAGAAGGTATTTCATTTAGGAAGAATTTGACAAATTTTTAATCAGATACTTTATATAATCTTGAATTATGTTTGAGTTATTTGAACTAATTAAAATTTATGTATTTATTTACTGAGAACATAAAAGGCTTTTTTAGATTGAAATATTCAGCCAGAAATTAAATATTGAACAGATAGTTATAAACATTTTTTCTGTCTGCTATGAACAAGCTTACCAAGGAAAATAAAATCCATTTTTGTTTCTCAAGGAGAGTAGTCCAGAAAGCTGTTTTAATAAAGTCATACACCAAAATCTTAAGGGGGCTTTTTGCTTTTTTTTATGGGCATAAACTTGAAAATTTAAAAACAAGCCTTTTGTATGATAACATAATTAAATTATAGTTTTTACCTGTGTGATCCCTTTAATTTTGCTTTTCTATTTTTAAATTCACAATATTATTTATTTTGTGTTAATCCACACCCGAGGATATTTTCCCATTGATTTTTCAAATTAACTATCATAATACATATGTCTTCACCCCCTGCCCCTGCATTGACCCCTTCTAGCCTATCCCTACTCCCCACCCCATCCTAATAGGGCCTTCACTACCCTATTATCTGTGTCCATGGGTTATGCATATACCAATACAAGGTATTTATTTGGTTGATATCTTCCACCCACCACCCACCTCTTCTTTCCCTCTGAATTTCCACAGTGTGTTCCATGCTTCTATGTCTCTGGATCTGTTTTATTAATTGGTTTATTTTGTTCATTAGATTTCATGAACATATAAGTGAGATCCTGTGATACTTGTCTTTCTTCTACTGGTTTATTTCACTTAATGAAATATTCCATTTATGTGAACCTCAAGGGCCAGGAGGAGACAGAGGAGGGGTCATTGACATTGGCTAAACCTCTCACATATTTTGAGAAAACAATGATATTTAACACTTTTATACAATTTTATATAATAATATACTTGTTCTGATCCTATAGCTTTACCCTTGGGATGGCCTCCCATCTTGTCTTACATGTATCAGAGCTTATACCTCATCAGTGAACTTCATATGGATACACTGTGTTCTTGGAATGTGATATTTCATCTGGCTTACCATAGTAGAAATCCAAATATTTTTCCTATGAAACACCCCATGGGTCTTAGGTCCGGGTGTGTTGGATCTTCAGCATGTCAGAAATTTCATTATGCCATCTGCTTCAACCTGAGCAGTGTATCTTCTGCTGGCAGGCTTTATGGAAGTGCGTGGCTCAGGATAAAAAAAAAAATAAGCAGGTTTGGCATAAGAAGCTTGCTTTTGAAAAAATAATAATTGATCGTGTGCCTGCTCTAGATTTAAAATACCCATTTGAAAGGATTCCCAGAAGCCTCTTCTAAGCACATTGATCTCTTTTTTATCTGTGGTTGAAGATAGCAATTATTATGGTTGAATAATTGGTAACTTTGGTAAGTTGTTGAGTTTTCTGTTATATTTTTAAGGATATATAACTCTTAGGCACAGATTGGTGATACATTGTGAAATATTTTGATTACTTCTGTTAATGGGAGCTCTTTACCTATTATCTTATTTGCAGAAATGATATCTTAAATGACATACACACACACACACACACACACACACACACACACACAATATACCATATTTTCCAGTATATAAGATGACTTTTTAACCCAGGAAAATCTTCTCAAAAGTCAGGGGACAAAATCAAATCTGATGTTTTTAAAATTTTTATTTGGTGTGCGTTTAACTGGAAAAGTTGGGGGTCGTCTTATACGCCAGAAAATATGGTAATACAAAGGTAATAAGAATGCCATGACAAAAAAAAAAAAAAAAGAGCTAGCTAACTTATACTGTGTCTGCTATATACTGTGTGTGACTTAGCTAATTTTGTCACCTGTAAAATGAAAATAAAGTTATTTAAGGCTTGTTGGGGAGATGGTATCAGAATAGATCCTTATAAAATGAATAGACTATTCTGCAAATGTTTGTTGAATGCCAATTCTGTTCTAGGCACTCTTCTAGATAATGAAGATGTAATTCAGAATAAAGTAGTCAGATTCCTCTGCTGGAGAATTCCACATTCTAGTCTGTCTTGACAGATTGGGATGAAAGCTCCATGCCCAGAGGTACATGCTAGGTGGTAATAAGCACCATGAAGGAAAATGGGGCCAGGCAAGCTCAGGGAATGCAATGGTGCAATGCTTTCTTAAATGGGGTTGTCAGGGAGGACTTCTGTGTGGTGGCATTGAGCACACTTGAATGGAAGAAGTAAGCATGTAGATACTTGGGGGAAGGATGTGCCTGACTGGTAAAGGGGGCAACTTGGCAGTTTGAGGAAAGGTGAAGCGGTCAGTATAGCTGGAGCTGTGGGGACACAGTAGAAGAAGATGAGTTCAGAGAGTGATCCCGAAACAGAATTGGTATCGCCTTGCTGATAAATAGTTATAGGGATAAAGTTAGATTGCAGACACCCTATAGAAATAGGAAATCAGGATTGGCTGTTTGCACTCTTCTGTCAGTTATTTGGCTTTAACTTGGGGCTCCGTATAACAGGCACACAAAAGTAATTATAGAACACTTTTCCGAAATGGAATTATTTTTTGTTGTCATTTACTTTATATCATTGTATCTGGAATTTGCCAGTTTATGAAGTTTGAAGGTACAGTTATTTAGATTGGCAATGCTGTCCAAGACTTTTGAGAGCAACAGCAAAGAAGTTAAACTCCAAATTCAGAGTTAGAGGGGAAAATCTCCACAAGACAGAACCAATTGCAAATTTAGGAGATTTGTTCCCAAAACTACCCTCTAACATTTAACAGGAAGGACCAAAGAATTTACTGAGGTATTAAACTCATGGGTGTGGTCTGTTTTACGGAAAGGGTACAGGTCAGATATTAGCTAAAGGAAGAGACACATAGCTCAGTCTGGTAGGATTTCAAATCAGAGCTTTTATTTTTCTTAGTAAATATTTCCCCCCAAATCTATGCATGGCATTATGCATGGAGTATTGCCAACCAGCAAGCTCACCTGAACTGTGTTCAGAGTTTTTATTTGAACTTCATTTCATAGGTATGATGCATTGATTGATTGCCCAGGTGGCTGAACATAGTCTCAGAATTGGAGCTCATATCTTATAACCTTGAGGTCTACCATGAATAACAAAGACACTCCTATTGTCTGGGAAATTCCAAGGGTTTAGGATTTACTTCCTATGAGCCACAGACAAAGGGCAGACTGCTCTTTGGGGAAGATCAAATTCTTTGCTACATACATTGTTATAAAATGCACACAATATTGAAAGGAAATGGCCCCCTGGAGTCCTATCTCTTTGGAATAACTAGTGTTAGTATTGCTTATTTGTTTTATATTATTCCAATGTTTAATAAAGTTCATTGAATCATATACATATTGATCTACAACTAGCTTTTTTTTACTTTCAAGTACATACAGGTGTGTATGTTTTTGCATGTGTTTTAACAAGTAACCTGAGGTTGAACACAGGGTATAATTAGTTCAAAAATATTTTGTTATCTAATAAATAGTGATGCATTGCACATCTACACAGTTCCTTGCATATTATTCTAATTTTTCTCGAAATAAATTTTTGAAATAGAATTGCTTAATTAAAAGGTATGATCGATTTGAAATTTGGTATTTACTTCATTGTTTCTCCTCTTGGGATGTTTTCTATTTAATAGTTTATAGCATGTTAAAATTGTTAATGATTTTCCTATTACTCTTAGGTAAACATTGCAACTTCAGCAATTTCAAATGTAGAATGTACCCATATTCCACATCTCAGCCCGGCTGTAATTACTACTCTGCAAAATGAATCATTTTTATCATCCCAAAACAATGGGAATCTGGAAGTACTTACAGCTCCAGGTACTCCAGCCATCAATGGGAAAACTGCTTGTGATGAATTTGATCAACTGATCAAAAATATGGCCCAGGCAAGAACATTTTTTCTTCTTAGTTGTGATAGAATGTATAATATCTTAAGCATGTAATCAAGTCCTGAATAATTTGAAGAATATTTATATGTTTATCTTATACCAAATGTTAAATATACATTAAATATATGTATTAAATGTAGTATTAAACATATTATTATTTATTAAGACATTTATAGCATCTGGAAAAAAATTAGAATGAAAATGAAGTAGATTTTGTGTGTTTGGATGGCTCAGAGATTTTTCAATTCCATTTCTTTAAATTGTCACGTTTTCAACTGAGTATTATATTTTATGTTCTAGAAATATTCTCCAGGATAAATAATATGTCTCATTCTAGGAGATGAGGGATCAAGGTTATTTTAGGGGGAAAAATAATTTGTTGTGTATTGTTTTAAAACAAATTAATGCCACACACAAGATGACTATAAGTGCAAGGATTAGCTTTTAATTTGATTTCTTGCTTTGCTTCCTGTTTAGGGTCGCCATGTAGAAGTTTTTGAGCTCCTCAAACCTCCCTGTGGGGGCCTCGGGTTCAGTGTTGTGGGACTGAGGAGTGACAACCGGGGAGAGCTGGGAATTTTTGTGCAAGAGATCCAAGAGGGCAGTGTGGCTCACAGGTGAGACTGGTGGGCTGCTGGCCTGGGTTTGATACCACATTCAGGAGGGGTTGGTCACCCTTGGAGAATGTAGAGAAGCAAAATGAATGAAAATGAACAAGAATCCAAAAATAATGATATTAACCAGGTTTTCTTAGACATCATTAGCATTGCAATGATAAAAAGTAAGTCCTTTTGAAAGAAGAGTAGCTTTTCAATAGAGGCATGACTTAAATTTTTAGTAAGGAAAGAAAAATTTGATGAGGGCATGATCTCAGTGTTAGTAAATGGATTCTTCTGATTGGATTTTAAAATTACTATTTAGAAAACTACACATGTAACTCATGATAATTTTAAAGAGATTTTATTAATATATTCAAAGCAACAAGTAAATATATGCCTCATTGCTTTTATTTGTAGTAGATAGGAACATCCAAGATATAATGCAAAAGTTGGGTAGCTGAAAGAAGAGGGCTCTAAAATGGGGGGTAGTTCATTAGATCCACTGAAGCCAAAGTATATGCTTTTAAAAGTAGAAGTCCCAGAAAAAAGCTACTTAATTGCGGACATTAGAAAATAGAATTACAATAATCTGATACTGTACGCCAGGAAAGCTGTCATTGTCTTGGGAGCCATCAGATATATTTTACTTCCTTTCTCATTCTTGATAGAGATGGAAGATTGAAGGAAACTGATCAAATCCTCGCTATCAATGGCCAGGCACTTGATCAGACGATCACACATCAGCAGGCCATCAGCATCCTGCAGAAAGCCAAAGATACTGTGCAACTCATTATTGCCAGAGGGTCCTTGCCTCAGCTCATCAGTCCCATAGTTTCCCGCTCCCCGTCCGCGGCCAGCACAATTTCTGCTCACTCTAATCCGGTGTGTATATATGATTTTCACAGGGAATAAAACCCATTTTTCTACTTCTTTTTTATTTTTATAGGTTTCTAGATGACTATTTTACATTTTCCTTAGGTTCCTGGTATTTCTTGAGTTTTTGCCTTTTTATTATTTTCTCCCTCCCTTGCACAGAATACTTATTATTTAATTTTGATAACTTTCTGGCTTCTAAAACAACTTTTACCATCTTTTGTATAGTCTCTTTTTTATTTGGTAACATCTCTCAAATGAAAAAAAAATGAGACCTATATTATCTTGAGTTTGCTTTGTAACTTGTCAGTTACACTCTGCATTATTGTTACAGTTAGCTGTCTATGATAACTTTAAGAAGTAATCTAATTTGGAATCTTGCAAGGCAGGATTATGCAGAAAACATTTTTAATATATAAAAGTGTTTTTTTTAATCTTTCCTTTTTTAAAGAAAAAGTTCTATAAAGGATCTCCCAAATCAATGCCTATCTTTACCTGGTTTGAAATGGTCACTATGATGATGTATTGATAATTTCAAAATTGATTATGCAGTAACAATCTTTTGAAAGGGAAATGTAACTAAAAAGGGAGATGTCTTATGACTCATTTTTATGTTTGAATTCAATTATATAATACTACTCATAAAATAATTTTACAGAAATCTCAACTGTAACGAAAATTTTAGTTTTGCGTAAATATGTTCAGATTCTTATAGGAACTTTGTTTTCAGGTTCACTGGCAGCATGTGGAAACTATTGAATTGGTGAATGATGGATCTGGTCTGGGATTTGGCATTGTCGGAGGAAAAGCAACAGGTGTAATAGTAAAAACCATTCTGCCTGGAGGAGTGGCTGATCAAGTAAGCTACTCCCAACAGGTGTTCATGCTGTTTCATTAAATAACATGGCTTCATCTTTTCCATTATCTGCCAGAAAGAAGAAACTGTGGCCTTAGGTAATATCAAAGAATCAAGTTAGGCTCTTCTGTTTTGCTGTGCTGTCCCTAAATTGTTTTTTAGACTTGGGGAGAAATACTATTGAAAGGGGAAGATTGATCTTAATTTAAAGGAATAGACCCCCAGACTAAAGCTCAAGTTACGGTTTTGATCATTGTAGAGGTAGCAGTTCTTTATTTTATGGGTGTAAATCAAATTTATAAACCTGGTCAACTGTTTTATGGCCACAAGATACTACTGAAAAAAGAATAGTTTGCTGTAGTAGGAAAAAACACAAGATTCATCTAGTCCTTTTAGTGATGGGTCACTGATGTCGTCTTTGTCCATGAAACCCAGTCTGTTTTTGTCGCTGAGAGTTGTACATTAAAGAATTGCCATTTCTGCTGGAAGTGCCATGTTGGAATATATGTGACAAAATTTTAGTTACTTATTATAATTTACTAGAGGGCTGATGCATGAAGATTCATGCAAGAATAGGTCTGCCTTCGCTCTGGCCAGAGCTGCCTTCTGCTTCTCGCCTTGTCATGTCAATTTGCATATTCTGTCCTTATTGGCTGTGGGTGCTGCCAGCTTTGTTGTGGAGTTATAGTCAATTTGCATATCCTGTTTTTATGAGATAGGACATTTTACTTAGACAAGTTCAGCTAATATAAGTATCTTTGTGCTTTGATTGTAACATTTCATAATAATGTTTGCTTTTATAGGTGTGTTTGAACTTACTTGGGAGTCACGTTCATCAAATATTTGTCATATTCATACATTAAAGTCAGATTTATTGACAGATATTGTCAGTAACACAATAGTTTGACATTTTTACAAATATTAGCCAATATCTAGCAATATATGGTGAAATTCTTTTAGTTGACAGTCTTGTGATAAATAAGTTTTATCTTCAGTATAGAGCCATACTGTCAATACTGCGGGTAATTGCCAGATGTCACTTTTTAAATTCAAATTTAAATTAATTAAATAAAGTTAAAAGTTTAGTTCCTCAATTAGTCTGGCTACATTTCATGTGCTCTATAGCTGCATGTTGCCTGTAGCTGCTACATTGGACAATACAGAACATTTTCATCCTTGCACAGAATCCTAGTGGCCATTGTATAGAGGCTTATAATACTGCTTGCCACTTCCCATCTATCTGAATTTTTATCTCACCATGATATCATCTGCAGATTAATTATTTAAAGATATTTATAACTTAAGTGACAAGGCAGGAAACTGTGGTATTCATTGCTTTCTTATGGTTCATACTGTATTTTGTGTACTATATACACTGAGTGGCCAGATTATTATGATCTCTGAATGCATAATAATTTGTCCACTCAGAGGCCCAGTGCATGAATTCATGCATAGATGGGGCTTGGCCAGCTTGGCCAGGGGGAGGGGGCATGGGTGGTTGGCTGGTCTGCCTGCTGGTCGAACTCCTGGTCAAGGGGACAATTTGCATATTAGCCTTTTATATATAGGATATACACTGAGTGGCCAGATGATTATGCATTCAGAGATCATAATCATCTGGCCACTCAGTATATTTGTATAGTGACTTATACTATATCTTTGTTTAATGGGATTTTCTTCCTCTATCCCTCAAAAAATTCACAAAAAGGCTTAATACTTTCTTATATCTTAGTAGGTAGAAATCAGTGAAAAGCTTATATTGACTATCAATTTAAGGAATATTTGTGAATTTTAGTTACTTATATCACATTGAGTGATATTAGGCTGCTTCAAAAGCAATTAAAATCATAGCCACATGTCTAGTGTCTTATGATTGATATTTCATATCACTGATTTTTTTTATTCCCTTTCCCTCATTTAGGACTTCTCTGATGAAGGTAATAAAAATAAAGCCTGATAAACCAATCTTTTTTTATTCAGCATGGGCGATTGTGCAGTGGAGACCACATTCTAAAGATCGGTGACACAGATCTGGCAGGGATGAGCAGTGAGCAAGTAGCACAGGTCCTCAGGCAGTGTGGAAACAGAGTTAAACTTATGATTGCAAGAGGTGCCCTAGAAGAACCGGCAGCACCCACCTCTCTGGGCATCACAGTGTCCTCATCCCCATCCTCTACACCAGAGATGCGGGTAAGTAGGTGAAAGTTAATGGGGTAGGTCATAGACAATAGCACCTAAATGATAGGATGTTTGTTTTGAAACCAGATTTATTAATGTTTGTATATCAGTGATAGATGCAAAACCCGATTGACACAGACACTAGTGTGGTGAAGGCCTTAAGGGTGGGGTGGTGGGTGTGGGCTAAAAGAGGTCAGTGGGGAGACAGGGGGACATTTTTAATACTTTGAACAATAAAGATACATTTTTTAAATGAAGCAAAATTCAGATATAGAGATGTTTTGGTAAAATATGTTATTAGGAATAATGTGTGAAGATGAAAAATAGAGTGCTTAAAAAATTCTAGATGACTATTTTGCATTTTTCTCAAAGCAGTACACTTATGAGGATAATGTTCTGTAGTACAGGAAAGTTCTAAGGAATTATTTGCTACCAATACCTAAAATGTTGGATACTCTCTCTTACATTGAAGGCCCTCAGTAAGGTGTAAATAAAGCTTACTAAAACCTTTTAATATAGTTTTACGGTATATCATACAACTGTTAGCAGATTTATAATGAGAAGTCATTATCTTTAACCCAGTTATTATGAATTTTTAAACAAAAGTTATGTTTTTGATATTGTAACGAAAGCTTTACCCATATGCATAGCCTCCCATCTATGTTTGTAACGATATAACAAGAGCGAGAAAATTTCAGAATTATTCAAATTTGGTGGTTATCACAAATATATCAGATCACAGTATGACTGTAGTGTATAAAAAATCAACAAAACCATTTTATCTAGAAATCATATATATGGAGAGAATTACACTCTATTTTTTAGATTAGCTTTATAGCAAATGTAAGTTCTGCATTTTTCTCCAATAGTTCTAAAAACATCTGATTTTTTTCTCTTGAAGTGTTTTTCTAACCAGTTGCTTTGAATTCTTTTTTTAGTATCCTAACCTCCTCCACAAACCCATTTAAACTTTATTAGAACACTTGAAAATTCCATGATGCTCTTGTTTTCAGGATTAAGTTTGGTTGCTATTTTTTGCAGAAAGAAAGAAAGCTTGTTTATGAAAGTATTTAAGTGGCATTCTTTTGTGATAAACAAAAACATTTTATTCAGCATATATAAATGAATGCAGTACCGAGACCCACTTGATGTAATTGAAAGCTTAGAAAAATATCTATTCTGTGCATATCATCATTTCTGAAGCTTGTGCCCCTTTTAAAACCATTCGATAGTCAAATTGCCACCCTCTAAAATAGCACTCGCATAAGTCTTATTAAAAATAGAAAACACATTTGTTTCCATTGAAGCAGATTTCATCCTGTCATTTTCTTGTAATTATCTAAACTTTAAACTTTTTGCTAAGTTTGCACAGATAATTATGTGCAGTGAGAAAAACTAAATGAAACTTTACAATAAAATTATATCTCATTTAGGTGAATTATCAGTGAGGTACAATCAGAGTTTACTTTAAAAAAATCAGAAAATATTATCAGCTAGCCCCAACCAACATGTCTGTTCAAGCCCATAGCCTGAATTCTATCCTGATCTTAGGGTTATCTGTAAAATGCTGACACCCCCTTATATGTAATGCCAATAGCTCAAGGAGAACTTATTGCACTAATCCACTAATGCTTAATTCAGGGACTCTTGCCCTTTAGGCCCATGTAGAATTAATAGCAATGCTGCATGTTAGAGAAACTTGCTTTCAGCTATCATTGCAGGAAGTAAGGAAGTCATAGCAGAAAGTCATACTTTCCTTACAAATAGCTTTTATCACTAAAGTATGAATTTACAAAACCATTTTAAATGGTTCATGGGTGCATTTCACTGATTTTTTTAAAAAATAATCATCAGTCTTGGCCGGTTTGGCTCAGTGGATAAATTTTTGGCCCGTGGACTGAAGGGTCCTGGGTTTCATTCTGGTTAAGAGCACATGTCTGGGTTGTGAGCTCCATCCCCAGTAGGTGGCGTGCAGGAGGCAGCCAATCAATGATTCTCTCTCATCACTGATATTTCTCTCTCTCTCTCCCTTTCCCTTCCTCTCTGAAATCAATAAAAATATATTTAAAAAATAATCAGTCTATTAAGAATATTTCTGAAGGATAGATGAAGTCATACTTAGAATCAACTACTAACTTGGGATAGTAACAGTAGCAAAGTGTCCAGAGAGAACACAGGGGTCCCTGCATTCCCCTGGGGCTTTACATTCTGCAGAGCATTTAAAAGCCGGGGTTCTGCAACCAGCCTGTCTGCACTGAATTCTGCCTTTCTAGGATGCTTCCTGATTGTCCTTGGAAAGGTACATGTTCCTCAGTTTCCCAGGAGAAAAGTCTACAGTAAATGTGCCCACCTCAGTAAATGTCAGCTGCACTTATCCTTATTCCTGATAGACATTTGAAAATTAGAAAAATTCAGTAGCAAAGCCAGGTTTGAACTTGATCTGAATTCAGAATGTGAGTTCTTTCAACCTCCTAAATCCTTAACAAATGCAGATGAGCATCTTGGAGAATAGAACTTGATAATAAGAAACTATTTGATTTCTGAAGTTTTGTAAACACAAACAATATTGTATTTCTGCGCTAGGGGTGTGTTTCCTGCTGACATTCTCTTGTAGCACAAAGGAATACTGCTCAGTGCACATTAACAAAACTGAAGTAGTAATCTCACAGTGACCCTCCAGCAGAGTTTTCTGACGTTTAATTACACCTTATTCCAAAATAAAGATGTGGATTTTGAGTTACCTTGTTTTTTTTACCTGTTTATTTTTCTGTGTGTTTCTTATCTATTTTATTTTAGGTTGATGCTTCCACTCAGAAAAGTGAAGACAGTGAGACATTTGATGTAGAACTCACTAAAAATGTCCAAGGATTAGGAATTACCATTGCTGGTTACATTGGAGATAAAAAACTAGGTAGTTTTAAACATTGATAGATTTTTTAACTCAACAGTTGCCTGTAATGTAATTAATTATCTTATGAATTATTGAGTCATAGTTGTATATTTTTACATTATTAGATAAACAGGTTGAAAACTTTTCTAGGAACAACTTAATGTATGTGAATGTATGTGATTGTGATTTTGTATTTATGAGACAAAACATTGTCTCATCCTTTGGCCTGTTTCTACTACAGGTTTTGTTTGTGTGGATTGCTGATTTTTATTTCCGCAAAATTAGGACTTTATATTTGGATATTAGAGGATGGATATTATTTGAGTGATTTTCATAAATAGTAAAGAAAAACTATTTCCAATCTTAGAACCTTCAGGAATCTTTGTGAAGAGTATTACAAAGAGCAGTGCTGTGGAACACGATGGCAGAATCCAAATTGGAGACCAAATTATAGCAGTAAGTAGCACATTTAATTTTGCCGTTAATTGTCATCCTTGAGAAGCGCATTCTCCTCCTTTACTCAGTTTTGAGAACTACATTTAGCTCGATACTAATTTAAGCTTGCTTTTGTTAATTTGACTCTCATTACACTGACCAGGTTTTTTTGTTCCTTTGTTTTTTTAATTAAGAGCATTCAATAGTAGCTTTACTGATTTCACATCTAAAGGTGGGACTTCATTTGTGAGTAATGTATGATATATCTGATTTCTGGTTGTAACATTAATCTAACAGCTATACATTAGTTACATTCATGTCATTGTTAGACTTCAGTTGCAGACATCAAGGTGAAGACCAGTTGTCATAACCTCTGGGTTGCTTGAATCTGAATTTGGGATGTCTGCATTTTCTTCCTTAGGTTAGCAGAATGACACTGTTATTGTTGACTCCATCACCAAGGCTCCTTTTAGCTCTAAGACTATATAAGAATAAAGAAAAGATTCAGTCTCTCTAATTAATCAACCATCATTCTTATTGTGGTAACATCACTAAGCTTTGAGCACATGGCTATTCAAGGCAGCATACAAAAGAATCTAATTTCCAGTTCAGTGTTCACTGGAAACGGGACTACCTAACTCCTTCTTAGAACATAAACCCAAAGACCCTGCAAAGGGGCTTCCTGGTTAAAAACTTCAAGAAAAACTGCAGGTGATATATTCTCTTAGGGATTCAAACTGCACATGGAGAAATCAAAGACTGAGAAGTTCTGCAATAGAGAAAGTTATTTAACTCTTACATCAGTGTTTCCTAAACTTCTGTAATAATGGGTTCTTTCTATCTTCAAACACATGTTAATATCCTTTGGATGACATTTTGTAGAATGCCAGTTTATTTTAATACTAGAGACTCGGTGCATGGATTTGTGCACATTGAAAGGAAATTAATTAGAAGATGGCTGGTGGGGCAGGACTGGGAGAGATGGCCTGGACACGCCCTGGAGCCAACCTCCTACGGTCCCTCCCAGCCTGCCTCACCTGGGGTGGCACCGGGGCTTGAAGGCTGTTTGCATGTCCCTCAGCCTGGCCTGCGGAGATCAGGCCAAACCTGGCAGTCTGAGGGGTCCCAGAGTGTGAGAGGGCACTCTGTAAAGATGCTATTGCTGGGCAGCTCCTGAGTTAAGCATCTGCCCCCCTGGTGGTCAGTGCATGTCAGATCTACTGACCAGTCTCTTAGCCTAGTATATATATAGACTAGAGGCTTGGTGCAGGAAATTTGTGAACTGTGTGTGTGTGTGGGGGGGGGGGGTGTCCCTCAGCCCAGCCTGCGTCCTCTTGCATTCTGGGACCGCTTGCTCTTTTCCACCCGCTTACTCGCTGCTCTTTTCTGTTCAGCTCAAGTGCCCCTTAGTGCTGCTGTGGAGGCAGGAGAGACTCCCACCACTGCCACTGTGCTTGCCAGCTGTGAGCCGACTTCTGACTGAGTAGCGTTCCCCCTGCATTGTGCATCTGCCCCTTGGTGGTCAGTGCGCATCATTGTGACCAGTCGTTCTGGTGGTCCCGCCCTAATGGTTGCTTAGGCTTTTATTATATAGATGTGTTTGTTTAAGCTTAATTATCTGTGGTTTCCTTGGGATTGTAAGAAAGTAGAATGTTAGGATAGAATAGTTCTTGGTCATAGCAACATTATTCACAACAGCTAAGATAAGGAAGTGACACTGGTGTCCATTGATGGATGAATAAATAAACAAACTGTAATGTATATACAGTGGAAAATTAATAATCCAAAGAAGGAAATTCTGCCACATCCTACGACATGGATGAAACTTGAAGAAATTATACTAAGTAAAATAAGCCAGTCACAAAAAGACAAGTACTATATAATTCCACTTACAAGAGGTGCCTTGAGTAGTCAAAGTCATAGAAGCAGAAGGTAGAATGGTTGGTTGTTTTGAGGGGTTGGGTGGAGGGGGAAATGGGGAGCTCTGTTTAATGGGTACAGAGTTTCACCTTGCCGATGAAAACATTTGGAGATCTATTGTATGACAGTGTGAATATACTTAATACTCCTGAACAGTATGTATAGTTAGAAAAGATTAAGATGGTAAGTTTTATGTTACGTGTTTTCTATCATAATTTAACAGGAAAGGTAGGAGTGTCCTTTATCTCTGACACTTGCTCTTATGTTCAACTCCTGAGTTCTGGAGCTTAGTTCTGTAAAGCTCCTAACTGCACCTGTTCACCTCTTAATCGACTATGAAGATCAGATTGTGCTTGCCCCTGAACTGGCTGGTTCCTGTAAGGAGCCTCCCCGCTATATCTCCATTTTAGTGTACAATGAAAATTAACTACTTTAAGTTGTTTTATTTGGAGTAAAGGAAAGAAGAGTGAATAGATACAGGCCTTAAATACATACTTGATATTGAATTAAAAATTGAAAACACAGTTATGTATTTTTCCCTAAGCTGTATAATTTAACTCAGAAAGCTTTTTAAAATTCGCTTGAGATATAATTCACATGACATCGAATTTACACATTTAAAGTATATAATTCAGTAGTTTTGGGAGACTCACAATTGTGTATCAATTATCACAATCAATTTTTAGTGATTTTTAGATATTTTCATTATCCTAAAAAGAAACACCCATATACATTAGCAGTTACTTCCTAATTCTCCCATCATCTCAACGCTAGACAACTACTGATTTAATTTCTGTGTAGATTTGCCTGTTCTGGACATTTCATGTGAATAGAATCATACAATACGTGGTCGTTTGTGATTAGCTTCTTTTGCTTAGCATAAGGTTCATCCAAGTTACAGCATATAAAAAGAAATTCGTCATTTCTGAATGATAATCCACTGTATTGGTATACCACATTTTATTTATCCGTTCATCAATTGATGAGCATTTAGGTTGCTTCCTCTTTTGGGGAGATAGTGTCTCTATGAACCTACATGTGTAAGTTTTGTGTAGATGTAAGTTTTCATTTTCTTGGGTATATACTTAGTGGAATGATGAATCATATGATACCTTTATGTTTAAGTTTTAGTAAACTTCTTTCACTTACAAAATTGCAATAAGGAAAAATCTTTTGTATAGTTTTTAAGAAAATCATATGAGTTATTTTAAATACCTAGTATAATACTTTGCACCTAAGTATAATTTGATAAATTAAGCGATATTTATTAAGGGCCTGAAATGAGGCCCTTTCACATTTGAAAGAGTCTCATAGTAGCTTCCCTCCTCCTTGTCATTCTTTTCATTCCGTAAGTGGAACTTTAAATATAATTTTGTTTAGGCAAGGTGAGGGATAAAGGAACTTGTTGACCCAAAAGTGGAAGCAGCCATCTTGTGAATTTTTTTTTCTTTCAATAAAATCACTTGTATTCATCATCATAAATGTCCTGATTTTTAACTTTTAGCAACATTTTTAGAAGCACCTTAAATGCATCATGAAATGCTTTGATTATGCCTTAATTTAGTGCAAAATATCACCATCTTGTGGACTTTTGAGATAGTGGTAGTCAAGTTCTTCACACCAGTTGTGTTTTCACAACTGCATTTGTTTTTCTCAATCTCTGTTTTGGTAGCAGCTATTTTGAACTATACATTATTTTCATTTTATAGTTGTTGAGGTGGTGAGAAGATTAAGAAATTATTTCTTACTATTTTGAGGAATTATTATTTTATAACATTAAAATATTTTTGTAGGATTCCTATTTCACAGATTGTGCTCTGTGGACCCCTATGGATTTACTATAGATCTTACAGGAGAAAAGAATAGAATAAATGAACACACTTCATTAATCAGTATGTAAGAATTATATGATAAAAGGACTCTATTTTTAAAGTTGGCCAAACTTGTCATTAAATAAAAATATATACATTCATCCTTTTCAGATTGATATACAGAGAACTTGGCTAGAAGCATTATGAGGTTATAATTAATTAAAATATTATTAAACAAGCATGTGAATATGGAAAGATATCAGATGGTGCCTATGATGTTCTGTGACTTTTTATACATATAGGTATAGGCTGTGTTGGAGGAGGGCTTGGCCAGCTAATTGAGTGTGCTAAGCTGGGATTTTTGAATTGTTCCAGCTAGTTTTTCTCCATATAACTGTTCCTATTAATTGATACATCTATACTGTGCACTGTGAGAATGTTAAATCTCTTCTTGAGATAGCACAAAGGCAATTTTCTGACACTGCAGTCTTGTCTGTGGCACCATTGGATGTGAAGCCACGGCTTAACTCTTCCATCTGTAATGACGGACCAGAGCTGGCCTGGGGCCTGATTTAGGCTTTGTGACCTTGTCTCATAGGTATGATGAGTCTACTTATATGGAACAGAAACTGCTCCCATGAAAGCTTGGGATTTTAATGTTTATGAGTCACTTCTTCACTCTGCTGCTAATAGTAACTTCTCAGTACAGAAGTGCTATGCACTATAATTTTGGGAAGTACCATTATTCCTATATTACAGATAGAGATACTGAGTAATTTGAATTGAAGTGTGGAATTAAAAGTCCAAGATTATTCTATTCTAGCAATTTCTTTGGTGCTACTACCATCTCTGATATTTATTTTCTAGTAGAGATATTTGACTTAACTTTACATAGCAAATGGTGGATTTTTCATCTAACTCTTCCCTTTGGCCCCTTGTTTCTCAGCAGTTTACTCCATAGATTCTTCCTTTTGGGTACCATTGTTCCCGAGGGGCACTGGGTGCTCTTGGTAGGTTTCACCATGGCCTGAACCTGGCTTTCCATTGCAGAGGCATTCTGCTGGTCTGTTTTCCAACAAAGTCAGGTTGTTGAGCAATTCCCAACATAACAGCACTTTTCTCTTGCTTCAGAGTCCAAGTCTTTTTCTTATTCTAATACATAGTTCCCTGCATCCTTCCCTCCTTGAGGTGACACAGCTCTTCTGACTTGAGGTCAAGGAAGAACCATCCAAGTGGGTGTGGTAAGAATTCAGCACTCTTCTCTCTTTAAAACAAAAACAGGCCTCTTAAATTTCCCCTTTAACAACCCAGCTCTTTCATGTCCTAAATGTACACAGTGTTTAGTTCTTAACCAGTTAATTTAAATTTCTTCTTGGTGGCCCCTCTCACAACTTAGTTTAGCACAGGATATAGGTAAGAGTGGCATCTCAACCATAATTTCATTTTCATATACATTACACTGAGTATAAAGCTCTCAATTCATCATTTCTTCACCACAGATTCTCTGGATAGCCTGCTTTCTCTGCCTCCTAAATGCTGGTGGATTCTTTTTTCTTTGAATCTTTTTTTTTAATATATCTCACTGATTTTTTACAGAAAGGAAGGGAGAGGGACAGAAAGCTAGAAACCTCGATAAGAGAGAAACATCGATCAGCCGTCTCGTGCACACCCCCCAATGGGGATGCGCCTGCAACCAAGGCATATACCCTTGACTGGAATTGAACCAGAGACCCTTCAGTTTGCAGGGCAATGCTCTAACCACTGAGCAAAACCTGCTTTTGGCTCTTTTAATCTTTGAGATGCAAAAATTATTCCAGGATATATACAGATGATAGGTGTTTTTGTTTTTCATCTCGTTTTCTGGTTTTTCATGTACCTCTTTGATTTGTAGACTCAGGTAAATTTCCCTACTTCCTAATCTGATTTCTCCCACTCACTTATTCTCTTCTTGTGAATTATTTTCATAATTATGTCAATTTACTAGATTAGCCTATATTATCAGTCTTATTCCTCTGATCATTTTTATCTGTTTAATCGTTTCCTCTGAAATATGGGGAAATTGTATGTTCCTGTCTTCCATTTCCTGTCAATTCTAGTGACTGCCATCACTATAAGAATTGTGTTTTTCATTTTTGGTAGATATTTTTTTTTGTAGCTCTAATCCCTACTTCCATAAAAACAAGGAAATATGAATCTCTTTGAAGGGAAGTTTCAGGAAATCCTTTATCCCCCTTTTCACTGCAACAATGATTTCATTGGAAGGTGCTCGCACTGATGCTTCAGTACACATACTGGACTGGACCATCTAATTCCACATCTTGTGACCTTTAGTCATTGTCAGTAAGAAATATGCTTGTATAAATGGGAGCTGAAATGGGTCCTGGTAAAGACTGTGTAGGTTTTATCCAGATGGCTCAGAAATTGGCAAATCAAGAGGGATGGAGAAAGTTCAGATTTACTGTTTCACTTAAGATTAATAAAATAGAAAGAAAGCCAGTGCTAGAGCATCATGATTGGGCCTTTGCCCTGTGTCCTAGACAATTGTCTTCTGTGTTTGTTGTGTGGCCAGGAGTTGGTTTGAATTGTGTATATATGCAGGATTGAGGAGCAGAGCGTGCAGGGGCCTCGTGGCTGAGGCAGGCCCGTGTGTCAGAGGGATGGATGGGGCCTCGTGGCTGAGGGCAGGCCCGTGTGTCAGAGGGAGGGATGAGGCCTCGTGGCTGAGGGCAGGCCCGTGTGTCAGAGGGATGGATGAGGCCTCGTGGCTGAGGGCAGGCCCGTGTGTCAGAGGGAGGGATGGGGCCTCGTGGCTGAGGGCAGGCCCGGGTGTCAGAGGGAGGGATGAGGCCTCGTGGCTGAGGGCAGGCCCGTGTGTCAGAGGGAGGGATGAGGCCTCGTGGCTGAGGGCAGGCCCGTGTGTCAGAGGGAGGGATGAGGCCTCGTGGCTGAGGGCAGGCCCCTGTGTCAGAGGGAGGGATGAGGCCTCGTGGCTGAGGGCAGGCCCGTGTGTCAGAGGGAGGGATGAGGCCTCGTGGCTGAGGGCAGAGCAGCAGGCACATTGCTCAGGATGAGGGTAGGGATGGGATATGAGAACAGTGACACAGGCCATTCTGAGCCATTCCGATAGAGAAATGGGAGTACTGATTGTCCTAAGGAGTTTTCTGTGAAAGGCAAGTAGATTCGTATGATTATATCTTCAGCTGGGAAAGCTCACAGAGGCCTCTTCAAATGTCTTGTCATTTGTGAACTAGAAAAAATCACATATATTTTTTGAAGAGGCAAAGAAATTAAAAGGAGTCCAGTTTTGTTGTCTTTCCTTTTTTAAAGGGTGTGTGTGTGTGTGTGTGTGTGTGTGTGTGTGTAATGATTTTGGAAAACATTAGCCCTTCAAGTGACCACTTTTGTCGCTGTCTCCTCTGCTTTTCTGTCATGCATAAAACTGGGTTCCAGATTTGACTGTGTATCCAGATCACCTGAGGAGTGGAAACAAAATATTTTTAATGGTCTGGAATCCTGGGTCCCACTCTAGAACTGGTAGCTCATGATTTCTAGAAATGAGATTCCATAATCTGTATTAAGCAAAACAAACAAAACTTTCCTGAGTGATTCTAGTGAATGTAAACTAGTACTGGTCCCCAAACAGATGTCAGCCCATTCCCTTCTAGGGGAATCCTCACTCCCCATTCTTCTCACACTGACAGGCAGTAACTATGCATTTGGTCAACTAGTAATACAAGTATCCATTCAATTTTTAACATGCTTCTTATCAGGTAGATGGTACAAACCTGCAAGGTTTTACCAATCAGCAAGCAGTAGAGGTACTGCGGCACACGGGACAGACTGTGCACCTGACACTGATGAGGAGAGGAGCCAAGCAGGAAGCTGAGCTCACCGTAAGGGAGGATGTCACAAAAGATGTGGTTTTGTCTCCTGCTAATGCCAGCATCAGCAAAGGTAATGCCATGTTACCTGGTTTTCAGTTACACCCTTACAGCATTTCAATTTTTTTTCTAATTCCAAAATTATTTAAAAAACAGTTTTTAGTCTTCACTATTTAGTATGAACCAAGTAAAAAGGAAATTTAATAAAGTAGGGATGAACAGGAACACCAGGGTGTTCATTAACTGTAGAACGGACTTCAGAATAAAGCAGATTACTTCCTGTCCTATTTATTCAGTCACCATTTCTGAGTTGGAAACATACACAGTCATTGACCTTGCTGTCCCCGCCTTATTTTTTCAATGTCCTCATCATGTTTTCTCCTTAGGCAGAACCCCTGTCTGCCTGTATTATGTGTTTGAGCCCCAGGATGTTTCTGAGTCCTCAGCCTTTCCTTGAAGGAATGGATTTTATGTCAGTCATAACCTTCTTACACATGAGTATTTCTGGGAAACACTGACATCCCTATGTAGCTTACCGGGCTTAAGGTTTACTGGTAGAAGTCAGGCTGTTGGTTGGAAAGTTCTGTTTCATTTCTCAAACTGCTAACCATTTGGGTATTTATGTTATAAACTACCTATCACACTATGAGGAGATAGGGAGGCAAATCACAGGAGAAAATTATTACTTTTTTGTTCCAGTTAACAAGAGAATGTTCCTTTAAGAATTAGTGGTTATTGAAGAGTTTCATTACAAAAACAATTTCTCATTTAGGCATTCAAGTATATATAGCAGGGTTTGAAAAATTCAAATGCGTGATTCTATAACAGATATAACTATTAAAATATTCTTTTCTTTAAGAAAATTATGAAAAAGATGAAGATTCTTTATGTTTGAGGAGAAACACCAGCATATTACCTATTGAAGAAGAAGGTAAACACCTGGCGCCAGGTTGTTTTGTTCTTTATATAGTTTATAGATAAAGGACTTTTATAAATGTGCATAAGCCTCTATGGACATATTGTAAATTAAAGAGAAATACTTTCAAAAAAGAGATGTTTGTAAATCCTTATTTGTGATTAATTGCTCTAGTACAGCGGCCAGCAAACTGCAGCTCTCGAGGCATATGTGGCTCAAGAGCTGCGGTTTGCCGCTCTGTTGACTGATGAGTTTTCCACCACTGGGATAGGGGCTTAATCCCAAGGAACAACAGCCTGTAATTATTAGAATCGAGATCTAGGTCAGTAGTCGGCAAACTAATTAGTCAACAGAGCAGCAAACCAAGGTTTGCGAGCCGCAGTTTGCCAACCACTGCTCTAGTAGATTAAAATAGTTAATTTATAACTGGCATATTTTCTTAATATTTTCTTCTACATTTTTTTAAGCTAGATCCCTTTGAGACTCAATCAGTATATATGTGATTTTTATTTCAACCCGAGTATTTATGTACAGCCAACATATGTCTGTCTTAATGAACAAGAAAACATACAATTATAAAGCATATTTAAAATAAATACAAGGGAATTTGTAAAACAAAAGCTACTATGAATGAAACTGTCTAATTTGGGGAGGGTTTTTCACCTCCATTTTTTAAAAAGTTCTAAAGTTTAATATTGGGAAATTGGTTCCAAAAGAAACATTAGAGAGAAATTAAGCCTTTCTGAGATTTCTTTCACTTATAAACCAGATTTCCATGACACTATTGAAACAATTTTTAGAGCAACATTATTTTAATCTGTAATTATGCCAGAAGGTTGTGGTGATATTTTTAGACTGGGTGCTGGGTGCCTCCCTTTGCTGTCAGGTTGCTCTCGGCAGTTTAGTAGCTTAAATCCACTGAACAAAGAACAAGACTGAAAAATAATTGTATTGAAGCTTTGTAGTTCTTTAAAATATCTACTACTCCCTTATTAAATTACTAGAGGCCTGATGCAGGAAGACTTGTGCAAGAATGGGCCTTCCTTCCCCTGGCTGCTGGCACCACCTTTGCTCTGGCTCTGAGCCGCCTTTCTGCCTTCCCACACTGCCCAGAGGCCCAGAGCTGCTGGGGTGGTGTGGAATGCCTGCGTCCTGTCCCCAGCCGCTCAGTGCCTGCATATGCAAATTAACCCACCATCTTTGTTGGGTTAATTTGCATATTCCTGATTGGTTGGTGAGTGTAGTGGAGGTACAGTCAATTTGCATCTTTTTTATTAGTGTAGATTTATTTTTTGCTGAAATTTTTCTTTACCTTTATTATTTTAAAGCAATATTTGTGTTTGCAAAGATATACCTGGAGTGAGATGTGTAAGATCCATTAGTGTTAATTGCATTCTGCCATATTTACACTAATAGATGAAGAAAGTATTTAGGCTAAAGTGTGAGTGAGTATCAGGAGTAGGGAGAAAGGATAAAAATGAGATAATAAGTGGGAATTGGTGTGGGCATTGTCTGGCAGCTCAGACCACACATAGTTGGCTTTGTGTGCAAGGATAGATGGGTGAGGCTCTAGACTAAGAATCAAGGCTACCAAATTCCTTTGGAAAAACTTGAATCTACTTTAGTGCGTGGTCCCTAGACAAGGGAGTAAGTTGCCAGCTCCACAGAAATTGACTCAGTGTATGAGCCCAGACAGGTCATTTGGCTTCTTAGTAAGATCAGAGGAGTGGACTTCATGATTTTTAAACTCTGTCTGAAATTTTGACTTGGGGCAGTTGGGAAAGGAGGGGAATGGAGGATTGTGCATGTGGGTTGTATGAAGACAGATCTCAGATATGTTAGCAGCAGCATACAGATTCCCCACTTTCTGCATTCAGAAGCCTACCCTGTTTGAATCACTGCCCAGCTCTGTATGGACAGCAGGATCAGAGAAAGAAGGTGAGGAGGGAGGGCTCTGAGCTGACTCCTCTTTCTAACCCTTATCAAGGGGAAAGAATCTATGTTCACCCCTACATGATGATGCCTCTCTGGACTGAATTTAATTTTGAAAAGAAAACATACATTTGGGCAGGCTTGTCTCCAAATTAATATATATATATTTGTTTTCAGTTTTTCAAAGAGAAACCAAATCATTTTATTAATTCAAGGCATAATAACATGTGCAGAATAGACCTAAAGTGAAAGCTCACTAATTCCATTAAATAGGAGGCAGTTAAGAAATCTGAATTTTACAACACTCTTTACATTTGAAATTTGAATGCTAAAAAGAATATTAAAGTTTTAACTTAGAGTGTATGCCTTGTAGAGATTTTTTAAAAGACAACCTTCATGAGGAAGAACTGTGATAAAATATGGAAATATTTTAATATGACTTGCAGATTATTTTCAACCAGTTTCTTACTTTAGCTAAATATTTTAATTCAATATTGTTTACATAATTTGTTTAGTGAATTTCTTTCCAATTTTTTTTTACCAATTAGTGCAATTCCAATTATGGCATTTTATTTTAATGTGCATTCTGTTTCTCAAGTTTTTCTTATTTTTATCCTCATTGTACATGAAGTTGCATATATTATTTGTTAATTTATTCTGTCTGTTTTTGTTAAGGTGTGGTATTGTTCTTCTTTACTCTGTAGAACCATATGAAAATGAAATAGATAAACTAAAATAAAAGGCAGCATGATTTTTTACTATAGAGACACCAAAGACCACCAAGTGAAACCTGGAGGGACTCGGGATCCTGGTTTTTTAAAATAAATGTCAGATAATATATGGATACTTTAATGGAAATGTGGTCAAGATTTAAAAGACTTCTCAGAACAGAAATAGAACATGCAGATGTTAGGGTTCTAAATATGTAGAGAAGTAGAGTACCTCATCTATTGAATGGTGAGTCAGATTTTGTATGATAGACAGCTTCTGATCTCCCCTGGTACAGAATGTTAAAATAAGGATAATTTTTGTGGTTTGTCACTAACTTAATTTTGTTGACTCTTTCAGGGTATCCCTTGCTGTTAGCTGAAATAGAAGAAACAGAAGATGCACAACAGGAAGCTGTCCTGCTGAAAAAGTGGCAAAGGATTATGGGAATTAATTATGAGATAGTGGTAGGTTACCTTACCGTCCCTAACTTCTTCTCTTGTAACTGTATTTGATCAAGAAGTTCGTGAGAGCAATAAAAGTGTTGGTCATAAAGAGTCTTTGAGAAGTAGCAAATGCCCAGCATTTTTTTCAGAGATCTAAATGTGCTGACTCAGGTATTTAAAAAATTCAATTTGGAGAAAGTATGATAGTAACCAGGAAACTGAAATAAATGGCATTGACGTTTTAAAACTCATAAATCATCAATGTTTTAATATTCCTGGTGGAGGTATATCTTATATAGATACTAGGAGGGTTGTTTTTCTGACTGTTAAACTTGGGATTCATAGAAAGAATGATAATATTTACTCAAAGATAAAACAAAAATGAATCATGACCCATATACAAAATTGTAAAAATGCTTTTCCTATTACCACTCTCATGTATTTATTTTACTTAAGAGGTATGTACTTTTATCTGCTTTTTTCATATCACTAATGCCATTTTGAATGTTTTATATTTATTAATAGTTTGCATAGTTAGGATAGCATTTGTCATTTGCTTCCTAAAAAGAGGTTTAATAAAGCTGACACACATTATCAGCCTTTAGATGTGCACCAGAAAGTGTTAGGAATTTCAAAAGAAAAATGTAACACTAGATTAGGTTGAATTTATGTTATTGCTTATAATATCCAAGTAACTCTTGATTATAAGAGATAAAAGACAACAGATTTCATATATTATTAATAACTAACATTTATTGAGCACTGTTCATTGAATACTCATGACGATCTTTTTTTTAAACACTCAATTGCTTTTGTTTAACAGTCAGTTAAGAAATGAGTAAGTACAGCTGTTATTACCAGTCTACATTGCGTTGAGGAAAAAATACAATAAGGCCCAGCTTCACTGTGCTTAATTTAACATGAAAAGAAAGTTGAGATGTTCCATCTATGAGGAGGCTGGTTTGCATCACTGAGACTGCACTTCTTCTGCTGATAACTGAATAGTGAAGGGAACCTTTTGACTAGCCAAGTGTTGACTAGTCAGATGTCAGACCTGAGACTGGGAACTTTTAATAGCTTTTGTGCACATGGCACTCCCAATCTGTCAAGGACAGAAGGTGCTGTAAGTAAAAAAGAATTAAGCTATTTACTGGATCTCAACAAAAATAAATTAGACATAGATCTGACTTTAAATTGTTGGCTACATAGTTATACGGCATAAATGTAATCATGGAGTGGGGTGCAGTAGAAAGGAGGATTGATGGGCATTGTGAGTTGGATACTGGAAGACTTCTCAGGGGAGATGATATATAAAATGGATTTAAGAAGTGAGAAAGATTTCATCTAGCATTAGATTTCAGAGTCAGGTGATGTAGCTTCTGACACTAACCCTGCACATGTTATCATTAAGATGAGAGCGAGAGCTTTGTAAGTCAGTATTTTTCTCAGGCTGTCTATCCCCCAGTTTCCTTAAGCGTAAAACACATGGGATTAAGTAGATTATCTTTACTATACCCCCCGATCTTAATATTATAGTGAATGGATTTTTTATGAAAGTGGGTGACTTTCTAATATTCTTTATTATTTTGTAAAATAGTGTAAAATAGTAAGTTCCTTTTCTTGTTTTAAGCTTTGATTCAATTTTAAAGACCAGTGTTGTTCCTCAAAACAGCGTAAGTGAAAGGTGTGCTCTAGGTTCAGACAGCTTAGGTTCAAAGCCCTTTTCTAGCTATGTGACTGTGGTTAAGGTAACCTCCCTGGGAAATGAGGATAGAAACTATGTCTATTCCTGAGAAGAAAATGAAATAGGCTGTGTAGTGAGACTAGCACAGTACCTGGCACATAGTAAGCACTAAGTGGGTGTCTTTCCTATACTGTTGGTTGAACTCGGGTGTTTGTTTTATCTGTGGTAGTTTAGACTACCTCCCATCCTTATCAGTATCTATAAGCACAGCAAAGTATCTGAGATTCTTGCATCTCGCTGCTTCCTTTTGGTTTCTGTTGGTTCATAAAACTGATCATCAGTTTGCCTCTTTCAGAAGGCAAAGCTTTGCCACTTTACAATACTGTTTTTGAACTTTTGTGAGAAAGTTGACCTGTTAAGAGCAAACATCCTATCTAATAAAAGAGCAATATGCAGATTTGACCTTACCTTTGCCACACCACAAGCCACACCCACAACCATGCCCACCAGCCAATCAGGAGCAGATTATGCAAATAAACCCTAACCAAGATGGCTGCTGCATCTGAGAGCAGGAGGAAGGCTTGGGTTTCCCCGGCAACAGAGGAAGCCAAATTTTCTGCCTGCATTGCCAGCCTAAGCCTCCACTCTAGGCTACAGTGTATCAAATAGAAATGGCTGCCCTCCCAGAGTGAGCAGAAGGCTTGACTCCACTCCAGGCCACAAAGTTTCAATTGTAGACAGATTAATTCCAGATACCAGGGCCTCCGCTTGGGTTGCTGGGGGTGTGTGGCCGGCCTGCAAACCTCCACAGGCCCCTCGCCCAGGCCACCCCTCACCCTAAGGGAACCCCTACCCTTATCCAGGATACTCTTCAGGGCAAACCAGCTGCCCCCAACCCATGCACCAAGCCTCTATCCTATCTAATAAAAGAGTAATTTGCAGATTGACCATCATTCCAACACACAAGAGGTCTGCCCCCATATGGTCAAATATCCTGCCCCCATGTGGACACAAGATGGCTACCACAAGATGGCCAGCAGGGGAGGGCCATTGGGAGGTTCCAGGCCCTGCAAAGGAGGGCAGTTGTGGGCGATTCGGCCAGCAGAGGAGGGCAGTTCAGAGAGACCAGGCTTGCAAGGGAGGGCATTTGGGGGTAATCAAGCCTGCAGGGGAGGGCGGTTAGGGGTGACCAGGCCAGCAGAGGAGGGGAGCAGGTAGACATCAATTAGGCTGGCAGGGTAGTGGTTAGCGGGTGATCAGGCTGGCAGGCAGAAGTGGTTAGGGGCAATCAGGGAGGCAGGCAGGTGAGCAGTTTGGAGCCAACAGTCCTGGACTGTGAGAGGGATGTCCTCAGAGGATCGGGCCTAAACGGGCAGTCAAACATCCCTCGAGAGGTCCCAGATTGGAGAGAGTGCAGGCTGGGCTAAGGGACATCCCCTGACCCCTGTGCATGAATTTCATGCATTGGGCCTCTAGTCTATATATATAAAAGTCTAAGCGACCATCTGACCAGCCAGTAGGTATGACATGCACTGACCACCAGAGGACAGACAACGCAGGAGCTGCTGAGCTGCTGTGACTTGGCAGTGGCGGTTCTAGGGTAATGCACCCCCGAACCAGAGGAAAGGGAACCCAGTTCCTCACAGGCCACATGATTGCACCTTTGGCCAAAGGTTATATTGTTGCTGGGGCACTGTCAGCCCTGAATCTGGTTTAGTGCACACTATTACTCCGGAACCTCTCAGGGGATGTCATAGAGTCAGTTTTGGCCCCATCCCCACAGGTTAGGCCAAGGGACCCCACCTGACAAAAGGATCTGGCTCACTCAATAGTAGCTCTTTGACCCCCCAGCACCGCCTCAGGTGTGGCCTGCAGGGGAGGAACTGCATAAGGTTGGCTCCAAGGCATGTCTGGCGCATCTCACCCAGTCCCACTTTGCCAGCCACCTTCTAATTAATTTCCTTTCAATGTGCACGAATCCATGCACTGGGCCAGTAGTTAATACATATGTGAGAATTAAAAATAAAACAATATTAGAATGGTGATGAGTTTTTTTGTGTGTGTGTGTTTTTTTGTTGTTGTTTTGTTTTGTTTGTAAGGTGGCCCATGTGAGCAAGTTCAGCGAGAACAGTGGTTTGGGAATAAGTCTGGAGGCAACAGTGGGACATCACTTTATCCGATCCGTTCTCCCGGAAGGTCCTGTTGGACACAGTGGGAAGCTTTTCAGTGGAGATGAGCTATTGGAGGTAAGGAGCTATGCCATTTTACCCTTCCTCCCCAAATCGAATTCTTAAAAGGCTGCAGGAGGTTTCATGGTGAATAAGTAAGTTCTTATTTAAATTTCCCTGCTAAAGGATACTCAAGAGAGATCTACACATAAAATTCCACCCAAAGAAGAAATTTCAAATCTATCTTTGAGTTTCAGAATAGATTTTCAAACTCCATGCTGAGTTTGTTTTTATTACAGAGAACTATAAAACATTAAAAATTTTAAAACATTTATTCAATTTTTAGGATATGTAATACATTTACATGTTTCAAAATCATAAAGAATGCAAAAGCTTTACAATAAAAAGCCTTTTTCCTATTTCAATTGACCCAGTTCCTATCTCCTTTCCTTAAGTAACTAATTACATTTGTTTCTGTGCAACCTTCTGTATATTTTTAATTCATAAATACTGAAGTTTGAACGTGTTATTTTTCTTTTTATACTTTTATAAAAAGCATGCTAATGCATAATATGTGCCATTTTCCATTTTGACATTTTCTCTTAATAATATAAAATGTAAATTTAAAAATAATCCATTTTCCCATTCATCCTTTGGGGAAGTTTTTATTAACTCTTCCTTCCAAACTGCTACTCTGGGAGATCATGCGTGGATGCAAGCTAGTGATCTTTCTGAGTGCTTTAGAAGGTGCAAGGTAACCTTGTGTGTAAAACGTTTTCCATACTATTGTTACAAGTCTAACTACAGTTCTGAGCACAGGAGAACTGTGGCAATAGTAAAGTTTATATTTACTTACTGAAAAATTGTTCTCTAAAGCATATTCATGCTATGAAATGTTCTTTCTTGAACAAATTCTCTTTTCCTCAGGTGAATGGCATAACATTGCTCGGGGAAAATCACCAAGATGTGGTGAACATTTTGAAAGAGTTGCCTATAGAAGTGACCATGGTGTGCTGTCGTCGCACTGTGCCACCCACTACCCGGTCAGAATTGGATGGGCTGGACTTATGTGACATCGAACTAACAGAAAAGGTATTGGATAATGGATATGAGACTAATCTGAATATACTGTATAATGGAAAGGATAAATGGGGTTTGAAATTGTTTTCAGGCCTCTTTTTTTATTTGGCATTTGGTTTCCTTATATTGTTCCACGGCTTATAAAGATAGACCTCGGAGTCAGTCAGACCTGGGTTTGAATCAGGCTTGGCACTTCCTAGCTCTGGGATGTTGGGCAAGTCACTTCACTTTTCTGAATCTGTTTTCCTCTGTGCAATGTCAGCCATGTTGCCTGTCTTGGAGCATTACTCTGCAGCTAAAATAAGGTCATGTAGGAATATTTTATTTCGTTGGCCACTACATGCTTATATAATTTATTATACTAACACTGTGAAGTCAATACTTATATTGTCACCATTCATGGAGCAGAAAATAGAAGTATGTAAATAGTGAGTATATACTATCTTTGTGGTGGGTGATACTTTTATGTAAACTACTGAGCTCAGGGCCTGCCACACATTACTGCTCAGGGAATAGTTAAAATATGGATGGAAACATCATCTCTGCATATAGTGGTCTTATTTGTACACTATCAATACTTTAAAAAATGAGAAATTTGAGCTCATAATATTACATGTCACATAATACTCTGTGACATCTAGAAACTCCCATTTTTTTCTTTGTTCATTCTTTTCCATTCAGATCAAAATGTCAAGAAATGGAACACATTAGCTTTTCTGAATACTCACAGTAGATATCTGAAGTTATGATTTGGACTTTGTATATTTGCAATATAAGTGAAATCCCATTTAAGTTACAGTGAGAGATGATGTTAGGATTTGGTTTACATTATATTGAAGGAATCAGTAAAATGAGATAATTTTGAAAACTTTGAAGAATAAAGTATATAGTTTAATATTCACATGGGTGATTAGAATAGGGTAGAATAATAAACATAAGTCCACATTGTGTAGTACCCCATATAACCAAACACATTTTAATGTGATATAAAGGCGATTATTACAATAAAACAGGTGGACAGATTTGCATCCATGGTCCTAGGCTGTGCAATAATTGAATAAAAGCAAAGAGAGTGTACAAACTAGAATTTAATGTATTCTTCTAGACTAACAGCTGAATTAATCTAGAGTCGCTTTAATGTATTTTTATCAAACATGCTAACAGTTTGAGCCTCTGTTTCTGTGCCAGATGATTTATCATCGTTACCTCATTTAATCTTCAGAAATCTATGAGATGGGTAATTATGAAGCCAAGGTTAAGAATATTGCTCAAGGCAGCACATGAGAAATCCTAGAAACAATTTTCAAGCCCAAGCCCTTCTGACTTCAAATCTTGTCTGGCCACTGTGCACGTCAATTCATTAATGAAATAATCTTGTGTAAAAGAGATGCTTAGAACCTTTGTTTGCATAAGACATGGAACTTTTACATTGAGCCATTCCTTCTTGATTTGTTATTTATCATAATAATTATTTTTATTATCAAAATAGCTTACTGTTTTTCTACTGACTGCAGAGGCAATTTAGACACTGATGAAAAAAGTGAAAATCACCCACAATCATGGTCCGAGATATAACTCTTTTATGTGTGTGTGTGTGTGTGTGTGTGTGTGTGTGTGTGTGTGTATGTATTTATATGTATATAGATTTTGTTAATCCTCACAGGAGGATATTTTTCCATTGATTTTTTTTAGTGGGAGTAGGAGTCAGAGAGGGATATATATAGAGAGAAGAATCTATGTGATAGAGACACATTGATTAAGTGCCTCCTGCATCTGCCCGATGGATATCCAATTTGTGACCTGAGTACATGCCCTTGATCAGGAATTGAACTTGAGACACTCCAGTGAACAGTCTGTGTTCTAACCACTTAGCAACACGGCCTAGGCCCTTTGAATATTTTTATATGAGATCTTTAAACCATACATTTTTAAAATATATTTTTACTGATTTCAGAGAGGAAAGGAGAGGGAGAGAGATATAGAAACATCAATGATGAGAGAGAATCATTGATCGGCTGCCTCTGGCAATGTAGGCATGTGCCCTGACTGGGAATCCAGCAGTGACCTCCTGGTTCATAGGTCTATGCTCAGTCACTGAGCCATGCTGACCTGGTGCTTATTTTTTTTTTTAATCTCAGAGGGAAGGGAGTGTAGGTGATTTAACAAAGAACATATATAGATAACGCATGGACACATACAATATTGCGGTAGGCCTGGGGGGTAGAATGGGTATGAGGCGGAGGGGTTCAGTGGGGTAAAATGGGGGGAGATCTCCAATACTTTCAAAAATAAATACAAATTTACAAAAAGAACCATGTAATTTTAATGCCTATTATAAGTTAGGTATTTCTTCTTGTCTAATAACTTTGAGTAATTATGGCCATAATTCCTAAGGTTTCCCGATAAGTTGTCGCTGCCCTTATTTGAGAGTATTTTTTTTCCGGAAAGACTAAGAATCTCCCTTTTTCTTGGAGTGTTGTTATATGTATCTGCTCATCTAGTGCCTCTGAAATAAGAGCTGTCTGGTGTGTCACCAGCCTCATGTGGATCTCGGCGAGTTCATCGGGTCTTCGGAGACCGAGGAGCCTGCGCTGGAGATGCCCGATGTGGGTCAGGATGCAGGGCAGGCTCACGGACCTTTGGCCATGTGGGAGGCAGATGTCCAGCACATCGAGCTGGAGAAAAGCAGCAAAGGACTTGGCTTTAGCATTTTAGATTATCAGGTAAATCTATCTGACTTTTAATAGTTTTTTTTAAATAAAAGATGATATATACCAAGGCATGTTATTGATAGCAGAAAAAAGGCAGATACTATTTTAGTCATCAAAGACATTTTTCTTGTTCCAAGTAAAACCTTCAAACAGTAATTTATATGCTTCATTGGTTATCATAAAGGATTTTTTAAACATTGAATTCCTTGAGCTCTTTTATATTGTAGCTCTTGATGATTTGAAGAATATGCAGAATACATTTTAGGAATTTTGTAGAATATCATTTTTTGTTTGTTTGTTGTTTTTTTGGACATTGCGGAGTATGTCCAAACTACTTTTATTTCCATGCATTTAATTCATGGTTCATATTTTAATGGTAAGACAGAAAGTACCAGATATTTATTGTGTCTGAAGTAAATAATAGATTTATAATTGGCTGTATTATAAATTCCAGTATTCCTATCATTTGACTAAATTTATCAATAAGCTTAACTTGGTCAAATGTGACCTGCAGCCTTACCTTGCACTGTGTAGTGTGAGTGGCTGAGGGGATGCTGCAGCCGTTGGATAGACACAGCCGTTGCTCCTCATTAATTAATACTGAGCCAGTCGCTGTCTCCGGTGTCTCTCCCGGGATGTGTCGCTCTCAGGGCTTGATTCTGGAGCCTGATGCTAACACAACTACTGCTGCTCCAGAGCAGTTATTTCCTATTAAACTAATGCTGGTGTTAATAATTCATATATCTGACATCTGTCTACCCTCAGGTGATAGTTATAAAATTTGACAAGTTAAAATTATTTTAAACTTGTCTGCACAATTTGAAAGGTCAACTCAGGAATGATGCTGAGAGAGAGAGCCTTGTTTAGGGTGAATTCTTCCTAAACTCTCGAGTGAAGGGAACTTTTGCCCAGATAATTCATTAGAAGGGTTAACAAAAAATTTTAAAGACACCCAAAACAGTTACCCATCCATTAGAGTTCAGGGGGAGCAGCCTGTAAACATCTTGCCCAGTGTAAAATGAAGCTGCCTGCTCTGTCCTTTTGCCTTGTGTCAGGACCCCGTGGATCCAGCGAGCACTGTGATCGTGATTCGTTCTTTGGTTCCTGGCGGGGTTGCTGAAAGGGATGGACGCCTTCTTCCTGGGGATCGCCTCATGTTTGTCAATGATGTGAACCTGGAGAACAGCAGTCTTGAGGAAGCTGTGCAGGCCCTGAAGGGGGCCCCGGCAGGAACAGTGAAAATAGGAGTTGCCAAGCCTTTACCCGTAAGAATTTGGATTTTACTGATTCTTTTCAATATTTGCAAACAAAATGGCTTGTGCGTTTACTTTTAGTTTCACATGTTCTTATGATGAATCATGACTTTTGGTACTTTTCTATCAACACAGTTGTTACTGGCTTTTGAGAGTAAAGATTTAATGTTGAATAATTATTTTTTAAATATAAAGGAAATAAAAGAGGAAGTTCAGAAATAAATCCGTAACGTTGCTTTATGCTTCACTTCTGACCTTTTGTATTTGATGCTAATGTCATGTTAATACAGAATTGAAATTTTTTCAAAGAAACAATGCCTTCAATATCTATACCAATATAGAGGAATATTAGAGAAATTAACAGCATTAACAGCCGGCAGCGGGATCTTTAATTTGAGCGGGACAAAGTAGAATCTCTGTAGAGAGGCTTGAGGTCCTGCATTCTGTCAATTTCAACACATTTGTTGTCTAATTACTGGAAGGCAAGAAAATGAACTTTTCCAAAGTGGATTCATCAGCAGGTGGCTTCCTGAGGGAGGGAAGAGCCCTCAATGTCATGAATTATTGCAATATTAAAAATAACTAATGACATGCTTGCATAATGTCAATATATTTAGTAGGTATGGTGACTGCAACACAGCACTTTAGACTGAATTGAAATCTGAGAGACATTCTCACTCTGGGAGATTTTTTTTTCAGTATATAAATATATTCTTTAATGAAAGGGCAAATATACCTTCTCCTAAGAAGCCACAGACACATGGATATATTTGCATAAACATCAAAGAAAAATTTGTTGACTGGGAAGTAGTAAGCTTTGTTGGTATGTTTTAAATGTTATTACATATTCTGTGCCTCACTTTTTACTCCACAAAGAATTGGTAACCTATGAAAATCCTATCTAATAAAAGAGAAACATGCAAATTGCCATACCTTTGCTACCAGCCAATCAGGAGCAGGAGGGCGGGGCAGCAGCTGGACAGGAGGCCGGCAGGGGGTGTGGTTGTAGCAAAGGACTGAAGTCATCCCTCCGGAGGCTACCCAAGGTCTTATTTCAGCTCTGATGTTGGGCTGCTTCCCCCGACCATAAGTTCCCAATGCATTTCCAGCCAGAGTTAAAGGGGGCTTCTGTTTTTAAGGCATCGCCACATCCAGTGCCTGCCAGGCCCCTGTGAAAGCACTACTCCTTAGGTCCGGGGTGCTGGGAGCTGAAGCAGAGAGACTGTGAGGCCCGGCTCACCCAGGATGCTGACCCCCCATCACTCCCTCCCAATTATCCTGGCCCAGCCTTCCCTATGAATACCTGCTCACGGAGAGCATGAGGTGGTCGTGGCAGCCAGATAGGAGGCCGGCAGGGGGCATGGCTGCGCCGCGCAGGATGGGGGGCTTGACAGGGGGCCTCAAAGTGTACTTCCTGTTCTGGTGCTGGGCTAGGGGACCTCCAGCTGCTCCCACCACCCCAGCTTCAGGCTGGGGGACCTCAGGCCATGCCTCCCACCTGGTGCAGCTTGACAGGGGACTGAGGCCATACTCCCGACCCAGGGGGGCTTAACAGGGGACCCCAAGGTGCGCTTCCCATCTTTGTGCTGGGTTAGGGGACCTCAGGCTGCGCCCCCACCTGTTAGGGCTTGACAGGGGACCTCAAGCTGCACCCCCACCCAGGCACCAGGCTGGGGGACCTCAGACCATACCCTCCGCCCCAGCACCAGGCCAGGGGACCTGAGGCTGTGCCCCTCCTGCCTGGCTGGGCTTGACAGGAGACCTCAGGCTGTGTCCCCCACCCAGCAGGGCTTCCCAGGGGATCTGTGCCAGTGGGGATTGATGGGGGAACTGAGGCTGTGCCTCCTTCCCGGTGCTGGACCAGAGGACCTGAAGCTGTGCTCCTCTGCCTGGTGGGGCTTGATGGGGGACCTCAGGCCATGCCCCCTACCCAGCTGGGCTTGACAGGGGATCTCAGGTCATGTCTCCCATCTGTGGGACTTGATAGGGGACCTCAGGCCATGACCCCTGTCCTGGTGCTGGGCCAGGGGACCCGAGGACGCCCTCTGCCCTGTGGGCCTTGACCAGGGTGGGACTGGCCGGGTCTGGATCTACCCCAATGTGGGTGGGGGGCGGCTGGGTCTGAGTCTCACATGATTTTGAGGCACATGTGCGTGAGCGGGGACTTGACTCTGGGTCCCGTGGTGTGCCCCAGACTCTGACAGGAGGAAGGTTTTCATATACATTTTACTAATTTTCTTTAGTCTCTGATACTTCTATTAAAGTGAAAGAGCAAACAGCAATATTAAATTATTTCCTCTAATTAATACCCTTTTAATGTGCACGAATTTTGTGCACCGGGCCACTAGTATATTTATAAAAAAAGAAAGGGAGGGAGGGAGAATATGTTAATTTAACCTGAAATCAAACCAGAATTGTAGAAATCACAACAGAAGATCAATATGAGGGTGGATGTAAGAATAAAGATAGTCCATTGGGACTCTGCATATACAGGGTGTGGCAAAAGTGGGCTTATAGTTCCTCATGTGGAAAATAATATAATCAATAAATAATACAAAAAGAAACTCTGTGTTTCGCATACTCATGTCTATAAACCTACTTTTGCCCCACCCTGTATTTTAAGAATGACCATACATTTGGTTCTGGTCTTTTTGTTCAATAAAGAAAATGGCAAACATTAATTCCATATATGTTTTTACTGCCCTCAGAAGAATCTATACCAGTTATTAAGAAGCAGACTGTTTTTCCTTGCTAGTTCCAAAATAAATTTCTTTCATGAGAATGTTTACTATTTCAAATTTCATATGCATTGCAATAATATGAAAAATAGCTTTTATATAAAGTCAGGTTTACTATCTCCTAACTCATATTTGTGCAACAAGAAGATAAACTTTTTTTTCCCTATAATACTTTGGTATGTAGTTGATGACACAGAATGATGGAGGCATGACAGTTATCTATAATAATCTATAAAAATAAAAGCATAATATGTTAATTAGACCGATGTCCTTCTGGACGACCTTCTAGATGAAGCTGGGGCTGCGAGGGAAGCCCGAGTCCCGGGTGCCAGAGGGAAGCCATGCCGGCAGCCAGGGGAAGGAAGGCCTATTCTTGCATGAATTTTGTGCATCAGGCCTCCAGTCTGTGTTAGCCTATTTTCTCTGAGGTTAGAATACAGATGTTAGGCTTCCTGTCAGTGTGATAAAAGTTGCCTTATTTCTATTTGAAGATTTTGTTTAAGCAGAATATTTGTCAGATAACAATGACCAGACAATTACTTTAATATAAAATATTATATTGTTACGTTGTTGATTTTGATCCTCTTTTATGAGAAGAATGAAAAAACTTAGTTGAAAGAGATTCTTATCTAATAGATGACGTTGGTATTCGAATAAATATCCTCATTGTATCTTAAATACAAATGTTAAATATGAATTACATTTTATGTTCTATGTTAAAGTCATGTGGTATCATTTTTAAAACTTTCCCATTTTTTTTCTCTCCTCCTTTAACTTTTTCTCTCTGTTCCCTCGCTCCTCTTCCCTCTCTTCCTGTTCTCTTTTCATGATCTCATCCTCACTCGCTGGACCTCCTCTCCCTGCAGCTTTCTCCAGAAGAAGGTTATGTTTCTGCCAAGGAGGATTCCTTCCTCTACCCCCCACACTCCTGCCAGGAGGAAGGGCTGGCTGACAAGGCCCTCTTCAGGGCTGACTTGGCTCTGGTTAGTGGCCACAGCTTTTCAAACTTTCTTTCAAAAAACTTATGTCTTATTTTATCTTGCAAAATATCCTAAAGTCTTACTGTATTCTTTGTTCATTATGTTTGTGAAATGAAACATTTTCTCATCAACTTCTAATAGTTCTAATAATTAAAAATGTGAAGAAAAACAAATCTATGTGAAAACTATTTGTTGGATTCGTGGAAAATTTATTTAACAAGGCATATGTCAACAGGTAGAATTAATCTTTACATCATACCAAATATTTGTCGGAGTACTTATTTGCTCTCATTTCATACTGAGTCTTTCTAGGTATTCTTTTACTCTTTTAGTATTTAGCCAGAAATCAGCATTTTGCCTAACTTTTAAGGATATAATAGGTCTCCATGGACATTCTGCTAATACAAGAGGCTTGGTGCGTGAAACCCATGCGCTCAGGGAGGGGGGTCCCTCAACCTGGCCTGTGCCCTCTTGCAGTCTGGGAGCCCTCAGTGAATGTCCGACTGCCACAGAGGCGGGAGAGGCTTCTGCCATTGCTGGTGTGCTCACCAACCATGAGGCTGGCCCAGGGCTTCTGGCTGAGCAGTGCTCTTACTATGGGAGTGCAATGAGCATCTGCCCCCTGGTGGTTAGTGAGTGTCCTAGCAACTGGTTATTCCACCATTTGGTCAATTTGCATATTAGCTTTTTACCAGGTGTATCAGTGAATAATGCAGATTTTTATAATCAAAGAAAACAAGATAATTTCAAAAGAAATATCAAAAGTGCTTTATTCAAAGTAACATCCATCGCTAGCTACACATTTCTCCCATCTTTCAGGTAATTTGTGGATGTCCCAATAGAACTTTTCTTATTTTGAGGCACACCATTCAGAAACCCAATTTTCCACCTCATATGTTTTGAAGTGCTGCTTATAAAGTGCATGTGCCATCGATCAGAACAAGTGGTAATCTGAAGGAGCAAGGTCTGGTGAATACAGCAGGTGGCTTAATACTTCCCAGGCAAGATCTTTTAACCTGTCTTTCGTTGGTTTTGAAATATGTGATGGAGCATTATCATTAAGCAAAATTACTTCTGGCACATTTGGTGGTTTCACCATCAAAGGGTTGTTCATTTTGATTGTTGTAGGTAGTGATCAGTATTAACGGTTTCACCTGGTTTTAGAAGCTCATAATACACCACACCTTCCTGATCCCACCAAACGCAGAGCATTGTCTTCTTTCTGAAGTGATTTGGCCTTGAAGTCGATGTTCATGGTTAACCTGGATCAACCTATGAGTTTGTGCATTTTGGATTCTCACAATAAATCCACTTTTCATCACTAGTCACAATTTGATGCAAAAAAAAAGACTTTCATGCCATTGAAGCAACATTTTACTGATGACTTTTCTGTTCTCCACTTGGCTTTCGTTCAGTTCATTTGGCACCCATTTTCCTTCCTTTAAAATCATTCCCAGTACTTGTAAACAATTGGAAATTGCTTGCTGAGCAATGTTTAATCTTTCTGCAAGTTGTTTTTGAGTTTGACACACATCTTCATCCAATAATGCTTGTAATTGTTGGTCTTCAAACTTTTTCGGTTAACCTGGATATTCTTTGTCTTTCACATCGAAATCATCTCCTTTAAAGCATTTAAACCAGTGTTCACAGTATCTTGAAATGGAGCATGTTTGCCATAAGCTTCCCAAAGCATATGATAACTTTTCTACAGCACTTTTCTTCAAAATAATGAATTAAAACTTCCCACAAATGCTATTTTTTTGGCACGAAATTCGACATTTTTAAACATAAAAATATCTGTGATGATAACTTCAGAAAATTTGACATGAAATTTTGAAGCTTGCTGTCAATACAACAAAAGAGCATATATATTAAATCGCATACATATCAACATATGTGTAATATCAAAAAATATGCATTACTAACTGGTACACCTGGTATTATATAGGATTATGTTAACACTTCAAAACTAGATAGTTTAGAACTCTATGAATTACATAAAGTACTCTGGTATAAATATGTAAAATAGTCTCCAGCCATAGAAAATTCTTTTGAAATGTTGCTGTTCACAAATGTATCATTGTCTCTAAAAGTACCTGGAGAAATACATTTTTTCCTAGAGTTGACACAGCTTCCTTGAATCTCCTTAAATGAATACCAGTCAAAGAGAATATTAGTTTCACTATTCTGTAAGCTCAACATCTTATGGTAGGAAATGTCCTGGGTTTTCTCCCTAGCTAGCTACATCATCTTCTGTTGGTTACTCAACTTTTGTGGACCCTAGTGTTTTTATCTCGACAATAATTAGGTAAATTGATTGTAGGATCTCTTTTAAGATTCTGAGGCATCAACTAAAGGTATACAAATTACTTTGAGACATTTTTTAATGTTACTTAAAACAAATATTTTTCTATTATAATTTATGGCCCAATGCTTAGTTAACACTATGTAGATAGTAGATGTTAAATATTACATGTTTGGATTATTACACATAATGTATATTCATAAAGGGTAAATATCCACATAGATACTCACTAGTGAATTTGAGCATATATTTAAAAAATGTTATTAGAGAAGTTCATTTTGAAATTGTCCATCTGTATTCCTCTCGTGTTTTTTACAAGAATATGACCTGGTGTGATGTTTTAGTGCAACTTTTCCTGGCTAAATGTGTAAGTTGAAATAACAAAGATAGACAACATATTAGGTTTAGCCATTAAAGCAGAAAATGCTGGTAGTTTTGTATAAGGGTGGTAGTATTTATGTTGGTTCTACCTATTTATGTTGGTTCTACCTATTCTGAGATGTAACAGTGAGTGAATTGTAAGGAGAGCTTCAAGCTTGTCATTCTTTGAATCTTTCACCTGGTTCTGCCACAGAACATAGTAATAGGATTTTTAGATAATACGTGAAATTTGCTACCTCACTCTATGTGAGTTTTCCAACAATAGCTGTTTATAACTAATAGTTTTACCATAATTAGATCATAATTAGGCATCTTGTTTGCTAATGTAATTTCAGCATTAAATGCTATCTTTTTCTCTCTTGTTTCTGATGATCACCATTAAGTTTTGGGTCTGCAACTTGAATGGTCTTTAAATCTATTTAAAGGCATTTTAAACAAAATATATAATCTCGGTGCAATTTAGGAATAGAGGATCGGCTGGCAGTCCTGTTGAAGAAGTTTATGTTAGTTGAATAGGAAAAGAGCTGACTTCATTTTATTATGAAATTCTACGATTTGAGCAGATACTATTTAAAAATAATGTGAACTGGGAAAAAGTCAAAAATTTTCCTTAATTTATGACATTTCTAAACTTAGAATTACCCAGGTCCTTTATTGATTGTTACCTTTATTGATGGAATAAAATAGCAGGCTTGGCTACAGGTGAGCAGTTCATCCTTGTACTCTTTCTTGCATTAGCCTCTGAAGTGTTGAAGAGGGTGAAAATAGCATAGACAAAGGAATGATACTAGGGACCTTTTGGTCTCAAGTGGAGCACTTTGCAATAGAACAAAATTTCCAACTGACATTATTGTTTTTATCTCTAGGTGGACACAAATGATGCTGACTTAGCTGATGAATCTGCATTTGAGTCTCACTACTCTCCCGATAATGACAGTATCTACTCTACTCCAGCCTCTATTTTATCTCTTCACAGCAGTGCTTGTAGTGATGGCCTAACCTATGGTCCCTCCCTTCCATCTTCTCCTCCCAAGGTACAAAGGGAATGCCATCTCACTTATGGGAGAACCTTGTGTGTACTTTTCCAGAAGGCACTGTTTATGCAGGATTGAGTTGTAGGAGTAGCAAGTCAGACATGTTTCCCAAGTCATGGATTCATTATTGGATTAAAGTTCAGTTTCATTTAGGTGATGTTGATTGAGTCATTTTTAGACTCCCAGGGACTGTTTAATTATAGGGTCTATTATACAGAGTGATGGAAATAGAGGTTTAAAACTGTAATTAGGATTTTCTTGTTAAAATGAAAAAAAAAGAAACTTATTTCTCAAATTGTGTTTTTAACTGTGTCTCTTTTGGAAAAATTATAATTATTTTGTGCATGCAAAGTTAGATAGTAAAACATTTCTTGCATTTATTTAATATTTACTAGCTAAGTTAAATGTAATGCTGTCATATGATTTTATATAAAATGAGACCAAAGAATACACAAAGATCATCATGAATAGCAAAATATGTTTAAGTCACTAGATATGAATGAAGAATTTGGCTGCTATTTGACATATCTGTGCCATTTCTATGTTAGAAATAGATTATTGATATAAATGCTCCAACTTCATTTTCTTAGTGACATGATCTATAATGTTTAATAAGTAATATTTTAAATCCAACCTTTTGAGTGTTAAATGGTATCTTACTATTTAAATTGTGGTTCCCGATTACTAGTGAGGTTGAACACTTTTTCATATATTGGCCATTCAGTTTCACTTCTATCAGTGGCCTCTGTTTATAATGGGTTGCTTATCTTTCCATTGATTTGTTGGCATTGTTTATATTTTCTAGACATTGATATACAAAGCAATTCAGTGTGTTTTTATGAGTGTGTGTATGTGTGCATGTGTTAAAAAAAGGTAAACATGTAGGAATCATAACTTTCAACTTCAGGAAAGAAGTTATTCTTGAAGATAAAAGGAATCATGGGATTTAGCTTAATACATTTTATTGTTGTAAGTAGAGAGATTGAAGAAAATATGGCAAAATGTTAGGATCTGTTAAATCTTGGCAAAGCTTTTGTATGTGGATAAATATGTGTCTTTAATTTTCTGTGTTGGAAATATACCACCAAATAACAGCTAAGATAAAAAGACTGAACAATAATTTTTCTTAAATATGTGAAATATATATTTTCCACATAAGTTCAGTGGAAGGGAATTTGAACCTATGAATAAGTTGGAAAGTAGAATTTTCCTAGGTCTAGCATAGTTTTCCTGAATTACAAGTATTTTTGGCCAGAACAATCAAAGCATTTTCTTTTATGTTCGAGGTACACCTGTTATCCTTGCAAATGATGCTGGGCAGTCTCTTTGAATTGTTTGCAAGGTATAATCTTGAATGGAGCATCTGCTCCTCTCTCAGGCCACACCTGAGCCTGCCTCTGTGACTGCGTCCTGTCTGGACCCTGTTCAGCCTTTCCTGGCCTCAGGGCTGGAAGCTGAGTTCATCTCCTAACGGAATCTCCTAATCCACAGCATAGCACAATTCTTGCCAGTGGGACAGATTGCATTGTTTAACTTTGTAATTGTTACTTAAAGGGATTACACAATCTGCATACTGAGAGGCATATATTTTACAGGGCAAATGCTGGCTGTATACAGCACAACATATTGGCTTACTGAAGTCTGTTTGCCTCCTTTTTTTTTTTTCATTTCCCAAGCAGTTTACTCTTTTGTTGAAGCAAATTTTGGCAAGCTGGCTTATCAACTGAAATATTTAAACTGCAAAACAACAAAGAAAGCATTAATGAGGGTGTTTTAAAACAAATTGTAAAACTCCTGTGTGCTTTTAGTTTTTTGTTGTTGTTTTTTTTAGAGTAGCGCTGTTCCTAGGAAGTGGTGAATCTCCACAGTGTTTTTGTTTTATTTTGATTTTGTTTTTGTTTTCTGTGGCATCTTTTTAGCATGTAGATATTTACTAGGAAATTATGTGTAAATAATTAAAAATTAGATGATGCACTCATCTTGTCTCTTTGCACAAAATTCATTTTCAAATGACAGTATATCAATTTGTTATCAAATTTAAAATTGACCGTTTTTCTTAAAGAAAGTGAGCTCAGATTGTGACTTTTTAATTGATAAAATAAGATTGTATAGCATATGATAACTGATGTGAAAGATGAAATAGAGTGTTAGTATCTCAGTGATTCCTCAAGTTTTTGATGTTGCTAAACATGTAATAAATCTTAAGTAGCCTTAAATTGTGTCTGGAAGCACATAGGGAATTTTACCCGTGTCCTTACATTGGTGAGAGGTCTCTCCACCGTGGTCAGGTGTGCTGGAAGTGGTAAGAGCTGGTCCCAGAGCAGGGTCCCACCCTGAACGGGGGACTTCCCCAGTGCAGAGCCTGAGCCCTGCAGCAGCTCAGCCCCCAAAGGACCTCGGCCCCAGGTGGAGTGAGCTCCTCTGTACAAACTCTCTCATCGGAGAGCCTCTCCTGCTGTCTTTTTCTTTGAAGGGAGTGGTGTCTCCTTAATTTGATTATCATATCAGGATTTAAGTGGAATAACCATCACTCACACATTTGAAAAATATATCTGCTTCCAAGGCATTTGTATTAATAGAAGCAGGCCATTGAAATGTGGATTTTAAAGACAGAAAGCCAGTGGGATTTTTCCTTGCTTGCTGTTCTAGGTTTCAATTTTTTGATTAATCTTTTTTATCCCCTTTTCCTCATCACCTTCACAGACATAACAAATGCAGAGATAATTGTTTTCGAACTTAAATGCTTCTAGACTTTTGTTTAAAAGCTCAATATATTTTGGGGGAGAGGATGCTTTCATTTATTTATTTTTTCCTATTTTGGCTTAAGAATAACACCCAGTAAAAATGTGATTGCTATGTAATGAGTCTCCCCTTCTAATCCTCACCCGCAGACCCCACCCTCGCCCTTGCTCCAGGCACGATATGATTACTAGTTGTACATGTCCTCCATTTCTGTCCTCCATTGCTGTTGATTCTAGTGCACAGTGAACTTGGTGTTTGTCAAGATAGAAACTCCTTTTTGCACCTCCTACACCAAACACATCTCATGGATTCTGTGATATTAAAAAAAAAAATCTCAAATCTTCACTTATTGCCATTCTATAGCCTAGAATATTGGCTATCTTTACATCCCTGTTTAAAATATGTGTATTTTTGAGAGGAGAGGGTTAGTGTCAAAAACTAAATCACTCTAGTCAAGATAATGAAAATGGTTGTGGAAATCCTAGTGACAGAACTGCACATTTTCAAAATATAAAAGATGTTGCCTTTCTGCAGAGGAGGGCCAGTGCATAAACAATAAAGCACGTCTACCCTATCTCAGAAAGAGTGAGGAACAAGGTAAGTTGGAGTAGCTGTGCTTACGGCACATTTTCCAAAAGTCTTAAGAAGTCTTCAGTGGACTACTTAGAGAAAAGCAGGTTGTGTCCAGTGAATGTTTAAATTTAGCCAGCCTACGTAAAAATATATTACCTAGGTAAATAGTGCCCAAGTATAACCATAGCTTATTCATTAAACTTAAGAAATAGATCTGTTTCAATTAAATTTGACATTTTTATTTAATCTTTTCCCCATCCCCCCCCCCCAAGAAAACAAGACTATATCAAGTGGAGGCACATGTTAGATGGATTTTTGGTATTTCAGCTTCATTTAGATACCAGGTTGCAGTTATTTTTGGACATAGATGGGGGAAGAACGTTTTTTCTCTTAGATCCTTAAGACTTTTAAAAATAAAACTCAGTTGGTTGTTCACCAACCCAAAACGTTTCTTAAGAAGGCTTATGTTGTCTGCTGTGTTGATTAGCTCTTTCTTTTTGTGTATCTGTGTTAACTCCTTCATGAATAATGCATGGAAATTTGTTACTCGATTTACAGTAAACCCCAGCTAAGGAGGGCAGCTCGAACTCTTTTTCTGATGAAAAGTGGTTTTTGTTGTTATGTTTATTTAGGGAGTGGAAGAGATGACTTACTGCTAGTTATCATGATGAATTTAGAATACAGAAGCTAACCAATTGCCTCAGTAAGTACACTGCTATTTTTAATAAAACTGCTATAATCAGAGTTGGGTGGATGAGCTATCAGGTTATTGATTAGGTTCTACGCGTGCAGAGGAGAATATTTTTCTATCATTTTTCCCTGAGGATTCTAAAAATGTCATCTGCTTATTTAGTATTTCCATTTTTCTCACTTCTTTGTACCATGAATATGTTAATTCCAGAGAAATGAAAACTTTTTTGAGGAAGCGGAAATATAATTGTGTTAGAGCAACTGATTACCCACTTAGAAAATATGAAAAGAGACTTCATATCTCACACCACACCCTGAAATAATTTTAGATGGTTTAAAACTGAATCTGAAAAAAAGCAATTATAAAATAGAAGAAAAATACTAGAAAGAATTTTGTTTACTTTGTGCAGAGGAAGGACTTATTAAGCAACATTAAGTAAAACCCAAAAGCACACAAAAAATTGACAGATTTGTGTAAAGAATTTCATTAAAAAATACATAAAGAATTCTTGACTACATATAGAATTTAACTCCTGCATGTATAGACTCTACAAACTTAAGAGTAACAAGCCGGGGAAAGTTTTCTAGGGTATATCACAAACACTTTATATTCAGAGTATGTCAATGGCCACAGTAAGTGAATACCATCTGATAGCATCATTGGTAAAGTACACCAGTATAATGAGAGAGTTCACAGGAGGCATATTCATGGCATGTCCTCGCCCATTGTCAGGGGTGCACGTAGTAAAGCACTGAACCACTAATTGGAAGCTCATTTTATAAGCACAGCATTGCAAGCATGCATATCATTTGAACAACAACTCTGATTGTAGGAGTTTATACTAAATAAATTTTCACGGGTCCACAACGATGTGCAGTAAAAATAACAGCAGACTAATAGTTATCAGGCACTTTCTAGTAAGTCAGGCATGTTTTAGTACTCTGTAATCTTAACTCTCTATCCTTCCACATTCCTAAACTAGGTCCTAATGTTTTCCGTAATTGATAGAGGAGGAAACCAATGCACAGAGTACATATGGGTAACTTGTCTAAGCTGAAAGAGGTACCTCCTGGGGGAGCCAACATCTCAACTCAGGCACCTGGGAGCCAAAGTCTGCACACTAGGCCTTTCTAGAGTTAGGGATATTTTGTAGCCGTAAGAAGATTGAAGTTGACTTTCATTCATTGGCATGGGAATCTCTCATGGCAGGGTATAAGTTTACTTCAAAATAGCAAGTAGCGCCCTGGCCAGGTATTTAAGTTGGTTAGGGCATTGTCCTGTACACCAAAAGGTTGAAGGTTCAGTTCCTGTCAGGGACATACCTAGGTTGCAGGTTTGATCCCCGGTTGGATGTGCACGGGAGGCAATTGGTCTGTTTGTCTCCTACATTGATGTTTCTCTCCCTCTCTTGCTCCCTCTCCTCTTCCTTCCTTTCTCTGTAATATCAATAAACATATCCTTGAGTGAGGAAAACCCGTGTAGTGTATGGTTCTGTTTAGGTTTTAAAATGTATGTATGCTCTTGGATGTGTAAATGTGTGCATTTAGGTGTGTGTGTGTGTGTGTGTGTGTGTGTGTGTGTGTGTGTGTGTAATGCAAATGAATTTTAAAATCTGATTCAAAAACACACAACTGAAGCCAATCAGTTTTACTGGGGAGAGGACCAGAAGTAGGAGCGACACAGGAAGACTTTAATATAGTGTGCATACACCCTATGCATCTGTATGGCTTGAATCTTTTCCGGTGACAATGTATTCATATACTACTTTTATACTTTCAAAACATCCATCCGAAGTATTGAAGAGAAAATTGACAAGTTTATTCAACAGTAGCAGTTCATGGAGCTACTGCTTGCCCAAAGCACATAAGTGTTACAGAATATCTGTTGTAAGTACATATATATGTTTATGTAGAACTATAGAATTTTAGAGTTTAGGGAATTTTAGAAATTTATATAAAGCCGAGAGAGGTTCTATAATGTACAGATTGTTAATGAGAGAGCCTGAATTAGAACCTACATCTTATAATACCCCATTTTAGTGTTCCTTCGGTTTTATCTTGCACAATATTTATGAAAAATTTCCCTATAATAATATGAAATTGTGTGGCTTTCTGTTCTTCTCCATAAATACCTATAAATATTTGTTGAAATAATTTTCCCTCAAAGGTTCTTGTGAATCTGAAGCAATGTCATTCTCTGTATGCATTTGATCTTATAATACTTAGAAACTCAGGCTGCTCTTTAAAGATTTAGAAATATACTGAGTGGCCAGATTATTATGATTTCTGAATGCATAATAATCTAGCCACTCAGTGTGTGTGTGTGTGTTAGAGGCCCAGTGCATGAGTTCGTGCATGGGTGGTCTGGCCAGCCTGGCCAGGGGGAGGTGACATGGATGGTTGGCCTGCCTGCTAGTTGAAATCCTGTGAAGGGGACAATTTGCATATTAACCTTTTATTATATAGGATATATTCTGAGTGGCCAGATTATTATGCGTTCAGAGATCATAATAATCTGGCCACTCAGTGTATGTTACTTGCTTTCTCATTTAAATTGAACTCTGAATGACTTTATTTGTGAACAGAACATACTAATGTATCTAAATGATCTCATATACAGTATAGTGCACAAGTGTAACATGATATGTATGATTGCAGGAAATGTATTGAAAAGCATTTATAAAAATAAAGGTATACGGAATATCAGCTAAGCGATGAGTTTGTATGTTTGCTAGTGCTTTTTAACTAATGAATAATTATGTTGTGGTTAGGTTTCTTCCCCTCTAAGTAGTCAGTCATTAAGAAATGATCCTACAAAAGACATTGATATAATTCTGGTCATAATGTTTTCTTTTTTCTCTCATCATCAGGATGTTACTGACAGTTCTTCAGACCCAATACTTGATCTGCACGTGCCCTTGGAAGAACTCTATACCCAGAACCTCCTGCAAAGACAGGATGACAGCCCACCTTCCATAGACTTGAGCATGGGACCTGCCTCTGGGTTTATTGTAAATGATTATACACCTGAACAACAGTATGGATGTGAAAACACAGGCGTGTGGGCTGAGTCTCACCTACCCAGTGAAGTTATACCAAGTACAGAGCTTACTTCTCTGCTGCCGGATTCAACGGGAAAGGTAGATTTTAAAGATAGAGTGTGTGTGTGAGGTGATGAGGTCAGGGACAGGGAAATATTCTGGCTCAACTCCCCATGCGGGGCGGGTGCTCTCTTGACGCTGAGGTGTTCCAGAAGCCAACCTATGAGTTTGTCTTGGTTATGGATCCTGGTGGAATCAAGCACAGCCAATGAAAGAACATGTGTGATGATGAAATCATATTCCAAAGTCTAGTTTCCCTTTCCATGTGACTTTTTTTTTCTTTGTCAGGGCTCTGAGTTCTTAAATCAACAGAACTCTCTGGCCTCTACTGCTGAGCGTGCCATGCTTCAGAATATATCCAGAGAATTTTTTGAAAAGACGATTACCATAGCAAAAGGCAATTCTAGCCTAGGTAAGTTCCTTATTTTCCACACATATGTCCCTCAGAAAGAGGAAAATTTGAACTGGTTTTCTTATTTTGGGCTATAGATAAGAAAATAAACCTAAGTTTTACTGTCATTTTTATGGTTTCTCTTTTTATGTACTCATTATTTTTCCTGAAATGATAAACAGGTTTGTTTAGTTCAGACTAGCTTAAATTCCTCACTCTCTTAATTACTTTTAAGTATGTAGTGGCCTCATTTACATTCGAGTAAAAGATACACAGAATTGTCTGTGTATGAAATAGCAAATCAGAAAAGGAATTCTTAGAAAATGAAAAGTCAGCAATTTGGAATTGTAAATTCTTTGGAAAAGCAAATTATTAGCTTTTTTGAATGTTACCAGTTGTGCATTAAGTCAGTTTGTATTTGATTTCTTTCATTCACTGGAAGAAAGATGAAAAAGACAGCCAGGTGTGCCACTACCAAAATATAAATGCGAGTTATAACAGTCCTTCCCAGGTGGCAGGAGTTCTGTGTCCTTTCTTAGCCAGAAAGGGTTGTGGCTAGTTAACAATCACACAGCCTTCAGAGTTGGGCAAAGAAAACTTTCTGTAAAAATTAAATCCTAATTTTAATAACTAAAATTGAGGCAGAGCACATTTGTTCTTTTTTTTTTTCTTTCAAGTTAAGCTGTCATGTGACTCAGCTCTGTCCCTAGTGCTCTCCGATGGAAAGTAGGATGTAGGATGTTAGAACAGGTGCTCTAAATGCAGAGTGTTGTCCAGGTCTCTGTCGGCTCTGTATCAGAGATGCTGCTCCTCCTGGGATGTGACCAACCAGTGCCCTTTACATTGATATCTCATGGCAGGGTCTTGTTTTCTTGTTAAATTTGAGACTAGACAAAAAAGTCTAGCAGGGCTTACGTGGTGAGTGGGCTTCTAGTCTGTGTCTCATTCTTGATTTTGTTCCATTTGGTAGTGGCTGGGTTCTACCAACAGCAGCTAAACAGAGAATTATAGTAGAGAATGTTTACTTAGTTACCACATTTCATATATATTTACATTTGATAGAATGGTATAAAATTTAAACTATAGAACTTTCTGCAATTCACTAATTTGAGACAGATATTATAAATATCAAAGCATGTCAAAACTAGTTCATTTGCTAATGCAGTGTTTCTGGAAGCATGTTACTTAAAACACTGGTTTTGCAGATGTAAGTAGGAGTTATATGTGAGTTCCAAGTTTCAGAATTTAAGGAGATGGGCTTCTGTTTGTGCTACATCTCAGCATCTTTAATATTCAGATGTGCATGTGCCTCTTTAAGAAGAAGTTATAGAATGCAGCATTTCTCTCATTTATTTTGCCATAAACCCATTTTTTTACTAACTCATAAGACAGAGATTTTGTAAAACTCTATTGTTTTGAGAAACTCTATTCTATTATTTTCACCCATCTATTGAATGTTTTTTTTCTATATTATAGCAACTGTCTAGAGACACCATAAAGCAGTTAATTTTCTCAAGGAACATGAGTTTAAGAAATTAGCAAATTGACACACAAAGTTCTAAATGCATTGCAGGCTGTGATAGAAACTCATACGTAGAACACTGAAAGCTTAAAAGAGGAAATAACTGATTCCTGCTCTCTGAGTGTGTGCAATTTAGAAGGTTTCAAAGAGGAGATGATATTTGATTGAGTGCTTTAAAGAGGAGAAGTAGAGTTTTACCACATAGTTGAGGAGTTAGGAAAAGTTGGAAGTGATTAGAACTAAGGCAGAGAAATATGAAGCATTACTGAGTTTCGTTTGGTATGGATGAAGTATGGTGCAATGGTGAGAAAAGTAAGAACTGAAATAAAAGGTAGAGTAGATGGAAGATGGCTGTGGGATGGGTTAGTGGGCAGGACACAGGACTTCTGCTGTAACACCTTCCTGGCTTACACTCCTACATACAGTGGGAGCTAAGGACAGACGAGTGACATAATGGGGTTTGTGTTTTAAGAGCATGCTGGCTTAGTTTGGATAATTAGATTGGAAACAGTTAGGAGACTCTTGTAAGAGCCATGGTTTGAGTACATCTGATTTTATAATCTGAACCCTTTAGCTTGCTTGCTTATTTTTAGTTTGTTGAGAGAATGTTGAATTTTTCAAATCTTTTTCTTCATCTGTTCAGAAAAATCATATGGGTTTTTAATATATCCTATTAAATCATCAGGACATTATTATTATTTTTTAAATAATTTGAATTGATTTTTACAAAGAGGAAGGGAGAGGAATGGAGAGATAGAAACATTGATAAGAGGGAAACATAATCAATGGGATACCTCCTGCATTCCCCCACTGGAGATTGAGCCGGCAACTCGGGCATGTGCTCTGTGTGGGAATCAAACTGGTGACCTTTTGGTTCCTGGGTCAATGCTCAACTCCTGAGCCACACTGGCCAGGTCAGACACCTTATTTTTTAAGTGTGGTACAAGATACCTAACATAAAACTTAACATTTTAACCATTTTTAAGTGTACATTTCTGTGGCATTAGATACATTCACATTGTGGTATAACCATCACTACCATCCAACTCCAGACCTTTTCATCTTCTCCAACTGAAACTCTTATCTATCTATATATATAAAAGGCTGAGTGACCGGCTGACTGGTTGACCACCTGGTAGATATGACACTCACTGACCACCGGGGGGCAGACACTCAGTGCAGGAGCTGCTGAGCCACAGCAACTTTGCAGAGTGCCCTCTCGCACTCCGGGACACTTCGGGGAATGTTGGAGAGCCTGTTTTGGCCCAATCCCCACCAGGCCAAGGTTCCCCACTGGTTGGAGGGACCCTGCTCACTCTGCAGAGACACTTCAAGCCCTGGTTACCACACCAGAGGAAGTTAGCTCCAGGGTATCTCCGGCCCTTTTTGACCATTTCTGCCCCACAAGCCACTTCCTAATTAATTTCTTTTCAAAGTGCACAAATCCATGCACCGGACCTTAAGGCCTATATAATAAAAGCCTAATATGCTAAGTGCTTGGTTGTCCAAGTCAGCCATTCAACCAATCAAAGTGTAATCTTCCTATCTAATAAAAGAGTAATATGCAAATTTGACCATACCTTCGCCATGCCGACAGCCATGCCCACCAGCCAATCAGGAACAAATTATGAAATGAAGCCCAACCAAGATGGCTGCCACCACTGAGAGCTGGAGGAAGGCTTGGGTTTCCCCGGCAACAGAGGAAGCCAAGCTTTCTGCCTTCCTAGGCCTCCATTCAATATTACAAAGTTTCAATTATAAAAGATACAGAAATGGCAGCCGCCACTGAGCTGGAGAGAACAGAGGCTTGGGTTTCCCTAGCAATGGAGGAAGCCAAGCTTTCCACCTGCCATTGCTGGCCTAGGCCTCCACTCTAGGCTACAATGTTTCAAACAGAAATGGCTGCTGCCATGGTGCGAGCAGAAGGCTTTGCTCTGCTCCGGCTACAAAGTTTCAATTGTAGATATAAACTAATCCCAGATCCCAGGACCTACGCTTGGGTCGCTGGGGTGTGTGGCTGGCCTGCAAATCTCCACAGGCCCCTCACCCAGTCTGCCCCTCCCCTCAAGGGAACCCCCACCCTGATCTGGGACACTCTTCAGAGCAAACCAGCTGGCCCCAACCCATGCACCAGGCCTCTATCCTATCTAATAAAACAGTAATTTGCAGATTGACCATCACTCCAATACACGAGAGGGCTGTCCCCATGTGGTCAAAGATCCTGCCCCCATGTGGACACAAGATGGCTACCACAAGATAGCCAGCAGGGGAGGGCTGTTGGAGGTTCCAGGCCCTACAAGGGAGGGCAGTTGTGGGTGATCAGGCCAGCAGGGGAGGGCAGTTGGGAGGGACCAGGCCTGCAAGGGAGGGCAGTTAGGGGTGACCAGGCCGGCACAGGAGGGAAGTTGGGGGCAAATAGGCTAGTAGGGGAGCAGTTAAAAATCAATTAGGTTGGCAGGGTAGTGGTTAGCAGGTGATCAGGCTGGCAGGCAAAAGCGGTTAGGGGCAATCAGGGAGGCAGGCAGGTGAGCTGTTTGGAGCCAGCAGTCCTGGTTTGTGAGAAGGATGTCAGATTGCCCATTTAGGCCTCAACCTGCTAGGATCAGGCCTAGATGGGCAGTCAGACATACCTTGAGGGGTCCCAGATTGGAGAGGGTGCAGACTGGGCTAAGGGACATCCCCTACCCGCGTGCACGAATTTTGTGCACCGGGCCTCTAGTCTATATAATAAAAGAGTAATATGCAAATTGACTGTACCTCTGATCAAGCCATATCCACAGCCATGCCCGTCAGCCAATTAGGAGCAAATTATGCAAATAAACCCCAACCAAGATGGCTGTGGCCACTGAGAGCAGGAGGGAGGCTTGGGTTTCCCCAGCAACCGAGGAACCCGAGCTTTCCACCTGCCTTTACGGTCTAGGCCTCCACTCAATGCTACAAAGTTTCAATTATAGAAGATATATCCCAACAGACATAGCGGCAGCCATGGAGCTGGAAAAATAGAGGTTAGGGTTGCCTAGGTGATGGAGGAAGCCAAACTTCTACAGCTCTGGCCGGCTTAGGCCTCCACTCCAGGCTACAGTTTTTCAATTACAGAAGGTAAATATCCCAACAGAAATGGCTGCCACCATGGAAAGAGCAGAAGGCTTGGCTCTGCTCCAGGCCACAAAGTTTCAATTGTAGACATAAATTAATCTCAGATCCCAGAGCCTCCACTTGGGTCACTGGGGGGCATGGCCAGCCTGAAAACCACCATAGGCCCCTCGCCCAGGCTGCCCCACACCCCAAGGGAAACCCCACCCTTATCCAGGACACCCTTCATGGCAAACCAGCTGGCCCTCACCCATGCACCAGGCCTCTATCTTATCTAATAAAATAGTAATTTGCTGATTGACCATCACTCCAACATGCCAGATGGCTGCCCTCATGTAGTCAAAGATTCTGCCCCCATGTGGACACAAGATGGCCAACATAAGATGGCCAGGGGGGGCAGTTAGGGGTGACCAGGCCAGCAGAGGAGGGAAGTTGGGGGCAAACAGGCTGGTAGGGGAACAGTTAGACATCAATCAGGCTGGCAGGGGAGTGGTTAGGGAGTGATCAGATTGGCAGGCAGAAGCAGTTAGGGGCAATCAGGTAGGCAGGCAGGCGAGGAGTTTGGGGCCAGCAGTCCTGGATCCTAGTAAGATTGGGCCTAAACGGGCAGTTGGACATCCCTCAAGGGTTCCAGATTGGAGAGGGTACAGGCTGGTCTGAGGGATAACCCCCCCAACCCCTTTCACGAATTTTGTGTGCCGGGCCTCTAGTATGCTATTGATATGCTAAGGCCTGTCAACAATTCACTATGATGTATACTGACCAGCAAGGGACAGATCCTCCAACTGGTAGGTTGGCTTGCTACTGGGGTCTGGCTGATTGGGACTGAGGGAGATGGGCTGGACACACACTGGAGCCTTCCCACCATGCCTCCCTGGCTGGCCAACCTCCTGTGTCTCTCCCTGACCCCAATTGTGCACTGGTAGGGTCTCTTGGCCTGGCCTGCGCCCTCTTGCTATCCAGGCTAAGGGACCCCACCTCCAAGTGCACAGATTTCATGCATCAGGCCTCCACATAATAATAATTCCCCATTTTCCCTGTCCCCTACCTCCTAGCAACCATCATTTTATCATCTGTCCCTATACATTTTGACTACACTGGGTACATCATGTAAATGAAATCATGGAGTATTTGTATTTTTGTGACTAGTATATTTCACTTAGCATATGCCGTCAAGGTTCATCCATCCATGTTGCAGTATGTGTCAGAATTTCCTCCTTTTGAAGATAGAATATTTCATTTTCTATATATATAAATGCCAAAGCGACCTTTTGACCATTCGACTGGGAGCTATGATGTGTACTGACCACCAAGGGCAGATGCTCTGAATGGTAGGTTAGGTTGCTGGTCATGGGTCAGCTTGCTTTTGGGGCACTGTCAGCCCCAAATCTGGTTCACTCGTACCTTGGACCCAGAGAGGAGGGAGGAGGGAGCCCAGTTCCTCACAGAATTGGCCATGGGTTAGCTTTCTGTGATATTAAAATATTTCTTCTAATTAATTTGCTTTCAACTTGCACAAATCTGTGCACTGGGCCACTAGTATATAAATAAACATTCATATCACTTTTTTATTGATTTTTTTAATGAGAGAGAAAGACAAGAAGAGAGAGAGAGAGAGAGAGAGAGAGAGAGAGAGAGAGAGAGAGAAACGGACATTGACTGGCTGCCTCCAACATACCTCCTACCTGAGAATGAGCCTGCAACCCTGGGCATGTGCCCTGACCTGGCAGCCTTTTGGTACACTGGGTGATACTTTACCAACCAAGCCACACTGGCCAGAGCAACCAAAGTTTGCTTTATCATTTATCTGTTGTTGGACACTTGAGTTGATACCACCATAGCTTTTAAGTTTTGATTTTTAAAATATACTAATCATGATTAATCTCTTGGGGGGGAAAAATAGTGAAAGGTGAAGTATGCTTGCTTTCTGTAATATCAGAAAATCTGTTTAAACCTCAATAGCTTGATTTAAAAAATCACGTATAAGAGAGCCCTTTCATTTGTTTTGTGAGATTAAACTTAGAAGCATGCATAGTACCATTAGTTTATTAACCAAATCTATTTATATAAAAGGACAATATGCTAAGTGTCCTTCCCACTTTTCGACCAGTCGCTATGATGTGCACTGGCCACCAGGGGGCAGATGCTCAATGCAGGAGCTGCTGTGACACATACAGAGAAATGGCACCTCTCTCTTGGCCCCCAGAAAGTAACACTTGGCTTTCCCCAAGTGGGACACAGGCCCTGTCACCACCCTGGAGTGACAACCTACCAAATCCCAGCCAAAACTCCATGATGCAAAATGCAGCCCATAGCCCACTCCACCGCTGAAAAAGTTGCTATAAGTGCCAGGTAATAACAGCACGTAGCAATGCCTGGCTTCCTCTCCCTAGCAACTAGCCTCCTTGGAGTTCCAGGAACACAGGTGGAAACATTTTACACTGTAACCAAATGTCTGTGAAGCATTTTCCCATACCTCATCTCATTTGATCCTCACAGAAGTCCTGGAGTAGGTAGATAGGATACTCTGTGGAAACCAATTTCTTTTCATTAGCTGGAAAACAGAGATTCAGAAAGCTTAGAAACTTGACCCAACTGAAAAGAAGTAAGAAATGGCTTCAGGTTTTCTCACTGCGCAGAATATAGTCAAACACTGCTGCAGTTAAATATTTTACCCTTTGTTCTCTTTGTATGATCTACAATAATAATCTGCTTTGTGTTGATATTTACTGCTGTGTTGCTAAAGAGAAGTTGGGGTGCTTCACTGGGCTGGAAAAAGTTTAGCTAAATCAGAAAGCAGATCTAATTAAGCATTTTAATTCTATATACATAAAAGCCTAAGTTGACTTGTGCATGTGCGATACATATAAAGCTCTCGCTGGCACCAATTGCACATGTGTGTTTCCATCTGTCATTGTTGATCGTGAATTTGGTTGACACTTCTATTATAGAGAAAGGGCAAATAGCGATATTAAACTATTTCTTCTAATTAATTTCCTTTCAATGTGCATGAATTCATGTACCAGGCTACTAGTTTTAATATAAATATAAGTAAGTTTTAGTTTTACTTTTTTGCTTCATTTGAATTAATTTACATACTCAAAATATAGATAGGGCTTTTCCTGGATGTGCGATTTTCTGAGTCCCAACAATTTGGTGTTCAAATTCACTTTGCTAAAGCGAGAACATTTCTCTGCTGTCTCATTTGACTGGAGATGTTCACTATTCAGATGTCTACAGCACTTAGAGTAAATGTAAAGGAATTGTGAAAAAGGCCTATTTTTAAAATCTGTGTACAATATTAAAGTAATTTAATTAAAGCATCAATTTAAGCTTTTGATGCAGGAAGGTGTTTCCTTTACAACTTGAAGTAACAAGAAATAGTGACCTTTTAAACTTTTAATCTTGATGATTTTTGGTAGGTCTGTGCTCCTTTCTGTAGTTACATTGTTTTAGGTCTTGAAGGTAATAAAGTGGGAGGGAAAGAAAGGTCTACCCTATCTTCACAGATTAGGTACAGAAACATAAACAGATTCACTCATTTTTCTGAAAGTGCTCAGTCTTGAGATGGAAGCAGAGTTGAAACCTCAGTCTCTCTCTGGTTTTCACATACTACTCAATACACATTGGTGCTTGAGTTACCCAAGGCTATATGGAGATTGCTGTGATAACAAGTATTGTGAGGCTGAATTTTGACTTCCTTTAGCCCTTAGAGAACAATGTAGCTTTCGATTAGCATAGGAATGCATCTTAAATATATTTTGTGAGTTGTTATTTGTTTATGTTTTATACTTTGTTGGGCACTTTGGACTGGGTACTTGGAAAGATATTCTACATAAGTTTTGATTATGTATTTATTTTCTCATTTAATACAACCCTAAAAATATCCCCATTTTACAGATGAGTAAAATGATAAAATGAGGCCAAGTGAGAGGTTAAGTCAGTGGCCAGAGGCCACACTGATTAAAAGTGGTGGAATTCAGATTTGGAACCAGTTCTCTAGTTATACAGTATCTGATCTTCCAGAATAAATTGGAAGATCTTATAAGTTATAATCAAGATCTAGTTAGTGGATATTACCTTGAAGTTATTGAACCCTAAAAATGATCATTTGGTGAAAGGAAAATACAAGCTGTGATAACTGATGTCTATCTCTTGGTTTATGACAGCCTTAATAGCTGTTGGAGTTGGAAGTTAAAGATAATGTTAAAAATGAGGTTAGAGGTCATGTTGACCATAACTCATGATGTTTGCCCCAAATTTGTGGCTTGCTCTGTTGTAGTGTGTGGTGCTAATGAGAACAAGATGATGCATTGGGGTCCCAGTGAAATTTTGTTTTATAGTCATAAATTTCTATGTCACTGTAGTACATCGGTGGAGCTTAGTGGAAAGGGTGGCAGCATCAGAGCGAACTAGAGAACCTGTTGAAACATTTCAAAGCCAGCCTCTTTGCTCATAAGAGACCCACCTGGGATGAAACAGGGTCTAAGCATGTTTGTTGGTTTATGATCAACAGAGATGTTTCCTTCATGACAATGCTTTTAAAAATCATTATTGTGAGTCTTAAAAGAATATTTTGAATTCATTTGATATTGGTTTATTTCTGTCAGAAAATGATATCTAGTAGCCTGGGTTCCCCATATCCAGGCATGACATCTCAGCTTATAAGGAAATTGTAGTCAGGGTTGTTTTTTCAAAATGTTTAAAAAATACACCTAATTTGTTATAATTAGAATTAATCTTTAGACAGAAAGTATTACTTTATTTTTTGTTTTTTAATAAATAAAAAGGGAATTTGTGACTTTCCTCAGGAAAAAAAAAGCTTTTATAAGTACTCTCCTTATCTGGTTTTGTTATATTATCTTATTTTGGAAGGAACTTTTCACACTTGATTGAAGTGAATTAACATTATTTTATGTAATGTGTAAATGTAACTTAGTAGCTTTGTATTTTTGAAGGAATAGAGTGAGTGTAGGATGACAAGGGATTATAAATTCAGATGAGGCTTGTTGTGAATGTCATTTTTGAGGAAATGATATGGAAGTGAGGAGTTAGCTGTGCAGGAGCTGCTGAGAGAGGCTGTCAGTCCCTCTGAATGGGGAGAGACCAGGTGAATTTCTGAAGTGTAGTTGCTGGAACAGAGGGAGGCAAGGAGGACATTGAACAAGGGAGGGTGCATGTTCAGAGGGTCAGGCCACTAGACCCAAAGACTGTGCAAGTAGGCTGTATGCTAGCATTACAGTAGGTTATTAAAGGGTTCTTAACAAAGGAGTGATGTGATTTGTCATATCTGTCTGCTGAGAAAAATGACTGGAAGCCAGGAGACCAAACAGGAGGCTGTTTTGAAAAGTGAGGCAAGAGAAAGTGCTAGCCTAGTCTAGAGTTAGTAAGGAAAAGGAGAAAGATTAACGGATTCAGGATAAGTTCTAGAGACAGAAATCACAGGACTTGGTGATGGATTAAGTATAAAGGGTGAGAAAGAGGTGGGAATCAAGATTTCATTATGTCTGCTTTAAGAAATGGAGAGCAATATTGTATCAACCCCCGGAAGGGGAAGACATGGAGAAACAAAGGGAGGTGGAAGCTTGGGAATTCAACTGTATGCATACTAAGGTTGCATTTCCTGTTATGCATCCAGGGAGCATGTCAGGAGGGCAATTTCATATCTAGATCTGGAGATTATAGAAATCCAGATTTGGAGATAAAAGGGAGTATTAAATTCACATCAGCTTAGTTCAACAGGCACTGTGATAGGCACTGAGGATAGAACTTAATACAAGCTTCTTGATGTTAGGAATTCTTTTATGCTTTTTTATCTCAAGTCACCAACATAGTGGTTTTTGGCACGTAGTAAGCATATAACAAACAATTCGGGAATAAAGTAGTAGCACAGAGTTTCTTGATATATTGAACTAATTTTCCATTCATGGTCCTGTTTTTTATTCTCTTATACATATGAAATGGATTCCCATTGTGAAATTGATTTGATATTGTGAAAACATGCCCCCTGGGAGAACTTTCTATGTTAAGGGGTAACACATCAGTTCGCTTAAAATACATTCCCTCCAGTGTAGGCCTGTGTATTTTCATTTTGATTGTTTTGTATTGGCTTGAAAAATTAGTGCTGGCTTGAAAAATCAGTGCTAATTCATAGGGAATTATGTGACTTTCAAATTAAAGTGAATTTGAAAGTCAAAAATTTAATCCATATCTGTGTTCTTCCATCCATAGGGATGACAGTAAGTGCTAACAAAGATGGCTTGGGGGTGATTGTCCGAAGCATTATCCACGGAGGTGCCATTAGTAGAGATGGTCGGATTGCTACTGGGGACTGCATCTTGTCTATTAATGAAGAATCTACTATCAGTTTAACCAATGCCCAGGCACGAGCCATGTTGAGAAGACATTCCCTCATTGGGCCTGACATTAAGTAAGTATCATTGGGACCCTGCTTTGGCTTGAGAAATTCAGGAATTGCAGTTCATTAATCAGAGGAGTGATTTTCCCCCAGATATATGTCTGTTATATGTACAAAAAGTACATAATTACTTAATATAAATCATGGATTTGACTATTCCGGAATAGTTCTTGATTTTCAATTGTGTTTAAGATAACAGTGTTGAAATATTTTAGGACTGCGCTTGCGTGCCCTGCACTCTCAGCTCCTGGATGGGTGGCTGCAGGAGGACGCTGCCCCTTCCCGTGGGGGCAGCTGTGGGCATGAGGACACAGCGCTATGTGTGAGGGCTGCAGGCCATAGTGGACAGCAAAAGTTTAAAGGCCACCCACGAGGGGCTGCAGTTCAGACCCAGGTGGAGATTCCAGAGAGGATGAGCAATGGTCTTAATGAAAGACAGACATGAGTAGCAACCAGAAGCTATGGGAGGGCAGTGCCCAGAGTAGCCACATGCTGCTCATGTTCCACGGTTCCATGGGGCAGCTGCAGCGAGGATGCTTATGCCTGTTTTAGCACATCCCCGTGTCTGAGAGCAACTTTATCCAGGTCAGCAAGAGAGAAGGAGTGATGGATGTGCACACAGTGTGCGAATGGTCACATGTACCAGCCTCAGCTCCCAGTACGATGTCATGCTGCTGGCACCACCTGGTATCAGCCATGCAGTCGGTGCCAAACATGGCCACAAGTAGGGAAGGGGCTCAAGTCAGCCATTATCTCAGAGCCAACCAGGCTGCCTCCTTTGAAGTCTGTAAAGATATCCATCTACCATCATGAGGGAAAACAGCTCCTCTTGAAGCTTCTACTGGCCACCCTTTTTACCTACAATTATGCCACCTTCAGATGCAAAGGAAGAATCAGTTTGCACACTGGGAAGACGTGGTATTCTTCCTGAGACCCCCCCAGTGGAGGCTTACAGTGGCACTCATGCCCTATCAGCTTGTGATATGATGGACATACCTATGTTTGAGGCAGAGGACAGGAAGAGTCCAGTGACCACGACCTGGTCAGTGGGAGGAGCCTTCCCGTGGTCTCTGAGGTGTCTGAGGCTACCTCTCTCGCTTATGCTAGTGGGGAAGGAGTCCAAAAGTATGCTTCATGCAAACTCTCTGTGCTTAGGGACTCGCTGTCTTAACTAACTCTGCACCAGCAGGGCCTGACCAGGGTGCAGTACCAGGGCAGCAGCAGTAACACCCTGTGCAGTGTGAGTGTGGTTGTAGGAGGGAGATGACTAGCTGACTGACGTATTACAGAGACCTTAGAAAGTCCAAGAGTTGGACCCTGCATCTCAGCTTGGCTGAGTAGACAGTGGAAGTGGACAGAATGGAGTCAGAGAGTCTGCCATCGCCGTGCTGAAGCCCTTAAGAAGAGAAAGGAAACGAAGCACACTCCCACGCAAAAGGCCCTCCCATTCTTGTAGGATGTGAGAGGATAAGTCAGTCCTAAGATCCCGTGGAACCCCTCAGAGAGATCGAAAGGAGGAGGACCAGAACAGCCCAGGAGTACAGCAGCCTCAGCATCACCCAGAAGGGCTCTGATTTATCTCAAATAGTTGAAGGGGAGCGGACCTACAACTAGTATTGGGGGCATACTCCAGATATCCTTCCCCTAGCTCTCCTCCCTAACCCTGCCATCCCTATCCTACAGCTCTCCTGGAATAGAAGGGAACATTCTAGCCATTTCTGGAAGTCCTATCAGCTGGAATGGGTCTCCAGTGTGTGATCCACCTACCCCTTTTAAGAAGGGAAAACTTAACTTTTCTCAAGTGAGACTTATTTAATTTCTTGAAATAAATAAATACCTGCTATTAAAAAAAGAAATATTTTAAAACAATGTTGCTTTCTCTTTTTAATTTTAGTTTTTAAATGATTTTTGCAGAAAACCTTAAATATGAGATATTTAAGACATCTCTCATAGAACAAAAGGGTCCACTATTAAAATCTTATAAAAAAAAGTTTTGATTGGCCCTCCAGATAAGGAATTGTGCACTACCTATTTGACCTGTATGGATCCTAGAATTAAGCCGGTTGTTTGAAGGCCAGTAATGGACAAAACCATACAACAATGTCAGTCAGAGCAGCAATTACCTGTGCCGAACCTCACAAGCCAAGAGAATTCACCATATGTTGATGGAGTCTGAATGTAGGTCATGTAGGATATTCTGTGAGGAAGTGCTTAAAATCTCCCATCATCCCATAATGCGCCCAATGGACGTTATATGTGTAGTTTGGTTTTTAAGGCATTAAACACCTCCTGAACCAACATAAAATTAGTTCATGGCTTTATTGTCATATCTCTTCCATGTAGCAGCTTGACTTTTTCTTATATATAGTATTAACCATTGAATATTTGTATTTATTGTATAAGGGATAAATTAGTAAAATAAGATCTCAGGGAAAGATTGCTGACCTTAAATTAATGTAATTGTTACTATTAGGGGAGACTTTTTTGCATGAATGCTATTTTATTGACTTCATTCTGTATTATTCTTTTGCATAGTACATACTGCTAGAGCTTAGGTAAGAAAAACAATATTTATAATCTGGTTTTCATTATGCCTTCAATAAAAAGTAGAAAAATATATATAGTTGGGAATAAATTCTTCTCTCATAAAAATGCATTATTTTCAGGCAGAACTTTACTAATGGACTTTCATATTTTGTATGTCTTTTGATGTTTATTTTATGGAAGGAGATCCTATGACTATTCCATAATTATCTAATTATCTTATTAATAACATGAATGCAAGTAAACATCATTTAAAAGTCAGTGTCTCTCTATTCAGAAAAAAAGAGAAACAGTACTACTTTTCTCATCATTTGTGGTCCAGTGTCCATTTTTATTATTTAAGAGATAAACGGTATGCATCCACATGGGGATCTTTATGGCAAAGGTTTAGTTTATACAGTTTTATGTGGCATCAAATGCAGATGGCCTGGTAACTGATCACTTGATTTATTGTGTCACAATGTCCCCAATGAGCTTGAAGCACTGATGCAGGGTTCGTAGAGTCATAATTGGTGCTTGATTCTAGCCTTTTCCTTCATTCTAATTTACTGAAGATCTTCACGGTAGCCCAAAAATGAGACCATTGTGACATTGATTTGGCATAAGTCATGCATTTACCCTGTTCTAGAAAATGTGTTCAGTATGTTTTCAACTCCAAAAGTCGTCTTTCTCCTTTTCTCATGTTTATTGCTGTTGTGTGTGTGTGTGTGTGTGTGTGTGTGTGTGTGTGTGTATGTGTGTGTGTGTGTTTTCCCACCCTTTGACTCAACACCAGAATTTACTCTTTCATGTGGACAGCAGCATGATGATGACCTTGAGAGATCTCTAGAGAGCTAGCTTTATAAATACTTGCTTTGAGATCCCAGGAGGCAAAAATGTACTGTGGTATCTTATTATAAAAAAAAAAGAAAAGAAAAATGCCACAGCCTCCCCTCTTCTTGAAATCAGTCAATAAATCAATCAGTTAATTGATCTATTTCTGACATGCACACGCACACACTCCCAAACATACCAACATGACACTTTGATTTCTTCTCGTGTCCTGCTGTAGCTGTGATTAAGATGGTTATGGTTTGACCATTGGGTGAATGGTGGAAAGAAATTAGAATCATATAATCCTTTTTCATAGGGAAAAAAGTGCTAAATGATAAAACAAATCTCCCTTTAGTCTGGCCAACGCTGAGCAGCATGTTCCATGCATTTTGCATGAAGTGTTTTTGGCCCTGTGCCTTCCAGATCTCTTGCTTTCATGAGCTGAGGGTTTTGAATTACCCTGAAAGCTATGAGTAATCCTCCCAAAAGGGAAGTCTAGGCCTCCATTACTCTGAATGGAACCACGCATTGCCCCTGGCTAATTACACTTTGTAGTCATTGCCTGGATTTAGGCTCCCTTCCTGTTTCTTCCCTTTTATTTCTTGTTAGTAATTTAGCTTAATCTGGGGCGGTGGTGGAAAAGTATATTGGAGGGACTTAAAAAAAAAAAAGACTTACTGGTTCAGGTATATGTCTGATTGGTTTTAGGAAGAGCATTTCTTGTTGAGACAATGCACTGGATTTCTTTTTTGCCTTTTACGATAGAGAGCTAGGAACGTGGTGAGTGTGCATTCCTCCATGCCTGGGTAGCTAATTTGAGTTTCAAGAGTTCAAGAACAGCCAGTTTAAGTTCCAGGTTCCATTTTTTGCTATGGAAAACCAGATGTGAAGCCACACCAGAATGCATTCTGTTTCACTTCTCACTCCACCTTGCCAGGAGCTCTTATATTTCTGTAATAATAGCCAGGGTTTTGTGCCTAGCAGCAGCTGCTGGTAACATCTGCCAGATAATTACCGAGCGGAATCAGAATTCACCTGCCTTAACCTAAAGTGTGGGATGAATTCCTGATCAAGGAATAAAAGATTGATTGCAGTTACATTTTCCCGTGCTTGTTAATAATCATTGCTATAGACACCAGCAAAGAGCAGATGCTTTTCTGGGGGAGGTGTAGATGGGGAGGGAGCTGGAAAGGGGAAAAACAACCAGGAGCACCCACTTTTAACTACATATGTATGCATCGCATATTCAGCACAAGACACTGACATTTGTTAACACCATTGTAAAAAGATGCCGCGGCGTATGCTTCACATTCTAGATTTTCTACAGCACCTGCTGACGATTGAGCCCCTTTTTATGTGTGAGTATCGGTGATTCAAAAACCTCATTATGGCTCTGTGTTACAACTTGTCTGTGAAAACCGTTTGTACCATCCCGATGCTTTTTGTACCATCCCAATGCAGGGATAGAGCCAGGCATAGATTCAGGGTATACATTTTGGCTTCTTTTTTTCTTCATTTTCTATAAGGACATAAATTATAACAGAGCTATGGGTTTGTTACAGTTTCACATTGCAGTGATGCTTGTAAACCTATTTGAAAATCACATTTTCCAACTACTAAGATTTTAAGCTCCTTTGTCAGGGGTGATCCTGCTGCATGTGCAGGCACAGGCTCTGGGTTAAGAGCCGCATCACATTTCGGGATCATGAATGTTACTTTTTTTTCTTCGACTCCAGGTCTAACTAAAGGTTAGTTTACATGTAGGAATTTTTAACATAACTCTCAAATCCGCAGTTTCCGTGTTATTTGCACAGTTCCTAATTTAGTTTCTGTGATTTGCTCTGTATGTGCCATTGCATTACGGGATGCTCGTTCTGGTGGCCAGGCTGTGTATATCGGGCTAAATATTTATGGAAACTGCCTTCTTTAACCTTTCTCACTGTTACCTAAAATATGAGAAAAATGTTTGTAAAGCTCCCATCCCTCACCCTTTGAAAACCATCTTTGAACAAGCATAGAGGCAAATTCATTTCAATGTTGTTTAGTATAGGAATATCTTTTCCTTCACACACCAGTTAAACATTAAATACTTTGCACTGATTATCATTATTTCACCATTGTGTTTAATTCCCCCCACCCTCTTCCTGTCGGTTTTATAAATGTTTTAGTTATGTGTTTGATTATATCGAATATTCAGAAATAATACCAGTTTTCTTGAATAGACTGTAGGTTTGGAATTTTATGTTTATCTTTATTTTTATGTAAAATATAATCAGTCTTCTTTTCCAGTACCAGGTGTTTTGTATTTCTAATATTATTTTTGAAGAGCTAAATGTAAATTTACTATTGAGTATATTTTAACCACATAGAATGTGTTTTTATAGATTAGTTGGGTCAGAATTAGAGCACCTCTCTTTCACCCAGGCTAGTCCTAAACCTAGTGACCTGTGCTTTCTGCTCGAGTTTTTCATCCTCCTGGTAAAAGTGTCATGGAGAGATTTCCAAGGGCCCCTGGATTGTGATCAGCTGTGACGAGGCTCACTGATTCCCTGCCAGAACACTGCCTTACATGGGTATTATGCCTCTGGTTTACAGGAGCCTCATAAAAAGGATGTCTTTTTGTGATGGAGAATACGGGATTGACTGGTATGATTTACGCTCCCATCACGCTCCTGATAAGCAGCAGCACTGTATATCCTGAATCCAGGTCTCAGTGACCTCACAGAGTTAGGTCACATTTTATTGAATAACCGCTATGTGTGAAATTATATGTCTTCCTACTCAGTAATTATGACATTGATGTAATTCGTCTTTTATTATAACATGAAAGAGTGCTTTCATCCTGCACTCTGGTGCTGAGATTTTATATGTACTCGTTATGGGTGGGTTATGGAAAGCTAGTTTAATTGTCTTTATGATTTTTATATATTCTTTTAGTTGTGCAAACATGCTGCACTGGCTTCAAATGCAGTATTTCTCTTGCCTTTTCATTAATTTGAGGACCTTGGAACAGCCTACTTAAGGGTATCAACTACAAAGCCTTCTAGGACAGCAGTCAACTTGAATTTTCAAACGACATTTTCTGAACGTTGTAGTTGTGGGCAGCGTCTGACTCAGTGCCTTCCACATTATGGACTTTCACCCAGGACTTGTTGAACTAGGGAGTGATTGCTCAAGTGTACACACGAGGCTTTCCTCTGAAACCAAAATGAGCTCATAAGGAGTTGCCACAAATTAGTAAGAGCATCTTTCCATAAAGCTACAATCTTAACTTCAGACTGGGAGCTAATATTTACCTGTTAATAATGCTTGTTAATACCCATAATTCTGTATTGTGTGAGACTATAAAGTTATTTACATAAAATAATATAAAAACTCAGTGTTTTAATAGTGAATGGCTAATTTGTTTCTGCTGAAGATACCAAGAATCTTTGGATTAAATCAATGTTATTACTGATAATCATCTTCCTAAGAATTTATACATCTTTCTAATTCCAAAAAGTTGCTTTAGCCTTCTCACTTGGGAATATTAATAATATTGTTTTTTTCCTCACCCATATGATTCTTGGAAAGGACATAGTTTATCAGCAGAATTTGAGATTTAATTTTTGTTATTCTTACCTATAGGATACGTTGTATTTTTTGATGTTCAGATTCTCTGCTGAGTAAGCTGATTAAATGAGTTGTGTGATAAAGCAGGAATGAAGGAGCAGTATAATTTTCTATATTTTGTAAGCTTTTCCTAACAGTCAGCCAAAACTTTGCTTCCCTTTGCTTTCATGGGTATGTTCTGTTGCAGAATTACTTACGTGCCTGCAGAACATTTGGAAGAGTTTAGAAGAAGCTTAGGACAACGATCTGGAGGAATAATGGCCCTGGATATTTTTTCTCCATATACTGGCAGGTAAATCAAACAGTAAATCTGCTACAGTGATGAATGATACAGGTGGTTATAGAATTTTGAATCTAGAGTCAGCTTTTCCTTCTTCAACATTAAGAAAATTTTTACCTTTCCCCCCTGTGCTTAAGAAATAATGACATACTGTGGAAAACTTGGAAAATATATGAAAATTCAAATCAAGAAATTACAGTAATCTCTAATTATGCCACTGAATATGGCACTTTTAACATATTGTGTTTAGAGATTTCACCTTGGTTATGAATATCGTTTTGTCAATTCCTTGGAAGCTACAATTTGTGTAGTATTTTTTTATGCTTTTCCCTATTTTGTATGTATTTTTAAACATCTTCAGACACTTTATTCCTTTTTTTTAACATTCATACAGATTGAGAAACACTTTTAATGATTATTTTTTATTCTTGTAGAATGTTAAGCTGAACATCTTGGTATATATGCATGTTAGGAAACAGAGTGTATGCCTTTTATTTATGTTTTGCTCCTCACCAGAGGATATATTTGTATTAATTTTAGAGAGCAAGGAAGGGGGGGGGTGAGAGAAAAACATTGATGTAAGAAAGAAACATCAATCAGTTGCCTTCCATATGTGCCCTGAGCAGGGATTGAACACACAACCTGGATACGTGCCCCGGCAGAGAAGTGAACCCATGACCTATTGGTGCACGAGATGATGCTCAGACCAACTGAGCCACACCAGCCGGGACAAATGTATGCCTTTCCAGTGCTCTTGGGACACAATGTATTAAGAACTCTAAATAATACAGGGAAATGGTGTTTTTTCTTCCCCCGTGGGAAAGGTAGGAGCTAGGTTTTGATGCTGCTGCTGAGTTCAGCACAGAGAGAATGTGCTGTTACACTCTCAGCCGTGGGCCGGTTTTTTCAGTTATATTGGCAGCTAAATACCAGGTTTCTCTTTAAGCATCCTGCAGAGCATAAGTGGCTTTGTATGCATGCTGAGGTCTTCTCCAAAGAGTTATATGGTTTCTCTGGGAAGTGAGAACATCCCAGAACACTTGGGAGTCCAAGGAGTCTTCAGACATCATGATATGACATCATTATTTCCTCTGAAAATTGCGCATGACCATAGTAATAAGAAAGTGTTGAAGGGAAGATATGTGTTTAATAAAGGGAAGGAATGCCTGGCCCTTAGAACCTCAGGCATTTCATGGGAAAAATGGTATTCACTCCACCCTGTCTATGCAGAACTCGGCCGCATTCCACTCTGTCCATCTCAGGGTTAGAGCTATCTTCCTGCTGCTTTTTGCCAGAATTCTAAAAGCAGTCGCTCCCATATCCCTCTGAAATACCATTTTGAATGGCTTAATTAAAGAGTATGCCAAGGTAGCAGTGTATTCCTTTTAAACGCCGAGGCCTTGAATGCACTCAAATACGGTAGCACCACATTCAGCACTGTGCTTCCCCCAGCGAGGAAAGGAGAGTGGCCTGCAGTGTGCAGTGCTGTCCTGGCTGCCTCACTGCAAAGAAACATTTTCTATTAATATAAAGGTGTTCAAAACAAAACCGTCTGCATTTTACAGAAGAGGAATCAGCACCAGAGAGAGGTGGAGACTTGGCCAAGTTTCACAGTTAATGCGTGGCAGCGCCAAGGTTAGAATGTGAGTAGGTAGACTCCATGTTTTGAACCATTGGATCCAAAGAAAGAATTGCCCAACCTGAGATAAAACTATGGGCAGCATAGCATGGAGCTCAGGTTTTATGGTAAAATGGCCTCCATTAAAAGTTCAGTACTTCTACTTTACTCTGTGACCTTGTGCCAATTTCTGGCACCTAAATACACAGGTAACAGGAGTCATAATAGCTGACAAAAATGCCATTATATTCAACACCACTTTGGGCTGAGCGAGTGCTGCCGGAGGAGAATGTGCTCTGCTCTTTGGAACATAGGACGCTAGAGTCCCCTAGACCACACTCTGGGCCCAGTGAAGAAGAATCCGCACAGTTACAGGAGCATGTCTGGGGCAGGGAACGGATTCAAGACTATAGAATCGTTTGAAGAGAATGAGGATTTTGTTCTGGGATAGGATACTAGTCTCCTCATGGCTAACGCGGCATGAGTATGTGAGGCACTGTGTCACACTGCTTCTGAGTAGCTCCCATAGCCTAGAGTCCAGGGTGAGAAACCTCCCCACCCCCATAAAAGTCACTGAATACTCTAGGGTCTCTTTCTAAATTCTTATTCTTGTCTGTCTTCCACAGCTGCTTTTCCTGTCATATTCTCTCCAGTTGTTTCCAGAGGGTTAGTCCTAGTTTTCATCTCTCTACCTTGTTTCATCTGGATAAAAGCTGCACTCATACTGTCTCATTTTCAGTCAACATCTTAGCATCATTTTAATCCCCTCCATCCCCTGCTATCCCCAACAGTCCTGCCCACTGTCAGGCTACGACTCCCAGAACCCCCACCTCATGCACATTCTTGTTCCTCAATGTGCACAGGAGGGGAATTCAAACACACAACCAATGGGCAGAACCTGTGGGCAGGCGGGTTTCCTTTTAACAGTTGAAAACTGAAATCTAACATTCAGGTCAAAGAGAAAAATAAGAACTTTAAGTAAAGCCTGGACATTTACTTGCCAGACATGTTAAGAAACACATTTAAACACAGGGAGATTGTTGAATTAGGGACTTAGGCTCTTACAGTCTAAAGATTCATCTGACAGATATCAGTAGTCCTGTCAGTGGAGATGGATAAAATTTGAACATACACTGAGTGGCCAGATTATTATGATCTCTGAACGCATAATAATCTGGTCACCACTGTATATCCTATATAATAAAAGGCTAATATGCAAAGTGTCCTCTCGACAAGAAGTTCAACCAGCAGGCTGGCTGGCTAACCGTCCATGTCCCCTCCCCTGGCCAGGCTGGCTGGACCCCACATATATATATGTGTGTGTGTGTGTGTGCGTTCAGAGATCATAATAATCTGGCCACTCAGTGTATGTTTTCTTTAAATTTTTTCTATTTCTGTAAAAGTCAATTGAAAATCACTTTTGAATCAGAATGTTATACCCTCTCCTTTCAACTAAACATGTGACCATGTTTCTTTAAAAATCCAATTTTTACTAACAGCATAGTGCACACCATCCTCTGCTGCTTGTCTGGACATATTTTGTTATATGCCTGGCATTTGGCAAATTGGAACTCCTATAGAAAATGAGAAGTGACCCTGAACTCAGGTGCATTGCAGGCTGCTTCCTGTGTGAAGTGTTCTGAGTCTGGCCCCTCTGATGGGCTGAAGCTGGACCATAAGCACTTCCATCTTTCTTCAACCATAGAAGGGAGCGAATCAGGCCATTCCTGGGAAGCAGAGGTGCTGAACTCCTGAGTGCTGACAAGTTCTTTTAGGGCAGGAGTTGTCAACCAGGGCTGTGCAAGGTCATAGTCCATATGGTGCTTCAGTCTCCCTGCACGTGGTATATAGTTAAGAAATAATTGTTGAATAGTTGTTTTCTTTAAATTCTGGATTTATCCCCTTTTCATTTTAGTCCTTTATTCTCCAATATATCATCAGGAAAGACAGTAGACAAGACTCTTAGTATTTAGCTGTATCTTCAGACTAAGTTGTAAATTGATTCTTTTTTTTACAATTTTTTATTGAATTTACTAGAGGCCTGGTGCATGAATGAAATGTGTGCACTCGGGGTGGGGGGAGGGGAGGTCGGTCCCTGAGCCTGACCTACACCTTCTCTCAGTCCAGGAGCCCTCGGAGGATGTCCAACTACCTAAGCCAGCAGTCGGATATTTTTAGCGCTGCCACAGAGGCAGGAGAGGCTCCCGCCACTGCTGCTTGGCTTGGCAGCCATGAGCCCAGCTTCTGGCACTCTTACTACCAGAGGGCAGCTCCTCCATTGAGCACCTGCCCCCTGGTGGTCAGTGTGCATCAGGCTGTTCAGTCAATTTGCATATTAACCTTTTATTATATAGGATGGAGGTGACATTGGTTATTAAAATTATACAGGTTTCAGGTATATAATCCTATAGCGCATCACTTTTACCACCCCAAGGCAAGTCTCCTTCCATCGCTATATATAGATAGATTGTAATATAAAGTGTGGTGTGTGTGTTTTTTTGTTTGTTTGTTTAATTGGGTTTAGTTTTCCCCTTAGTGTAAAATGTTGTATACTTATTGGTCAGTTATGGTGAAAATAGAAAGCAGTTCTGCCTTTTTTAGCCAAATCAATAAGGGACAGTCTTGCATGGGGTTACTAGGATTTTTGGGTACTCACTGTATAATTCTTTAACAGAGACATTCCAGAATTACCAGAGCGAGAAGAAGGAGAGGGAGAAGAAAGTGAACTTCAAAATGCAGCGTACAGCAATTGGAATCAGCCCAGGCGGTAAGGACTGTTTCTGCCTTCAGCCTACTCAGTGTTTAAAAATAGGGAGGCATGCTTTCAAGTGCTATACGATAACTTGGTACTGTGACATTGGGCAAGTTGTTTAGTATTCTTATGTATGTGTACAGTGGAGAAGATAATATGTATCACACAGGGTTAGAACTAAGGTGTATACAAGTGTTTGGCATATATTAGGGATTAAATAAAATTAACTAGAAAAAATTATTCATAGGTGTTTGGAGTGGGTATTTTCTGTAGGTTTTAATTTAAATGTACCATCAACTGTTAATTTAAATTTCTCTTGAATTTGTACAAACTATATATTCAAATGTGTGTGCCAGTAAGCATCTTGTTATCCCATGCTGCTATTATTCAAACCCATGTTTTTTCTATAATCAGTTTAATGTATAACAGAAAAGATGACTTTCCTAAATATGACCGGATATATCACCATGCATCACTAAGCCACATTTTTGGGTTCATGCTAAATAAATTCAAATTCAGTTTAATAGAAAGTTATTGAGTTCTGATTATAGACCCAGACAAGAAGCATATGGTTTTGTGACTAATAGGGAAGAATAAGACATATATCCTGCCTTCAGAGAAGCCATAATTTTCGTAGGTAGGCAATATATAAATACATACAAAGTAATTAAACATATAAGGTATTTTGTGTTAAGTGTAAAATATGGTTAATCATGGGCCACTCCCTCTAAGCAGATATAAAGGTAACCATTACATTGTGCCTTTCCCTAAGTAAATACTTAATCCATATTTTACAGTAGTAAATACTTAATATTTATTCTACAATAATAATAACTTATTCTACAAGAGAGAATAATTTCTGCTCTTTAGAGATATAATACAATTTCATCATTTTCTTTATTCACAAATGAATATGAAACAGCAGCCAACCCATTTAAACATATTCTAGGTTGAGTCACATTTAAAGTCTAAAAACACTTAGTTTGCTTTCACAAAAATACTGTAAGCATTTCCAGCCATTCTAAATGATTTCTTGATCTGAATTCTTGAAAAGCTTTTTAGTCCATTTAAAAAAAGTCACAGTCTCTCTACATTACCTATAATGAGAATAGAATATAAGTTCTAGATCTGTGGAAAAAATATGAATTATAAGTTATTAAGTTTCTTATTTGAGGATGGAAGCAAAAGAAAGTAGATTAAATTATTTCGTAGTTGGTGACCATAATGGCAAAATGAATTTGGTTGGCGGACAATAATCACAGGGAAATAAAAAGTTCCGTTGGACAGTTTCAATAACATTGTGGGAGGAAATGTAGTTTTTAGAAGGCACTGTGCAAAATGTTTGGAATAATTAGAGCTATATTTCAATTCACCTTTGTCTTTCTAAGACAAGATTCTAAATCTCTGCTAGGTCTGTTACTTCATTTGTAAAATGGGATTAATAAGAGAACCTTTTACATTTTGAGGACAATTCAGTGTGATCATTCATTTAAAATTCTTAGCAGAATGAGTTTCAGTTGTTGGCCTTGTCAACAGTCACCATCATCATCATTACTGACAACTAAGCAAATAGAGAGTATTTCAATTTGAACATAGGAATCATTACAAAATATTCTTTATTTTCTCATTATGAAATATTCTTATGAGAAAGAATTAATGTAACTTCTGGATGAGAATGTTTTTCAATTTTTGTCCTAAATTTTTTAACCTTTACATCAGCCTAAGAGAAGGCTCTAAAAGTGGTAGTTACCTTATAGAGAATGTCTGAAACTTCCATAATTTTTAAAGAAGATATTCTTCTATATTGTTTACAGAAGCATTAGGTACTTTGGGGGGGGGGGGAGAAGGAGGGAGTTCATAAAGTATTATGTTTACACACTACTATGTGAAAACTTACCAAAATAGGACTTTTAGTAAATGAGAAATGAATGTAATGAATATCCTATCTGATAAAAAAGTAATATGCAAATTGACTGTACCTCCGATTAAGCCAGGCCCACAAGCCATGCCCACAAGCCAATCAGGAGCAAATTATGCAAATAAAACCCCAACCAAGATGGCTGTGGCTACTGAGAGCAGGAGGGAGGCTTGGGTTTCCCTGGCAATGGAGGAAGCCAAGCTTTACGCCTGCCCTTGCTGGCCTAGGCTTCCACTCAATGCTACAAAGTTTCAATTATAGAAGATAATATTCCAACAAAAATGGCAGCAGCCACGGAGCTGGAGAGAGCAGAGGCTAGGGTTGCCGGGCGATGGAGGAAGCCAAGCTTCTGCAGCCCTAGCACCTAGGCCTCCACTCTAGGCTACAAAGTTTCAATTATAGAATTTTAAAAAACCCAAACAGAAATGGCTGTTGCCACAGAGCAGGCAGAAGGCTTGGCTCCGCTCCACACTAGAGAGTTTCAGTTGTAGAACATAAATTAATCCCAGATCTCAAGGCCTCTGCTTGGGTTGCTGGGGGATGTGGACATTCTGCAAACCACCACAGGCCCCTTGCCCAGGCTGCCTGATGCCCCAAGGGAACCCTCACCCTAATCCAAGACACTCTTCAGGGAAAACCAGCTGGCCCCCACCCATGCACCAAGCCTCTATCCTATCTAATAAAGTAATAAGCAGATTGACCATCACTCCAACACACAAGAGGGCTGCCCCCATGAGGTCAAAGATCCTGCCCTCATGTGGACACAAGATGGCCACCACAAGGTGGCCAGCAGGGGAGAGCAGTTGGGAGGTTCCAGGCCTGCAAGGGAGGGAGTTGTGGGCGATCAGGCCAGCAGGCAGGGGAGGGAGCAGGCCTGCTAGGGAAGGCAGTTGGGGACAATCCAGCCTGCAGGGGAAGGCAGTTAGAGGTGACCAGGCCGGCAGAAGAGGGAAGTTGGGAGCAAACAGGCTGGCTGGGGAGCAGTTAGATATCAATTAGACTGGCAGGAGAGTGGTTATGGCTGTGGTGGCGAACCTGTGACATGCGTGTCGGCACTGACATGCCTAGCCATTTTCGATGACACACGGCATGCGGTCGCATACAGAGAAGTATGGGACCACATGCTGAAAAGGACATTTCATCCTCAGCTACTGCATGGCCAGGTGCAGCAGCCGAGGATGAAACATTTGCTGTAGTGTAGTGTAGACACTCTGTGCCGGAGGTCTGTAGGCCAAAACAATAGAACTCGGGCACACAGTGTCTAGTTCTGGGACTTCCAGTTAGGCTGTTATGGGATCTATGACCTCACTTCCAGCCAGTGGAGCTGGGAGCAGCGAAATACCTTGGGGGACGCATCTCTGGGGGCCCTGTGATCGCCATTACTAGCAACCACATAACCACAGCAACCATCATCCAATCTACTATTCTGGGGTGTCTTGGATTTCTAATTGACCATCATTACTGAGATAAGTGAGGGGGAGGCTGGGAAAGGCGAGGGCCTGTGCTATGGGTGCCATTTCCCGCCATTAGAAATAGTGGCAGCCATCTTAATTTATATAAGGAACATCATTTTGCAGCATAGTGCAGACTCCATTTCACCACTATAACTGTTGTGCATTCTTACTAACCCCTTTTTCTGCTTAATAACCCTGCCCTTTCCTTCTTGTGGTCAGTTAGGCTAGTTAACCCCTAATTGTCTGCAGGGCTGACAGGCTATCTATAATTCTATCTTCCGTCACTGCCCCCCTGATGGAAAACCCAAAAAATAAAAAAAACAAGGTTAAGTAAAGAAAGTGAAAGTTGCAGTAGCCGACCCTTTCAAAAAACATGAATCGAGATGTATAGCATTATAGAAAAAAAAATGGCAGATCATTTTGTGTTCTATCTATTGAAAGGGTAGTAAGCAGAATGTGGAATATAAATAGACATTTTGAAACTAATTATTCCCAGCTCTTGAAAGAAAGTGAGGATGAAAGGAAGGAATACATTTCCAGGCAACTTTACCTTTATAAGAGCCAATCTAATTCCATCCTTAAATTTTATAAAAGGCTCTACAAATTTAACATATGCAAGTTTGAGCATTGCTCACTCCATAGCTCAGCATGGAAAAGCACTCAGTGAGGGGGAATTTATGAAAGAAACTCTCCTAAGATGTGCACCAGTTCTATTTCACGATATGCAGAATAAAGGTGCAATTATTAAGAGAATATCTGAGTTACCACTCAGTAGAAATATCATAAAATACCAAATAATGAGACTGAATACAAATATATAACATCAATTACAGAGAGACCTAAGTAATTGTAAATATTTTTCAATCTCTCTTCATGAAACTACTGATGTCACATCACATGCTCAGTTGGCCATTATTGATCGATATTCTGATGGTCTCACAATGAGAGAAGAGTTGATAAAGTTAGTATCAGTGCCAACAAGTACATCAGGAAGCGAAATATGTAAGGTTGTTATACAAACATTCCGTGACCTAAGCATTGATATCTATAAAGTTGTGTCAGTGACGACAGATGGGGCACCAAACATGGTGTGGAAAAAAGTCGGATTTGTCAAATTGTTTAGGGAAGCTATTGGACATCAGATTGTGTCTTTTCATTGTATTATCCATCAGGAGGTTTCATGTGCCAAGGCAGGATTCAATGACTTAAACGACTTAATGTCAGTTGTTACAAAAATAGTTAATTTAATAGCTGCTTGCCCCCTTCACAAGCAAGAATTTTCTGCACTTTTACTGGAGGTTGATTCCACCTACAGTGGCCTGTGATGTACAATAATGTAAGATGGCTGAGCCGAGGCAAAGGTTTTGAGCACTTTGTGGAGTGCTTTGAAGAAAGTAAGGTATTTCTTGAGGATAAGGATCTGGGAAACTTTTCTCAGCTCAATGATGATAAGTGGGTCAACACCCTGATTTTTTTACAGATCTCTCTGTTCCTATTAATGAACTGAACTTAAAGTTACAAGGTTTTATCAAAAGTATTGATGGTGTGTTTGGATACATAAAATCTTTTGAAAGTAAACTTAAAATTTTCAAGCGAGATGTAGAAACTAAAACTTTTAAGTATTTTCCTCGAGTAACAAAGTATTTTGAGAAGGCCAGTGCAGCTGTACAAAATGAAATGTAACCCTTGTATATAAAGACCAGCATGTTTTAGACTTGTTACTTGACCAGTTCAGTGATAGATTTAATCAATTTAGAAACCTAGAACAGACCATAAAAATAATTAAGTATCCTGATGTAATAGTCTGCAGTAGTTTGGAATGAAATGGTTTTTAATGGATGCAAATTGATGATTTGGAAATGGAACTTGCAGAATTTCAAGACAACATCTGGGCTCAGATGTTTGTGGACTTGAGGTCAAAGCTTGAGAATCTGGAAAGGTGCAGTTTGGAGAATCAAGAGGAGTGCCACTATGAACAGGAATTTTGGAGTGCCTGGAACCGATTACCAGACACTTTCAGCACCCTGAAAAATACAGCAATGGCTTTACTCACAATTTTTCCCTCTACATGCTTTTGTGAAACCTTATTCTCAGCATTAAATAATATCAAAACCAACAAAAGAAACAGACTGATAGATGAAATTAGTAGCGCTTGCTTGGGCTTGAAGTGTACAAAATACCAACCTTCAATTGAAGGTTTAGCCAATGAAATTCAGCAACAAAAAAAGTCACTAATAGGTTAGTTCAAGAATTCCCCCTCTCCCTCACTTATCTTAGTTTACGGCACCTCACACAAGTTACATGATATCAAGACCAACATAAGAAACCGACTGACAGATGAACAAATAAGTCACTAAGCAGGTAAGTTAAATAATTAGTTTTTGGTTTATTAAATACAGTTACATATTACAATTATACATTTTTGTTATTTAAACTATAAATATCACGAAATTATGGGTTTTTCCTCGAAGTTACACACCTCCTGAGTTATGCTTGGTTTTTTGGCGAATTTTGACAACACCAAGCTCAAAAGGTTGCCCATCACTGGGTTAGGAGGTGATCAGGCCGGCAAGCAGAAGTGGGTAGGGGCAATCAGGGAGGCAGGCAGGTGAGCAGTTTGGAGCTAGCAGTCCTGGATTGTGAGAAGGATGTCCGACTGTCCATTTAGGCCCGATCCTACCGAGATCGGGCCTAAAAAGCCAGTCGGACATTCCTCGAGGGGTCCTAGATTGGAGAGTGTGCAGGCTGGGCTATGGGACACCCCCACACGAAGTTTGTGCACTGGGCCTCTAGTGTTTTATAACATTGGAAACCTGCTGGGGCATTTATTCATGCAATCAAAAATTTCTCTTTGTGTGGAACGAGAGAATACTATTTATCAAAGTGTACATTTTAAAATTGCAAATAAGCTGTGTTCCAGTTTTGGCATGTGATTTTCATTGTATCGGTTTCCAGCTTGTTTACTTTTCTCTCTCAACCCAGTGTTTTGGAGATCTTTCATGTTGATTCTTGAAGACCTACTTCATTCAGTTTAGTTGCCAAGCATTTCAATATGACTATACCATGGTTCACTTCCAGATTGATATTTGAGTAGTTAATAGTTATTTACTAATATAATAATTTTGTAAAATAAATATATATATTTCCTTATAGAGGAATTTATCTAGGTATATACCCCAAAGTGGATTTGCTGGCTCATAGATTTAAATGTATTATATACTTTCCTAGAAATTGTCAACTTGTTTTACAAGATGGATCTATCATATTTCCCTTCTTTTTCAACTTAAGAGAGTTCCTTTTTTCTCACATCCTTAGTTACTTCATCTTATGGTCATTTAAAAAAGGTGTTTGTCAATTTGATGGGTAGAAAATGGTGCCTTGTTTTAATAAACATGTAGGTATAACAGGATTGAGATTGTGGAGTTCACATTTACCCATGTGTCATATGGATTGAATTTTATATATTGCTTAATTACATCATGTAGGAATCATACTCATAGTAAGAGAAATAGACTTACTGGTTGTTTAATGTGTGTCAAGCTTTGTTTCATACTTTATATGTTTTCATCAATTTAGTAATCACAGTAACAATCTCATGAAGAGACTGACTTCATTTCGCAGATGAAGAGAGCAAGAGAGGCTAAGCAGTTTGCAGAGTGCCCATAGTTGTTAGTATCAAAAAGCAGGACTGGGACACAGATAATAATGCTGAGCACATGATAAGCCCTCAGTAAGTCTTTGTTGCTACTGTTATTTCTATTATCAGGAAATTATAAAAATCACTTCTTAATTTACACCCACCACAGAGAACCCTAGGATATATTTTCTTTCATTCTTCCTTTTCTTTTGTCTGCTTCATTTTTTAAGAGAAGAGTTAAGGAGGCTCACACATGTATTCTGGATTCTTAGATACTCAATACAGTGACTAAATTTGCTGACTTCCTTACTTTGCCATTTTACTTTAGGAACTGTTTTAAAGAGACAAGTGTGTTGGTTTTTGTCTTTCACAGAATTCTTAGACTGAAAGGAGTGATGAGAGCATGTTAAATAGTTTAAACCATTCCCACAGATTTTATGAGTCAAGGATCATGGTGAGAGCTTTGAAACTAAACAGGTAGAGTCTCTGGGATTATAGATTTCTAGTATAGAAAGAAAAGAAAGAAACAGAACAAAGCAGTGTCTCAGACCAGTAGACCGTCTTTCACTCTACCCGGAGGCTCCATTATCCCCTGCCTCTTCTTACTGGGACCTCCCCCATTCACTGGAGACCTCTCCTCCCCTCTAGGTACACATAGGGCTGTGCATTCTTCTCCTACTTAATGTCCAGCATTGTCCTCCTTTTGCAAGGAGCTGACTGCAGTCTCACTGCCCGCGTCAGAGTTCTCTGCATGGTGACTATTTCCTTCCACTTCCCTGAGCTGCTCCTTCATCTTGGCCAAACACCTCTCTGCAAATCAGCTTATTCTTATATCCCAACCTTTTCAAGAGCTGTGTACTTTCAACTCATCTCTAAAATAGCTCTTAGAGATATTTTCAGTGATTATATATGAGGTCGTGTGTTTATTATGTGAGTAGCTGAAGTGTATTCAAGACAAAAGATGTAGCAAGTGTCAAGGCCCCAGGCAGGAGAGCATGTCTGCTGACCTGAAGGCACTGCAAGATGCTGTGGTTGCTGGAATGGAGAGGGGAGAAGGAGAGTGGCGGGAGTTGCTTTTATGGGAATGGTAGTGATACCAATTAGATCATGTAGGATCTTGCCCACCACTGTTAGTTACCAGATCTGCCCTGGAAAAAAAGACTTGTACATACATCGGCTTCAACAGAGTGGGTGCAGGAATGTGCTTTCTCTTGATGGCGTAGCCAAGCTTAGAACTGTCTGTTCAGGGGTAGCTGAATTTCTTGATGACTGAATGTCTACAATAATAGACTCCTGAAACATGGCACCACGGTCTGTGCTCCAGCCTGGAGTGTGTACGTTTGCTATTTACTTTAAAAAATCAGCTTCAGAAATGCATTAGTATTTATCAGACCCAAAAGAACACATAATTGAGAAAGTATTTAAAATGATCTTGTCTTACTACTGGTAAAACGTTAATAGATTGAGCAATATTTGCAAAATCAATATACAAAGACATTTTATTCCGTTTTTTAAAAATAGTTATTTTTTCAACCATTTGAGTCATTTTTAACTCTGCGGATTAGTGACATCAAGTATGTTCCAACTGTTGTGTAACCATTAACACCATCCATCTGTGGAACTATTTTCACTGTAAAATCAAACTCTGTATCATTTAATAATTCCCCATTTCCTTCTCCCCCACCTTCTAGCAACCACACTTCTTTTCAGGTCCCTATGGATGTGGCTAGAGTAGGTACATCACATAAGTGAAATCATGTAGTATTTGTGCTTTATTTAACTTAGCTGGGTAATTTCACTTAGCGTAATATGCTCAAAGTTAATCTATGTTGTAGGATGTGTCAGAATTTCCTCCCTTTTTAAAGACTGAATTAGTTACAGTTATTTGTATCTACCATTTTTCTTATCTATTCATCTATACATGGACACTTGGGTTGCTTCTACCTTTTCATTATTGTGAATAAAATTTCCATGAAAGTGGTTGTACGAATATTTTTTTAAGACCATGCTTTGAATTAATTTGGGCATATACCCAGAAGTGGAATTGGTGGATCATAAGGTAACTTTATTTTTAATTTTTTGAGGAATGTCCATTTTCCTAGTGGTTATAAGCTTTTACATTGCTACTAGCAATGCACAAGGTTACAAATTTATTCAGTTTCTCTATTGCCTTGTCAGCACAAATTTTAATTTGTTTTTCTTTAAAGTAGCCTTACTAGTGGGTGTGAGATGGTATCTCAATGTAGTTTTGATTTGCATTTTCCTAATGATTAGTAGTGTTAAGCATCTTTTCATTTACTTATGGGCCATTTTTATATCTTCTTTAGAGAAAGTCTATTCCAGTCCTTTGCCCATTTTTTAATCAGGTTATTTTTGTTCTTGAGTTTTCGGGGTTCTCTATATATTCTGGATATTAATCCCTTATCACATAGGAAATTTGCAAATATTTTCTTCTGTTCTGTGGGTTGCCATTTTACTCTAAGTATCATTAGATAAACAAAAGTTTTTAATTTTGTTGAAGTCCAGTTTGGCTATTCTTTTTGTTGTTTTTGCTTTTAGTATCATTTCTAAAAATTAAACAAAAATTGCCAAATCCAGTGTTATGAACTTGCCCCCTCTGTTTTCTTATTTTTATCTTATTTATCTTTTATATATTAACCTTTTATTTATTTTTTACAGGGTTGAACTTTGGAGAGAACCAAGCAAGTCCTTGGGCATCAGCATTGTTGGTGGACGAGGAATGGGGAGTCGACTAAGCAATGGTGAAGTGATGAGGGGCATTTTCATCAAACATGTTCTTGAAGACAGTCCTGCTGGAAAAAATGGAACCTTGAAACCTGGAGATAGAATAGTCGAGGTACCCTCCGCTGTGCTTTCTGAGCTAAAATTGTCCCCCTCGTCCATGGTCTTTACCAAGGGAATCATCACCAATACACTATTACTTGACCAAACATTAGAGAAAAATGTGTCTGCAGTTAATGCATCTCTTAAGTTTGTCTCTTTCCACCCATAATTGCACCCTTAAACATATGGTGACAGATTATATGTTTTGATGTACAGACTGATGTTTGAAACTACACCCCTACCAGTTTTAAAAACATTAGCCCTGAGATAAAATAATTAAGTTCTGGTTAAAAGAACAGATCAAATTTCTTGGGGAAATAATTCTTTAGTAGTATATATACACACAATACGTTCATCATAATTAAGTGAGATTTTATTTCTAAAAGTACTTTATAGTTATTTCATTCTAAACTTTAATGGCTGAAATTTTTTTCCAAGTGAGTATTTTTTTGAGCTAAGACCCTGATTACTTTACATATAAATGCCCCCACCTTAGTCTAAGCATGTGTGTACACATATAAATGTATTTTGTTATATACAAGAGAGAAGCAATTGGTCAAATTGTACATAATTCTTTAAATCAAATCAAAGTTTAATATTTTAAATAGACTCTTCCCTCAGGAGTCACTCACTCATTTGTTTAACAAAATATTCCTGAAACAGCTGTTGCATTCCACGCGCTGTAGCAGGCTCTGGGTATCCCACAGTACACATGGCCCTCTGCTTGCCTGCCTGACATGTGGGGCAGGCCTGACAAGTTACTGCAGAGCACTGTGATAAACTTTTTAATCAGGAAAAGCATGGTTTTAGTGAAGAGGGTAGAGGAAGAGATACCTGCCCCAGACTTGCTAAGTAGTTAGGATTTACAGAGTAAACTAAAAGAGACAATTGCCAAATGGAAACCGATTGCTTCGCTATTATAAGGGCTATTTACTTTATGCAAAGGATCGACCCTCATTTTCTAAGTCCTTAAAGCACATTAAAATGCCTTACTTGTTTAAAAGAAGGTTATAGGTCAACCATTATTTTGAAATAAGCATTTGGGGGACTTTTTTGCTTATTCCTTGATTGATTATTACTGGGAGAAAGCAAGGGCTATGTATGTGGGTTTTTCCCTCCTCTGACCGCTTACAAGGAAGAGTGGTGGGTTTTCTCTCTCTTCCTGTGTACTTACCTCTCGTTACATCTTAGCCTTCTTCTAAAGAACTCTTTTTTAGTTGGAGTACTGTCTAAAATTTCCATTTTTAGATTATCACAAGGCAGTTTATATTATGAATACTTCATTATTAAGTATCTTTCACCTAACTAAAAAAAAGTAAGAAATACTTATAATTAATTCTGGAAAGGATTGATCATAGTTTGCACCAAAATATCGTTTAAATGTATTAAGAATGTTAACGTATCCCTTTAGAATTGAAAAGGATTTTGTGTGCCTGGAAAAATTCTGAATGCTGTTTAGCAGCAGTGTGTTGAGGGCTGTTGTGTTTGGGGCTTTTTCCATAAATAAGATAGCCTTGGGCTTCTGAAATCCTAGGGATTCTATACAAGTTTCTGCTAAGAATTTCTGAAAATGTATGTAGATTAGATGGGGAGAGGCCGGCAAATGATTTCTAAGTAGAGTTCTTTGAAAATGAGCAAAGATATTAAATGTCCTGTTAAAATGTCCCACTAATGGGATATATAGTACTCAGGAATACTAACTTTTACTCTATAGAGTCATTTTCAGAATACCCACTGAAAGAGATGTTAAGTATCATCTAAGTATCAATCTGAGGGAGGTTTTCAATTAAATATATGTTTTTTTAAATATGATAATGTTCTATGCAGAGATCTAATAATTTCCTTTTACAGATAATTGTGTCCACTCTGATTCTGCTATTTTTGTTCTATATACCATATTCTGGTCATTGGAAATGATAAAATTATACAGTATCCTATAGTTTTCTAACAGGATTAGCATTTGGCCTTTCAAACTGTTTTTCTCCCTCACAAACCATAGTCAGCAGAAGGTTACAAAATAACTTTCATTTCCAAGCTATTTGTAAACGAATTACTAACAAGTAAGCACAATTTCTTGGCTTCTAGCTCCTGTCGTCTCTACTGCAAAGATTCTTTTGCAAAACTAACCTCACCATAACCTGTAACTTCTGAAAGCCAGAATTTTGTTTTTAACTTCAAGCATCCCGGTGCAGAGAAAAATACACAATGAATCAGGCACCCACTCCCAAACCACTCTCTAATGAATTTGGAAAATATTTGTACAGTGACTTTCATGATGAAGTTAGTGATACTAGGCAGTTACCTTATATTATTTCTTTAATTATGCTGATTTATTAAAGGAGCAGCTGAGCAGTGTAAGGAAAGGAGAAGCAGAGCCTTGATTCTAATTGATGATTATTTCAGTTGATTATTGAAGACAGAAATCGGTGTCCAAAACAAGGGCCCACAAGTCTGCTGAACAGATGAAAAGTTCGGAAGCCTCACAGACACCCTCAATTATTTTTTATTCTGACACTGATTTTCCAGGAGCCTCCCCCAGGATCCTCAGAATTCCAGACCCACAAATTTTTCTCTTGTTCTCTAGTTTCTTGAAATGTTAAGCTGAGGCCTTCCATTGCAGGTGGATGGGCTGGACCTCAGAGATGCAAGCCATGAGCAAGCTGTGGAAGCCATTCGGAAAGCAGGCAACCCTGTAGTCTTTATGGTACAGAGCATTATAAACAGACGAAGGGTAAGCAAACGCAGAGGGCAAGGGAGGCACATCCAAGCAGTGTTCAACTTGGAATCTAAGGTGTCAAGGGCCAAGTTGTTAAGTTGTTTCAGGAAGCAAAGAAACCGAGTCTTGAAATCTTAGGGAACTTGTTAAAAGATTGTTTTGCTTGAGTTGTTGTGTAAATCCCTTTCACCTTATTTACTAAGCACTTGAGGTCTGTTTTCAACACACAGGAAGTAGGATTCATTGGTGGCCAGTGATATCTAGGTGGACAATTGTTAATTTTATTAAAGTCACAGAGTATTTATAAGAGGAATATGGTGGAGTCTTTTCCAGGTTAATAGTCTGGGACCTTTCATGAAGTCCCTTAGAAGCTAGTGAGATTACATTTTCTTTGTAAATTTATTTCCTTCCACAGAATTTTTAGTTTTTGTGATCCCATGATCACTTGTGAAGGATCTTTACTGTATTTGTCTATCCCACTGAACATTAAATTTCCGCATGATAGATTTTGTTTAAACTGTACATTTCTATACCAATGACTTCATAACCACTACCTTCCAGCCCCAATCACTGTATAGCTCTTCATTGCTATACGGTGGACAGAAATGTACCAGCTCACTTTACCATCAGTCATCACAGGTAAAATGGCTTCCTAACTATCTTTTTAAAGCAAAAGTGCATTTAGTGAAAGTTGTTGATAGAGACAATACTTTGTGAGGCTTTGTGTTTTTTATACCCCCTAACATTGCTAAAGAGGAAAATCATGCCAAGCATTTAAAACTATTTTTCTATGCCTTCTTTATGTCTCAGTAAAAAGAAAACTATTTTAATGTGCAGCGGTTCTTAAATATATTTGGACTGCAACCCCCTCAGAAAGTTTTTCAGAAACATACCAATTATAGGGGTTGCCTAGATGTAAGTAAGAATCCCTGACAGGATGGTTCTCTTGGAGATACTTTTATTAGCTTTTGGGTTGGCTGTCTTCAAAAGGAAAATGTCAGTATGTGTGAGGGGAGGTAAAAGAATGTAAAACTTAAAATCGGGATTTATAGAAAATAGATTGAACTTTTAAAATTCAGGATTTAAGATATGAATGCCCAAGTGATGGTAGAAGTAGCACACAGCTCTGTGGGTGAGATCTGTCAGTCCTCTGAGCCGTGGAATAAAGTGACTAGATCTGTCCCACCGTCCTTCCCTTTGTTGCCGAGACAGGTGTAGCGCTGTTCTGGGTGTACTGTAAGGAATGAGTTTAGTAGTTCTTCATGGAAGCCTTTATCTTCACATCTGCAGTTTTTAATCACTCAGTTGTTTATTGTTTGATAATAATTATTCATTCAGATAAGAAAATCTGCCAAATGAAGAGCTGCATCATACCACATTCTTTTCACATGCTATTCAGTTTGTTTAAATAACTATAAATCTTTCTACATTTGTTGTGTTAAACATAGACACAGCATGGTAATGTTAGTAAATGGCTGTTTAAGTTAAAGCTATTTTTGTGTGGGTGGGCTTTATTCCTTTTTTTGTTTCACTTTTAATTTCAAACTTTTATATCATTTAGGACAATACTATAAATTGCTGAATAGGATTCTCCATATTACTTTTTTAAAACTTAAACTACAAACATTGCTTTCAATGCCAGTCACATTTGCTAATGAGCTGGGAAGTGGGTTGTTTTTTTTCTTTCTTTCATGCACCTGGAAAATACTCCTGTTTCATTATATGTGGTATAATGATGCCTGATTTTATAGCAATTATTCCAGAATAAATCTTGGGTAAAATGACGTATTTACTCAAAAAGGGTTCGGGACATCTACCTCAAAATATGGCATGTTGGCTCTTGAATATTTTAAGCTAAAGGGATTTGAGAAAAGGCAGTTGCTGGAATGACTCTGGTTTTCCTTCTCCCCCTGAATCATCTTGTAAGATCCTCAGCAGGAGGTGCCCTTCCTGCCTGGAGAAAGGAGCATCCTTGTATCCAAGGTGGAAGGATGCTGAGAAGAACCTGAATGAACTGACATTGCTTACCTCCCTGCTCCCCCATTTCACCCCACTCAGCTCATGTTCTTTTGTCCCATGACACTTTCCCTGACCACCCACCTTCATCCCTCCTAGTATAAGAACACTGGGGTTTACCCTTTCTCAGGTCTTTATTTCCTTCTGAAGGATCCGTGTCTTTAAAACTTAAAATAAATCAGTACGTATATACTTTTCTCTTGTGAATCTGTTTCTTATTACAGAGATTCAGCTGGGAACCTAAGCAGGGTACAGGCATATTTTTTTCCCTTCTCTACATGTACATTTTGCTTTGGGAAATTAGAGCTAATTTTGTATTTGAAATGAGCTATACTTTATTTAATGATTTACTTCCCTATGGAAAGAAATCGAGTTTCCCATAATCTCAAGGGAAAAAACCACAAATACCTGAGTGTCTTAACAGTAAATGTGGTATTTGTAGATGGAATAGAACTTTAAGGAAATCTTACTCAGAGGGTGAAAAGCCAGTCTGTGACTCTCAGGCTGTTCAAGAACAAGACTTCCCAGGCCCAGCCCTGCTCATCCCTCTCGCGTGCACTTTGCAGAATTCCGTCCAGTTGCATCATCAAAGGAAACGGGCCCGTGAACATGGGCCCTAGAATGGTTCTGTCTTCCCCATGCCGCTTCTTCGTTAATAACATTTCTATCTCTATCAGCCTTTGGAGCTATAAGCAAGTTTCATCATGTATTTATTAATAAAAAATATAGTCTGTTTCTATAAATCGTTCCTTCATAGCAGATTCTTCCACCACTTCCTTTGCTGTGCTCATTCTGTACTTTTATATTCTAACCTCGGGGCCAAATTCTAATCCTATAAGAACTACATATTAAAAAAAAAAGAACCCAAAACACCACCAAAAACTGGAGCTCTCTTTACATACTGTATTTCTTGCCATTATGGTTTCATTTTACGTTATTCTAAAGGAAATAGACAACCAAATAATTCCTTGTATGAAGACTGCAAATAATCTCGACCTTCCGCAGCATTGGGTTTTCTGCCTAGGAAGCCTTTCTGATCTCTGCCTCGTCATTTCTCCCACCATGACATGCGGTCACATTCCTAGGCATTTGTGATCTTCTCTTTTGTAAAGCAGGCGTTGGCATTTTCAGCCGAAAAGCAGAGCCCAAGTTGAGATGAGCAGAAATGTCACGGTGCCCGTTTCCTTTTCCTGTCTCCTCTCCGTAGGAAAAACATTGCTGGAGAGCAGATTGGAGGGTGAGGTGGCACAAGCATTAGCACAGGCGCCGAGGGAGGGCAGTCTCCCCTGAGAGTGCTCCCAGGCAGGGTGGTGTCATGTGACTGCCTCCCCTCCCCACTCTCCAAGCTTGCCAGGAGAGCTTTTTTTTTATAGAGAGAAGCAACACAAACATTTCCTTGGAGCCAGAATGAATTTTAAATGTCTGCAGTTTCTCCTGAAAGATGTAGTCAATAAAAGAAAAAGATAGTGGGTATGAAGAGAAGAATTTATTGTGTTAAGGAAATTACTTTGAAAAAAAAACACAAACTACGAAAATGCTAAATTCTATCTGGCAGTCATTCTGCCTTTAATGTGTATATTCAAAGGCAATAGTACTGTCACAGGCAAGCCACAAAACCTAGGAGAAACACTCTTAAAGCCACTCTTGCAATGTTACTCAGAGCCTAATAAATGCCCCAGTAATGTGGGAACTTTTACAGGGAATTTTAAAAATATATACCAATGTTTCTACCTTTACCAAAAACAAGTAGGCAGAAATAGAGAACAACACCATATGGTGGTTCATTTAAAAAAATGTTGATTTCAGTATTTAATTAAAAAAAATACTATTGATCTTAAGCAAACTTAACAGCTAGTCAAAGTATGAAAAGTTTCCTTATTGGGAAATGAAATAAAAGACTAATGAAGTTTACCCCTGAACTAGCAGACAAATGTTTAATTTGCATTCTGGAAAAGATAAACTATTTGTTTTACAAAAAAATAAAAGAAGAAGCATAATTTGCTTTTAAATATAAATTTTGAAAACTGATATATTTCAATTTTGAAAGATAGTTACAGATACGCTGGGACAAATATTACTATGTAAAGTGGGCAGATATATATGTGTCTGTCTGGTAATAAAGTCATTCAGTGAAAATAAAAGAAATTTGGGATCCACTGGACAAAATCATCTCCCACAAGGTTTGTGGCCAGATTGAGATCAAAGTGTAGATGCAGGTCACTAGAGTTAAACCTCCATTCCAGGCTGTTTCATAAAATGCTGTTATTAATACTAGATCTGGCAGGAGCTAGTTTTACACAGTTATTTAAGTCAGTAAGTACTTTGTTCTTAAAACTGAGTTGTTGGGGGTCCATTTCTCTGGGTTCAGCGCCTCTTATGTTTCCTTCTAGAAATCCCCCTTGCCTTCCTTGACGCACAGCCTTTACCCTCAGTACAACTTCAGCAGCACTAACCCATTTGCTGATTCTCTGCAGTTCATCGCTGACAAGGTTGGATAATGCCCATTGTCTTGCCCTTGCCTTTTGCACATGTTTTGTTCTGTGTTACTGCTGTGCCTTTGTCCCCGTTCACTGTTTACTAGATTTGGGCTGGGGGAAAAACAAAACACGACAACTGTGTGTTTGGAGTGGGCATGTAAATCCTTTCTTAAGCGCGTTCTTGCCAGAACGTTTTTATAGCTGAATTAGATGGTCCTTCTGAAGAGTAAGGGGTGATTGTGAGTTCAGTGTCTTTTCTGTATTTTGCTGTGCGTTACATTTTCTGATACTTAAGTCTTTGTTAGTTGTCAGATATATGGACTGCTGCCACATAATTTCTTTAAACAGTGTGTCGGTTTAAATCTTTAACAGACCTAAACAAGGTGGTCCTAAAAGCTCTCCTAGGAGTTAACCACTCCACGGAAAATCGTGTACGTATAGAGCCTGTGAAATAGTCATACAGTGCATCCATGTCAATGCCTGACTCAGGAAATGTGTAGCTGGTGCAATGGTTGTAAATCTGTACTTGGGATATTCTCATAACTGATGGAGTTATAGATCCAAAACTGAAACCAAAAATTGCAAGGCTAAAGATACCATAATGCAATTGTGAAAAGGAAGAAAGCTGTGAATAATTTCTCTCAGGAAGCATTTTATGAATATTCATTGGAATTTCATGGTATGGTAACGAGAAAAAACAAAGACTACATCTCTGAAGGAATATGTTTTCTGTTACTCTAGGAATTGCAGAATTCAAGTAGAGTTGTCTTCCATTGTTCCCCAACTAACCCTTTTGCTCCCACACCATTTAAGGTTTGTCCGAGTGTGAAGTTTTCATGAGTACGTGGTGTGCTGTCATGTGCTGTGTGTGTACATTACACTGTGTGCGTACATGGCATGGAGTGATTTCAAGTTCTGTTGCATGTTTACCAATGAAAACTAATCCATCTTTGTTAAACAGCTACATTTTTATTAACAGACTTTTAAGAAGTGTCAGTGACAAGCTACTATACTATCTCAGTGAGAATGAATGTTTTAGGGGCAGTGAAATAGAACACCTGGTTGACTTTAGTAAACATGCATGGATTTGTTTTATGATTCCTCAGTTATGGTAAGGCACCCTTTCATTTATACTCACAGCATAGAAATATGCCTAAGATCCTGAACAGTTTGTAGGCAAGCAGGCTTTGTTTATTTGTTTTTAAGGAAAACAACAACTCAGAACAACTATGCAGTAAGTAATACCTATAAAATGCCCATCAATTTATTAAAATATAGGAAAGTTAAATTGATTTTTTCTATTTTTTAAGTTTAAATGAGCCCAATTCATGTTTGCTAACATTTCCCACTGTTATAAAGAAGTAATTTTTTTATTTCAATTAGAAAAATTTTAAATTACATATCCCCCACCAATTTAATATTTTTAATGAGCCTTTATTTGGGTCACATTAGGTTTTTTGCTTGTTCACTTTTTATTTGTAGATTGTTAATTTGAGAGTTTTGTGGCCCAGCATTTGGGAAGGTAACAGGCGGTTGTTTACACTAGTGATTATTGTCTGTTTGGGCAATTGTGTGTAAACTGAATATTTTAATCAGCACATTCTGTAATTTGAAAAATCGGTTGCCCTGTAAGTCTCTATCAATAAGTTTTGCCAGAAAAGCAGTAGTAATTCATGTTTATTATGATCATTGTGTGGTAGCTTAGAACCCTAAAGGGCTTTATGAATCATTAAAGAAAGATTACATTCAGTACCATATAATTTTATTATTAGGTGTATTTTGTGGTATTCTGATTCTGACACCAATTAATAATTCCTAAGTATTTCTGCCTATCATTTTGTGTGTTTTGTAAGAAGTTTTTTATTTTTAAATCACAGCCTTTTTTCTAAATATACACGTAACATAAAATAAGGCATATTAGCGGGATTTTGTGTGGAATGAAAGGTAAAATAAAGAAGAATAGGAAAATAGAGATTCAAGCATCAAGGATAGTGTCGTACCAGGGTTAGAACGTTAGCTGGTATCTCTGAGCTTTGAATTAGATACTTAACTGTCTTACTGTGGAAACTGGACGAGACAGCTTGCATGATGGAAAGTACATTGGGTTGGGTTAAGAATTAAGCAAAAAGATCTCTAGTGCTACTGTGTGATTTCAATCAAAACATTTCATTTTTCATGGCCTCAGGTTATTAATCCACAAAATGAATCCATTGAGTTAAAGTCTTTCTAAACTCTAATAATTTGTTTGATTATCTACAACTTGATTATACCAAGTCTTTTCTTTGGATTAGGACCAAGTGTACCATTCTTTGGTTTTAGATGCAGTTTTTTCCCATGTTTTCTCATTTACCTTTTGGGCTATTTTGACAAGGAAATGAAGGTGCTGTCCCTCAAAGCCATCCCTCAGACCCAGGTCTGTGTCCTCCATGTTAACAAACTGGCTCCCTGGGCGATGAACCTGCATGCGTAACATTTTCAGGGCTACATTGAGCCATTTGGAGAGAGGATTCCGGTAGCAATAAAAAGTTGTTTATATGTAGTCTTACTAACAGGCTTTGAACGTCTTTGTTTTTTGTGTTTGTTTGTTTGTTTGTTTTATTAATTCATGGCTATTTTTTTCTAGTTTCTTGGAATACTTTTCTAGATCCCCCAGATCTTGCCCAGACCCTTGGACATTTATAACTTTTGAATGAAAGTTCTTTTCCAGAAGGGGAAGTTGTATAGTTTTTCATCTTCAGTTATTGAATAAGTTTATCACCTTAAAATACCAAATAACAATTTAATAATTGTTTTCGAACATACCACTTCGTTTGTATGAAGTTTACCTGAATCCTGTTTACCAATTGGTAAATATATCTATTTCCCCCCATTATTTACGTATAATATCTTTTAAAGTCAGTTTTTTATTTTTTACATTATTTTCTTATTTCTTTTTCTCGCTTTTTCCCCCTTGGATTTTGCGCATACCCACAGCCTTTCTCTTGTTCCCACAGGCACCCAGTCAGTCAGAAACAGAGCCAGAGAAGGCTCTGTTGTGCCATGTGCCTCTGCCCCCTCCTTCAACATTTGCAGAAATGAGTGGAGATCATGCCCAGTCATCTGCAAGCAGGGTCTCAGAAGAAGGGGACAAAGAGGATGAGTTTGGTTACAGCTGGAGTAAGTTGTCTTGTCAGTAATGCATTTAATTGTCAGAGGTATTAAAATAGCTCTGTGTTTCTCCAGGCTGATGCCCTGGATATGAATAAGGATGTTTCAACTTTGGTTATAAATACTGCAGTTTTGTGTAGAAGAAGAAAAAAACAAAAAAAACACTGGTTTTGCTTGAATACAGCATGCATTCCCAAGGCATGAAATCATTTTCTTCCCTTCCAGTCTGCATTCCTGTGAAAGCCCACTTTGCCATTTACATGAGAACTAAATAGGGACTGCGGGGCACTCTCTCAGAAGCTAGGACTGGGCCAGTTTCCTGTGGTCTTGAACTAGTAGTCTCCCCTCTCTAGGTCTCAGAGTCCTCCCATTGTTGCTATTCTTCCTCTAATTTTGGTATTTTCTCTACTAGGGTGGTAATACAGTGTAATTGTTGATATAACAACTTTGGGCATTTGGCAGTTTAACCACCTCTCAGTACTAGCTTAGTGGTTTGTCCCTCTCCTTTTTAAAATACAGTGTTTACCTCCAGTTGCTAACATTAAATTAGATAATGTCTGAGGAATGCTGACCACAATTCCTGATGCACAGGAAGCATGGAAAGGCAGCTGTTGTTAGGATCACAGGGGTGTCTTATTTCCTAAGGAGAAAAACCATTTTACAGGGCAATGTTAAAAATTCAGCCAAAAGTTATAACTGTCAGGACTTTAAAAAGTTTCATTTTAAAAAGTATAATTATTTCTTTTACGATAAATGGCACGCTTTTCAGAAATAAAGAGGGTAAAGGGTGTGTTGCTAGATTCTAAGATTCAGGAAATGGCAGTTTATGAAATTGATCCAATTAAGAATCAATATAGAATACATGACAAATGGCAGTTTATGAAATTGATCCAATTAAGAATCAATATAGAATACATGACATCAGTGATGTAGTAATATTTTCTAAAGTTTACAGTTCTCAGTTTATTTTCAATGAAATTAGAGTATATTACTAATCCACCAGAATATACTCTGAGGAAAACATTAAATGGAATATTTCAGTTACCTATTGTCATGTCACAAGCTATCCAAAACTTGATGGCTTAACAAAGCAGTTTCTTACTAATCTGTCAAGGAGCTATAGTTGAGTGGATTAACTGGGACGGGGCCTCTAGCATGGCTCTCTCACAGCCTGAAATTAGCGCTGCTATTGGCTGATTCCTCCACTGTGCCTGTGGCTAGGGACCTACACTTGACCTTGCCTTCTCAGTTTAAAGAATTAATTCTAACTATTGAACATGTGGGATGGAAGATATGGATGGTCTAATCTACTTAGGACAAGTGTCCAAAAGCTGGGACAGGTACATCGAATTGTCCTGACTTGATGGCTCTATGCAATAATGAACCCATTCCCTTTATTCTGGATATATGGACCAACCAACTGTGCAACATGATGTGACATACAGTGTAGAGTTTCCTGTGGAGAAAAGCTTCCACTGACCAATCAAGATGAATACTCCCACGCTGGACAGGTAGCTCAGTTAGTTACAGCAATGGTTGGCAAACTCATTAGTCAATAGAGCCAAATATCAATGATTAAAATTTCTTTTGAGAGTCAAATTTTTTAAACTTCTAATGCCACTTCTTCCAAATAGACTCGCCAAGACCGTGGTATTTTGTGGAAGAGCCAACTCAAGGGGCTAAAGAGCCACATGTGGCTCGCAAGCCAGAGTTTGCCGACCACTGGGTTAGAGCATTGTCCCAATACATCAAGGTTACTGGTTTGATCTCTAGTCAGAACACAGGAAGCAAACCAAAGATTGCTTATATAGTGCAATAACAAATCTTTCTCTTCCTCTCTCTCTCTCTAAAAGTCAATAAAAATATAAATTAAAAATAAATAGCCTGGACAGCATGGTTTAGTGGTTGAGCTTCAATTTATGAACCAAGAGGTCACAGTTCAAATCCTGGTCAGGGCACATGCCCTGGTTATGGGCTTGACCCCCATTGTGCAGCCTGCAGGCGGCAGCCAATCAATGATTCTCTCACGTTGATGTTTCTATCTCTCTCCCCCTTTCCCTTCTCTGAAATCAGTAAAAAAATATTTTTTTTTAGAAAAAGATGAATATTCAGTGTATTCTCCTCTGAAAATAGTAAATTAAATTTCTGTTTTAATCATAAGCTGAGAGTTTGTTAATGTGATCACTCTTGGACCTGATCACCCAGGTACACTGATTAATCAGACATTATACTCTCTGCACCCTCGATGCAAAGAAATTCCTTAAAGTATGGGCCCATGTAGCCAATCTACTTCACTTTTCTTAACTGCCAAGCATTATTTTGGGACAAGTAATGCCCTTTTGAGGCTATTCTAAGTAGCATTTGACTATGAGTTAACTCTCAATACCTATACTCTTATTGTTGTTACGTGTAGAAAATATCAGAGAACGTTATGGGACTCTGAACGGCGAGCTGCATATGATTGAACTGGAGAAAGGTCGGAGTGGTTTGGGTCTAAGTCTTGCTGGGAACAAAGACCGATCCAGGATGAGTGTCTTTATAGTGGGGATTGATCCAAATGGAGCAGCTGGGAAAGATGGTCGGTTGCAGATTGCAGATGAACTTCTAGAGGTAATTTCTTGTGGAAAATGCTGAATTTACTTTTGCAGAATTGGTGCGGAGGAATCATTAGTTTCTAGAAAATTCACCTGGGCCTCATAAAGTGATGGAGAAAACTATTGCTTGCCTAATAAAATAGATGCATTACCGCAAATTTGGCACTAAAGCAAATCTCTACTAAGTAGCATCCATTTTCCCATTAACTTTAATTTAAAGGTCATGACTATGTAGCACCAGAAACAATTTTTCCCCAAGACATTAATAAAGATTACACTTCAAAAACTTTTTTGTGTGTGTACTGCATTTTTATTAAGAGCTTTTGAAAAGCCAAATGACCAATCACTCCCCATGATGAGATTGGCCCTCTGGACATCTGAAAGTTGTATTGCTAATAGTACAAGTAACAGATGTTGGGTGCATTGGGGTCAAGGTTAAGTCTAAATATCTAAAACAGTAACTCAGCCCTCCAAACAAAATAAACTTGTGGACCATACTTTATAGTTTTAAAACTGTATCTGCTTGTTTTGTTTGCCCTTAGCTCCTATAGGCTGGAATCCATGTTTTTATGTTGTCTTAATGTTCTTCCCATTGCTTGTGTATTTCTCTATTGGTTAGAAAGGCTCAGTCAGCAATGGCTAAATGACTAGAACAGCAGTCACTAACCGGTGGTCTGTGCATCACTGGTGGTCCGTGAGGTCCGAAAGGTTGGTGACCGCTGGACTAGAAGACCAGCAGTTTTCATCAGGTGCTGTGTTGCATAGACACAATGTACTGCCAAATCCTGATTCTATCAGCATTGTTTCTCCCAGTGGCCCATGCCCAAGCCTTGAGTTTTGAGACTAATTAGAAAATGTGACAGTATAGGGCTTTTCTGGATGCTCTGTGCAGATCACATGTGCTGCCACAGAGCCCCTGCTTTGTACAAAGTGCACTGAAACTCAGTGCCTGCCAGGAAATTCACTGTCTGCTCTCCTTCAGTCAGTCCAAGTGCTGCCTCCTTAGACCTTGGAGCTCACACCATATGATACCATTTTAATGTCGGCTTCTAATTGAGCTTTTCTTTATTCACCATTAAAATCAGGTTCATGTTCTGGGAAGAACGGATATACATATATACACACACACACACACACACACACACACACACATACATACACACACACACATACACACACATACACGCACATGCATACATATACATATATATACACACACATACATATATACACACATACATATATATATTAGAGGCCCGATGCACAAAATTCATGCAAGGGCCTTGGCCCCGGCCCCCACCTGCTGCCACCATGGCCTCTACCCACTGCGGCTTTGTCCAGAAAGAAGGATATCTGGTCTAATTAATATATTATGCTTTTATTATATAGATGAAATATTATTTTAAAATAAGGGAAACAGCCCTAACTGGTTTGGCTCAGTTTTTAAAGCATCAGCCTGCGGACTGAAGAGTCCCAGGTTTGATTTCAGTCAAGGGCATGTACCTTGGTTGCAGGCACATCCCCAGTGGAGGGGTATGCAGGAGGCAGCTGATTGATGTTTCTCTCTCATCACTGTTTCTTACTCTCTATTCTTCTCCTTTCCTCTTTGTAAAAAGATCAATAAAATATCTTTGAAAAATAAAATAAAATAAGGAAAACATATTTAATTAGCTAGATAGAATTATAAAAACTTTTAAAAACTAAAATTCTAGGCTCAGTTAATGATATTTATTTCCCATAGATCAATGGGCAAATTTTATATGGAAGAAGTCATCAGAATGCTTCCTCAATCATTAAATGTGCCCCTTCTAAAGTGAAAATAATTTTCATCAGGTGAGTATTTTCTTTTTCTGGTTTACTAAATAATGTCCATTAGCCTTTCAGTTCTGTTATATTTTGAATGAAAATAAAGCATTTATAAATGTTTTATTGTTGCAGTTCCAGGTCTTTGGGGTTACAGAATTTTCTCTATTAATCTTTCTGAGTCTTAAAGTAAAATGTTGAAATAATATAAAGATGTGATAAGTCAGTGCATTTCTTTTTAGGAATAAAGATGCAGTAAGTCAGATGGCTGTGTGTCCTGGAAATACAGTAGAATCTTTGCCTTCTACCTCAGAGAATCTTCAAAATAAGGAGGTATGTAGCTCATTTTTGTTTCTCGGGGAAGATTTGATTGCTATGCCACTTCTTAATTCACCTAACAATTACAGAACTCTTACAAGACTGTCAAAGATAAGTAAGTCATAGCCTTGGCCTCCATGGAGGTTTTAACCCAGTACAAGAAGCACTCAAGTAAGTAAGCTCACCACTAACATTAAAGTTATTAGTAAAGTTCACTTAGAGAATAATGAATAATGAAGGTAGAAGAGGAGGTACCAATTCCACCTCGAGAGAGGGAGAATAGGATTTATAGAGGAGATGACGTGTAGGTTGGAAGTAGAAAACTTGGGAGCCCAAAGAAGCAGAGGATTGAATAATGTTGTAGAATATCTGGAAAATGCAGACAACTGAAATTTGCAGAGCATATTGAACAGCATGAGGCAGGGAATGGGGAGCTGGTGAGGCAGGGTCACTGGCAAGGGAAGGAGGAGGGTCAGATCATAGGAATATGATGAAGACTTTGTCTTGGAGGCCATGTTGTTGGGAACGCTAGAATCAGAACTGTAATTTTTGAAGACATCTCTGGAAATGGTGCAGAGAAAAATCAGAGGTTGCTGGGAAGAAAAGTTAAGTAAAGGGGAATAAGAAAATTATCAGAGTAGTTCAGGAGAAAGATAATGAGGTCCTAACTGATATAAAAAATAAAAAATGCAAATAGTGACATCAGATGTTTAGGATCCAAATTGACATTACTTCATCCCCAACTGAATGTACTCATTAAGGAAAAAATGAGTGATTGAGAATTTATTTATCCAACAAATAGTTATAGGGTGTCTGCCTGATTGAATCAGGTACTGTTCTTTGGGCAGGGAATAGACTGGTGGGTGAGACAGATAAGATGCACAAGGCTTCCAGATGTCTGACTGGGTGACTTGATGGATGGGTGACTTTTACCAAAATGTGTAAATAAATAAAAAGAGGAATAAGTATTTGTAAAGCTAGAAGACATGTATTAAGCAGCCTAAGAGTGAAGTTTAGTTTACATTGGGACATTTGGTCAAGAGTTTAGAGATGAATTCTCTTAGATGCAGATTTGGTGTGAAAGCTGAGGCACTTGACTACAGAGAACATTTAGGGAGAGCAGGGCCAAGTATGTAATAACAGGATTATGTAATCATCAGGAAGAAGGCTGATACATATGGTCACAGATGATGAAGTAGAGCCAGGAGTTGATGAAATAGCAATCGATGAAACCACATTTCAAGAAGAATGGGCCCTGACCGGTGTGGCTCAGTTGGTTGGGCATTGACCTGTGTACCAAAAGGTTGCTGGTTCAGCTCCAGATCAGGGCCCATGTCCCCATTTGCAAGCTCCTAGTACATGAGGCAGCTGATGTTGTGCACTCACATGGATGTTTCTTTTTCTTTTCCTCTCTCTCTAAAAATTGATTTTAAAATACTTTTTAAAAAGCCATGGATCTTCATTGTCCCTATAGTTAAAGCTGATATATCCATCTATATAAAAACCTGATATGCTAAGTATCTGACCTGTTTGGTCAGTGGACTGTTTGGTCAAAAATAGTGAGAAAATTAGAGGAGCCATGAGTATCATCAGTGATAAAAGGTATTCCCTCAATAAACAAATAAGCATTTGGTCAGTTGACTGGTCAACTGCTCAACCAGTCACTATGATGCACATTGATCACCAGGGGGCAGATACTGTGACTGCTAGGTTAGCTTGCTGCTGGGGTCTGGCTGATTGGAACTGGGCAGATAGGCTGGACATACCCTGGAGTGTATCCCTCCCCCATAGTCCCTCCCTGGCCAGCCTGCGAGCCTCAATCAACCCCAATCTGGACTGGGCGTGACAGGCTGGACACTTCCTGAAACCTTCCCTCAATCCCTCCCCAGCCTCTAAAATATTTTTTCTAATTAATTTCCTTTCAGTGTACACAAATCCGTGCACTGGTCCTCTAGTATATAAATAACAACCCACCCAAACATTTTAAAAAATAGAAGGGCATATTCTACAACCTTTAATACTGCAAAGATGTAAGAAAAAATGATTAAAGAATGTCCATTGGAGTTGGCAGTTAGGAGATTATTAGTGATTTCTGAGAAAGCAAATAATGAGTTAGAAGTTAAGTCAAAGAAGGCAGTGGCTAGAAGGTGACAAAAAAAGAGTTTTTGGTGGAAGTACTCTTTTTATTTGGAAAGCTTTGGCTAAATGTTTCTGATGAATAGAAGAAAGTACTGGTAATAGAATAAATAGAAAATTAGAGGAGCCATGAGCTTCATCAGTGAGAAAAGTACAAAAAGGAAACACTATTCCCTCAATAAACAAATAAGCATTGGGCTTTATCTGTACGTAAGACAACTGAACTATTGTCTCCTGGTGAACTGAATCAAGTGGTTTTCCATGATTAAAAAGAACATTTTATTTTCATATGGGTTATACCAATCATGTTCTTAGTGAAATAGAGTATTAACAGTTTTCAGGTAGAACATTTAATAGCTCCTAAATTCACTTGATGGTTAACACGGTAAAGAATAGTGAATGTTACCTCTGCTGTGTTGTTTCATTGAGTTTCACTGTTTTGTAGCTGGATTGCTCCTAGATTTCATTATAGGATAAATCAAGGCAGTTTGAAAGACCACATTGTGTCTCTGCTCTAAAATAACTGCTCTCTAAACTCACCTCAATAGTATTTTGGAGAGAATATACTGTTTTCTCCAAATAGTAATAATGAATTACAATATGTAAAATAATTTTTGACTAAGTGGCTCTTATATTTGAACAAACAAAAATACATGACACTACATTTTGCCATTTTTTTCTACCAGGCTGAACCAAGTGTTGCCACTTCCGATGCAGCTGTGGACTTCAGTTCACTTACAAATGTGCAACATCTGGAGCTTCCCAAGGTAAATCTGCTCTGAATTGGAGTGAAATGATATTCACATTGCTGTTCTCATCCACTGGTTCTCAAAGTGTGGTCTCCACCAGCAACATCTGTCAGCATTACCTAGAAACTTGTTAGAAATGCAGGTGCTTAGGGCCACTCAGACCTACTGAATAGTGGGGTGGCCCACAGTCTGTTTCAGAAAACCTCAGTGATTGCAATGAATGCTGAAAGGTGAGAACCACTGTGCTAATTGATATTTTAGGAGGGACTCTCCTTTTCCTCCTTTATGTCACCCCAAGGTATGAGATTTTGTGGTCCCTCCTTTTATCTATTTATCAGGGATCTGCCAAGAGGGAAATTAAAGAATAAAGAAACAGAAATGATGGTTTCTTTTCCTTCATAAAACTGAAAGCTCAAATTCTAGAAGTTTCACCAATAGACATCGATGAATAATTTGCTTTTGAGAAGATCAGAACCTTAAGTTCAAATGACCACTTTAAGAAGTAGTTTGCTGAATAGAAACCTGTACAGGCTGTCGGGTACTGCAGGGCCATGTTGATCTGCAGGTGGACAGTGGATGAACGGGAGCACAGCCAGAAAGAGCATTGGAGAGTTGAGGGAGAAGAGGAAGGAGGAAGGAAGAGTGTGGGATAGGAGGGTACTTACATGAGATGCTGTCACGCTCCAGGTGTGAGGCTGAGCGTTAGAAGCAGTGCCTCAGGGCTGAGTCCCCACTCCATCAGGTATACACTTGACACATTGTGTGATCTTACTTGGCCTCAGTGTTCTCACCTGTAAATTGGAGAGGACAATATGATCTTTGATGTAGGTAATTTTAAAGATTAAATGAGTTATTTATCAAGTCGTTGGCATAATGCCTGCCACATGGTCAGACCCTGTTAAATATTTAGGAAAAAAAATACTGTGACTTTATTGGTTGCTTTTTTAAAATATATAATTCTGCATATATATGTAAGAGAAGTCCTTCTTAATGGGCAATTCATATTGTAGGTTAGAGAGAAAAGAACAGAAGTCATTAAGGCATTTTCCTCTTCTACTAAGAAGTCTATACACTTCAAGAATCCCTCATTCTATTTCCGTGTAAGAGAGCTAATACCTCCCTCTTTCCCCTGCTTATTTCAGTGTTGTGTTACTTTTCCCAGGTCCCAAATATGTTCCTTGTAAAAATCCTCTACTTCATCAAACTGACTTGAATCAAGAGCTCATGAAGATTAGTTTAAGAATTCATCTCTCCTTGCCTTTGTTTATATCAGGATGTCCTTTTGTAGTTTTTTTAAAGCTTATCCAAATCCTACATAACTCAAGACCCAGCATAACTCACCTCTGTTTATTTAGAAATATTTCTTCAATATTCTGGCCTATATAATGCTTACTATTAATGCCTTGATTTACTTGTCATGTAATCAAGAACATATCCCTTATGCTAAACATTCAGGTGAGTGTATATCTGTACATTTAAATTGCATGTTGAGAGAAGTAATAACTCTTACACTTTCTCTCCCATTATCTTATGTGGAATTGTGTACCATAGTTCATACTAAGCATTAGGGAGGGAAGAATAAATGTATGCTTACACATAGTATGTGCACCAGGTGAAATATGTTAAGATCGGGAGAGTCAGGAAGGAGAGAATAGTTTTTGGATGAAAATTCGGACTCATGTAACAAGTCATTTTGAGTTATATTTTTACTCCTTAGAAACACTCTTGACAGGTCTATTTTTTTCTTTTTAATTCTTAAGTGGGAATATAAAAGTATAAACAAAGAGCTCATAATGTGTATGTGGTTTATAAATGAACTCCCAGTCGCTGACTGAAATGCCAATTCAGTTTAACAGACATATTTTTTGTTAAAGATTTCTTTTTAGCCCATTTTGCTGTAGGGAAATACATGTACATCAAAGCAGGTAACAATATTACATGATTGCCAGAGATCTGTTTCATTTCCACTTAATTTTATACTATGAGTAGAAGCTCAGTGCACAAAATTTGTGCACAGGTAGGGTCCCTAGTGGCTGCTGGCTGCCAGCCAGGTCCTTCCTTCCCATGGCTGTCTGCCTCTGCTGCCTGTTGGGGCCTCCTCTCCCCCTGGTCGAACTCCTGGTCAAATTCTCAGTCGAGGGGACAATTTGCATATTAGGCTTTTATTATACAGGATGACAGTCTTCAAATACAATTAAGAGTTTTTCTTCTAAATTTGCAGGTCTCTTCCAACTTTAAAACAGTCCTGATAATAAGAGTAGTTTGTTTAGTTTATTTCTACTTTTAATTCCTGTTTACTTTTTTTTAGCTCTTTAATTGTACAACTGTTCCTCCATAAATACATTTCCTTAATTTGTTTCACATTCCCCTTATGGTGATGTTTTAATAACTAGCTCAAAACAAAGTTTCTCAGATCTATTTTTATTAAGGATTCTGTATGCTGTGGCTGAAGTGGGGGGAAAAATTGAGCAATTAGAAAAGAAATTGCACACTCACCCCATTATCCTTACCTGAAAATTCATTATTATCTATATATGTGTATGTATTTGTTTTTGTAGTATATTCTAAGTGGTATTGCAGCATATTTATATAAAAACAGACTCCATCAGTCTTAAAGAATGGATTTGTGGCCTCAGGACAGTTGACCTTGTGGCTTAGCTATGTCATCAGAGCCCATTCCTCCTGCTCCTACACAGCTATAAACAGTGGCAGCTTGACCCCAATACCGGTCGTGTTCATAGTTTTAGAGTGGCTATAAACCATAATAGGGGTCCAGGGCTACTTCTTTCTCATATAGTGGGGTTTGGGAGATAGAATGACTCTCAAAATTCTGAGCAAAACTCCTGAAATTCATCCTAATTGAACCAGTTCAGATCAGACACCTTTTCCTGAACCATAGAATAGAATTGTGCAGCTAACTTCATTCATTCAGATTCTATCTGTGGAGCTACATAGGAAATTCCCTCCAAAGTTAATGATTAAAACAGTAGGCATTTATTATTCTCATCGTTTCTTGGGGACAGGAATTTGGGAGCAGTTTAGCTGGGTGGACTGGTTCCAAATCACTTGTACAGTTGTCAAAAGACTGCCAGCTAGGGCTGCAACTGGTCCGAAGATTTGGTTGGTGCTGGAGGAGCCACAGAAACCAAGATGGTTTACTTACAGGGCTGCGGGCAAGACGCTTATTTCCTCTGCATGGAGCTGCTCTGGTGCCCTCATGGGATGGCCCCTGGCATGGCAAATGACCCAAGAAAAAGAACACAGAGGAAGCTCAGATGCCCTTTTTGACAAAGTTGTGGAATTGCACATCATCACTTCTCCTTTATTTTGTTTATTACCATCACATCACCAAGTCTAGCCCTGCTCAAGAATCCCTTCTTGAAGGGAAGAGTATCAAAGGGTTTGTGTACATATTTGAACACCATCACTGAAAACAGGCAGAGACAGAGGGGGAGAGTGTGTGTGTTATTTGAGGCAGCAGAGGGAAAGGGACTGGATAATCTAAGGAAAATGAGTTTGTATATGAGTTTGTACAAAGGAGTAAGTTGAGAATGAGTGTTAGATAAACAGCCAGCAAATGCCTGCTGTAATAGTAAGGAACTTGCCTGACTACAATAGAGAATAATAGAATAAATACTCTATGACTCACTATAGAGTGTATCTACTATATATCTCACTATAGATATAGAGTATTACTTATTCAAACAAATGTTTCTTTGTAACAATAGCAAAGACCATTACTGTGGAAAATCCCAAATAGAGGGTAACCAAATGGTTTACACTTTGCATTGGCATTGAGATTTGCCAGTGTGGTAGCATACCGATCTTCCTACTCCTCAATCCTGATTCTTTGACTGCTGGATCAGAATTTGGGGTTTCAGAATACTGGCATGTTTAAAGAATTCATCTGAAATAACTTTGGTTTTGTCCTGTAGAATTATTAGCAGAAGGAATATGTGTCAGAACAACACTTGTATAATGCATCGAGCTTTCAAGCCCTTTCTTACTGCACTTGATCCTCACAGCAGCGTTGTTGTTAGGCAAATATTATTATTCATTTTTTGTTTGTTCTTAGATAAGAAAGTTGAGTTTTAGAGATATTAAGTGGCATATCCAGATTTCTATAGCTAGGCAGGAAGTAAATTAGGACCGAGTTCTGTTCACCCTAAAAGTGCAGCTTTATCTTCTGTACATAACCGATTGCCTGAAGGAGAGCAGTGGTGGACAGATGCACAGGGAGAGCCTGCAGGTTGTCAGGTGTTTAGTGTCTCGCTCAGAAAAGCCACAAGCTGGCAATCTTTAAACTTAGGGAACCTTGCCTGGATGTCATGGAAATGATCAGAAAGGCCTGATAGCGAGCTTGGGCTTCATTAGAAATATGGCGAGATTCCCTTTTCTCTTTTTTGCTTTACATTTCCCTGGATGCAGATTGTAGTGGAAGAGGAGCGCAGCTCAAACCAGAATGAAAATCTTAAATCCTGTTTTAGTTTTTGAGCATTTATATTAAACACTATTACGGAACATTTGGTTTTGATAAGAGCAAATGTGGAAAATACAAAGTAGGTGTGGCTGTCTAGCCTTGCCAGGTGTTCAGGGCAGGTCCTTGAGCTCAGAGTTGAAAGCATTTTCACTCTACACCAGATCAAAACACAGGTCCCTAGAGAAACCCCACTGGGTCCAGAGCCCCAGAAGGAACACAGCTTGCAGCAGTCATTGCAGCCTAATTGCTAAAGAAAGAGGCACAGAGGGGGCGAAGGAGCCAGGCTCGGGTGTTATTTGCAAGCCTAGACCAGAACGAGGAAGCAGGGGGATGCTTTGATTCAGCCAGCCAGTTGCACACAAGAAAATTCTCAAAAATCATATGCTCATTGAATTACTGATTGCATTTTTTGTTCCCAGAATATTTTGCTAAGTTACTAGAGATATGTTGCTGTATACATATGCTAAAGATACTGGAGGTAGTAGACATTTGGGAGAAGTGAAAATACTGGGTAAGGCCAAAGTATGTTTACAGTTGTGGGTATGGAAAAGACAGTTTATTTTCCTGTATTATTATGGATTAATTATTGAATTAGAAACAACTGTAAACCCACTTTTGCTCTACTCTGTATTTGAATATTTGATCGAGGAGAATTTATTCCCATTTTAAAAAACTTGAAAGGTTGCTTAAGAAAAGAAGAAATTTCTAATAATAGATGTTAGAACAGTTTGAGTTTCTTTTTAGGCCCCTGGACAGATGATGATGTTCAGAAATTAATGGCCGTATACCTTTCCATTTGAGTAAATTTGATGTTTCAGATTTTCTGACCGTTCTTGTTTGTATTTCTCTAGGATCAAGGGGGTTTGGGCATTGCTATCAGTGAAGAAGACACACTCAGAGGAGTCATCATAAAGAGTCTGACAGAGCATGGGGTCGCGGCCAAGGTGAGGCCTCCCCCTTTTCATGTCCGAAAGTGGTGGAGGAGAAAGTTACTTCTGCAGAATCATTCAAACCTGCCATGCTTCCATTTAGGATGGGCGGCTCAAAGTTGGAGATCAGATCCTGGCTATCGATGATGAAGTTGTTGTTGGCTATCCTGTTGAAAAGGTATTTTTTTCTTAAAACAAAAAACAAATTGTGCTGTGAATTCATCCTTAAGCCTGGCCACAGTATGTTTGTGTGCATGGGGCCCTGTGTTTGTCTGTGTGGATGGCCATAGGAAATTAGAGTTAGGTGGCTATAATAGACAGATAGCCTTAAGGAAGAGAAGAGATTATTTGGAAGTTCTTCAATTTTTGTTTTCTATTTTTCAGTGAAGGCAATGTTGAGCTATTTTCTGTTGCCTGGTAAATTCAGTAGTTAGTGGACATTTTTTATAAATATCATTATTTTCTCTGAGGAAAAGTTTAGACTTCTAAACAAGGGTCAACTCAGTGTTAAGACCACAGGAACATTTTTTATGTAAGTTAGGTCCCCTAACTAGCCACTATGCATATTGCTTTATAAGCAGATTTTAGGACTCGGCCATTAAATATGAAATAAAGCCAGCTGAGTTTAGTCCAAAAGGTATGTATAACTTTTATTGGGATTAACATTTATTTGTACCTGCGTTTCCTCTTCCTCAGAAGTGCTCATAATCCTTAGGAATCTCTAGGAGCAAGACTCTTTGAGAGTCGGTGTTCAAGCGTTTCCATTTCTACATTGGCCAGCAAGAAGCTGAAATTACTTGTTCCATTTTGTTTTAATGGTAGAAATTGAACCCTTAACTCGCATAACTTTCCATTTGACTTGATTTTTCTGTTGCATAGTTTTCTTTATCCTGCTTTTTGTTTTCAGATCTCTATTGAGAGTATTATAGATGTCCTTCCCATAGCAATTCCATTTTTTAAATGTTTGTGTAGGCTGCTTCAGATTCTCTGTAGAGTCAGGAGTGGTAAAATGCCCCATATATATTCCAGGTTGTAGTGATCCAAAGAAATGGACATACTTAATTGGAAATATACGAAGTTGAAAGCCCTTTACTTACATAAGGAAGAGTCGAGTCAGACTTAGACTTATAGTGGTAGGTACCTGTGGCCCTAATATTAGACAATTAAGGAAACTAGAATGAAACTATAACCATTCTTTCTTGGCCCCTTAAATCTTGACAAGGAAAGAATTTGCCTCTGACTTTTCTCTCCACCAGAGATGATTTCAGATTCCAATTATAATAGTGACTTAGTTGTATATGTCTGCTAATGTGACTTTGAATTTTGTTTCCTCTTCATACCAACGCTCTGCCAGTTTATTAGCCTTTTGAAAACAACAAAGACGACAGTGAAACTTACCATTCGGGCTAAGAATCCAGATTCCCAGGCTGTTGCTTCAGCAGCTGGTACAACCAATGGCGAAAAAAAGAACAGTTCCCCGTCTCTGATGGTCCCGCCAGCTGGCTCCCCAGAACCGGAGCCCGTCCGAAGTAAGGGCTGGTCTCGTGAGTCCTGCACACGTGGCACCCTTGGCACACTCAGGCTCAGCAGCAGTCTCCACTTGGGAGCCAGCTGCCTGCCTGGAAATCGGTGTTGAAAGGCTGTAGTTAGGATACCCAGTACCCTTTGGTGCAAGCTGTATATGGGGCAGGAGTACTGACCATTAGATGGATGATGTTTGTGCTGTGAATTAACTGGCCTTAGGAAACCCATCCACCACTCTCAGTCTTAGCCTCTTCATTTCTAAAACTAAGGAGTGGTACCCTTTGTTCCCCAAGGACCTTTTGCTAAGGGTACCTTGACTCTAGATATCTGGCTAACGAATTAAAAACATCGTTTTGTACATTTCCTTTTTTTTAATCCTCACCCGAAGAGGAGATTTTTCCCATTGATTTTTAGAAAGTGTAGAAGAGAGGAGGGGAAGAGAGAGAAACATCAATATAAGAAAGATATATCGATTGATTGCCTCTCACTCATTTCCAGACCAGATGTGATACGTGTCCTTGACCAGGAGTTGAACCTACGACTCAGTCCTTGGGCCGATAAATTAACGGATCTAACCTTTGAGCAAAACAAGCCAGGGCTGTACATTGTCTTTTTTACACTGAGCAGTAATTTAACTTCTCTAATTCTCAGTGTTTGAAATGTATACACTGTAAAATGGATACAGCCACGTCATCAAAGGAATCAAAGGTGCCTGGCACCATGGGAAATTTTTAAAAATGCTCGTGATAGCAATAGGTTTTTGTAGTCAACCAGAGCTCTGTCATTTGGGTCTAACAGTAGATCCTGTCAAATGAAATGGTTGTATGTGGCCTATGGGACAACACTTTTCTCATTAAAATGCCAGTCTAGTATAGTGGGACAAACTATTCCTTCCAGTTATCTTTTTAAGAAAAATTACCCTGGCGTTTACTAAAACAGTATGTTTCAAGCTTTGCAACATTAAAAAAACACATTGACTTTTCCTGCAATTGGTGAAAAAAATCTCTTTTGGCTTCTAAGTTGCAATATTCAGTTCTTTGGACAGTTTTTTTTAAGGAGATAGCAGTTTAAGTTATATCTATTGTAAGTGATTATTTAGAAAGATGGGGTATTTCAGTGAATTATTTAAAGGTTGAATGGAAGTTTTCTCATTTTTTATTTTATGTTGATCCCTAAATAGCATTGCCTGTAAAAATATGAACTGCTAAATTAAAACATAACTAAAAGAAAACTTTTTACACCTGCTCGTACCATTTCAGGAGCAAGAAAATAGTCTGTCTCCCGATTTCCTAAAAATTGAGCATCTTGTCTATAAAGCTGCTTTACCCAGTGTCCCAGCTTTCCCCAAATATGCTGTTTGCTGGCTGCTCTTTGGTGTATCATTAAACACAGGCAATGAAGACTAGAATAAAATGAGGTGTGAACGTATGTTCACCTTGGTTTTTCATGATCTATTCTTATCTATCCAATTACGAGTATCCTAGCAGCCCTGTGCACAAATCCATGCACCAGTAGCTCACTGCCGCCCTCCAGTAGCTCTCCGCCTGCTGCCCCGCTCTCCTGTAGCTCCCCCAACCTTCATAGCTTTCTGTCCTGCCCCCTCCTGTAGCTCCCCGCTGCCTGCTTATAGCCAGTAGCTCGCTGCCACCCCCTGTAGCTCTCCGCTGCCCTCTTGTAGCTTGCTGCCCCACCCTTCTGCCGAACCGTGATCTGGTCGTTACGCGGTCAGTCGTTACACTTCACAGTGTAATGACCATTTGCATATTACATCTTTAATATATAGGATAATATAGGATAGGTAGCCATATGTAATATATGAATTTATAAAACCAAGTGAGATGCAGGAAAGATACTGTGAGTGTGTCTCACTTGACGTTTTATAAACTCAGGTATTAAGTTCAGCTGTGTAATGCTCAGACTGTTTGGAGGAGACGAGGGACTCTGGGATAAGAAAAGGCAACAAAAACAGAGAAGCCTTGAAAATCAGGCGCCATGACCAAAATTGTTCATGTTCCATCAGCTCTGTGGCCTTCCCAGACTGTGTTTTGGGTCCTGCCACACCCCTCAGTTCTGAGCTTTACCAACCATGACTTCATAGGAAGTCTGTTTGGATCCAGTGGAATGTGGAATATTGGAGTGAATTTGAAATCTTCTTTGTCCCCAGTCTTGGGCCCATCTTTCTGCTCATTCTTCCAAAGACAACCAGTGTTGTGAAGATTAAAGAAGATTAATCAATCTCTTTTGCCATCTAATCAATCTCTGTTTCATTTCATGTTTAGGTACAAGCAGGTCATCAACACCAGCAATCTTTGCTTCTGATCCTGCAACCTGCCCCATCATCCCGGGCTGTGAAACAACAATTGAGATTTCCAAAGGGCGAACAGGGCTGGGCCTGAGCATCGTCGGGGGCGCTGACACACTGCTGGTGAGGACGTGCCCAGAGATGCTTTGAGAACAGGCAGCCCCTTCAGCCATCCCTGAGAGCATTATTAGGGAGGTTTCTATCAATTTTATTAAATTATATATAAAGGCTTAGAAAAAATGTATCATTCCTTGTTATATTCATTTGTAGGGAAATATTTAATTAAGTGGAGATTGGAGTTTTTATTTTGAGTAGGCCAGTCTGACTGAGTGAGATTCTGTTATACTTGTGGTTGTGACCTTCAGGCTCAAACTATTTCTGTGAGCTCACCAGTCCTTGCTGTATTTCCATTTACTTTTTATTGGACGTGGTTTGGTTAGACACATACTGAGAGGAATCTATGCATTATTCAAAGGCACATTTTTTGTTTTTTATTTTAATTATTTAAATCCTCACTGGAGGATATGCCTTTTTATTGATTTTAGTAGAAGAAGAAGGGAGAGAGAAACATAGATGTGAGAGAGAAACCTCAATCGGTTGTCTCCTATACCCTCCCCAACTTGGGGTCGAAACTGCGACATCAGTATATGCCCTGATCAGGAATCAAACCCAAATACTGTTGATATATGAGATAATGCCCAACCAACTGAGCCAACTGGCCAGGGCTAGGCAAATTTTTCATGTCAGAAATGCTTGTGAAATCTAATCATTGCATGTGTGGATAGGAGAAATGATGTATATATATTTTATATATATGTGTGTGTATGTGTGTGTGTGTGTGTGTGTGTGTGATTTATATATTTAACCATTTTTCTTTAAGCCTCCTGATCATTAGAAAGAAGTTTAATCTTCTTTGAACCTTTTTAGCAAAAACAGTGTTGTTATACTCTTCTTTGAATTTTGACGTGTGACTCACATTTGAACCCAGTGAGTGTGTAACCCTTATCACTGTCTGTAAAAATCCAGTGTGTCTTGACCCCATTTCTGCTCACCATCCTTAGGGAAAATGGGATGAAACATGGGTGTGTCTTGTCTGGGTCCTTAGGGTGCCATTATTATCCATGAAGTGTATGAGGAAGGAGCAGCATGTAAAGATGGAAGACTGTGGGCTGGAGATCAGATTTTAGAGGTACAGATGCTGTGTGTTTGACCTTTACAGTTAAAGAAAAGGCTACTCTGGGGAGGGTAGTCTTTGTTTCTCTTTTCCTTCCTCTCTTTCCCCCCTCACTTCCCCTCTACTCCTTTTCCTTCCTTCCTTCTCTTCCTCCCCTCTCTTCCTTAATTTTTCTTAACTCGCTGGGTTCCTCAGAGACTGTGTCCCATTTCTGTACAGGTGAATGGCATTGACTTGAGAAAGGCCACACATGATGAAGCAATAAATGTCTTGAGACAGACACCACAAAGAGTGCGCCTGACACTCTACAGAGATGAGGCCCCATACAAAGAGGAGGACGTGTGTGACACCCTCACCATTGAGCTGCAGAAGAAGCCAGGCAAAGGCCTAGGACTAAGTATTGTTGGTAAAAGGTGAGAGAAGGGCAAACATAGTAACCTTTCAGAAATGATGAAGACTAAGGTATTTTAAAGAGAACTAGCACTAGTAGCATCTTTATCAACAGCTAGTGTTCTGTAAGTGTGAAACATCCAAAAACATTGGTTTTGAACTTTTTCAGTGAGTATTTTGAGGGCTTTTGAAAGTACCCAACAAAAAGCTATTTGTTACTTTTTTAATCTTTATTGTTCAGTTTATTAATTACAATGTTCCCCTTTTTTTCTCCCTGTAGCTCCCCTCCACCCAGTACCCTCTGCCCTTACCCCCCCCCCCGACTGTCCTCTTCCATAGGTTTATGATTTTTGTCCAGTCTCTTCCTGCACCTCCCACACCCTTTTTCTCCCCGAGAATTGTCAGTCCATTCCCTCTCTATGCCCATGATTCTGTTATATTCACCAGTTTATCCTGTTCATCAGATTTTTAATTCACTTGATTTTTAGATTCATTTGTTGATAGATGTGTATTTGTTGTTAATAATTTTTATTTTTACCTTTTTCTTCTTCCTCTTCTTAAAGAATACCTTTCAGCATTTCATGTAATACTGGTTTAGTAGTGATGAACTCCTTTAGCTTTTTCTTATCTGCGAAGCACTTTATCTGACCTTCAATTCTGAATGATAGCTTTGCTGGGTAGAGTAATCTTAGTTGTAGATTCTTGCTATTCATCACTTTGAATATTTCTTGCCACTCCCTTCTGGCCTGCATAGTTTCTGTTGAGAAATTCACTGATAATCCTATGGGTGCTCCCTTGTAGGTAACTGTTTTTCTCTTGCTGCTTTTAATATTCTCTCTTTATCTTTTGCTCTTGGCATTTTAATTATGATGTGTCTTGGTGTGATCCTCTTTGGATTCCTATAGTTTGAGGTTCTGTGTGCTTCCTGGACTTTTAAGTCAATTTCTTCCACCAGGTGGGGTAAGTTTTCAGTCACTATTTCTTCAAATAGGTTTTTATTATCTTGCTCTCTCTCTTTTTCTGGAACTCCTATAATTCAGGTGTTGGTATGCTTGAGGTTGTCCCATAGGCTCCTCATACTATCTTCAATTTTTTGGATTCTTTTTGCTTCTTGCTTTTCCGGCTGAGTGGATTTTGCTTCTTTGTATTTCTAATCTTTGACTTGATTCTTGCGATCCTCTAGACTGCTTCTAGATCTTTGTATAACATTTTTTATTTTAGTTAATGTATGCTTAATTTCTAGTTGGTCCTTTTTCATATCCTCAAGGGTCTTGTTCATATCTTCGAGGGTCTCGTTCATATCCTCAAGGGTCTCATTCATATCCTCAAAGGTCTCTTTCATATCCTCAAAGGTCTCATTAAGTTCATTGGCCTTTTCTAGGAGCCCTTTGAAAAACCTTATAACCGTGGTTTTAAACTCTATGTCCAGTCGCTTTTTTTCCTCCATTTCTTTCACATCTGATTTCTTTCCATGTCTCTGCATTTTGGCTGCTTCCCTGAGTTGGTTGATTAGCTTTGTGTGGTAGATGTCCTCTAGAGGACAGTGGCTCAGCCTCCCCAGTTACCTGAGGTGGATACTCTTGGTGCAGCATTTTATGGGTTGCACAGTCTTATAGTTAAGCCTAGATTATTGTTGTTAGCACTAGGAGGGTTTGACCTCCAGGCCAATTGGCTGTGAGAATCAGCTGTGTTTACTCTTTGAGAGCCATTGTGCTCAGTTTGGATGGGCAGAATCTCCGGGCTGAGCAGGCAGCCTTGATTTCCCATCAGCTCCGCCCTATATGGCACCTGGGTCTCTCTACCTGGTGGTAATGGCTGCGTGCACCTCTGAGAGAAAGCTGCCGCCAAGCTCTACCCACTGCCGGACAACTCAGCCTCTCCCCAAATGAGTCTGCACACCCAAAGTCTCACCCAGGGTTGTAAAACAATGCAGACTGGTGGTTTCCTTCCTCCCTCCCTCCTTCCCTCCCTTCCTTCCTTCCTTCCTTTTCCCGAATGAGAGAGCAGGTCACAAGTCCTCTCTGCGTGCTCATGCACTTCTGCAGTTCCCAAGTTTACATGCCCTCTCCAAAAGCTCACGGACCTCTGCAGCACCTGAGTTTCAGCATGCTTCCTCCTTACTGTCCAGTTTCACACCGTAAGAGTGTAGGTTCCCCAGACCTCGGCTGGAACTGGGGAATCAGTGCAGTGGGACACCTTTGTCTCCCAGTCGAGAAAACCAGCCGGGTTTGGAGCCGCCTGCCCTTTTCGCTTGCACGCAGCTCAAACCTCTGACTCTGAGCGTATCCGCAACTCTGCTCTCCACCACTCCTCTGAGTCACAGTGTCCTATCTTTACTTTTATTTGTGGAATTTCACTCATCCAGCTTTCCAGTGATTCTGGATGGTGTCCGTTCTGTCGTTTAGTTGTAATTTAGAAATTGCTGTGTGGGGCAGCAGGATAGGTGTTTACCTATGCTGCCATCTTGGTTCTCTCTATTTGTTACTTTTGAGTACCTGCTATGTGCCAGGAAATAGATTCTGGAGAACAGAGTTAAGTAAGTCATGGCACCTGACCTCAGAAAACTCATAGTTTGGTAAGACTTAAATATATTCTTACAACAAAAGAATCTATTGATGAGTGACAGAAATGCATTATGGGATCCATAGAAGCAAAGGTGAAATGAACCAATTAACTATTTAAGGGAAGTAAATTAGGAAACCTCTTTAGAAAGAGATGTCTGAGCTAAAGCTAAAAGTGGTAAATAATAGAAGGTTTCTAAAAGGGGATGGAGTATATTCCAGGGAGAGGATCAGCATGAATAAGAGCATGCCATCAAAAGGGAAGAGATAGTAACTTTAGAGGCTGTGGTGGTAGATTGGTGCATATACATAATTTCAGTACCAAATTTACTTAAGTATTTATATAAAAGAAATACTAATAAATATATAGGACAGTAAGTCCCAACACCTTTTTCTGAAGATGGGAAAGCAGATGATCAGATGGTAAAATGGCTTGAGGCCATGACCCTGGCAAGAGCAAGTGGTGCAGTTCACCTTTCAGTTGCCTTTGCATCTCAACAAGAAGTTGTTGGTTTGAAATCTATATATATTAAATACCAAGTGACCAAATGAGCAGTCAGCCGGTTGCTCTGATGCACACTGACCATCAGAGGGCAGATGCTCAACACAGTAGCTGCCCCCTGGTGATCAGTGTACTCCCATGGCCAACCTCCCATGGCCACAAGCCTCCCTTAGTACCTCCCCCCGTCCAGCCTACCTCCTGTGGTCCCTTACATAAGCCAGCCAGACAACCTCCTACAGTCCCTACACCATCCCCCCTCCCCAACCTCCTGCAGTCCCTCCCCTCAGCCGACCAGCCGCCACCTCTCCACTCCCCATTTGTCCTCATCTCCGGCAGGCCCCCACCCATGCACAAATTTGTGCAACATGCCTCTAGTATATAGTACATATTATAAGAAATCAACTATTATTTATCATAAAAAATAATTTTAATATTGGTCCAGTGTTGATTTGAGAAGAAAAAAGAAAACTTGTAAAAAGTAAATTTTTCATTTAAAAGATTTCAGCCTTTTATTAAATAAGCATTGCATTATAGTTAAGAAAAAATAATGTTGAAAATCAAAATCATGTTTGCAGAAATGACACTGGCGTCTTTGTATCAGACATTGTCAAAGGAGGAATTGCAGATGCCGATGGAAGACTGATGCAGGGAGACCAGATACTGATGGTGAACGGAGAAGATGTCCGAAATGCCACACAAGAAGCTGTTGCTGCTTTGCTAAAGGTAAAAATCAAATGCCCAGAATAATTATGTGCCATGATGTAGAAGGGGAATTTAACCTTGAGCTAGTTCAGTGCAACAAATACTGAATCCTCTTTACTTCAAATGTTCTCACTAATAAGAAATAAGTAAGAAACTATATTTCCATAATAAATAATCTTCAATACACTAAATCTTCATGCACATGAAGTTTTTGCAGTTGTTATTGGTAATAATAGAAAAACTGGAAGCTATACCATTAACAAAACTATGGTAAGGGTACACGGCAAACATATCTGTTTCAAAGGCATGTTCAGGATAACTGTGTTAATTAACATGAAAAAAACATAGTAGAGAAAGTGAAACAAAATTTTATTTACAGTGTAGAAACATCTATGTAAAATAAAATCTTATAATAAGTCTTTTAATAATTATGAGATGATTATTGGAACTATGGAATCCTTGGTTCTCCTTTTCTTCATTTTCAAAATTTTCTATAGAAGATGAGTTGCTTTTATAATAGAAAATTTGACTTAAACAACTTTTTTTAAATTTCTTTATTGACTTCAGAGAGGAAGGGAGAGGGAGAGAGAGAAACATCGATGATAAGAGAGAAGCATTGATTGGCTGCTTCCTGCATGCCCCCTACTGGGGATCAAGCTTGCAACCTGGGCATGTGCCCTTGGCCAGAATCAAACCTGGGGCCCTTCATTCCACAGGACAACACTCTATCTACTGAGCAAAACCGCCTAGGGCTAAAATTTTTTATAATAATAAATCCCCTTGACATTTAAATGAGATATATTGCAAGTAGATGAAAGAGGCGTAATTTCTCACATTGGACAATTAATGTATGGAATTTGTTGACCCCTGCAGCTATATAAGCTGGAAATATGAGTAGGTTCAAGAAGAGTTTGATAAGTTCCTGCCCCTCCCCCCAAAATACCAAAAGAACAGAAAAATAACTTACGAATAGTGCAGGTCAGGTTTTGACTTTTCAAAATTTGGTTTGTGATCAATACATTTACAAGTGAAACATCTCTTGCAACTCTTGTCATAGAAGCAGCATGATAATACCTATAGAAGTACTAATTTGTGCTAGACACTGTCTGAAGTTATCCTATCACAACAATCTAGAAATGTCTCCATTTTTAAAATGTAGAGACTTACCAAGCCAAACATCTGTTAAGGTCTCACAGCCAGTAAATCACACAGTCTGATTTAAAACAGTGTGTCTGACTGCAAAAGCCCAGCAGCCCAACACCCCCTTGTGCTGCTTCCACACCAGAGACTGTGTAGCCTGTGATGTAATGCTTTCCCGTAAAGGGCCACTGGGAAATGGTCTTCAGTCCTTGTTTTGTGTTTAGGGTAACATGGCTAATTTAAGCATTGTTTATTCAGGAACAGTGGAACAATAGAGAAGTCAGCCATTTATCTGAGTATCTCTGCTATTAAGAGCAAAACAAGTTGCTTTATTGTTTGTTTTGTTTTTAGAACCTGAGTTATTTGGTTCATTTAGACTATCTAAATCAGTGTGTTTCCTGAGATAATTGCCTAGTTCTCAGTGAAAATTATGAGGTCATAAGACAGACATTTGGTGTGGCTGTTGCTGCTTGTTGTTACTGCTTTGACTAATTCTATTTTTAAAAAAGCGTCTTTCTATAAAGTATTGAAGGTATCCTTGCCTATGGAAATTCCAAAAGGAACATGGCTTTAGAAACTCAGTCTTAAAGAATAAAAAGTGCTCCTAAAGATTTCTGTAGCACTTTATTTAAACATTTCCATAAACCCCCTGCTTCCACAGTGTTCCCTAGGCACAGTGACCTTGGAAGTGGGAAGAATCAAAGCTGGACCATTCCATTCAGAGAGGAGGCCCTCTCAGAGCAGCCAAGTAAGTAGCTCTGGGATTCACCTGGGCAATGCAGGCCACACGCCAAAAGGAACTCAAAGATGGTCTGGCCTGTGGGCTGGGTCAGGGTCGTGGGCACAGGCCTGGCTCTCCACAGCTGGGCACAGTGAGGCACAGAGTTTGAGGTAGGGAAGAACAAGAACTGAAGCACAGGTAAGCAAGGTGTACCTCTTGAGTAGTGTGTAAGTATTCTAAAGAACTTAATTTATTTTCTAACATGACTCTTTTTTGATCTCAAAAAAAGGTAATATAGGATAGCCTACCAAGGTAATATATTTTTAAAGTATTTTATAATTAACATTGACCCATCAGTACTGAGCTGAAAAGAATCCCAGTTAAGTGAACTGTAGATGCGCCTCGCACATATAAAATACTGTGTTCCACAGTTCAGGTCTCCTGTCAGGCCCCTCTCCTCAGTCCTGGGTTCTGATGATAGAAGCCCATTTTCATCAACGTGTCCATGCAGATCCCTTGTTCACCCCGCACTGAGACCATGAGTCTCCTGTTGACTGGTCCCAGTTCTGTCTTTAAGCCCCATCTGTGTACAGCATCAGTTTAAATCTAACTTTAGAGGATTAGCTTGAATGAGATTATGAAAATCCACTAAAACTTTAAGTAGACTGGAATCTTTTTCATCCATCCTTTTAGCTTCAATTTATTCAGGTCAGTATGCAAAGTCTTTCTTAAAAAGAATATAAAATCAGTAGAAACTGCTTGAATGTCCATCCAGTTAGCAAATGCCAGTATTACTTAACAGGTGTTTCTCTCTAGCTGCATTAAAAGCTTGATTCTGGAATTGGTGACCTGGAGGGGCTGTTCTGTCACGCTCTCTGAAATAACTGTTTTTTGTGTGTAGATGAGCGAATGCAGCCTGTCATCCTTCACTTTCCCGCTGTCTGGGTCCAGTGCCTCCGAGTCGCTGGAAAGTAACTCAAAGAAGAACGCATGTAAGAGTGGTTACATGTTTAAGCATGATTTACTGGTTTGAATTTGACAGATTTTCCTTCCTGCTTTAATTTACCTCTGAGCTCTCTTTCCCCCAAATCTTTCCACATACTATTCCAGGTGGAAAGATGTGTGTTGGCAAAAACTCAGAACAACGTGAAGCTATGCCTACGGCAGCATTTCCCGTTTTAAGTTTACCCTACAAGACATACCAAACATTAGCATCGCATTCTGTATATTTTTTCCTGCTGAGCCTATTGGTATATTGGATTTTTATTTCCATCCCCTGTTTTATGAAACAACAATTAATCAGAAGATGCCATTAAGAGAAGCCGCCTTTTTCCATGAGGACTGCAAAATTTTTGATTGAAAAAATTAATATGATCCTCCTGTGTTTTAATTACATGAAATCATGATGCAGAGAGTTTTGGCTTGGAGCATCGGTTGAAAGTTGTTCAAATTGAAGAAAATAACCATATGGCATTCTCTGTTTGCAATATGACTAATATTCTAGAAACTTAGGCATTTCCGTCCATGAATTCTTTTTAATGCACCCATGACTTTATTCCTCTCAGCTATGCACATGTGTCTTCTTTCTGTCCAAAACACATTCTGTCCTTGTCTCACTCAAAGGGGATTATTCAGTTATATAACTCATGCTTGAAATAAGAAGGATGGACGGTGTGTGCATTTTTCCAACTGGAGAAATCAAGAGTTCTCGTGTCGGACAAATTTATGGTTTCTAGCAACTTCAGAGCCCTTAAAAATATATATATATAAAGCTCCAGACATTGACTGAATTTTAAAAATGCTTTAAATAACCATATTTTGTCTTTTTCACCTTTATAGTGGCATCAGAAATACAGGGATTAAGAACAGTTGAAATAAAAAAGGTAACTCGGGTTTGTGGGGGAAAGAAAACAGTGCGAACCCTGTTGACTTCACAGTCACCTGCGTAGGTGTTATCCTAGAAGCTACCTTACTTTTTATCCGGTTGAAAAGTTATGAACGACACACAGGAGAGTCAGTCTTTGGTGAATTTTCTCATTATAGCTCCTTGTTTGAAAAGTCATTGTTGGCACATGCTGTATTGTCAGAAACGGCATCCGCGCAGCCCCGACCTCACACTGATGAGTAGTCCGTTGCTTTCAGCAGATAGTTCCTATTTTCAGAAACAGATTCCCTTGACAGCTGTGCACCATTGAGAAGATAAAAGCAGCTACGATTTATTGAGCCTTTTCTGTGTGCTGAACGCTTGTAGATGTTCTGTGCCCCCTGACACCCTCTCATGTAAGGTGCACTGCAGCGCTTTGTGAGTGAATGGCTAGTTCTCATTGAGAGGTGTGGACCTGTTCCAGGTCCCAGTGTCTGTAAGTGGAGTTCCTGGCTTTGAACACCAGTCTCTCTGGTTGGAAAACGTGTGCTCTTTTCACTCCATCAGCTTCCGTACTCTTTGTCAGTTCACGACATGATGACATGATTTTCACTTCACGGGTCTGCTTTCTTTCACAGATGCTTATTTCCCTAACTAAGTAACACTAAGGACCTGTGTCAGATAAATTAATGCAATTTTTTGAGCTTCATTTTTCACCCTTACATCTAGAGGATCAGTTAACTATAGAATATTGTGCCAAAGAAATCAAACGTCAATTAAAAATATTGACCAAAATGCTCTCTCTATTCCATGGCAGGGGCCTACTGATTCACTGGGAATCAGCATTGCTGGAGGAGTGGGAAGCCCACTTGGTGACGTTCCTATATTTATTGCAATGATGCACCCAAATGGGGTGGCAGCTCAGACCCAGAAACTCAGAGTAAGTTGGTCACCTTTGCAAATTTGGCAAAAGTTTTGATAAACCTTTTGAATCTGCCACCGGTTGCAGGCAGTTTTAAATGTCTGTATCTGCTTTTAAATCAGCGAATCCAATCACAGCAGGGCTTGCTTTGATTAAAAGATGCAGAAAAGTAAAAAAAAAAAAAAAAGAGAGAGAATTGAGAATTTGCTATTATATGCAAATTTGCAAGCAAATTAAATGAGAAGATTTACTTTTGTTTCTTAAATTATTTACTTGCTTGAAACTGTAAAAGAACTTAAAAGAAAATAGGGAATGTTTCAAAATATCAGTATGAGGTGAACATGTTTTCCTTACACATTTCATTTGTTTAAATGCTGATTTATCTTTATGAAGTTGAAAATGATCATGTTGTATTGGATTATCAGTTTTTCAAAAGTTCAATATACAAGCATGGACAAAAGTAGGTTTACAGTTGTAATAAAAATGCATAATGCAATAATTTAGAAATAATAATACCAGAATATACTCTTATGTTTCAAGAAGTCACAAACTGCAAGCCTCCTGTAAACATGACATAAATTGTCAAACTGCACAAAACTTGCTACAAAATTGAGGGATTATCCAAATGTAGAGCACTATGATGGAATTTATGCAAACCGTTCTGTGAAATCACATGAATATTCCATTCACGTCCATGAGGTAAAATCTGTGTGGCCCCATGTCAAAATGGTCTTGAGATATAGCCCCCTCTGAGTTTAAATAATGTCTAAATGGGGGATGGTCTAGTCTTCTTTGATATCTAAATATATGAAGGACACTTAAAAATTGATTGTTACACGCAGTACGAGGGTCAGAAAACCTTCTGTGAGGGCCAGTGACCCTTTTAGGGCTTGTGGACATGAGGGTCTGTTAACAACAGCTTAGCTCTGCCCCGTGAGTGCACCCAGGTAAGTATAGCAGACTTTGTTCACCAAAATAAGCAGTGGGTCAGACGTGGCCTTTGGATCACAGTTTGCCCACCCCTGACTTATATAGTCACGTGTAATGTGTATGTTACAAATGTCCAGAGAAATTCTGGTGTCCAAAGAGCATCAGATACCTTCTTCTTTTTTTTAAATTGGAAGCAATGTCTTACCCAGGAGAAACAAAAGAGTGAATTTTCCCCTTCCCTCTGAAGGCTATAGGACCATGATGGCGAACCTATGACACGCGTGTCAGCACTGACACGTGTAGCCATTTTCGATGATACGTGGCGGCATGTGGTCGCATACAGAGAAGTATGGGGCCACATGCTGAGAAGGACATTTCTTCCTCGGCTACTACACGGCCAGGTGCAGTAGCTGAAGATGAAACATTTGCTGTGCTGTAGTACAGACACTCTGTGCCAGAGGTCTGTAGGCCCAAACAATAGAACTCCTGCACAGAGGGTCTAGTTCTGGGACTTACGGAAAAATATAGCAATGGCTTTACTCACAATTTTTCCCTCTACGTACTTTTGTGAAATCTTATTCTCAGCGTTAAATATCAAAACCAACAAAAGAAACAGATTGACAGATAAAGTTAGTAGCACTTACTTGGGCTTGAAGTGTACAGACTACCAACCTTCAATTGAAGGTTTAGCCAATGAAATTCAGCAACAAAAAAGTCACTAATAGGCAGGTTAGTTAAAGAATTCCCCCTCCCCCTCACTTATCTTAGTTCACAGCACCCCACACAAGTTAAATAATATCAAGACCAACAAAAGAAATTGACTGACAGATGAACAAAGAAGTCACTAAGCAGGTAAGTTCATTAGTTTTTGGTTTATTAAATACAGTTATATATTACAATTATACATTTTTGTTACTTAAACTATTGCGAAATTATGGTTTTTGTCTCGAAGTGACACACCACCCGAGTTATGCTTGTTTTGTGTTTTGTTTTGGGGTTTTTTTGGCGAATTTTGACACACCAAGCTCAAAAGGTTGCCCATCACTGCTATAGGACTCAGTAATCATGTGTAACTTTGTCTTATGGTTACTGCTGCTTGGAATTAGCGGTTTCTTTGGGTAGCTTCCCATTGCTGATAGCATTATGTGTGTGTGCAGGGTAGGGAAGGAAAGGCTTGCTCAGGCCTCAGTGTCCTTCTCTCCACAGCTGCTTTTGCAGATGGCTGTTTCTTTCTCTCCCCGGCAGGTTGGAGATAGGATTGTCACTATCGGTGGCACTTCCACTGAGGGGATGACTCACACCCAAGCAGTTAATTTACTGAAAAATGCTTCTGGCTCCATCGAAATGCAGGTAAGATTTTTCTCCTCCCAAGCACAACTCCTCATATGGGGAATGTGAGGACACATGAGCTTTCATGTTAAACTAGTAAAAATGCTTAAATCTCCTGCTCTTAATTCATTCACCATTTCCTTTTAATATAAGTGATGATATTGAGAGTTCCAAGAGAGTAGGTTAGAAACACATTCTGTCACATTTATCCTGATGCATTTGTTGTTTCATATATTATATCCGAGAGGGAAAAATGCAAGGTCTTAGCAATAAATGGTCAATTGCCAGAGTGGTGTACGTGGCTTATAATCTAAAGATCTTTAAAAATTAACTGCATGTAAGACCATGTTTGAAACCATCAAAGATCTTGATAGAATTGAAGTAGTAAAATATTTTTATTGTCCAAGAAAGAGTCCTTTGGACCTTGGGAAATTGCTTTCTCTTTTGCTGTATATTATATTAACAAATGATTAAGTGTACAATAAAATAAAATACATGTTTTAGGCCAAATGTTGCTTTTGAAGAAAGATTACTGATGTTTCACCACATGAACTTGTGCTTCTCTTTTCCTTCTCCCTGCCCAGGTGGTGGCGGGCGGAGATGTGAGCGTGGTCACAGGGCACCAGCAGGAGCCTGCCAGTTCCAGTCTGCCTTTGACTGGGTTGACATCAAGCAGTATATTTCAGGATGACCTAGGGTGAGCTCATATATTATGGTCTGTATGTCCCTACCACTCTTTACATTATTGATCATTGATTTTTCTCTGAGAACTTGGGTATACTGGTGTTTATGACTTATTCCAAGATGGTCCTCTACACTTGAGCTCTCTAATTTGTTATATTTTATACTAGGGACCCAGTGCACAAATTAGTGCATCTTGAAAGGAAATGTGAGGTGTGAGCCTGCTGTGGGCAAAGGGGTGGGTCTTGGCCCATTCTCTGCACCCCTGCCTGGACCCTCCCGCAGTGGCCCCCAGTCCCCTGTCTGTGGTCAGCCCTGCTCCTGCTGCTACCACTCCCACATGCTGATGGTACCGTCCCTGCTTGCAACCGCTGACAATACAGAGCAATTGGGGCTGGCTCTAGCAGTGGGTGTGAGGGACCCAGTTCTGGCAGTAGGTGCAAGCAGTGGCTGCAAGCTCTGATCACCCCTCAGGAGCAGGGGCAGGTGGAGAAGCCCTCAGGGGTGATTGAGGCCTGCAGCTGCCTCTCACACCCGCTGATGGTGCAGAACCGTTGGGCCTAGCACTGGGCACCTGCAGCAGGTGTAAGTGGCGGCTCTGGCATCGGCAGCAGATGTGAGCGGGGACAGCTCCAGCAGCAGATGCAAGCTATTGAGTGTGACCATGGTGCGCGGGAACAAAGAATTTTTAGTAACCACCAGAAGCTTGCTTTGATGACAGCGACCTGTGCCCTGCCTTGGTCTGGCGCCCCCGCTCACCTGTTCCACCATCCTGCTGCAGCCGATATACACCATGTTCCGTGCACACTGTCTGATGGTCAGCACATGTCATAGCGACCAGTTCTTTAGTTGCTTGGTTGTCCCACTGTTTGGTCTATTTGCATATTAGCCTTTTATTATATAGGATATTTTTATTGATTTCAGAGAGGAAAGGAGAGGGAGAGAGAGATAAAAACATCAATGATGAGAGAGACTCACTGATCGGCCACTTCCTGCACACCCCCTACTTGGGATTGAGCCTGCAACCCAGGCAGATGCCCTTGACTGGAATCAAACCTGTGACCCTTCAGTCCACAGGCAGGTGCTCTATCCACTGAGCAAAACAGGCGAGGGCAGCTCTCTCACTTTAACTAAACTGGAAAAAGAATGAGCTTCTCCATGCAGTGAGCACCTGCTGTGAATATGTTAGTTTAAGAGAACCGATAATGAGTAATAGAGCTAGGGTGTTAAATAGAATTTCATTGGGTTATGTAAATTCAAAATGCTGAGTCAAGCACACACTGACTGACAATTCAAGCATGCCCAAAACACCCATAATATACTCACCATCAGTAACACAGAGAATGATGCTAGTTGTTATGACACCTAACTTGCAGGTGCACAGTAATATGTAAATTCTTTGAATCCAAACCCTTTTTTCCTTCCTTTTATTACAGGCCTCCTCAGTGCAAGTCTATTACACTAGACCGAGGACCAGATGGCTTGGGCTTCAGTATAGTAGGAGGGTACGGCAGCCCTCACGGAGACTTGCCCATTTATGTTAAAACAGTATTTGCAAAGGTAAGATTGCAAATTTTAACCACCCTCTCCCCCCACTAAACATTCATTAATTGTGGTCAGCAGCTGGCTTATTAGTTTATGGCCCGAGGTAACACCAAATGGTTAGCAGTTGATCATTTTCTTTTGGAACTCCCTACAGGAATGGTTCATTAAATATTTTTGTGCAATCTGAGGTTTAGTTATGTTTTAACAAAAATAGGCTCAAGCTAAAAGTCCATGGGAATTCTTGACAATATACATGAAAACATTAATAACCATTAGACAATAATGCCTGAATTTTTTCTTTTGAAAACAAGTGGCATATGACTGAATGTCTTAGAAAATAGGACACTTTAAAATATATGCTCTAATATGCTGGCATTTCTATTTTTTTTTGGTTATTTTTTGTTCTGAAATATAAAATAGGAATAGAGAAGTATATAAAATTAATATGCAGATTAATTGGGCATTTATTTTTGCAGTTTATTGTCATTGAATAAAATAGAAAAATAATAACTAAAATATTTTGAAGCATATCCAGAAGCTCTGTCACTTGCAATAAATCAGAATTTGCTTAAGGAATTTAGTTTTTTAAAAAAGAAAAACCATTAGTAGATAGTTGTAAGTATATAGAAATCTGTTCTGTGTGAAAAATGTTTAGAATAAGAAATAATAAAGTTACTGTGGCATCGGTGAAATATTAAAATAATTTAAGCCCATATAATCATTTGTTAATATGTTGTTAAGGCTTTTTTGAGGAGCTACAAAATTGGAACAAAATTTCCTATAGAAGAAAATCTGGAATCTGAAATTTTTACACAGCAGAGGAACACCACTTTTATCAAACCTATGGAATGATTTGTGACAGGGGCTTGAGATTAGTGCTGTGGTCTATAAAGTGCTTACCAATGGAGGTTTCATTCTATTGTCTTGGAAAACAAATATTATTTTAACTAGTTTAAAGTGCTGTATATACGGCAATCAAGCTATAGACTTACTTTATGAGTTGTGTTTTTTTTTAAGCCACTGGTAAGTTCAAGAATACAAACATCTTTGCCAGTGAATAGAAGAGTCACACAGTTCTTTTCCGCAGCCTGGGAGCAGTTTATTTAAGGCATGCTAGTTAGAACATATTTTAAGAATTTCATCATTATGGATTCTCATTAACTTCTCAGTATTTTAATCTTATATTTAATTGCATAAACGCCTCCCATAAGCATGCCTTAAGATGTGGCTCGTTTTTAAACAGCAATGTCTGTGTTTAGTCTTAATCATTAGGGCCCACAAAGAATATGAGCACTCCACCTCCCCTTGGGAAGTAAAGAACCAGCAAGCATGAGCTGCCTTTTTAAAACACAGAGAGAATTCATGTTAGAATTGGCAGGATTTGTGCCTTTCTCTACCCTTGTTCACGTGGCCTTTATGTTTCTGCAGACCTTTGGGTTTCACAGCCCTCATGCCCTTGTCCTATTTTAAAAACTGCTCTTGTTCCCACCTAATCCTTTATTTTTTTCTTCAGATAAAAAAAAATCCTAGATTCTGTGAAATCATTTCTTCTAGGCAAATTCCCAAATATTCTATTAATTTGGGTTCCTACCTGCTATGCTGAAGAGCCAAACAAACCTCTCAGCCAATCTATTGACTGCTAAATTCTCTCTCAAAAAGGAATTTCATTGCTAGAACCATTTAGGAGAAAGGTCTCCTTCGTGTATGTTCATGATTGCCGAGGGGCGGGGAGCACCCCAGGAGCATGGAGAGCCATGGATCTGCAGGTCCACTTGCATTCTTGCCCCAGGCTTGTACTGTGGTAAGCCTATGAGGCAGCATTTTTTGAGAAGTGAACAGAGCCTACTTTCCATTTGCAGGGAGCAGCCTCCGAAGACGGGCGTCTGAAAAGGGGTGACCAGATAATCGCGGTCAATGGGCAGAGTCTGGAAGGGGTGACCCACGAAGAAGCCGTGGCCATCCTGAAGCGGACAAAAGGCACTGTCACCCTGACGGTTCTCTCCTAAAGCGGCCCCCGGAAGTGAGCCAATGCAACCCCTTGCTCCCATCCCGCCCTGCGGGGAGAACAGAACTGGCCCTGTGGGTGCCTTTCCCATGCTGTGCTCCTCCTGCTCTTCAAGGCTGTAGGGAAGACGCCATTTACATGTGTCACTTACATGTGCCAGTGACTTTCTCACTGACAGCCTAGCCTCCTGTTTCCCTCCTTCCTTACCTATGGTGAATGTAAACTCAAAGGTAGGACTATTTGCGTAGTGAAATCACTCATTCTTCCTGAAGACACCTGACATTGTATAGTGACACGGGCAAGAATTATTACATGCTAAACTGTTTAGTAAAGGAAGGAAAATTAATAATTCTAAAGCTAGCCATGAGGAATGGCTTTAGTCAAGGTAAAAATGAAAATATAAAATAAAGAAGGAAATCTCAAGTTTTATAAAAACGCCTTGTTTTGTCAATCTACCCCTCTCCCTATTGCTAACTAAAAAAAAATCATTTTTTTCTATTACAATTTAAAAAAAATACTCAGTATTTAAAATACTTGAATATTATAAAAACCTGCATCTCCTACCTTTAATATGCACAATATTGTTCCCTCTGAAAGGGGCTTTCTGAGATGGAGGAAAGAACATTTCTAAAGCAGTGTCCCGACGTTCGTAAAGAAAACATTTGAGGCACATGTCTGTGGTCGTTTTCACTTCCAACCTGTTATAAAATGTTCCTGTGATTCCACAAGTGAGCGGGTGACGCCACCCTGCACTGACTGTCATTCTCTTGAGAGCAGCTGTGCTAACTGTGGAGGAGCACGGAAGGCGCTCAGCACCCCAGCACTGGCTCTAACCGATGCAACACTAAAAACGTGTTCGCACACTGTGCAGTTGCTTTTCAGTTAGTATCATCTTAATGAGAGAAAAGAAAGCAATGTGTTTGTAATTATTTTGGTTGTATGCCATTAGAAAGTTGATAGAAAAATTAAAGGGGATTAACATAACTTTACCCCATTGCATTATATTAACATCTTATAATACAATGGTTTCAGACTAAGGGAAACAGATGGAGTTGTTTATTGAGACAACTGGTGAGGAATTATCATGTGTTCATTCCCATTTTAGAGCGTGAAACTCCTACATTAGAATATATAAAGTCACTTTAAATATTATCTATATTTGTAACAGAGGTAGTGTACAGATATTTTATTGCAGCACTTTTGTGTGAATGCAGAATTGAAGTGAATAAAGAAGTTTCATGGTGCACGAATAAAGAAGCAGGCATATTTTTTTCTTTGTTCTTTTTACTGGGGAAAAGTTTTGTTACATTGTTCAAGGTTTATAATTTAAAATTGCTTTTTATCATGTCTAACTGAACATGTGGCATCCGTAGTTATGATTGGGGGGACTTTGGACGGTGGTATTATGAAAAGCTCAATATTCTTTACATCTAGAATTGTTACTGATGCTACAAATGGACTCCTCATGGAGCAGAAGAAGATAAGCAGCCTTATAGAAAGAGAAATGTCTGCCTGTGCATGGTTTTCAGAGATGCTATTAAGGCAGTAATAATAGAAGTTGTTCTTTAGCAAAGCCCAAGCTGAAGTGTGTTCAGATGGAAAAGTCATAATGAAAATTATTTATATTAATAAGCATAAAATATCTGCTTTGAACACCGAGCAAGGATGGGGAACTTGTGTTGTATTGATTCTGCCCTTAATTAGCTAATGAACATGTGCATTTCCTTTGATTCATCTCGTGTAAAATGATAGCCTGTTTTGTCTCAAAACATGTACCTAGTTCTAAAATATCAGAATTCTGTGATTCTTAGATACATAAAATGAATGGACAACTCTACACATGGGCACATTGGGAGCTGTTCTCCATATTAACCAATCATTGTAAATGGAGGTACTCGGTGAAACAGAATTCATTTTAGTATCTCAGTGACACATCTAGCTTCTTAGTCATCCCTTCATGGTCCTTTGTCATGAAAGTATAGCAGGCAGCCCACTGGAAGCTGAAGGCTATCCGCCTTTGTAAGTTTTAACTAGCAAAGGTTTTTGTAAAGGACACTATGTCAGATTCTAGGGACACAAGTTACTAAACCAAAGTAAAGTGTGAGTAAATGTGGGGGAGTATCCTAAGGAGAACAGCTCAGTGGGTATCTGTACCAGCCTGATAACCTACCCCCAAAATCATGTTCATCAGAGGCCTTGGACTGTGACCTTACCTGGAAATAGAGTCTTTGCAGATGTAACAGTTAAATTAAGGTGAAGTCATGCTGGATTACAATGGGCCTTAAGTCCTTTGTAGCAGACCGTGTGAAGATGAGGAGAAAGACAACTCCTGGGACCACAGTGGTTGGAGAAATGGGAGGATTTTTCTCTAGGGTCTTCAGAGGGAGCTTTTCATCTTGATTCCAGAATTCTGGCCTGCAGCCCTGTGAACGAATGCACTTCTGCTGTTAAACGTCTAATTGGTGGTGTTTTGTTATGAAAGTCCTGGAAAACTCATACAGTATTTTAAATATTTTTAAATCCTCAGCTACTGTTCGTGTATGTCTAGTAGGAGAGGCTCTATACATTTTTGTTGAACATATGAATGACTGAATTACAGTTCATTTCACGATACTATCTTGTTTTAGTTAGCTAGCTCCAACCTGCATACTAAATGCAATAAGAAAAGGAAAAAAGGAATGGGAATGCTATTGTAGGGATATAAAAACTTGGGAAAAAAAACCCCTTCTGAATTTCCATTAATTAACAAATTGAAGCACATGAAAGGAAGAACGGTAAGGAAGGAAGGAAAGAAAGAAAAATAATAAGAGGAAAATAAGATTCATCAGCTTTGGAAAGAAGTGACAAAGGCTTATGCTTTCTATATCATTTTTCCTGGAAATATAAGAGTTCTGTGTAGTGAAGGAAGAAAGTGTTTGTGTGAAGAGATTGAAAGCATGAATTTTATAGTGTTAATGCCATGCACAACTCAAGACAGTGGATTGACCGTAATTGCTTCAATATAATTGCTTATGCCATCAAATCACAGTGGAGAATACCCCACATTTCTGGGGTTCTTTGTGACCCCTCCAAATGGCTGCTGCTGCTGGTGGTGGTGGTGGTGGTGGTGGTGGTGGTGATGGTGGTGATGATGATGGGTTCACTGTCAGCACTGGCCAATCAATATGTAATAACAGGAGTAACAACGAGGTGTAGCCAGTCAGGGAATTCATACATCAGAACAATGATTGAGATGGAAGCAAAAAAACATAAAAATTCATGAAAGATGAAACAAGCTAATGGAGAGGTATTTGTTATTGTTTCCTTACTTGGTTGTTTTGTTTTTATCAATCTCGATCAGGCAGATTTTGATAGATTTGAAGAAGCAAAGGGACCTTTTTCTGCTCCCTCTGATCTGGTCAACGAATTTATTGTCTGAGGATGAATGCTTCCCAGGGATTGAGTGCCTTTCTTCAGATCTCTTGTGTGAGTGAATAGAGGAGTTGGAAGGATGCCTGCAGGGAGATGGGAATAAATAGGCTTTCTTCTTTTTCCTTTTTTTGTGTCTAGGTGCGGGAATGTCAAAACCATCATCACCTGCTTTCAGCACCCAGGCTGTGTTGTTTCATGTCAGCCTCCACTCTTCTGGAATGCATTTGATTTGTGCAGAGATGTTCCTCAACATTGTCTACTAGGAATGAATGTTTAAGGGAATATTTATGTAAGCTGGGATTGGCCTCTTTTATCTAAAGAGGGGAAAAAAGAAATGGTGGTGGTAAGAAAAATTTTAAATGAAAGAGCATGAAAATTAAATATAGCAAATATTCTTAGAGTGATTTTTAAAATATATATATATTTTATTGATTTCAGAGAGGGAGAGAGAGAAACATCAGTGATGAGAGAAAATAATTGATTTGATCGGTTACCTCCTCCAAGCCCCCACTTGGGGATCGAGCCTGCAACCCAGGCATGTGCCCTGACGGGGAATGGAACCATGACCTCCTAGTTCATAGGTCGGCACTCGACTCAACCATTGAGCGACATTGGCCAGGCCTTAGAGTGATTTTCATATACTTGGCACTGCAGCTTCTTTCTCCCTTCAAGATACAGGTATTCCACAATTGCCCATTTTGATTTAAATTAGAAAGTAATTATATTATTTGTCTAAGAATTGTACATATCCGTCCAGCAAAGAAGAGTTCAGTCGTAGGCGTGTTATAGGAATGCTGTCTAGAAGGAGGAACATCTGTGATTGTGAGCTCAGGATCTCGCACTGAAAATGTTTCTTGAAGTTGCCCAAAGTGCTACCATCCTGCGGGCTCAGGCTGCCTCGGGAGGGAGGGAGCTTCCATGCTCGTTTAGCCCCCGAGGTTTGTTCAGAAGGTTGTGTCATTTGTGAGTACCATGTGACTCTTCTCCGCTCCCCCACTCTCCACCTTCTGTGTGGATTTTCAGAAATAAACAGTTGCCCTTGGTAAACATACTTTTTTTTTCTCTCCCTTTGTTATCAATGTACTAGAAATTACGATATTTCACTTGTGTATACCTTGAAATATTTGGCATTCAAAGTTTCACTCTCTGAAATTTAGTTAGCCGAAAGGCACGTTATTCCATGCAGTAGAATTTACAAAGTTACCGTGCTTTGGAAAATTAGGTGACTGTCTATCAAAAATTAATACCATGTACAAGGTGAGCTACTGAGAAATGGTTGTAGTTGTGTTATGTATTATATCCTGGAAGACATAGAATAATATAAGTTGAATAATTTTATTTCATAGCCTTCAATTTTCATTATTGTATGATCACGTTCTTTTCTTCTGAAGTTGGATGTGGATCATCTTAGACCAGAATTTGATTTGTAATCCTTCATAGTACTTCCCATGTCCACATCTAATGCTACTTTCCTTTAAAGTAGACTGATTTTTAACTCAAATGTGCTTAAAAGAGGAATTGTATCTCACTACCTTGAATGAGAAAGCAATATATTTGACAGAAATCAATACATTTGCCTAAGTAGAAAGTAACTGAGCAAAAGCCATGTTCTTAAATTCTACGGAGAGACTGTTGCCTCACAAGGACCAGAACTTGTTAGGAAGGGAGAGGGGCACGTGTTAGGATGGTGGCGGTGACTCAGGAGAGATTCTCGCCTGGACTTCAGGAACTGCAGAAACACACCTTCTTCAGATGTGATTCAGTCCTCTAGTGCCCTGTCAGTGCCACTTACAATGATCATCGCGTGATTTACTCTCTTTGAAAAGACTCTACTCAAATCAAAAAGGTCTTGTTTATAGACGCTTTAAAAATATGAACCCAAGCCAGTCAATTTCTGTTCTTGAAAGTGTTCTTAGTTAATGAGCTTGTTTAAAATTTTGTTTATCAGGCTTTCACTAAGACCAGAATTGGGTTGCTTTAGTGTTGACAATCCGAGTTTGAAATAAAGGACACATGACATAAATTAATAGAGTAAAATTAATGTTGTGGTAATATTAAATAAAGCTAATTCCTCTTGCACCTGGAGGGCTATGCAGATGGCAGGCATACCTAATTATGCTCCCTGCTGCCTTTAAGTGCACTGATAAAAATCTCTCAACTGAGTCTAAAATATGTTCATCCACTGGCTCCAGACAAGTTTGCGTAAGGCAGCGATTTTCAACCTTTTTTGATCTCATGACACAAGCTAATTACTAAAATTCTGAGTCACACCATAAAACATATTTTTTGCCAACCTGATCAAAAAATTGGTATAATTTTTATTCATTCCTATTAAACATGTACTGTTGTGTTGTCATTTGTTTTTTGTTTTTTTGACAATGTAAGGGAAAATTGGTCAGCGCCCCAGACTAAATAGTCAGGTATTGCATGTTTTAAAAATTCTTGCTGCACACTAGTTGAAAATTGCTGTAGTAAGGCAACACAAGACAAAACACAGCCTAACATGCTTACTTTCTAAAGGAAGTAACCATGATTCTATAAATTAAGTGAAATAAATATTTACCTAATTTTAAAAACAAGTCATTATTATAATCATGTTCTTTGTTCTTCCTGTAAATATAATAAATATATTGTTCCCATTAGAAAAAGTTTTTTATCAAACCAGTAAGAAAGTACTTAAGTTTACATTTTTACGTTTTAATTTTTTCACATTAGCTTAAATGATAAGTTTACCGATAGAGTCATAGATGAGTTAATTTGGTCTTTTACTCTAGGTACAAATTGGATGGGTCAATTATCGAACAAGTATTTATAAACTTGTTCAATTCTTTAAGAAGTAGTTAGTCCAGAAAAATATGTTGCTGTAATTAAGCAAATATGTTTTTGCTACAGATACTTCAGAGATGTCACTGGTCTTTTTAAACCTTACTATGCATTGTCTTCATGTAAAGAATGAATTTCTATGAACTTCATTTTGTTGCAGTTGAAAACCTATGCTGGTAAAAGCACAACAAGCAATCTCTCATTTTAGCTTGAGAGTGATTTTAAATGCTTTTATAGTATTTGCTCTATAAAACTGTTATTTTTCTTAGGTTTATATTTTTACTTATGTTTTTAAAACAAAGGAAAAGTAAAATAATTCTTTTTCAGACAGTTTCTATCAAAAAGATCTGGCGCAGTTCATTTTGTGACAAAAGATGCTGGCCCATTTTTGGAACGTTATTTGTTTTAAAGGGTAAGGAGCATATAATGTCTTCATCCCTTACGCTTTAATCTCAGGGTTAATAAAGGAAGTATATGTTCAGGATTTTTATTTGTAATTTTGTCATTTGAAGAGCTAATGAATAGAAATTATATCCTATTCATTTACATTTATTTGTAAGGGCCTGACTATTATTCCTTCAGTTCAGTAGTTGATATTTTTCTAAAGCTTTTCCTTTGTGTACATTACAGGTAACTGTGTAATGAAATCCCAAATGTCTGAGCTCTCACTTTGACGGCCTTGCATGAATGTAAGTCATAGCTGATGAGTGTCTTATGCTGAAGGAAGTCTAGACTTTTCTGAGATGTAGTGTAAACAGCATAAGCTCCCGGATTCTCAGGGCCCAGGTGCTTACCCTGGCTGCTTCTTGACTAGAGGTATTGACCTCTCAGAGCCTCCATCACCTGCACTATAAAATAGGATTGAGAAAATCTCGAAGCTCTACTAGGATCAAATGAGATGAGCACTTGGCACTTGATAAATGGCACAAATACTGTTAACACTAAAGGCCCCGGCCCGAATTCGTACATTGGTGAGGTCCTAATGGGGTTGGGGGTAGGGCGGGACAGGATCAACTCTCCAGGTGCGCGGCGGGATGCCCTTGCTGGCCCGGTATCCAGATTTGTCCCGCGGACATTCATCCCGGTTGTCGAAAGTCAGCTGGCGGCGCTTTTATATTGTTTCTTCCTTGTGGAGTGTGTGGGGAGGGAAAGTGGCCGTTACTTCCAGGAAGCCAGTGGTGCTTTTGGGATCAGGCCAGCAGCATTGGTCCGATAGTACTGGCCTGTTTTCTGGAGATTGGACCTGCAGGACTGCTGAGGGAGGAAGTGGCTGCCAGGGGGCTAGTGGGCCAACGGTTCAGGTCTCAACAGGATGGCACTCCCACTGTGGGAGTGCACTGACCACCAGGGGGCAGCTTCTGTGTTGAGTGTCTGCCCCCTGGTCATCAGTGCATGTCATAGTGACTGGTTGTTCAGGTCATTCAGTCATTTAGGCTTTTATATATAGAGATAGTAAAGTCAGTGTAACTTAAGGGCTCTGTGGTCCGTATAGTGGAATTGTGGAGGTCATCTGGAGTGCCATCTCTAGTATTAATTCACATACCGGCTTTAAGAATAACTAGTATTAATAAATAACTTTATTTTAAGAATAAAGTGCTCTCTTTATTTTTCATTCTATGAATCTTCCCATAATTTCCACTAGAATGGGAAGCAGAAATGATCCCAGGAGAACTGCAAACTGTAGAGTTTCATTGATTGGTAAAGTGAATGGGCCACTTCTTAATTTTTTAAAATAATATACATTTGGAATGAGGGTTATTAAACCTACTAAGCAGTTTCTTAGTCAATCTAAAACCCCCATTGCTTGAATAATAAGCTAAGTATCTAGCTTTAAAATTAAACAGATAATTGTACAATATTCATCACTCATATCATCTTTCTTCCCTAGTGCTCTGTGTTAAATTAGAATAAATCTTATTTTCATCCTTCGTTGTTGTTGTTTGTTTTGTTTTGTTTGTTTGTTTTTGGTTAATCCTCACCTGCATATATTTTTCCATTGATTTTTTTTAGAGATGTTGCTACTTAGGTTACCTATATTTCAACATTCAAATGGAAAAAAAGAAAAAGTTACTGATAATAGGACTTTAACTTTTCATATGGGGATTCGGAATACTGGAAAGACAAGAAATTTTGTCACTAAAAAACTTGAATGGGATTACAGAAAAATGTTTCAAATTTAAAGGAAGCGGGGAAATACATGATTGGAGCTGTGATCTTTTCCTGGACTAGCGCCAATTATTTTGTTTCTCTAAACATAATTCTCCATGGAGGTAATATCCCACATTTTTAAAAGTTGAAATATTAAATGAATGTGAATGTTCTTAACATTTTAAAGCATAGAGCCTTATTATAAACTAGAGACCTGGTGCATGAAAATTCATGCACTGGAAGGGGGGTCCCTCAGCCCAGCCTGCCCCCTCTCATAGTCCGGGAGTCCTCAGGGGTGGGAGGTGCCCCAGCGATCAGGGGAAGGCGATGCCCTCATCACTCCTCTGCTGCTGCCTCTACTGGCAGCCCAAATCTGGTCGGCCCTGGTTACCTGAGCCCCAGGTGGCCCTGAGCAGCAGGGCAGCCGCCATCTAAGACTTGCCTGTGCCTCAGACCAGCCCTGTGCAGCTGGGAGGCTGAGGGGCCAAGGGGATGGGGGGCAGGCCCGGCAGCAGGCCTGGCCATGCCATGCGCCTGCCACCCTGGCGGGGCTTAGGGGACTGGGTGCCACCACCATCTTGAGGCTGTGGGCACCGCCATTTTTGAGGGCATGGCAGTCAATTAGCATATTCTCTCTTTATTAGATAGGATTAGATAGGACTAAAGGCCTGATGTACGAAATACATGCAAGAATAGGCCTTCCTTTCCTTGGCTGCCAGCATCGGCTTCCCTCTGGCACCTAGGACCCAGGCTTCCATCCAGCTGCTGGCAGCCCTGGCTTTATCCGGAAGGTCATCTGGAAGGACATCTGGTCAAATTAGCATATTACACTTTTATTATTATTGATTGCAGCTAACCCAAAGTTTATATTTATGGCTTTTTTGAATATTTGACCAATGCTCTCTAAACATATGTTACTTTCCTATTATATAGTCCTAGAAATGAATCATTTTTACTAACCCAATGCTTTATTAATGAATAACATATATCCAAAAGCATGAGATGGTGCGTAATTTCTTCTTTGAGGCATGTAATTTTAAAATATACACACTAGATTCATTAATGATAAACTCACACTCATTCCCAAGTTTGATCTTCCCACCATTTTTATCACAATTGTCTCTGCGAGCTACCCATTTTATAATAGACTAGAGGCCTGGTGCACAAATTTTGTGCATGGGGGTTGGGGGATGTCCCTCAGCCCAGCCTACACCCTCTCCAATCTGGGACCCCTCGAGGGATGTCCATCTGCCCGTTTAGGCCCCATCACAGTAGGATCGGGCCTAAACGGGCAGTTGGACATCCTCACAATCCAGGATTGCTGACTCCAAACTGCTCACCTCCCTCCCTCCCTGATTGCCCCTAACTGCTTCTGCTTGCCAGCCTGATCACCCCCTAACCACTGCCCTGCCAGCCTAATTGATGTCTAACTGCTCCCTTGCCAGCCTGTTTGCCCCCAAATTCCCTTCTCTGCCAGCCTGGTCACACCTAACTGCCCTCCCTTGCAGGCTTGATCACCTCCAACTGCCCTCCCTTGCAGGCCTGGAACCTCCCAACGGCCCTCCCCTTCTGGCCATCTTGTGGTGGCCATCTTGTGTCCACATGGGGGCAGGATCTTAGACCACATGGGGGCAGCCCTCTTGTGTATTAAAGTGATGGTCAATCTGTATATTACTCTTTTATTAGATAGGATGTGGCGCTGTGTTGTTTTATTTTGTTTGCATTATGGATTCTGTGACTACACTGAAAATAATACTTGCTCTGCATTGTAGGAAGGAAAGCAAAAGAAAGGGATGAAAAAGGGAAAAAAGTTAGTTTAGAATAAGAGGGAAAATCATTACCCTCAAGCCTATTCTAATAAAATTGCTATCATTGTATATGGAAACTAAATATGGACTTCTTCAGAGTCAATGGGAAATGAAAGGGCAGGGTTAATTTTAATTTGGGAACAAAAGGAAGAATTTATAAGAATCTCTTATATTGCATATAATTACTAAAAGCTTCATAAATGTTTAGTGATTATTATAAATGAATGATAGAATCATTTTTGGACAGATGAAAGAAAAAGAGACCAAGAAGAACATCAATAGGGGCCAATGCTAGTTTGCACCTTCTGTCTCTTCTTTTCTTTTCAAACGCTTTGTTTAACTTTGAGAAAATTAGACTAAGAGAATGGTGATTCTTAGAATATGTGTTTACAGCAAATGGCGTGCCTCAGGGGCACAGAGGGCAGAATGCATCTGCTGCTTGTGTCCATAGGCCTCTCAAAAGCCAGGTCCGGCGGGTGGTGTCCGTGAGCACCTGGTACCTAGGTAGATGCTGGCCCTCTGGTTCTAACTTCTCTGGAAGGTGAATTCTTCTTAATCACTTAGAGTTGCTCCCCAAAATATATTTTATTATTTTTAAAAAAGAAAGTATATGATCTGAATGTTATTTTATCAAACACACTTTCCTCAACATATCACACTGGGTACAGCATCAGTTGGGCAAACAGTTTGAGTCAGTGTTTTGGGAAACGCGACTGCGTAAGAGGAAGAGGAGTGTGATTGTAAAGGACAGTCAGTGAATGGAAGTGTATTACAAATTGATACATTTACATTAGTGACGAACATTATTAAAATGTTCTAGTATAAGTTTTTTAAAAGTACAAGGATCAGCCTACAGTTTTTTAGACACTATAAATAAATGTAACAGATGAAAGACCCTTACACCCACATTAAAATATGAGGCTCCCCCAGGAGCATCAGCCATGTAGTTATCAATAACTGATATATATATATATATATATAATTTCTTTTTTTATGGAGAGAGTATTTTTTAATTTTTTTCTTTATTGATTACAATATTACATATGTATCCTTATCACCCTCCCCCATTACCCTCACCCCTCTGGTGTCTGTGTCCATTGGTTAGGTTTACATGCATACATAAAAATCCTTTGGTTGATTTCTCCTCCTTACTCCTGCCCTCCCCTACCTCCCCTCTGATGTTTGACCGTCTGATTGATGCTTCTCCATCTCTGAATCCGTTTTTGTTCATCAGTTTATGTTCATTATAAATGAGTGAGGTCATGTGATATTTATTTATCTTTCTCTGACTTATTTTGCTTAGTGTAAGCTCCATCTATGCTGTTGCAAATGGTGAGAATTCCTTCTTTTTTACTGCAGCGTAGTAGTCCATTGTGTAGATGTACACAGTTTTTAATCCACTCATCTGCTGATGGATAGTATACTTAAGCTGTTTCCAAATCTTAGCTATTTTGAATTGTGCCACTATGATACTTTCTGATTGGTGTTTCTAGTTTCTTGGGATATATACTTAGAAGTGGGGTCACTGGGTCAAATGGGAGTTCCATTTTTAGTTTTTTGAGAAAACTCCATACCATTCTCCACAGTGGCTGCACTAGTCTGAATGCGGGCTGGTTCAGCAATTGATAGCGATTCATTTATGCACATACCGGGCAACAGTGACACCACTGGGCCAGGTTTGTATTACCGCTTGAGCTTCAAGGTCTAAAAAGAAAGTTAGATATTCACGTGAAATGGAAAGAATTGGGAAGAACATGTATGTGGTTATGAAACTAGACTATTGAACCTGGGGAGCTGGGAGGTGAATTTCCGGCAATGCCTTCATCATGCTGAAGCCGTATTTGGTTTGCTTCCAAATGACCTGAAAAAAAAATAAAGATCCAAATGATAAGTATGGATGATGAAGTAAAATATGACTGTTCCTGAAACTTTAGGAAATATCATTTAGTTAAAGACCTTTCCCTTCAGTTTAAATTCTCGAAGGAAAAATAAACCCACTATAGAATAAAGGAGATAACCACTAGAGGGCAGTAGAGCCCATGCTACTTCAGCTTTATTCTGCATTCCCCACCTCTAAATTCCTCACCCTGGCCCATCCCTCTCATTCTCAGTGGCTAAATGGACTCTTCAAAAAGGGGGCTATATTTCTTTCTAAAATATGAAGCAGGAGAATGTGAGATATATTATTTTTCAGATTTGAAGATATGATTATATTCTTTTGACTAAAATTAGCTCTTTTTTTTTTTTTTTAAGTAAATGCTTAGGGCATAGACAAGGGTGTATCTACAAGCTTTCATGTGGTTATTGAAAAGGAATAATACCAAGCACTACAACAATTAATTCTGAAGTCGATTTTTAAGAAAATCCTCTCCTTAAAATCTAATTTCAAGTGAGAAAATACAAAAGTGATAAACCCAAGCTATTTGTATTCTGAATAATAAATTTACATACTGAAATAAATAAAATAAATTGATACTTAGAAGCCTGGCTTTCCATTGATGTTATTATTGCATATAATTACTACAATTTAGAAGTAAAATATGATTTTTTTATTTCTGATAAAATTAAAGATTTGGTTGAAGTTTTTCTTTGACTTAAGTTGAAAATAGATTTGGTGAGTGCTTCTTTTGCGTTTTAGCCAATAAAGAGGTTATGTTCTAACTCATGACTGATAAAAGTAAAATCATTTCCTGATTTCTACTTTCAGCTCTATCAGTGATATCACTGCATCCTCAGCATTTTGTGCATAAAATTTCCTCTTCAGGAAAAAAAAAAGTAAACTTAACCTGGATCTTGGGCCTTGAAATACTTAGAATTATTTTTTATAACATACTTGAAAAATGGTCATTTTACTTGATAAAGAATAGAATAATATAGAGAAACACTTGAAGAAATATCACATTCCTTAGAAAACTTGATTAGACACAGTTAGAGCTTCACCCATGATTGTGAATATTTATTCCCCCAAACAGTGCTGGACATAGAGTAGATACTTAAGTTGTTCAACAAACATTAGCACCTATTAGATGTACCTAAATTCCAAATACTATGCTGAGAACTCTTTTTTAAAAATATATTTTATTGATTTTTTTACAGAGAGAAAAGGAGAGGGCTAGAGAGTTAGAAACATCCATCGATGAGAGATAAATATCGATTCAGCTGCCTCTTGCACACTACTGGGGATGTGTCCACAACTAAGGTACATGCACTTGACCAGAACTGAACCTCGACCCTTGAGTCCACAGGCCAATGCTCTATCGACTAAGCCAAACCAGGGCTATGCAGGGAACTCTTATCCCTTCCTTTTAGGAGCTAAATTTTCTAGATTAATAAACGTTTACTATTGCTCATCGTAAGGTAAATTAATTTTAACACTCATATTTGCCAGTTCTTGTTAAAGTTTTCATTTCTTCACCAAAGCATTTCTTGACACACATTGTTTTCCAGTTTAAGTGAACTGAATTATTTCGGTGGAGAATTTTTAAAGTTTGAGGTCATTGCAAGCAAACAGAGTGTCTTAAAGTGTGCTATCAGTTACTGGTGTGAGTGATTTTAATTTTCTCTGAATCTCCATATATTTTGTCACCAAAATTTACTTTCATAACTCTACAAATAGTTTTGGCAAGCTGTCCTTCCTGCACAAATTCACTTTGGAGATTTGCAAGGGATTTAATTCTGGATGTGGCTGAGGGCTTGACAAGCAACTTCCTGGAAAGGCTCTGCAATAAGAGCTTTGTGGACAGAATCATCCTGGCTCAGTTTAACCTACTCCCCTGTGTGTAAGTCTATTATTGCTCATACAATGGTTCAGTTTGCATGGGACCTTCATAGGAAACTACAAGGTCATGATCTTAAAGAGACAGTGGCCCTCCTATAAAGAGAATCCTATCTAATAAGATGGAATATGCAAATTGTCACTCCATGACAAAAATGGTGGCACTCACAGCCAATAAGAAGGGAATATGCAAATAGATGTGACAAAGATGGCGGGAGCTGGACTGGGATGCCTGTGTCGTCACCATGGTGACGACACAGGCATTTTGCTCCTCCCCAGCCACTCTGGGCCTCTGGGCAGCCCACACAGGCAAGCACTGAGCAGCCTGCATGGGGCGGGACACCTCAGGACAGTGGAGGGAACTACACGAGGGTGGAAGGCAGAAGAGCTCCGGGCTGGAGCAAAGGCGAAAGCTGCAGCCAGAGCAAAGGCCTGGATGCCTGAGGGAAGCCGGTGCAGGAGGGAAGCTGGTGCTGGCAGTCAGGGGAGACAAGGCCTATACTTGGGCGAATCTTTGCGCATTGGGTCTCTAGTCCACTAATAATATTTTAAAAAGAGACTCCTGAGAGACAGCCACAGATGATGCTAACACGTCTTTTAAAAAAATCCAAGTTAATCTCAAATATGTCACCTTCATCCGCTTAGAGCAAAAAAGAAATCCTTAAACCTTAAAGAGAGCATTGGCTTTTCAGGGCACGTGATTTTCCCAGAAGTGGAAATCTGTCAAAACTCCTATTTATCTCATGAATATTGCCAAATTTGATAAAATATATTTTTATTTGGCAAGTTTTGCTAGGGAACTATTTTTGGGTGTTTTGTGTGTGTGTGCGTGTGTGGTGTGTGGGGGTATTTTCCTTTCTACTGAGAAGATAATGCTTAAATAAGATACTTGCTAACATTAAGCTGGGAAGAGGATAGCGTTGATTAAGCCAGGCTTAATCCAGTTTAACAGTCCAACTTGTACCACTTTGCCAAGATTCCCTTGAGAACCAGCTCCCCCTGGAGAGTAACAGACAATCACTCTTCACTGGTGTGGCACAATGTAGCCCTCCTCTGACACACTGCTAACTGTAGCATTACTTCTGGGTGGTCTCCAACTTGTTAGCATTTTGTACAGGACCCTATTTTCCAACCATTACCACTGAGGGCTTATGATGACTTGATTCATTCATCCTATCTAATAAAAGAGTAATATGCAAATTTGACCATACCTTCACTCCGCTACCAGTCAAACAGGAGTGGGGGGTGGGGCCAGCATGGTGCCCAGGTGGGGCTGAGCATGGCGCGCGGGGTGGGGCGGGGCTGAGCGTGATGCGCAGGAGGCTGAGAGAGCTATCAGCAGGGACCTGAAGCTATACCCTCCCCCAATCCAGAGGGGCTTGACAGGGACCTTAGGCCACGACCCCCACTCTGGCACCAGGGAAGGGGACCTGAGGCCATGCCCTCCACCCAGTGGGACTTGACAGGGGACCTCAAGATGTACTTTCCATCATGGTGTTGGGCTAGGGGACATTCGGCTGTTCCTCCTGCCCGACAGGGCTTGATGGGGAACACAGGCCACACCCTTTACCCGGCAGAGTTTGACAGGGAACCTCAAGGTGTGCTTCCTGCCCTGGTGCTGGGCTAGGGTACCTCTCAGGCTGCTCCTTCTGCCCCAGCTTCAGGCTGGGGGACCTCAGGCGATGCCTCGCACCTGGTACAGCTTGACAGGGGACTGCAGGCCACACTCCCTACCCTGCAGGGCTTGACAGGGCACCTCAAGGTATGCTTCCTATCCTGGTGCTGAGTTAGGGGGCCTCAGGTTGTGCCCTCACCTGACAGGGCTTGACAGGGGACCTCAAGCCACACCCCCAACCTGGCACCAGACTGGGGGTCCTCAGACCATACCCTCTGTCCCAGCACCAGGCCAGGGGACCTGAGGCTGTGCCCCTCCTGCCTGGCTGGGTTTGACAGGGAACCTCAGGTTGTGCCCCCCACTCAGTGGGGCTTCACAGGAAACCTGAGCCTGTGCCCTCATGCCAGTGGGGATTGACGGGGGACCTGAGGTTGTGCTCCTCTGCCTGGTGGGGCTTGACAGGGGACTTCAGGCCATGCCCCCTACCCAGAGGGGCTTGACAGGGGATCTCAGGTGGTGTCTCCCATCTGGTGGGACGTGATGGGGGATGTCAGGCCATGCCCCCATCCTGGTGCTGGGCCAGGGGACCCAAGGACGGCCCCTGCCCTGTGGGGCTTGACCAGGGTGGGACTGGCTGGGTCTGGATCTACCCTAATGTTGGCGGAAGGCTAGTTCTGGGTCTCATGTGATTTTGAGGCACATGTGAGTGAGTGGGGACTTGACTCTGGGTCCCGTGGTGTGCCCCAGATGCTGATAGGAGGAAGATTTTCATATACATTTTACTAATTATCTTTAGTCTCTGATACTTCTATTATAGAGAAAGAGCAAACAGCAATATTAAATTATTTCCTCTAATTAATACCCTTTTAATGTGCACAAATTTTGTGCACTGGGCCACTAATACAGTATAAAACTGGATGATGGCAACAATGATGCCCATTTTACAGGTGAGGAAAATAAAGATCAGATAGGCAAATCATTGTTTTAGGTCTCACAGCTTAAATAAGGGCAGAGTCAGACTCACAAAGCCAAATTAAAGGGTCATTGTTACTGATGGGAAAATTGCACAGCCTTCTTGCACCGACAGACTGTACCATGCCCTCAACCACATAATTAAAGCTCAGAATGTAGCTGTTCTGCTCAAGTCTTTAAGCAGGAGGGTTGCACCGAGATTTATGCCTAATAAGTGCCAGTGATGTTGCAGCTATTTAATAGAGTGGCAAAACAAGTCTCAACAGCCCAGATCTTTATCTGCCTCAGCTAAAAAGGCCAGTTACATTTTAATCCCAGTTATAAAATGATTGTTCTGAACACAAGCTCACACATCTCTAGAAAGACTTTTTATTCTTCCTTTGATGCCCATTCTTTTTTAAATTTTTTTAAGTAAAGGACAAATTGAGCTATATTAAGTATAGAAAATTGTGTAGATCTCACTAATGAATGGATTCTGTGGCCAGGATAACCAACTGTAACCAAAATAATATTTAATAAGGCATAATTTATAAATACAATGTACTGTAGTATAATTTATAAATACAATGTACTAGATTTATCTGTAGGAAATAAAAATGATCTGCCTAATCTGTACGTCGATTATTTCCACTATCCCCCGAAATTTGATTGTTTGTTTTTTCAAGTTCCTCTCCCCTCAGTTACCATGTTCATCACAGGCAGTCACTGGCCTGCTTTCTGTCACTGCAGATTAGTTTTTCTGTATTAAAATTTCATATAAATAAAATCACGTAAAGTATGTATTTTCTTTGTATTGGCATCTTTTGCTCAGCCTGGTTGTGAGGCCGTTTCTGTTGCATGGAACAATAGTTCATTTCTGAGCAGTTTTCCATCTGTAAGATACCCACAGTTAGTTCATTCATACCACTGTGATAGATGTTAGTTTCGAGTTTTCAACTGTTATGAATAAAGATACTAAGAAAATTCATGACAAAGTTTTTGTACACATATAACATTTTTATTTCTCTTAGTTAAAACCTACAGTAGAATTGTTATATATATATATATATATATATATATGTATGTGTATATATATATATGTATGTATATATGTGTGTGTGTGTGTGTATTCCTCAGAAGTTTATATATATCTTTTCTGAAACTTCCAAACTGTACCACTATGAAATATGAGTTTCACTATCAAATACTAGGGGCCCAGTACATGACATTCCAATACTGCCCTCTCACAGTCCAGGACCCCTCAGGGGATGTCTGCCTGCCAGCTCAGGCCCTCTCCCCACCCAGCTTCTAGCTAAGCAGAATGCCCCCTGTTAGAGTGCACTGACCACCAAGGGGCAGTTCCTACATTGAGCGTCTGCCCTCTGGTGGTCAGTGTGTGTCACAGTGATGGTCATTCCACCATTCAGTCAATTTGCATATTAGCCTTTTATTATATAGGATGAGTTTCACTTTCTTCATATCCCCACCAACACTGCATATAGTCACTCTTTTATAATTATTCTAATAGGTATTAGGTGTATAGTGGTTTTACTCTGTCTTACTTTGTATTTTTCTAATGAATAATCATGTTAAGCAACATTTCATGTGCTTTAGACCTTTTTTAGATCAATATTTCTATCTAGCATCAGTTTTCTCCTGGTTGAAGAACTTCTTTTAACGTTTTTTGTAAATGTGGATTTTCTGATGATTAATTCAGCTTTTCTAATTAAAATAAAAGTGTTTATTTTGATCTTTACCTTTGAAAGATATTTTTACTGGATATAAAATTCTGAGTTTGCAGGGCTTTTCCCCCCCTTTTACTATTTTAAAGAATTTATCTACTCTTTTCTCATGTACATTGATTTTGATGAATATCTGCTGTCATCTTTATCTTTGTTCCTGTGTACAGAATGTGCTTTTTTTTTCTTCAACTGCTTCTTGTATGTTTTTCTTTTACTATTGGTGTTGAGAAATATTATTAATGTTTCTTATACCAGGGGTTCATGGATCTGTATGTTTATAATTTTAAAGAAATTTAAATAATGTTTTAGTTGTTATTTAATCAAAAGTGCTTTCTCACTTATTCTCTTTCAGGGACTCCAGCTCATTGTCATGAGGTGCTCTAACTTGTCCCTTTTGTTTACTAGTGCTCTTTTAATATTTAAAAATTCTCTCTTCTCTGTGTCAATTCTGAGCAGTGTTTATGGATCGATCAATCTCATGTTTTCCTACCCTTCAGTTTGGGTTCGATGTCAGACATTGTGAATGTTATTTTGTGAGGTGCTGGATAGTTTTTGTATTTATATGAATATTTTTGAGTTTTATTCTGAAACAGTGAATTTACTTGGAAACAATTAGGTCCTTCCAGGTCTTGCTTTTTAAGGTTTGTTAGGTGATAATAGAACAGTGCTCCATTCAGAACTAATTATTCTTTCTGTGTACTTTACTCATTGCCTCGTGAATCATGAGGTTTTTCGCATATGGCTGGTGGGAATAAGAACTCTTCCTATGCTTTTGGGAGTCCTATGCATTATTACCTAATTGTTTTAAGTGATTCTTTCTACAGCCTCAAATAGTTTTCTCACCAGCATACACCCATCAGTACTCAGCTATCTACTTGAAGGTGACTCTGCAGATTCCAGAGTTTTCCCTGTGTAGCTCTCTCCTCTCAGGTATTCTGTTCTAAAATCCTAGCTACTTTGGTCTCACTAAACTCTCACCTCTATCTCCTTAAGTCAGAGAATGCCTGGGCTCTACCTGGGTTTCCCCTTCCTGCACTACAGCATGGAAACTCACCTCATTTGATTCCTGTCTCTCGGGGTCATTGACCTTTATTACCTCATGTACAGTGTCTCCTAAATTCTTATTTTATATATTTTGTCTGCCTCATATAGTTTCATGTAGGAGGATAAATCTGATCTTTTACTGCATCTTTGCCGGAAGTGGAAGTTCTTAATTTTGTATATCTGAATTTTATTTGTTATTGCTTTCTTTATACTTGAAGAACTTTTTGTAGCCTAATAAATTCTCTTAGCTTCAATTTATATGAAATGTTCTTATTTTCCCTTTATTTTTGAATGATATTTTCACAGGTTTTATAATGATAGAGTAAAAGTTTTCATTGTCATCTACCATTTCAAAAATGTCATTTCATCATTTGGCATTGTGGGCTAAATTATGCCCTCCCAAAATTCGTATGTTGAAGTCCTAACCCTCAGTACCTCAGAATGCAACTGTATTTGAATGTAGGGCCGTACAGAAAAAAGACTTTGTAAATGCGCCAGAAGAAGGGGGCCATCCACAAGTCAAGGAGAGAAGCCTCAGAAGGTAACCAACCTGGGACCACTAGACTCCAGAACTGTGAGGGAATAAATGTCTGTTGTTTAAGCTACACGGCCTGTGGCACTTTGTCATGGCAGTATTAGCAAACTAATACATCTGGATTGCACATTCTCTGTCAAGAAATATGAAACTATTATCATCTTTATTGCTTAACATGTAGTGTGCTCACTTTTTTCCTAGTTGAACTTAAGAATTTATCTTTTTGGCTGTTTTCCTGCGAGTTGATTATGATTTGCCTGGATATCGTTTTCTTTTGTTTTATGTGGTTGGTATGTGTTACGATTATAGAATTCACCAGTTTGATTTTTTTTAAAAGGCCATGAAATATTTTTATTACCACCCTTCTTCTGGGACTTCAATTATATGTACATTAGGCCACTTAATCCACAGGTTCTTCTCTCTCACTTCATTTTCCCTGTGTGTGTTTTTCCTATTTTTTTCTTCCATTTGTCAGTTTCTGTTGGTGTACCTTTAATTTTAGTGGCCTTTTGTTAAAATTAAAAGTTGTTAAATTTCAGATATTTTTAAATTCTAAAAGCAATGTTTTTATAATGCCCTTTTCTTTCTTTATGAAGTTATATCTTTTAAGTCCTGAGTAGATTTATTAAAAAATTCATACAATGTTGCTAATTCTTTTATTTTTGTTTCTGCATTTGTTTTCTCCAGGATAATGGCTATATTGTTTTGTTTCTTTGAGTGTTTAGTAAATTTTGGTATATGCTAGCCTTCTCAACATTGTTGTTTACATTCCTAGACATTCGATATAGATTATTTTTACACATAATTGGTTGTTTTATCTTTGTGTCTTTTTTAAAGAACTCCAGTGAAGGTGGTTCTGACAGATAGTTATAACATACGTATCAGCTTGATACCTTAGAGTCTTGCTTTCAAGCACTATTAAGGCAAGTCTAGAATAGCTTTTACTCTCTAGCTAGTTTAATTCTAAGACTAAAGCATACATTTTTAAGTGTCCATATTGAATCCCCTGCATTTTCAACAAGGACTCTACTCTGGCAGACTGTAAATACATGCCCAGCCCTGTGGGAGCTCTGGGAACTCTTCATTTGACAGTGGTTCCCTGTGGAGTTTTATCCTATGCGTGTGCAATGTTATGTTCAGGAACAGAGTTGAAAGGACCCCTATTCAGATTTCTGGAGATATTTTCTCCATAGTGCTGTGTCTCTGCAGGAAATTTAAGTTTTTTATAGCTTCCCCAAACTTCTAATTTGTTGTGTGAGCTCTGCTTGAGTTCTGTTTACCTGCACTATGATCCATTAAAAAAATCTTAAGACTTTGGCCAGGGAAACTCGGTTGAATTAATGAATGCACTTAATGGTTGCAGTTTCAATATTCAATCAAGGCACATGCCTGGATTGTGGGTCTGATCCCCAGTCAGGGAGCATACAGAAGGCAACCTTCTCTCCCTCTCTCTCTGCATGTCCTCAGCTGAAGATTTGAAAAACAGATCTTCAGGCTGTTATCAAACAAATCTTTATGAGTATAGGAATCATCCCAATTGTTTTCTCCTCCTGGATCACTGTCTGGTATTGCCTATGTTCCTCCATCTGAATATAGCTTTCTCTGATATTTTGACCAGTTTGCAGGTTATTTTCCTTAAACAGCAAGATGGCAAGTCTAACCCCACTTACATTAACACGGCCGGAGGTTGAAAGCCTGCAACGAGGATTTCATTTTCAACAATTTCTGTGTAAGTTATGTTGTGGAAAGACAACAGTTCTATCAAAAGTCTGTTTTATGTCTTGGTCAGATTTTGTTTTATTTCTAGATATATTCACACACATGTCAAAATATGAATCAATGCTGATGAAAAGTACACCTAAGTATTCATGTAGACAGAGTCTAAAGAAATTCTAAAAACCCACATAGCTCATCTATACTATTAAAAGGGTAACATGCTAATTAGACTGGGAGACCTCCTGGACAAAGCCATGGTGGCAGAGGTGGTTAGGGGTCATCAGGTCGGCAGAGGAGGGCAGTTGGAGGTTAGCAGGACAGCAGGGGAGGGCACTTGGGGGCGAGCAGGCTGGCAGGGGTGGGTAGTTGGGGATGAGCAGGCCACAGGGCAGTGGGGGCTGTAGTTGGGGGCAAGCAGACTGGTGGGAGGGGACAGTTAGATGGTTAGGAGCCAGCAGTCCTGGATTGTGAGAGGGATGTCTGACTGCTGTGGGATTGGGTCTAAACTAGCAGTCAGACATCTCCCAAGGGGTCCCAGATTTAAGAGGGTGCAGGCCGGGCTGAGGGTCATCCCCTCCCATGCACAAATTTTGTGTACTGGGCCACTAGTGTATTATAATAACTATCTTCACACATTACTGAGCTTGTAGGTAAGTGTACAGTGATAGCACATGACATTAATCTGAGAGGATTTGCAATAACCTTGGTGAAAACAAAAATGGAAGGCAGTTATGTTTATTTTAATGTATACTTTTGAAATTGATTTTAGAATAAGAATAATCCTTTCAAGAAGGAAAGGGAGAAGCACAACAAATTTACATCCTGTACCACATATGCTTTTGAATAATTTACTGAGGTGTGAATGGAATCTATGTGAAACTTTTTAAAAATTTAATTAAACATTTCTTCACCACACCCTATGTTTCTATTAAGTGTGGTGTTAGGAGCCAAAAGTAGAAGACACATATTTCCCAACTTTATAAGAAATTTACCATTTAGTTGGGGAAATATGATAGGAAAAGAAATCAGGTAGAGCCAAGTGAGTAAAAGTGTTAGCAGTATACTTAATTCTCTGTAGTCTTTAGAGAACTCAGAATTGTTGATACACATTCTGTCTGCAATCTGATCTGATTCAGTTGTGATAAGGTACTTTGCTGGGATTGAAAGCAACACAAGGCATCATGCCCTGCAACCTGCATGGCCAAATGCCATTTTCATTGCTCAAAAGCGGTATGGCTCTCAGTGGCATCCTTTCTACTATTCTTGGGCAAGGAGAGACTTAAGTTGCTCAGACAGAAGCTGTATTTGAGGCTTCCTGTTCCAGCTGTACTTTTGACAGCCATGGCATGCACTGGAAACCAATATTCTTTGTTTACTTGATCCATTTCTAAGTCACTTATCTGGAGGTTTTCTGTGTCAACTCTGAAGAGGCACGCTAGGGCAACTTAAAGTACAGCTGGTGTGGCTCTGTGTGAGAAGAAGCTCCAAGAAAGGAGCTTGGCGGACAAAGGAGAGGTATGCTTGGACGTCAGGCCATGCTAAGCAGTAGAGCAGATCACCCCAAAATTGTTTCACAAAATGTAATTTACAGCAGAGTGTCATTTGTATTCTTTAAGAAAATAATGTGAACATGAATATTACAAATTTAATGTTAACCTAGTTCTAACGCTATGTATTGCACCAGAAATTAGATGTCTTAGAAATCAACAGGAGTTGCTTCCCTTTTTCATACTCCCCCTGTGGGCCCATGCATTTCTTCTCTTTTCACCCATGTCTTCTGTCAAGCTCTTGTTTCCCAGCCTCTCTCTTAACCATCGTTTCCTCATTTTTGTTTATGTGCATGAGGGAGTAGACTAATATGTCTGAAAGTTCTTATTAAAATCACAATTTGGACATCTAAGTGAAGAAACCATGCAATATGCTAATAACACTTGCATTGCTCATAACCTTTCTGGAATCCATCTTTCACAAATAGGCCATGCCATAAACTTATTTAATTTAGGTTTTTAAAACTGAAATCCTATTTATAAACCAAAATTTAGAAAGGTGTATAAATCTTTCACTTATGTTATCTTCTAATGACTTGATTATTTCAGGAACTCTAAGAAATAATGACTTGCTCACCAGTTTGTTAAGGTGATCTGAAAAAGGAGTTTCCAAAGCATTTCATAAATGATATCACACCCCAAAGTTCTGGCCTGTTAAAATAAATTTGATGCTTAAAGTTTTTTCTATTTGAGTGCATAGTACAGAGTTCCCATATATCCCTCCTTCCAATCTAAAACAATTGTCCTTATTAATATCTTGCACTGATGTGCAGCATTTGCTATGATTAATGACACCGATATCGATACATTATCAGTAACTAAAGTCCGACTTTACATTAAGGTTCGTACTTGATGTTGGACAGCCCATGGGTTTTGACAAAAGCATAATGCCATTTATCTGTCAGTACAGCACCATAAAAGCAGTTTCATCATCCTACATTCCCCTGTGCTTCACCTGTTCATCTCTCCCCTCCCCCTGGCAACTGGTGACCTTTGTACTGTTTTGATGGTTCCACCTTTTCTAGGATGTCATATAATTTCCTATCTATCTAAAGAGAATAGGTTCTTCATGGTTTTGGTGTCTCAATAGCTCAGTTCTTTTATCACAGAATAATAATCAATTATATGGATGTACCAGTTTATTTGTCATTCACGTATTGAGAGGCTTCTCGGTTTCTTCTAGTTTTTGGTAACTATGAATGAAGCTGCCTAACATGTGCAACGTTGTAGGTGGGCATTAAGTTTTTAACTCAAATGGGTATGAATGCTGGGTCGTGATTTCTTTTTTTAATATATATATAATTTATAATATATAATATATAATATATAATATATAATATATAATATATAATATATAATATATAATATATAATATATAATATATAATATATATATTAGAAACGAAAGGAGAGGAGAGAGAAATAGAAACAACAATGATGAGAGAGAATCATTGATTGGCTGCCTCCTGTACACTCCCTCCTACTGGGGATCCGAAACCTGGGCATGTGCACTTGACCAGAATTGAACCTGAGACCCTTCAGTCCACAAGCTGACACTCTATCCACTGAGCCAAACTGGCTAGGGCAAAGAGTAAGTTTAGTTTTGTAAGAAATTGCCAGACTTTCTTGCACAATTCTTGTGGTGGTTTCTGTCCCCACCTGGAGTGGAGGAGAGTTCCAGTGGCTCTGCACCAGCATTGGATGGTGTTAATGTTTTGGATTTTAGCCATTCTGGTAAGTGTGCAATAGTATCTCATTGTTGATCTAATTTACCATTTCTCTTATGGTATATGATGTTTAGAGTATTCTTACATGCTTTTTTCCCCATATGTATATCTTCTTAGGTGATATATCTATTCAGGCATATTTTGCCCATTTTTAAATTGTGTTGTTTTCTTATTGTGGAATTTTTAAAGACCCTGTGTCTATTGTACACAAGTAACTCTTCAGATAAGTATTTTGCAAATACTTCCTCCATTTATATGTATGTTTTGTCTTTCATTCACTTGACAATATTTTCAGAAAACATAAGTTTTTAATTTTAGTAAAATCCAACATATTTTTCAGCATATTTTTAGTGTTACATCTAAAAACTCACCCCCAAATTCAAGATCACCTAGAAGTTCTCCTATGTTATCTTCTAAGAATTTTATAGTTTTGTATTTTTCACTTAGGATTATGATCCATTTTGAGTTTATTTTTTGTGAAAGATGCAGGGTCTGTGTTTGGATTCATATTTTTGCATATGAGTGTCCTGTTGTTCAAGCTATTTGTTGAAAGACTATCCTATTTCTATTAAATTGCTTTTGTTTTTCCTAAAGATCAGTTGGCTACATTTGAGTGGATCTGTTTTTTTTTCTGTATTTAAAAAGTAACACACACTAGATTTTTAAAAATGAAATGAAATATGAGAGAAACGCAAGTGACTTAGAAAAGAGAAGGCTGCCATTTTGTAGATGATTGAATCAAGTTGGTTTTGCTCCCTTTTTTTTAGAAATCTCTCCAAAGCAACAGTGATAATGGCAGATGCAAACACAGGTTACAACTTTGATGACAGTAGGAGATTTTTCTTTCTACTTTAAATCACAGTAGCTAAGAAAAGGATTGCCAGGTGTAGTGCTGGTTAAATGAAGATGCCAGGAGACACCTAGGTTTTTTTCTGTGGAGCTGTGAATCTCTAAGCATCTGGAATTCCCCAGAGTTTGCACAACCTGCTAAGAACAATGCATTCTTTGGAAGGGGAGGAATGGGTAATTGGGTTAGTGGCAGTAACTTTGCTGATTGCTGTTTTATACCACAAACACACACACACACACACACACACACACACACACACACACACACACACACTCCTGTGCTATACCCAGTATAAACCAGAAAGAATTTCTCCAATTTTGGGATGCTGACCTCCCATGTATGCACTTCTTTAACTGGTAGAAGATACACTTATTTCATTCAAAGATGACCTTTTTTTTTTTTTTTTTTTTTAGAGAGAAAGCAGCAGCCGAAGAATAGTAATAAAATATTGCCTGAAACATAATAAAACTGTGATCAAACATAGGTATGCATTTTAAAAATTTAATAAAACACTTTTCTTTTTATATCAAAGTGGGTCAGAGCTGGAATATGAAGACTCAGATAGCATGCCAGTTTCACAATTTTCATCTAAAGAGCTCCAAGGAGATGGAAATATTAGGAGCCACTGATGATGCAGGTACCTCCCAACTTCTTCATGGATTAGGTGCAGTGATCATGAGGTGAATATGACTTAAGAAGGGTCATAATCTAATTCATTCCTCTCCAGTTCCTTCTCCACGTGCCCACCGTGGCCTCGGCCTTTCTAGGACATGAGAAATAATGATACACCTCTAGATTGGCTGGGCACCTGTATGCCAGCATGACCAGGACTACCTGGAAATGGCTACCCTGGTGACCTTGACTAACCCCTGTCTGTTTCTCGGTTGAGGTTTGTTGAATTGCAGAAAGCCTGGCTGTGAAGACAGTGGTCAGATGAACTGCGTGCCTGGGAGTCGCAAGTCGCAAAACTGTACTCAGCTGGCGAGAGCAGACATAGTACCAGGGCCTCGAGAACTGGAGGAAGTACTTTTAGCCCACTTTCGAGGGAGGACGTCAAGAACACCAATGTTTTCCTGGGAAGGCAATACCTTTTGACCCAGTAAGTCCAAGTCTGAGGATTAGACTCCATGAGAAATCATCTGTGTGATGCAGGCAGGTTAACCTCTGAGAGCTGCTTTCCCTCTCGGTGGAGTGCATGGGATGATGTTGGCACCTCCAAGGGTTAGCAGTGTGAATGCTGGGAACGTACTTAGGTACAGTGGGCAGCATCGGGCTGGAATGTACAGTTCCACGGGGCACCGTTCCCAGTGTGGGTGGAACTGGAAGCTGTGGAACGTGGAAGCCCTAGGCAGCCAATTAGGACAACAACTCTCAGCATTCCTGGCTTCTCCTTTAGACACAGGACAGAAAATACACTCTTTGCTCTTTCTGTTTATTGTCACTTTATAGCCTCTATAGGCAGCAGGGTTCGTTTTAAAAGAACCTAAGCTGATTAAAGAGGTTCCCTGGTCACAGTCCCCAGTTTTCTTAACTAATTTGGGAAAGGGAGTGAATGAAGAGACTTGGATCCCCAGTTTCCTCACTGTTCAAATGAGAGCGTTAGACTAGATAATCCAATACTCTTTCCAGAATTCTCTGATGTACAGCCTGGGTTCCAGTTGATCCTTTAATCCCGCCCCATACAGTTGCCCACAGGGATCTTGTTCTCAAAATGGCAATAAAATACATTGAACGTGAACTCCCAGAGGACAGGGGAAATAGGCCAGACTTCTACAAATACGTGGTATCTAGGAGTTGGCAAGAAAAGGAAGCTGTCAGACTAAGCTTAAAATATCCCTCTTCCTTGATAAAGTACCAGTTTAATCTGCTTTATCATTACTGCTAGTGTTGCACCGAGAAAAGGTCGGTAGAGAGAGCTCACAGAGCAAGCAAGTTATGGGAAAGAATTAAAAACAGTGCTTATAATTAAAGCAGACCCTCCTGTCCTCTTTTTCCTCCTCCTCCTTGCCTTCCTCCTCCTCTTTGTAATTTGAAGGAGTTGAACAGTTGGCTCAGAGACCTCCAGAGGGGCTGGAGCTGTGTCCAGTGGGAGCACAACTCTGTCCTCATCTCCCCGTAGTTACCCATGGAAATTAATGCAGAATGAGGACACACATAAGCCCCTTAGGAAGGAAAACCATCTCATCTACTTCCCCGTTCCTAACAGGTTTTCTAAATCTTCAATAAGTTTTTTGTTAGCTGGGATTGAATGTCTGAATTTAGGCTTCAAAAATGTGCCTCCTCCCCCTCCCCACCCAATCTGTATAATTACTGTTGTTTTCCTGAAGCCTTCAAAATACTATAATTAACAGATTGGCAGATAACCCATATAACTGCAGTTAAGGCAAATATAGTATGCAGCTGTCTTTGCATTAAGTGATTAAATCAAATAGCATAGTTTTGAAGTGCATTTATAAAGCATAAATTTACCTCCTGGCAAAACTGTCTTAAGTAACACACCCTACACCATCTGTTCACTCAGTATTAATACCATATTTCCCAGGACTATAGCTATGGAGAGCAGAGCTACCAGCTGTGCAGAACCAAGAGGTGCTGAGGGATCCTTTCGAATACTCAGCAAGTTTTGGATCCTCCTAAGAATGCTTGCAGTGATGGTATATCTGAAATATGACATGCATATAGACACACATGCACATGCACCCGTGTACATACATACATGTGCATATGTATGTCCATGCGCACACACACACACATACACTTCAGGATACAGATGATTGTATACTCCCTTTCCATGAACAAGTCAATGCACTGGTATGAACTTAAATGAATTTATTCAAGCACTTATTCCTGCATTCATTCAGTTATTCATTCAGTGGTGATTTATTCAATGCCTCCCTTGGTCTGACTAGGCAGTAAGTGGTAGGGATTACAAAGGTGAATGGTGGTGGCCCTGCTGGCATGAGCTCACAGTCCAGCACAAACATCTCATTAATAGACTAACTACAATAAATTGTGGTGGTTTTGAGACAGGATAGAAACCCAAGCAACCTAACCTCATGTAGGGTTTATAAAATCAACACTTACACATATTTTGCAATTCAAGAACATGGACAATAAAAAGGTTCAGTCTTCAGAAATATTTCCAGAACCGGCGGTGAGCAGCGGTAGACTCAGTGATCAACACAGAAAAAGACATTAAAAATCTGGGAAGGAAAACAGCAGCTAGCTGGGAAAAGGAAGGCTAAATTAGATGATTCAGATGATTGCACAGGGTGTTCAAGATTCTGAGCAAGTGCTGAGAAATGGGAGGCCGGAGCTGGTTCGTGGGGCGGTGGTCAGCAACCCTGGCTGCACATTCCAAACCATCTGGGAGTCTTCAGACTATCCAGGACCAGGCCCCACCCTATATAAATTAGATTAGGGAATCCGGGGCGGGGGCTTGGACATGTCTCTCTTATTTCTACATTTCTGAAGTTATTTCAACGAGCCTTGGACGTGCAAGGACGGAGCTTGCAAAGTCAGAATGTACAGTTAGGAGGGAGTGTGTGGATCACCCAGGCTGGGTCCTCATGTCATAAATGAAAACATGGAGGTGCAGAGATAGGAAGTGGATTTCCATGGTCTCACAGCTAACTCAAGGCAGATAGGGAACCAGTTTTCCAGTTTCAAAACGAGATCTTTTTATTTCATGTCACTTTCCAGGTTTTTACCATATAGTGAACATCAAAGCCAACCCCAAAATGTTCATTTTTTTCATCAGTTTTCAAAATGAGAGTACATTTGGTAATGAAAGCAAAGAGCAAGCATACAAATTAATCAGATGGAAATAAAAAATCAGATGTTTTTGTGAAGGAAAGTGGCAGTAGGCAAATATTGTGGTCTATATAAAACACCATGAATGCAAGCATCTAAGCTCATCTTTTCTTGTTATTATATGCTAGTTCTTCAACAGTACCACTTACTTGACCTTCTGATGGACTATTACACAAAATTTTTTCTCCCCAAGAATCCATTTCTCTCATGGGAACTGTAATGCCTTCTCATTAGATAGATCCTGAGCATTCTGTTCCTGTTGTTTCTTCTGAAAAGAGAAAGACTTGCTTGGCCAGTGTGGCTCAGTGGTTGAGTGTTGACCTAATGAACTATGAGTTCACAGTTGGATAACTGGTCAGGGCACATGCCCAGGTTGCAGACTTGATTCCCAGTGTGGAGCCTGCAGGAGGCAGACAATCAATTATCCTCATCATTAATGTTTCTATTTATCTCTCCCTCTCCTTCTCTGAAGTAAATATGTTAATATATATATATAGAGAGAGACTTTCCCCTGATTAAGTCTGAGTGACACAGCTGCCAGGCTGGCCTGGAGGTTTCAGGCTGCCAAAGCAGATCTTCTAAGTTTTGTTTTACATCAACATTTATTACTGTATCAGCAGCTACATTTGAGGTGCATGTAATTTATTAACACTCTTTATCTGGAGGTAGATCCAGATTCCATACTTCTTATGAATCACACACACCCCCGGGCATCTTTTTAATCTAACCTTTGTTTACTGTCACTTGTAAAGAAAGTGTTGCCTTGCCAATTCATAAAGAAAACGAGTATCTGGCCTACCCCGATATTTTTTATTTTATTAGTCAATGGGAGTTGGCTTTAAACTCCCCAGCTTATAATTTATAACCGGAACAGGCAATTAAATCATTTTAGGATGTGTTCAAGCACAGCTCAAAGTTTTAACGAGGCATCTCCCTTCTCTCCGAGCCCCTCCCTGTCGAAAAGGCTCTCACGTTTTAATGAAGCAACAGTCCTCCTGTTCTGTTTTCCCTTGGGGTCACATGTGAATTGAGACACTTTATCAGAACAATCTTGTGGGAAGTGCAGTAAATCTCCAGGAAGGAAAAAAACAAAACAAACAAACAACAACAAAAAACAATGGAGTCCCTTGAGGTCATATAAAAATTAAGTGAAAGGATGGCACAATTATTTTGACAGCAGGTGGGATCTCTAAGCTGTTAATTAAGATACTAACTATGAAGAACATGAAGATTCAAGTTTCCAGAGGTTTGCTGATTCTCTGCTGGTATTTTGAAGAGATTTGATTGTACGGCACTATTTTTTAATCTCATTTTATAGCTTAAAAAAACAACAGAGGAAGCACCTGAACAACATGGTTGTTCCTGAGGGGACAGGGGTACAAACCACCGTGTGCCAGGTTCCCATTGTACATCATGCAGAGCTATGTACCCTGTGGACAAAGACGACTCATTGTGAGAATTAAGTGATAAAATTAGACATGCCCATGCTAGGCCAACTGCTACATCAGGCGATTCGCTGCTCTAGGCAGCAGGCTGGTGGAATACATAGTTGGATGGACAGACTTAAGAATAAAGAGATGGGGCAGGCAATGTTAGTATTCAGATGAACACATAAGAAGCCAATATTAGCTAGCCAGGCCATGTCCATGCCAACTAGGAAAGAGCGAGAAGAACCAAGAGAATTGCAAAAATGGTGGATGGGTTATACCCTCACTAATGGTGAAGAAAGTAGCGCAAGCAGCATTCTGAGTTCTTTCTGGAAGGGACTTTGTCTACCCTCAGCATCTATCCCAGTTCTTGTCAGTCAGTAGTGGGATGTAATGTTGGAAAAATAGAGGTGAAATGGAAAGAATAAGGAAGGACTCTTAGATATAAATGCTATCATATTCCATATCGGTGAACAAGAATGGGATTTTCCATTTGAGTTGAAAAAAAAATCTTAATCTAGCAGAAGGAATATTACTAAATTAGCATATCACTAAATTACTAAATTACTCTAGAAAGCCTAAAAGAGGCCTTCATGAAGGGCAGGCAAATGAGAGACAAGACTGAGGCATGGGTGAAATGTGCGGGGCTGTGTGGTCCATGACAAACCTGTGGGGCCCAGTTTCTTATATAAACTGGAGAGTTAAACTAATGCTCCCTTTTGATCCTTTCCAAGTTCTGAGGTGCATTTTTCAGTGCCTGTGCTCCTTTCTTATCTGATTCCCTGGAAATAAACATGATGATTTTCTCTGCAGGGGAAGGTAGGTAAAGAGCAGAAATATTGGTCATTATATTATTTTCCAGCTACGTTGTGATCTGAAACATTTTTCTTGTTTCCCAATGTGACTTTTTGTTATAAGCAACTCTAACATGCTAAGTCTCTGCAGGATTTCTTAAAAGTAACACCTGGAGAAATGGATTTGAGACAAAAAATTGCTTTTAAAAAAGTCTCCAGAAACACAGCTATATGTTGATATGTTTTTGCAACTACCTGTGTCAAGTGCCAAAACCTTTGTATTCTTTCTTTTCGAATGATAATCATTCAGTAATATTTAGTACAGGAGGCCCAGTGTACAAATTTGTGTACCATTGGGGTTCCTGGCCTGCAGAATCAGGCTGAAACTGGCTCTCCAACATCCCCTGAGGGGTCTGGCATTGCCAAAGGAGCAGGCCAGGCTGAGGGACCCCACTGGTGCATGATTGGGGCTGGGGAGGGACTGTGGGAGGGCTCCAGGGTGTGTCCAGTTCTTCTTGCTCAGTTGCAATCTGCCAGACCCCAGCAGCAAGATAACCTATTGGTTGGAGTGTTTGCCCCCTGGTGGTCAGTATATGTCATAGCGATCACTTGACTGGTCGACTATCTGCCCCTTGGTGGTCAGTGCACATCATAGTGAGTGGTTGAGTGGCCTTAGCATATCATTAGCATATTATGCTTTGATTGGTTGACTGGACAAACAGACTACCAGACACTTAGCATATTAGGCTTTTATATAGGACTAGAGGCCAGGTGCAAGAAATTTGTGCATGGGGGGCAAAGGGGTGTCCCTCAGCCCAGGAAGCACTCTCTCCAATCTGGGACCCTTCAAGGGATGTCCTACTGCCTGTTTAGGCCTGATCCTAAAGAGGCAGTCAGATATCCTTCTCACAATCCAGGACTGCTGGCTCCAAACTGCTCGCCTGCCTGCCTACCTAATTGCCCCTAACTGCTTCTACCTGCCAGCCTGATAACCCCCTAACCACTACCCTTCCAGCCTAATTGATGTCTAATTGCTCCCCTGACAGCCTGTTTGCCCCCAACTTCCCTCCTCTGCTGGCATGGCAACCCCAAACTGCCCTCCCCTGCAGGCTTTATTGCCACCAACTGCCCTACCTTGCAGGCCTGGAACCTCCCAACTATCCTCCTCTGCTGGCCATCTTGTGGTGGCCATCTTGTATCCACATGGGGTCAGGATCTTTGACCACATGGGGGCAGCCCTCTTGTGTGTTGGAGTGATGGTCAATCTGCATATTACTCTTTTATTAGATAGGATAGAGGCCTGGTGCATGGGTGAGGTACGGCTGGTTTTCCCTGAAGGCTATCCCGGATCAGGGTGGGGGTTCCTTTGGGGCATGGGGTGGCCTGGGTGAGGGCCTGTGGTGGTTTGCAGGCTGGCCATGCCCCCTAGAGACCCAAGTGGAGACCCTGGAATCTGGGATTAATTTCTGTTCTACAATTGAAACTTTGTAACCTAGTGTGAAGGCCTAGGCACTAGGGCTGCAGAAGCCTGACTTCCTCCATTATCCCGGCAAGCCTAGCCTCTGCTCTCTCCAGCTCCGTGGCTGCTACCATTTCTGTTGGGATTATGTATCTTCTATAATTGAAACTTTGTAGCATTGAGTGAAAGCCTAGGCCAGCAGAGGCAGGCAGAAATGTTGGTTTCCTCCATTGCTGGGAAGCCCAAACCTTCCTGCTGCTCTCAGTGGCCGCAGCCATCTTAGTTTGGGCTTATTTGCATATTTTGCTCCTGATTGGCTGATGGGCATGGCTGTGGGCATGGCTTGATTGGAAGTACAGTCAATTTGCATATTACTTTTTTATTAAATAGGATGGGGCTATATGATAGAGCCTTAGTCATTGTCTTAGACATTCAAGTCCGGAATTTTCATCTCCTCTGTCAAGAATCTGCTTTGGTCCATTCTTCATTTCCAGACTGAGCCATCTGCACTTTCCAAATGTAATTCAGACTTTCATGCAGCTGTAGATGTACACATTTACACTGATGTACTCCCAGAGTGCAGAGTGGGGGATACCTGTGCCCACATTACTTGTTTCTGTTCTGCAGAAGGCTCCCAACAGAATGTCCCCATTAGAAAATGATAACTATATATTGATTTTTCTGAGAGGAAATGACAAATAAGGGAGGCACACAAAAAGTCAACAAAAGGCATGGTAAAGCAAAACAGGGCAGGTTTATCCCAATGGAGAAATGCTTGGAAGAGAAAAAGAACTTCAGTGGCATCTGTTCACCCAACCCTGGGAGGGGCTTAAAGTCAGAGTAAGGGCTGAGGTTAAAGGACTCGCTTGAGGGTCACCAGGTGAAGGCTGAAATGGAGTGGGGCCGCCTTGGAGTTGGTTCTTAGCAGGTCAGCATTATGGGGCAGTGACATTAATTTGCAGAAATAAGAAAAGTGGAACTCCATCTGGGTTAGGAAAATCAAGCAATAGGCTTGCAAGACTGTGTCCCATGGATTATAGAGCTTGGAGCTGGCTAGATGCACTCAGAAAAAAAAAATGGAATCTTCTGAATGAAGACATTTCAAGTCCTATAAAGCTCCTATTGGTTCTGTTAGTATTTTAATAATAACTACTATTTAACAAGTGATTGGGGATTTTTACCTCTGCTTTCCAGATAAAGAAACTGAAAAAGAAATAAGTAAAATGACATTTCTGAAATCACGCAGTTGGTATGTTGCAAGGTAAGAGTTTGAAATCATGATATTAATGTGATTCTTTGTTTTGTTTTTTTTCTTATCCTCACTGGAGGTTATGTGTGTGTGTTTTTCACTGATGTTTTAGAGAAGTGAGAGAGAGAAAGAGAGAAACACCAACGTGAGACAGAAACATCAATCGGTTGCCTCCGATATGCACCCCAACCAGAGATAAACCTGCAACCTAGGTATGTGACTAGGAATGGAACCTCAACCTTTTGATGTACTAGACAATGCTCCAACCAACTGAGCCACCTGACCAAGACTGATTCTTTTAGTTTTTGTATTTTTAAACGTAGTGTGAATTTTTATTTCCTTGAATTTTCCCAATATTATTTAAAGCCCATGGCATTGTTAGAACCACAGTTGTAATAAGATCCCAGTGTTTTTTTTCCTAAGGCAGAACCTAGTAACACTGTTGAAAAGTTGAAATTTTTCACTTTGAGGAAGTGGGTGTGATGGTGATAGCCGTGGACATCTAAATCTATTCCTCTCCAAGGAATTTCAATTCAGTAGGACTGATAGATGGGCCATTAATAAACAGGAGGCCTGGTGCATGAAATTCGTGCATGGGGTGGGGGGTATCCCTTAGCTCAGCCTGGACCCTCTCCAATCTGGGGTCTCTCTCACAATCCAAGACTGCTGGCTCCCTACTGCTCACGTACCTGCCTTCCTGATTGCCCCTAACCACATCTGCCTGCCAGCCTAATCACTCCCTAACCGTTCCCCTGCTAGCCTGATTGATGCCTAACTGCTCCCCTGACAGCCTGTTTGCTGTCCTCCCCTGTAGGCCTGATCCCCCCCACAACTGCTATCCCCTTTAGGCCTGGGTCTGCCCCCAACTGCCCTTCCCTGCAGGCACAGTCACCGCCAACTTCCCTCTTCTGCCATCTTGGTCACCCCTAACTGCCCTTCCCTGCAGGCTTGATTGCCCCCAATTGCCCTCCCTTGCAGGCCTGGATCCTCCCACTGCTCTCCCCTGCTGGCCATCTTGTGTCCACATGGGGGCAGGATCTTTGACCACATGGGGGTAGCCATCTTGTGTGTTGGAGTGATGGTCAATCTGCATATTACTCTTTTATTAGATAGGATAGAGGCCTGGTGCATGGGTGGGGGTCAGCTGGTTTGCCCTGAAGGGTATCCCTGATCAAGGTGAGGTTCTCTTGGGGCGTGGGAAAGCCTGGGCGAGGGGCCTGTGGTGGTTTGAAGGCTGGTCACACACCCCTGGTGACCCAAGCTGAGGCCCTCGTATCTGGGATTTATGTATTTTCTATAATTTGAAACTTTGTAGCCTTCAGCGGAGGACTGAGCCGGCAAGGGCAGGTGGAAAGTTTGGCTTCCTCCATCATGGGGGAAACCCAACCTGCCCCCTACTCTCTGTGGTAGGCAGCCATCATGGTTGGGTTTATTTGCATATTTTCTCCTGATTGGCTGGTTGGCATCACTGGTGGGCAGGGCTGGTGGGTATAGCAGAGGTGCAGTCAATTTGCATATTATTTTTTTATTAGATAGGACTAGGGGCCCAGTGCACGAAATTCGTGCACTGGGGGTGGGTGGTCCCTCAGACCAACCTGTCCCCTCTCACATACTGGGAGCCCTCAGGGGATGTCCTACTGACGGCTCACCCCTGGACTGCCCAAAGCCGAAAGCTTCTGGCCAACACTTTCCATCCTTGGGCAGGGGACCTCGGCCAGGGAACCCCAGCTAGCCATTGCCCTGTGATCAGGCCAATCACTGCCTGGCCCCGCCCCAGCCTGGCCTGGCCTACCCAAGGCCGGGAGCACCCAGCAAAGCAATTGCTCTGAGATAGGGGCTGATTGCTGCCTGGCCACACCCCAGCCCGGCCCCGCCTGCCTGAGGCTAGGGGCAAAAAGGCCTCTTGGTGATGCGCCCGGCCCACCCACAGCCTTTTCGCCCCTAGCCTGGAGCACCCAGGGAAGCGATCACTCTGTGATCAGGGCCGATGGCTGCCTGGCCATGTCCCCAGCCCGCCTGACCTGGCCTGCCATGGGCAGCAGCCATCTTGGTTGTGTATTAATTTGCGTATAGCTTCTGATTGGCTGGTGAGTGTGGCTTGTGGGCATAGCTTTTTGGTGTAGCAAAGATATAACAATTTGCATATTACTCTTTTATTAGATAGGTTAATTTGAAACTTATAGAAAAGTTGCAAGAATGATAAAGACTCCCCCAATACCCTTCACCCAGCTTTACTTAGTGTTTATCATTTGTCCAATTGTCTCTCTTTCTATCTCTATGACCATAATTCTTGTTCCAAACTTTTAAAATGCAGTTGCATCCATCTTGACCCTTTGCTTCTAAATTCTTCGGTGTGGATTTCCTAAGAAAAATGATATTCCAGTACAGTTATCAACTTGCATAACTTTAACATAGACACTCTACTTTTAACTGATCTCTATTTCAATGTTCTCCCTTAACTCACCCAGGCATTCCCTTATAGCGCGTTTTTCCTCTAGTGTGGGATCCATTGAGAATAACCTATGGTGCTACTTATTGTGCTCCTTTAGTGTACTTTACATTGTGTCCCTTTAGTCTCCTGATGTCTGTCTTTTAGGATGTTGACATTTTTGAATAATGCAGTCAATGAACCATTGGTAGAGCTTCTTCTTCTTCTCACTTGTATTAGTTTTCCTGGAGTTCATTTTTGCTTAACCTTTGAAGGATATTTTTAGATACGGAAGTCCTTTGGCCCTTAAAGTCACTGGTCAGGCTCAGTGGTTGAGGTCGACCTATGAACCAGGAGGTCATGTTTTGATTCCTGGTCAGGGCACAGCCTGGATTGTGGGCTCAGTTCTCAGTATGGATCATGCAGGAGGCAATGATTTTCTCTCATCATTGGTGCTTCTATCTCTCTCTCCCTCTCCCTTCCTCTCTTTGAAATCAATTTTTTAAAACATGTTTTTAAAAAATGATCAGTCAGGGATACAGTTGGGCCACACATGATCATGCCAGAGACAGTAGAATGAATGAAGGGCATGCTCTGAATAGAAATGTGTTTATACTGGAGTGAGAGTCAGTCAGTCAGGTTGGTGAGTCCTTTGTGGGCAAGCAGCTCTGAAAATGTTATTAAAATAGAAGAAAAGTAAAAAAGAGGAGCTGTCATCTCCTGAAACTTCAACCCAGGGATGGAAAAGGTTTGGGAATCTTGGGCAAGGTGTGACTTGTTAGCATTAACAAAGGAATTGTAAAAAAAAAAAAATCAAAGTAGGGAAATGATAAAGTGCTTGAGATTTCCACTTAAGATCTTAAGAATTAAGGCCATAAGTATTATGAATCTCTTAAACATCTGGCTAGCATGGATAGATAAAACAGAGAAGTACACCATGTTTTAAATGGCCTCATCAGCTATGTTTAAACAGCTTTATTGAGGTGTAACTGATACCCCAAAACTTAATGGATATAATTTGATAAATTTGAACATATGCATACATTTGTGAAACCATAAACACAATCAAGGTAATAAACATATTGGTCACCTGCAGGGCAGGGCTGAGCCTCTGAGAACCTCTGATCAGATACTATCCCATCTGTGCTTGAGGATGGAGCAGAGATGTTCCTTATGATCTGAGGATCTGTGCCCTTCAGCAAGGACTGCTGGTGGGAATATCAACTAAGGACCTCATGCAGGAAATCTTTGTTACTTGAGTTTTCAGCGAAGGAGCAATGGGAAATTATTTTTTATCCATGTTAAAAATGAGTAACAAGGATGAAAAACTGATCTTAATTGGTTTTAATCCAGAAAAGCATAATATTCATGAATAATGAGTGAATGGAGCTTACCTAGAGAGAGGATTGAGAATTAAGTCCTAGGAGGAACCAAGATGGCTGCATAGGTAAACACCTATTGTTCTGCCTCGCGCAACAATTCAAAAACTACAACATAACAACAAAACAAACATCACCCAGCATCACCAGAAAGCTGGCTGAGTGAGAACTCCACAAATAAAAGTAAAGGTGGAACACTGAGACTCAGAAGAGCAGCGGGAGCGCAGCCTTGAAGATCGCGCGGAAACAGGTTAGGAGCCGTCCTGGTCGCACAAGTGCACTGTGGCTGGAGCAGCAACCCCGGCAGGATTTCTCCAACTGGGAAGGGGAGAGACGTCCCACTACACAGATTCCCCAGCGCCAGGTGAGGTCCGAGATCCGGGGTACGTGGAGACATCCCACTGTACAGATTCCCCAGTGCCAGGTGAGGTCCGAGGTCTGGGGGACGCACCCTGGAAGCCAGGCACGGCAGAGGTCCTAGACGCACGACTTGCTCCCTGGAAACTTGTCTCCTGGTTCCGGACCACCTGTTTTACAACCCTGGGTGAGACTTTGGGTGTGCAAACTCATTTGTGGAGAGGCAGAGTTGTCTGGCAAGGGGAAGAGACTAGCGGCTTTCTCTTGGAGATGCCTGCAGGCATCCCCATCCAATAGAGACTCGCGGGCGCGAGCGCCGCATAGGACATAGCTGACACTGAGGCTGCCTGCTCAGCTCAGAGACTCCGCCCATCCAACCTGAACACAGTCTCCCTTCACAGCCAATTGGCCTGGAGGTCAAACCCTCCTAGAGCTAACAACAACAAGCTGGGTTTAAATTCAAAAATACCCATAAAGGATTGCAGTAAGAGTACCCACCTCAAGTAACTGGGGAGGCTGTGCCACTGACCCTTAGAGGACATCTACCACATAAAGCAGCCACCATGCAGAAATATGGAAAAAATCAGGTGTGAAAGAAATGGAGGAAAAAAGACGACTAGACATAGAGTTCAAAACCACGGTTATAAGGCTTTTCAAGAGGCTCCTAGAAAAGGCCGATGAAATTAATGAGAACTACGAAGAAATACACAAGACCAACCAGGAAATGAATGAGACTTACAAGGAAATGAATGAGACCCTCAAGGAAATGAACAAGACCTCTGAGGATATGAATGAGACCCTCACGGATATAAAAAAGGACCAACTAGAAATCAAGCATACACAGACTGAAATAAAAAATGTTACACAACGTCCTAAAAGCAGTCCAGAGGGCCAGAAGAACCAAGTCAAAGATTTGAAATACAAAGAAGCAAAATCCACTTGGCTGAAAAAGCAAGAAACAAAAAGAATTCAGATAATTGAAGATAGTGTAAGGGGCCTCTGGGACAACCTCAAGCATGCCAACATCCGAATTATTGGGGTGCCAGAAAAAGAGAGAGAGCAAGTTAATGAAAACCTACTTGAAGAAATAGTGACTGAAAACTTCCCTCACCTGGTGAAAGAAACTGACTTAAAAGCCCAAGAAGTACACAGAACCCCAAAATATAGGAATCTAAAGAGGACCACACCACATCATAATTAAAATGCCAAGAGCAAAAGATAAAGAGAGAATATTAAAAGCAGCAAGAGAAAAACAGTTGGTTACCTACAGGGGAGCACCCATACGATTGTCAGCGGATTTCTCAATAGAAACGATGCAGGCCAGTCGCGAGTGGCAAGAAATATTCAAAATAATGAATAGCAAGAATCTACAACCAAGATTACTCTATCCAGCAAAGCTGTCAGTCAGAATTGAGGATCAGATAAAGTGCTTCACAGATAAGAAAAAGCTAAAGGAGTTCATCACCAGCAAACCAATATTATATGAAATGATGAAAGATATTCTTTAAGAAGAGGAAGAAGAAAAAGGTAAAAGTATAAATTATGAACAACAAATACACATCTATCAACAAATGAACATAAAAATCAAGTGAATTGATAGGCTGATGAACAGGATAAATTGGTGAATATAACAGAAATATGGACATAGGGAATGGACTGACAATTCTTGGGGAGAAAAGGGTTGTGGGAAGTACAGCAAGAGATTGGACAAAAGTCTTGCAACAATGGGAGAGGACAGTGGAGGGGGGGAGGTGAGAGTGGAGGGTGGGATAGGTACAGGGTGGAGGGGAGATATAGGGGGATAAAAAAGGGGAAACAATGTAATTAATAAACTGAACAATAAAGATAAAAAAAGAGAGAAGTAAGTCCTAGACTTTCATGCTTTTCTTGTCTTTCAGCATCAATCCAGAGCCAGGAAGAGGATCAAAGGTAGAACATTAACAGGTAAGTTTCTGCCCATCCAACTCTATGCTTTCCAAGGATTAACTTTAAACTCTCCTTTCCAAGTCCACAGTCTCTGAGATGTCATTTTCTAGAGGGAGAGCTTTTCAGAAACAGCCTTCAGTAGGGAGGTCCAAGGTCCAAAGAAGGACATTAATAACCTGAGAGGTCTCAATTGACCTCCCAGGACTACAATGCCCCCAAAAAAAAAAAAGGAAGGGAGGGAGGGGGGATGAAGGGAGAGGGGGCAGGGGAAGAGAGGGAAGGAGGAAGGAAGGAAGGAAGGAAGGAAGGAAGGAAGGAAGGAAGGAAGGAAGGAAGGAAGGAAGGAAGGGACCTGGGAGGTGCTCAGATTCCCTGCTCTGACCACAGGATTGGAAGAATGATGGAGCTGCCCACGCAGTAATGGTGTCAAATGCAGTGAGCATCAGTCAGGGTGATCAGACAAACAACACCCATTAGATGTGTGCATATAGAGAAATTTATTTAAAGAACTGGATTACTTGATTATTAAGACCGCAAGTGTAGAATCTGCAGGTAGGTGAGTGGGCGAGAAACGCAAGAAAGAGCTGATTTTGTGGCTCAAGCCAAAAGCAATCTGTTAGAAAATTTCCTCTTGCTTGGGGGCGGTCATTATTCTGTTCTATTTAAGTCCTTTAAGGGACTGAATGAAAGTCACCATCATGCATGGCCATATTCTTTCCTCAAATGCACTGATTTAGATGTTAATCCTATTCAAAAGTGCCTTCACTTAAAAAATCCACTCTGTTGACAACTGCACAGTCATAAATCTTAATTTTTTCCATAACTATTTTGTTTTGCCCCAATGAATTTCACTTTCCACCTAATGCAATATTTGTGACAAATCTTCTTTATTTTTTCCTTTATTGCTCCAATCATATTAGTAACTTTGTTATTTCTACTCATGTCTTTATTTAAAATTATAAAATTTTCCATGATTATGTTTCTGGACTAGAAAAATAAGTTTATAATATCATTATTCTGAAAGCATTCTTATTAATTTAATTATCAATTAAGCTTACATAGATATTATAATAACCTGCCATGTTTTCTTTCATAAGAAATTCAAATAAACACATTATAGTGCTGCGTTGGTGAATAGAAGAAAATGAAAGCATTTGAACTGAATCTATTGGCACTGACTAAATCAACAATTATCTATGGCACTAGAAAAGATGGGCCAGCACCTCACACATAGTACAATACATTACAAGATGCAGCAGTTAGAGCAAAGTGGAAGAGAACATTAATTTATATATTAAAAAATAGATTACAATAGTCTAGCAATGAACACTTTTTTGCTTCCAGAGCTAATGTGAATAATGCTGCAATGAACATAGGAGATCAGATTTCACTCTAAGATCCTAATTTCAGTTCCCTGGATCTATATATCCTATCTAATAAAAGAGTAATATGCAATTGACCATACCGCCGCTACACCAAAAGGCCACACTCACGATCCAATCAGGAGGGAGTATGCAAATTAACCCATCCAAGATGGCTGTGGCCACAGAGTGAGCAGGAGGTTTGCATTTCTCCAGTGATGAAGGAAGCCAAGCTTCCTACACAACCTGGCCCACCATGGACTCCATTTAAGGCTACAAAGTTTCAATTATAGAAGATAAATTCCAAAGAAATGGCTGCAGCCACTGAGTGAGCAGGAGGTTTGCATTTCTCCAGTGATGAAGGAAGCCAAGATTTCCGCCTGCCCTGGCCTGCCCTAGCCTCCATTGAAGGCTACAAAGTTTCAATTGTAGAAGATATATAAATCTCAAATACCAGGGCCCCGACTTGGGTCACTGGCGGGCTGTGGCTGGCCTGCAAACCACCACAGGCCCCCTCGCCCAGGCCACCCCATGCCCAAGAGAACCCTCACCCTGATCCGGGACACCCTTCAGGGCAAACCAGCTGGCTCCCACCAGTGCACCAGGCCACTATCCTATCTAATAAAAGAGTAATATGCAAATTAACCATCACTCCAACACACAGATGGCTGTCCCCATGTGGACACAAGATGGCCACCACAAGATAGCCAACAAGGGAGGGACCAGACCTGCAAGAAGGGAAGTTGTGGGTGATCAGGCCAGCAGGGGAGGGCAGTTGGGAGGGACGAGGCCTACAAGGGAGGGCAGTTGCGGGCAATCAAGCCTGTACAGAAGAGCAGTTAGGGATGACAAGGCCAGCAGAGGAGGCAAGTCTGTGACAACCGGGCCTGCAGGAAAGGGCATTTAGGGGCAATTTGACTGGCAGGAGACCAGTTAGGCATCAATCAGGCTGGCAGGTGAGTGGTTACGGGTGATCAGAGTGGTAGGCACAAGTGGTTAGGAGCAATCAGGAAGGCAGGCAGGAGAGCAGTTGGGAGCCAACAGTCCTGGATTGTGAGAGGGATATCTGACTGCCGTTTAGGCCTGATCCTACCAGTTGGACATCCCTAGAGATTGGAGAGGGTGCAGGCTGGGCTGAGGAACACACACTCACACACACACACACACACACACACACACCCGTGCACAAATTTTGTTGCACAAGGCCTTTAGTGTGTGTGTGTGTAATATATACATATATATATATATATATATATATATATATATATATATATATGTGTGTGTGTGTATATATATATATATCCTATATAATAAAAGAGAAACATGCAAATTTGACTGTACCTTTGCTCCTGATTGGCTATGCTACCAGCCAATCAGGAGCAGGGACGGGGCCAAGTGGCGTGAGTGCCAGGGCCTGGGGTGGAGATGAAATGGCAGTGGTGTTGAGCACCCATCCCCCGGGGCTGGGTGGTTGCAGGATGGGGATGAGCCATCAGTTGGACATCCCCTGAGGGCTCCCAGTATGTGAGAGGGGGCAGGTTGGGTTGAGGGACCACCCACTCCCAGTGCACAAATTTCATGCACCAGGCCCCTAATACACACACACACACACACACACACACACACATACATATATATCCAGAAGTGGAATTGCTGGGTTATATAGCAGTTCTATTTCTAATTTTTTGAGCATTCTCCATACTGTTTTTTAAATATTTTTATTGATTTTATTTTTTTTTACACTTGATTATCAATCCTTTACTGATTGTAGATCAAGTTTCATAAAACATAATATTTTTGTAAATTCTTGTGCAGTCAACACATTTCATTTTAGTTGTGCTTACATTACATAACTGTGAAGCCTGAACACCAATTGTGTTTTAATTTACACATCAAGAAAACCAGAAATTCAAAATATTCTCCATATATAACAAATTGAACAAAAGCAACAAATGCTCAACTGCCCCCCAGAAGTTAATCTATAGAAAAAAACACACACTTGATTTTAAAATATTTTTATTGATTTTAGAGAGGAAGAGAGAGAGCTAGAAACATCAGTGATGATTGATCAGCTGCTTCCTGCACACCCCACACTGGGAATCGAGTCCATAATCTATGCATGTGACTTGACAGAAACTCAAACCATAACCTCCTGGTTCATAGGTCACTGAACAACACTGGACAGACCTCCATACTGTTTTTCATAGTGGCTACACTAGTTTATATTTCTATCTATAGTGCACAACAGTTCTCTCTGCTTTTTTAAAACAGAACAAACATTTTTAATTGATTTTAGAGAGAGGAAGGGAGAAAGAGAGAAACATCAACATGAAAGAAACATTGGTTGGCTGCCTCCCACACACAATCTGACTGGAGATCAAACCTGAAACTGGGTATGTGCTGTGACCAGTAACTGAACCGGCCACCCTTTGGTAAATGGGACAGTGTTCCAACCAACTGAGCCATGCCAACCAGGGCTACATTCTCTTTTCTCCACATTCTCACAAAATCTTGCTGGTTTTTTAATAACTCTCCTCTGTAGAAGACATACAGATGTCCAACAGGTACATGAAAGTGTGCTCAGTATCACTAGTCATCAGGGAAATGAAAATCAAAACCACCATGAGATATCACCACCTCAGCTGTGGGCCGAGCCTGCCAACTTTCTAGGAATCCCCCAGCCAATATCTGGGCATCTGGCAGGGGTTCTAGCACCTGGCCATTTGGGCAGGCTGTGTCTAATCAACAATCTTCTATTTGTAGTTCCTGTTGGGTGTGCTGAGAGTTTGTCCCAAGGTCCCCTGCCCAATCCTGCCCCTGCCTGCTTTTCTGCCTGCGGGTCAGATCTGCACTGCCATCCCAGGGTGTTCCTTGCTCAAACCTGCTTCCTTCCTTAGTCTTTCATGGGCATCCCCACCCTTGCCCCCCATGATCCTCTTGCTGTCCAAATTCCATTTTCATGTCTGCTTCCAAGTGATACAGCCCTTAAATTGTTCTCCTTTTCTTCCCCTCTGAAGTTGCTTAAAAATTTCAGTGTCTCCCATCCTTTCTTGGGAACATTTTTAGATTTTCTGGCAGTAGAATCCAACACATTTTTACATATAACATACTATAAAATACTTTGCTAAAGTCTTACTTATCAAGAACTCTAAAATAATCTGTTTCCATCTTCTAAAGTCTTCCCCCCCTTTTTGGTAATTCTCTGAATTTTAAATGTAACCTAACTCAAAGAATTCTAGAATCACAACCACCTTGTCCAGCCTCCTTGCCCAGCAGAGAGCCAGAGCAGTGATTCATCTCAAATGGCTAGAACTATAAAATGAATTTCCTTTATAAGTTAATTGTCAGGAGAGAATTTTTCTACTCTCATGACATTTCTAATCAGGAAGTGTCAGCTCCTGGCACTATGCTGCTCATTTACTCATCTTATTAAATTACTTTCTAATATATTTAACTAAGATTATTTTACGCACTGAGGTTTGATAGATTAGCTCCCTGTATGTGATGAGTGGCTTTGCCTTGAGAATATATATTCCATATATTCCAGGGAAAGCTCTTTGTGGCTAGATTAGTAGGTAACAGGATGATCAGGGAAAGCCCATTGGTATTCTTTAATGAGGCTAGGCCAGCAAGGTAATATAGAGTGCAGTATCCAAAGACACAAGAGGATGGATAATGAAAAATGAGTTTATATAATCTATAGAATCTTTTCTGAAAGAGCCTTAGTCTCTCTGTGCTATCTACAGGCCCTGCCTCCTTCTTCTCCATCCAAATGGGGATTGCTTTGATGGTCCATTATGCGATCAGCAGTTAACCCCAGGGGACAGCACCTAGGATTTCCTAGGAAGGCATTATCAGCCTCCTTCCCTGCAGACAGTGTGGTGCATCTTGGGAAGAGAAACTCAAATTAACTACCAAAAGGTAAGCTAGAACTGAGGGGTGCCTCATCAGACTTGGGTAGGAGGCAAGGAGGGACGCAGTTTATAACAATTTTACTTTACGGTCTTGAAAGGATTAAACACATACACACCCAGTTAATTTGCCCCCCAGGAGGCATGCAAGCTATTATCTTCCCTTAAGCAATTCTGTCAAATGAATCCACGTTTTCATTAATTGCTGAAATAATTTTTTTCTGTCCATTGTAGGGTTATATTGTACTTTTTTGTGTTAATAAGTATTTATCCTCTTACCTTATACTATTACAATCATTAACTGTGGTGTGTAAATGTGCTAGTTATTACTGTCTAACTTTTGTTGGGAAAAAAAGCACAATAAGGGATTGAAGGTGAAAAAAATATCACACACAAAGCTTGTAGCAGAGTTTCCTGCCAAGTAGCAAGGCACTGAATTTCTGACATTTACTTCCTGTACCCAACAGCTATGCCCTGTGGTTTTATTGAAGGACAATACTGATCAGTCCAGGCAACATAATATTCTTGAGAAGTACACATCCTGGAATTTTGGGGAAAAAATAAAGAAATTAGAGGGAAAATATCCATGAATTTCTTTCCTTCTCTCCTCCCTCCCTCCCTCTCTCCTTCCCTCCCTCTCTTCCTCTTTTCCTCCCTCCTTTCCTTCCTTCCTCCCTGCTTTCCTTCCTTCCTCCCTTCCTTCCTCCCTGCTTTCCTTCCTTCTTTCATTCCCTTCTTTAATGGGAAAAAATTCACTGTGGACCAGGAAGGCATCAGAGGTAAGATACAGGTAAGATATGGTAGCTTCTGGTCAGCAGTATCCGTTTATAAAATTGGTTCACACGCACACACACACACACACACACACAGTGTCCAGTGTAAGAACGAACCATAGCCATAAGGAAAAGTGAAATTAAATGCTGGTAAGTGATAAAAAAAAAGGCATTACGGGGGAACAAATGCATATATCCATGGCTCAGCAACTGAAAGAGTCTCCTAGCTGTCAAAGCACTTCAGGGAGGTTGTGGATAAGCAGTATCTTGACTCTGATTTTTTTTGTACACAATATTTTAAATGAAACAAAATCTGGGGGAAATGTACCAAGTGCTGCCTCTTCTTCACTCTGCAGTATGTTAATGTGTCAGATTGGTTGTGCAGTTGAACAGCTTGAGGGAATGGCAGTATTTTAATAATATTATATGTTAACCTGGTCTTTAGAAATACTGTTTACCTGTAAGATGTTACTAGCTTAAGTATGGAACTTCTATAGAGATTTATCCCCAGTTATTATTTGTATTAGCAGAGTAGCATTTGTCATTTTTGAGGAGAGGAACCGGATTAGATTTTGGGGAAGGGAGTGTTGATGATGGAAGGGTCAAAACAAGGTGACTGTAGGGTTGTCATGGTTGAATACAGGATCCAGTAGTTCTTTATTCTGTCACTGAAGGCCTGGTGCATGAATTTGTGCTCAGGTGGGGCCCCTCAGCCTGGCCTACAATGGGGAGTGATCTGGGCCATCTTGCCCAGTCCGGGGCTGATCAGGGCCAGCAGGGACTGGGGAAGATTGGCTGTGGGAGTGCACCATCAGCAGGAGGCAGCTCCTGCATTGAGTGTCTGCCCCTGGTGGTCAGTACGAATCATAGCAACAGGTCAACGGGTCCTTCTTTGCTTAGGCTTTTTTATAGATACTTTGTGACCATGAGAATGAAAAACAGATGTTGACTCAGTTTCTTAATATTTACAAACTAAAGACAGCAATAATGGAGCATCTTGCAAAAATATATATTATATGCAGTCCTAGTGTGTGTTTTTTTCTTTTTTGTTCTAAAAGCCATTTCACACACACTGTTACAGAAGGGCCATTGACCCAGATCAAGTCTCTGAAGTGCATGCAGAAAGGTGTCTCTGCTTAGCTCTAAGCTGCCCTTATGTATGCTTCTTGTGCCTGGGATATTAAAAAAAAATCTACATGTTTCTACCCAATGTGGCTCAGTGGTTGAGCGATGTCCTATGAACCATGGTTTGATTCCTGGTCAGGGCACATGCCCAGGTTGCAAGCTTGACCTCCAGTGTGAGGCGTGCAGGAGGCAGCCCATCAATGATTCTCTCTCATCATGGATGTTTCTCTCTCTCCCTCTCCCTTCCTCTATGCCATTTTGTGTTTGTCCTTTCTTATCAACTAATTTTTCTATAAATGAACAATCTAAGTTGCTTGATGTACACATGCCTTAATCCAATATCATTGGGAAGTGATTCTCCGGCAGCTGCCCAGCCCCTCTCAGCACCATTTCCTCGGAGACTGTTGGAGGTCTTGTCCTCTGCACTGAATTATGCATAACTGGATGGCCATTTCTTGGCAGGAAAAAAAAAATGTGACACAGTCAATTAATGTTAAATATTGACTAGGCTTTCTCTTAGGACATGAATTAAACAAAGGCCTCTTTTTCAAGAGTGATGTATGGAGGCCTTCAGTCATGTTTGCACAAAGGAACTGAACTGTCACAGCACAGTGTAAAACGCTGACTCCATGATGCCCAGGTCAGCCTCGCCCCCTGCTGGCTGGCTTCAGAAGGAAGTCCCAGTGTTTCTTAGAAATGACTCCCTGATCAGGCTCTCCCAGTGGCTTTGCTACTGTTTCACTCACCTCGTGTGGCCTTTGGCTGAGGGGGACCTGCACTTCACACACAGGCTGTGATTATGGGCAGTTCTGAAGCAAATTACAATAACAATGTCAACCATGAAACTTAGACCCTTTCCAGCCTCCCCTGGAAAGCCCAGTGAGCGATCTCCTGGAGGTGAAGAGTCTGGGAAAGAATATAAGGGAGCAGCTAGGCTCCACTCGAGGGCAGTTAGCAAACCCCAGGACATACCAACTCCAAATTTAATGTCCGTTTGTTGTTCGCTTATTCACTTCTTCTTCCCTCTCTTTAGTAACGCATCGGAAGAGAATAAAAATATGGGTCTCTACTTTTCGAGGCAAACTTAGCCAAGCACCGCAAAAGAGGTTATTAGGACATGCCCACTGCACACTTGAGGCCTCCTAACAGCCAGTCTTTGCAAGAGCCTGGATCGCAATCTCTCAGGTCCTTGCTGCGATGCGGCAGCTGACAGTCAGTACTGAGGCTTGGCTCAGGATGCGATAGGTCCGTGCTGTTGCAGGGATGGGCATGAAGCTGGGTATTCATTTCTCCGCAAAGGAGTTTTTCTGCACATTTAGGACTGCCGTCTCCAATGGTGTTCCAGTGCCCCCTGAGGGCTGCTCAGTGTAACTGAAGCAAACAAACATGCAACCTTACATGAAACACTTCACCTTGCAGAGCAAAGCTGGGGGTGTGGCTGAAGTAAAAGATTAGCTGCCAGTCATCAGGAAACCCAATGTCATTTGAAGTACGAGGTGCCACACGCCAAAAGATAGAAGCTGTAAACACATGCAACATTAATAAAGCAATTACGGTAAGTGCTGTAACATTCTGCTTTGAAAATCTCTTGCCACTTCAAGAAACATCTGTCTCTGCCACTAGAAATTACTGTGTTTTTTTTTTTTAAAAAAAAACCTAACAAAACAAAACAAGCTGTGCTTTGTGTTTTCGCTTTTCATTCAGTCTCCAGATCAGTCAGTCCCCTGCCAGAGCTTCAATACCAATTTTAGAGTCTATTCCCTGGGTTTGTTTTCCAACCGATGAAGCCTATTGTGCTTAGTGAGCAGAGGGGCAATGAGCAGATCCACTGCGTTGTGCAAATTGCCTGAATCCACACACAGTGTCTCAGGAGGGTGCAAAGGAGATTCCAGTGACCAGATGAATCCTTATTTAACAAAAACTAACTTGAACTTTACCTTCCCCAGATCCTGAAAGTTGTTGGTCCCTTATCTTTTTGGGTTTGTTTTGTTAATCCTCATCCAAGGATATTTTTCCATTGATTTTTAGAGAGAGTGAGTGGAAGGGAGAGGAGACACACACAGAGAGAAACATTGATGTGAGAGAGATGATTGGTTGTCTCCTGCATGTACCCTGACCAGGGCCAGGGATTGAACTTGCAGCTGAGGTTCCTGTCCTTGACTTAGAGAATCAAACCTGGGACCCTTCGGTCCAAGGGCTGATGCTCTATGCTTTGAGCCAAACGAGCTAGGGCTGGTCTCTCTCTCTCTCTCTTTTTTTTTCAAAAGAAATTCCTTCTGTGACTTTGATAGTGGTCAATAAAATTCAGATCGGGCTGGGAGAGAGGGGAGTCCCAGAGACCACTGGACATGGTTTTAGGAAACCAGAGACCTGGGTGCCATCCCTGTTTGATCAGGTACGGCACCCACTCTCTGAAAGTCTTGCTGTCTTCATTTTGGAATAAGGAATTTCATTTTCCTCCAGCTTTCACGGGGTCAAATGGAAAATGTTTGTGGAAATGCTGTGGGCACAGTAGAGACACATCACAATGTGAGGACCTTCCACGTGGAGTATTGGATCCTGGAGTAGCCCCTGGTTTCTTAAAGAATAATTGAGAAGAAAAGAAGGAAATGACAGGTGAAGATAACCGGGTATTGAATGTTGTATGATTGGGAAACAAAGAAGAAAAAAAAAGAAGACACGCCTGTAGGTTATTATGGAACTCAAGCAGGTCTTCCATTAAAAAAGAAACAACGAAACAATGTGATTCAGAAAAGAGGATGAATGGAGATTTACTTCACGTGTGCAGAAAGGAAAATGACGAGGCCGTTATGATTTCTTAAATGGAAGATCCTAAGAGAAGGTAAAATTTCAAAAGCCCACTCATTTGGGGTTGTAAATCTGAGGTTAAAACACCATTCACTCAAACGTTTAAGTTAGAAATCCGGAGGAGTCTACTTAGATTCCTTGTTCGTACATCACAAAACCCCGATTTAATTGGGCACTAAATCTCTCTTCTTGCTATAATCTCTTAAAATGGACTTCTTCTTTTTATTCTCCTCCCCACTGACGTTGTCCAGGCTAACTTCATTTTTTTTTTTTTTGCCTGGACTGCAGTGGCCTATTGAATGATCTTCTACCTGTGGTCTCTTTCTCCTTTCATCTGTTCTCTCCAAATTGGTAGCAGATGTCTTTGTGAAACTCACCTGGTGTATCGTTTCCCACTTACATCCTCCAAATGGCCCTCTCCTCACCAACTGAAGGAAGGCCACGCTCTTTATGTGGCCTGCAAAGCCCTGATGATCCATGGCTCTTTGCCGAGCTTTTTGGCTCCATGTGTCCATACATGGGCCGTTCCTTCCACATGACTTGCGGTTCCTGGGAAAGGAGGCTCTTTGGAGTCTGGCAGTGTGTTCTCTTCACTCCTGTCCACCAGGCCCCTCACTTCATATCTCCTTCCCTCTGGCTTCTTAGATAACCTGGAACATGGCTGGGTGCTCACTTCTCTCGCTACAGACCAGGTTTAGAGTGCTATGCTCTGTGTATATGAGACACAGCATCGTAACATAGTGGACAGAACAGAGCTTTGGAATCAAACGAACCTGGATTTACGTACATACTATCTTATAACTTTCTGTGGCATGTTATTTATGTTCTCAGAGCCCCGTTTTTTCCACTTGTCAACTGGGAATAGCAATGCCCTAGTTGGATAGGCAATAACGTACATGTAATACTCCTTGCTATACTTGACTCCTTGTAGGATCTCAGTAAATGTTAGCCCTGGTATATTTTATTGTAATTGCTTTGTTAACTGAATTATCTTCCTCCTCTCCTTTAAGCTGTCACCTCCTGGTAAAAGGGGGTTATATATATTTTTTGTTTCTTCTTCATTTTTCTGGCCTGAGCACCAGAAATATAAGTAAAGTGTGCTCTTTCCTTTACCTGGATATGAGGATGCAAAGTGCCTGCCACATGCAAGCATACAACAATTTGCTCAAAGGATGGCCAAACAAATAAAATAATGAAAACAAATATGAACAATGCATTCTTGACACTGGAACATGTGTACTGTAGAGGGATTAGACATACTGGCAAGGGTAGTGTCTACACATTGCAAGCATTTTTGAAACATCATTAGATTTTTCTGGTTCTCAAACTCTTCTGAGCTGACAGATTAACCTGTGTGCTGGCTGTGTCTCTCCCCAAAGGACCGCCGATGAGCAGCATAAAAGGGAAGGCTCCCTGGATGGCATGGCCCGGGGTTGATTTACCTACTTCCTCCGGTTGTTTGAAGGTGAAACCTGTGATACCTACACGACATTGCATTTGACTCTGAGGAGCGGCGTGGTGAGTGGAGCAGGAAGTGGAACTAGGTGGAGATGGCCGGTCAGAAGCCAGCTGGGGGTGTGCCTTGACATTCCTGTGTGTAATTTGTATACTAAGTCCTGGAGGGGATTTATGGAAGGGTTTAAACAGTGATGTGATAGAACCATATGTCTGCTTAGTAACATTTTTGGGTGTGTACTAGTACAGGATGCTCCCAAAAGGAGCAGATGTAAAGAAAAGCATTATTCGGGAGGTTATGGAGACCCGGCTAGGCAGCTGCAGGGGTGGTGAGCTGTGAGGGCACAGAGGGCCTTAGGCTTCGAAAGACTTTGGTTTAGTGCTCTGCAGTCACCCTTGAAACACTGAATAATTTTTTGAAAAAGCCACCCGCGTTTTCATTTTGCCGCAGCCCTGCAGGTTCTGAACGGGTCCTGGCAGAGGCTGCAGCAGGGACCGCTTGAACGATGGGCTTCGGGACAGGAGTGTTCTGGGGTGTCTTTGCTTTCAGTTACTTCCTTGGTTGACCCCTATCTGACCCCAGTGAGCTGGGGGTGTTGGGGTGAGAGGCATATTCGAGCAACGTAAAAGGAAAGAGTTAATAGCCTTCATCCTTCAATAAGGAAATCTCCAGCCAGGCAATGGGAAGTCAGGATTTATTGAGAGTGGAAAAAATTAAAAAAAAAAAAGGTCTATGTTCTTGTTATCACTCCCTGATTAAAACATAACATTTTATTTTATACCCAGTTAGGGGTAAAATCACATAAAGGATATGGGAAGCCCAGAGCTGTTTCCTTCCAGCCTAGGACTGTGACAGGAAGCCATCAGAGAGGGGCTCAGGGGGAAAGTGGTCTCCTGGCAGTGAGGTTCCCACGCTGGGCGAACTTCATAGGCTCCCGGATGACACAAAGGCAGCGATGACCGTGAGAGCCGGTGCTTCTGCCTCTAAGCAGCTGCCAGTGTTTCCGGATGACTGGCACACACGTGCTCTCCCGTGCCCCACGCCACGCAGGACGCCCAAGCTTTATGGCAGTGTTTGACCTTGGAGCAGAAGAGAGAAATTCCCAGTTGCGGTTGGATTTCCTGATTCCCTTTTGGGATGAGGGCTTAAAGTCAAATTTAAGTTAAATAAGATAAATAAGTGAAGTGTGCTATTTCCGTTACCGGAATATGAGGATGCAAATTCATACCTGCTGCATATGCACCAACCACTGTTTGGCACGAAGAAAATAGAAATATGAAGACAGTCTTAATATCAAGAAACTGATGTGCCTATGAAAGTAGTTGTAAGTATATAAAATTGCAGCTTTATATGTGTGTGTGTGTGTGTGTGTGTTTATGAATAAATAAGCTTAATAGACCTTTACATTGTTAGGAGTTGCATAACCACAATGTAACTCAACAGCTACATTTTGTGAAAAATGGGACATTTTGCATTCCCTAACAGCCATAGCATGGACTTTAGCATTATGATGATTCATTATTCCTTTCTAACAATTTTTATTGTAGCTTTCACTTTTATCTTTGAGATCTTAAAGGGAAATATTAACTACCTGCATGAAAAATAGATTTATTCCCACCTCCCTGATTGGTATGCACCTGTTAGGACATGCTAGGCTTGTGCAGTCCTCAATACTTATAAAATTCAAAATGTCCTCTCTCCATCAGAAAGTGTGGACCCATCACTTTTTTGTGTTCATTATTTTGTGCTTTCTCAGAGCTCTGTGTAGAAGATTCTGGCAGTGACGCCTCTCCATCTTGATGTTCTCAGGTGCCCAAGTGTGTACGCCCACTGCATTTCTTACAGACACTCCTAATAGGACACACATAAGATTGGCCTGGGAGCAGCTCCATTTCCCACTGCTGACCTGCCACCTTTGGGTTGTATTAGGAAACCATAACAGGTATACTAGTAGCCTTCTTATTTGTAACTAGAAGCCCAGGGCATGAAATTCATGCAGAGGTAGGGCCCCTAGGTGTGGTCAGTGATCAGGGCTGATCTGTGGGGTAACTGGCACAATGATTGCGGGGGGAAGGGAGAGGAAGCCATTGACACCCGCCTTGGCTGGCCTGGGGCCTGCGGGCTGGGAGCAGCTCCTGCATTGAGCATCTGCCCCCCTGGTGGTGAGTGAACGTCATAGCGACTGGTTGTTCCACCAGTCATTCTGTCTTTTGGTCGATTTGCATATTAAGCTTCTATTATATAGGAGGATTTGCCTGCAAGATGGTATTAACACACATTGTATTTTGAGTTTTGTGTCATTTCCCTGATTATTGAAATTTAACATACTCACTCTAGAAAATTGGGAAATGCCAAAATTCTTAATGAAGAAGTCAAAATAAGGGTATTTCTTATAAATTAACTTTTGATTTTTGGCCTGGATTATTGTATTTTCCTATAAACTCATAATTACTTCCAGTGAGAGTGTAGGGCATGCTGGCATTGTTCTAAAGGCTTCACATTCATTTAATTTTTACAACCCTATAAATTTTATAATTTTTAGCATTTTTGATGAGGTCACTGAGGCTCACAATGTTCATTAACATTTCAAATGTCGCTCATGAAAAAAGGGCAGAGGAAGGACTTGAACTCAGGGCTGTTAAATCCTATGTTTATTCAATATACAGTGGGGCCTAGTCTGAGCTTAGATGGTACATGTTTTTTTTCTTTATTTTTTTTACTGACGTTTTAATGATAGCACCAATTGGTATGTATTTGTCACTAAACATTTTCATAAAGATAATCCCTAATAACTGTGAAACATTCATTATATGAAATTTTTTATAACTCGTTAAATTAATTTATGTATATTTTATGCCATTCTCCAAACAGATCTCATCTTGTAAGCTTTATTATATTGATTTAATTATCATAAGCTTATATATTTAAACGAGAGGCCCGATGCATGAAATTGGTGCAAGGGGCTGGGCCCTTGCAGCCATGGCAGCTTGCCTCTGCCCTCTCAGCCCTGGATCCATCCAGAAGGTCGTCCAGAAGATTGACTGTTCAGTCTAATTAGCATATTGTGATTTTATTATTATAGATATATAGTAAGTTATAGATTTTCTGGTTGGGGGAAGAAACACCAGTTAACTATGTTACATTTTAACGTAGATTTTCCCGTGCATCCTCATTTCAGGAAACAGTACACTGAGGAGAGACGCATCTCATGATGGGAGGAACACAGAAACTACAAATGGTTTAGTTCGTGAAGGAGATGCAAGCATTCTGTGCCCCCTGAAAACCCCAGAAGATGGCACCTTCCACATGCCCAGTAAGTTGCAAACTATCAGGTGAGAGCTACAGGTGTCTTTGAATCACTCTGATGCTATAAACAATAATTTCTAAATTTTACAGGTTTTATCGCTTTGGATTTGAAATGATTAAAAAAAACAGTTTGTTACAATCCATGTATTTTTATTCACTGAACACTTGGGAGGTAGGGCTACGGTGAATATTAATTTCTGGCAGGTGTGACTGTTCCTTGAATTGCTCTCTTCGGAATGTGCCAGTGCCCCGGGAGAGGATGCGGGGAAGAAAAGCAGGGCTAGGGCAACAACGAAGGCTCTGTTTTCAAGGTTTTACTTCCTGAACGTTGAAATAGTTCATGTGGAAAGAGGCTCAGACGTGACTGAGAATCACCTAAGAATGAGAGCATTTGAAAAGTAAAATATGCCTGATGTTTTCTTCCATGTGGTTGATTTTTCAGACATTCTGTGCACATATATTGCAAATGTATAATTAGAGTGGATAGTGGGATGACAGTGATGTAATTAAAAATGAATTTGTTTTTAATTTTCAATGATTTGAATATACTGTACCAAATTAAAATAGCTAGATAATGTATTTTTGTTAGATCTGGTCTAAGGGGAAGTATTTAGAAGCTAGCAGTTAAATGAATATAGGAATTAATGTTTTTATAAAGGTAGAGCTTCTAAAAGATTTTAGAAGTTAGACTTTTGCTTACCATAAGTATATACAATTTTTGTAATGTCAGAAAAATCTTTCCCAGACTTCAATTATTAAAGAGTAGTTTTTGGTGGTTTTATTTTTTTTCAAGGTAGAGGAGTTTAAAATGGATTGGGTAATTTCCAAGACTTTCCAAATAAATCTAATCTGGCTTAAGACTATTATATATATATATTGTTCAAAAATAAGGAAATTTGAAGAAAAACATTTTTATTCTTGCTTGAATTTTTCCATTGATTTTTAGAGAAAGTGGAAAAGAGAGCGAGAGAAAGAGAGAAACATCGATGTGAGAGATACATCAATTGGTTGCCTCACACATTCACCTGACCAGGGCCAGTGACCAAGCCTGCAACTGAGGTACTTGCTCTTGACCTGAATCCAACCTGAGACCCATCAGTCCTGGGGTCTATACTCTATCCATGGAGCCAGACTAGCTTGGGTGAAGAAAATTTAAAAGGTTAACAAGAAATGGATTTTACAATTTAACTATTAAAAAGTCTAGTCACCTTATATACCATTCAACTCCAATAATCATTCAAACAGGTTTTTTTGTGTGTAGAAATTGAAAAACTAATTCTGAAATTATATGGAAAAGAAATGTGCACAGACTAGCCAAAATTATCCTGAAAAGGAGCCAAGTTAGAAAACTCACAAAACTTGACTTTAAGACTTACTAGAAAACTACAGTAATAAAAACAATGTGGCCAGGACAGGCGACTATCGGAATAGAACATGTACTGTCCATTAATTTTCACCACCACATATACAGTCAGTGAATTTTTAGGCACAGCGGTTCCATGGAGTCAGAAGGGTCTTCTCCACAGAGAGTCAGTATGACTTGATGCCTGTGGGAGAAACAATGAAAGTAGTCCCCTACACTATACACAGAAATTCATTCAAAATGGACTGAAGACCATTTTGTATGGGAGAGGGTACAAATAGCAGAAAACATAAAAGATAAAATTGTACATTATGAGAATCAAACTTCCATTCATCAAAAGATTTGAAAAAGAAAGAAAATGAAAAGTAAAGCACACTTGGGAGAAAATATTTGACAATATACATATCTGACAAATGCTTCATATCCAGATTATAGCAGTAATTCCCACAGATCAATAAAAAAGGATGACCCTGTTTTAAATGGGAAAATATTAGACAACTTTTTAATGGAAGTTTCCTAAATGACTAGTAATTATGAGAAAAGATGCTCATGGAATTGCACATGGAAACCAAAATGAGACTCCACTTCCACACATAGGAGAATGGCCAGAACTTTAAAAAGTGACCAAACCAGGACCATCAGGGTTGCAAAGCAGCTACTCCCATAAACATGGGTGGGAGGAGTAAAATGTTCAGCCACCACATTCATGTCCACCTGCAACCTCAGGAGGTGACCTTATTTGGAATCGGCATCCTGCAGGTGTATTCAAATTAAAATGAGGTCATAGTGGATTAGTATGGGCCCTAAATCCAATGACCTACATCCTCATAAGAAGAGTAAGGTTGAAATACAGAGACACGAGAGACATACGGGAAGAAGCCAGGTGGGGATGGAAGCAGAGACTGGAGTTATGCTGCCATGAGCCAAGGATTGCCAGCGACCAACAGAAACTAAAAGAGACAAGCAAGGCCGGAGCCTTCCCCGGGAGCCTTCAGAGGGCGCTTGGCCAGGGCAATATCTTGCTATCATAGTACTTGACGTCAGCAGTTTTAGATGCCTGAGCCCTGAGAGGAGACATTTGTACTGTTTGAATCCACCCACGTCTAGTTCTCTGTTTTGGCAATCCTAGGAAATTAATGCTACTTTAGAAAACTTTGGCAATTTCTTATAACCTCGAACATATACACCTGCTTTAGGACCCAGCAAGTCCTTTCCTAGGTACCAACCAGAAGAAATGAAAACATATGTCTACACAAATACTTGCTCATAGCAGCTTTAGTTACAATAGCCAAAATTGGTAACAAAGCAAATGTCCAAGAAGGAAATGGGGGAAAAATTGTGTTATGTTTATATGGCCAATGCTAAGCAATAAAAAAGAAGAAACTGCTGCCTGGCTTTGGTGGCTGTGGTTGATCATTGACATATGGCCCAGGAGGTCACGGTTCGAAACTCATTCAGGACCCATGCCCAGGCTGTGGACTTGATCACCAGGAGGGAGGGGGCTTGCCGAAGGCAGCCGATCAATGATTCTCTCTCATCATTGATGTTTTGATCTCTCTCTCCTTCTCCCTTCCTAAAAATATATTTTTGAAAAAAAGAAAACACAGCAAAACAAGCCAGATGCAAAAGGAGTAAAGGTCAGGCAAAATTATGCTCAGACAATAAAAGTCAGAAGAGTGAGGGGCAGGATTGGTGTGAGAGGGCCTGGAAGCACCATGCAGGGGTTGTAGCAGTTTTGTATGTCTTGATTGCTGTGGTGTTTGTATTAGTGTGTATACATTTGTTGGAACTCATTGGACCATTTACTTAAGTGGAGGCATTTATAAAATGTAAATTAGACCTCAATAAAAGTATTAACAAAAACAAATCTTGGAGCATTTCACCATATATAATGTTTGCCTCAATTAAAAAAGAAAAGCCTGATTTAACTTAATGAAAATCTTTATCCCTTTTCTGTTATTGAAAATTACATTAGCTATCTGCTTTCTGAACTCGCTTTTAATTTTTAGCAAGGAGGTGACTTTCACGTAATTTACTTTTGTTCTCTCAGTTTTCTAATCTACCTTACATGTAAGCATCCTCATGCCTTATACTCTGTAGGAGGATGCTTTTTATATGTTGGCAAAGCTTATGCCTCAATTTCCTCAGCTGGGAGAGTTTTAATAACTCATCAGGGCACAATTTGCTCTGTTGCCTATTTTATTTAGGAAGGAATAGGTTACTTGCAGGAGCCAATTAAGTGTAAAATAAAAAGTCCTGTGCCTCGGAAATAAGAATGCACAGCTTTAAACATTCAAAATGTCCTTAGCTACTTTTTCAGATGAGAGGAATATACAGAATTTGGCCTGTTGCAAACAAACAAACGAAAAAATACCACCTTTGTCAGGTGGTCATTAACCAGTTCCGGTCTGACAGCTTCTTGGCAAAAATTATATGTATGAAGGAGGGCCGGAAGGGAAACACAGCCAGAGTGGGAGCAGGGGAAGGAGAGAGGAAGGCACCTGGAGGGACCCGAGGACGCCACACTGCCCCACTGTTTGTTTTGTGGTGCAGCACCAGCGCCATCATGTGGCCATCACTGGAACTTTAGAGGAGGGAAGCAGTTCTTTCCCCACTACAACTGAAAACGAAATAATAAGCCAAAGTTGTCCAAAGAGCCCGACAGACCTCCAGAAGGGATCTCTCCCTGCAGTGGACTCTCATCTAAAAGCAGCAGGGACTCCTGGCATCTTAATGAGTAAAGCATCTGGAATCAGTTTGGTCTCCAGGCACCTATTATTTGTTCCTTGATTCATCAAATATTTATAGAACCCTGTGCCAGAGACTGTGCTAGACAGGAGAAAAGCGGGCACCGTGTTCTAGTGGCGAAGAGAAAGCCTGCGGAAAAAAAACAACAACATTAGAGCCATGTGACAGGTTCCCTAGTGCAGCAGTAACCGGGACAGACCACAACGGGAGCCAGATGGGAGCGTCCAATGTTTGTCAAGGACGCCTTCGTGTTCCCTCCTCACTTGGGGCTGTGCTTGCACTGTTGCCTTGAAAGCTTGCACCTGGGTCCTATTATTTGTATCACTTGCCTACACCCTTTTAAAATCCGGCTGTAATCAGGAATGAATTGACTGGTTCAGTAATTACGTCAGGCACCATCATGTGCTAGAGGCGGAGGGGAAAGGCAGACGATGTTTCTTCTCTCATTAAGCTGAAGTATGGAGAGTGGACCATCAAGAAAAATGAGTATGATATACATATACACACACACATGTAAATGAAGCTCTTTTTTTTTTTACCTGTTTCGCCCGTTTATTTACTTTTTTACTTTTGTACTTCCCACCCATCCTGTCCGTTCCCCATGTATTAGATCGTAAACAATTATTTCAAACTGTTGCAAGTTCATCTGAGAATTTCAAATCCACCTGACTTCCTCGAGGACTTTGGGGAATTCACTTCCCATCGCTCAGAAGGGCACTTGAGTCTTATTTACTAGTTAAGCCACAAAGTGGGATGATTTCTTTGTCAGACCTGCTTCCCGAACTCACCTCCTCCTGGCTGCTTTAGGGTCATGCGAATGACAAACATGAGCAACCTGAGCATTTGTAATCTAGGGCGTTGGCAGCTGCTTGTGTCCGCGCCCCCTCCAGCGCAGCAGTGGCAGTCACCCGGGGAGGACTGCGGCCCCAGCCCGCGGGGAAGGAGTGGGTCCAGGATCGGCTCTGTTTCTCTCTGCTCCAACAGGGGAGTCAGAGCAAGAAAAAGGGACTCTTTTCCTGACCGGAAATTGAGTGAAAACCTGAATAATGAGACTGGACTCACAACCACACTATGAAAAGAAAGGGTCTGAGTGAATAGCGTCTGCGGATTTGTTGAGATTACTGGGGGAAACACCTGTGTGATGGTTCGCCCTCAGGAAGAGGAGACTCTTTAGGAAGCCATGGCTGCATCTCATGTTAGTGTATTTCACTAGGTCTGGTTCTTAGGTGCTCAGCCTTTAACGTTGCTGTTTATAATGAGGTTATCTTTCCTACTTAAAAAAAAAAATTGGGCCGAAATCAGTTTGGCTCAGCGGATGGAGCGTTGGCCTGCGGACTGAAGGGTCCCAAGTTCGATTCCGGTCAAGGGCATGTACCGTGGTGGCGGGCACATCCCCAGTAGGGGGTGTGCAGGAGGCAGCTGATGGATGTCTCTCTCTCTCTCTCTCATCAATGTTTCTAGCTTTCTGTCCCTCTTCCTTCCTCTCTGTAAAAAAATAAATAAAATATTTAAAAAAATTGGAAAGTACCCCTGCAGTCCTGCCTGTGCTGAATCACCAAAGACTCCATGTCAGGGGAGAGGGGCCGGGAGGCCAGACTCCACCCTTCAGACTCCATGCTTCCCCACCCAGGCAACCAGCCGGGGCCCCGTGCTTGTAAGCATTGCTTCTTTGGAAGATTCTGAAAATAATTATCCATTCAAATTTGCAGAGAGATTTTATTTTCATAGAACTGAAGATAGACAGTATATTATTTCATATAACATAGAATTTTTATGCAGTGACAATATTCTTTTCGCTCCAGGTGTTTCAAACTTTAAACACTGAACTGTCTCTAGACTCTTAGTGAATTTAAAGGGAAAATGTCTTTCTACTCACAGTACCACGTAAGAGGGGGGAAAAAAAACACATACCATAATCTTTGAAAAAAGCTACACACACACAAAAAGCTTGTGATCCACGATGGAAAATATCCTCTGCCTAAATCTTTCGTTTGTATGAGCTGGTTGCAGTGGCTAAAAAATTTCACAGCCTACATACATTTAATAGAAAAATTGAGATATTAAAAAACTCTTCCATGCATCTCCGACTGAAACCCCTAAAAACACAAATCTAATCGGTAGGTGCTTGTACATAGGATAGAACGGTGACTTACCATCCGAATTTTAAACGGCTGTCTAGTCACTATTCTGACAAGTTCAGTAAAAGAACTGAATGTTCATTTAAAATACAGATTGAACGTATTTTTCAGACACCCAAAAGGCCCCAAAAGGATGCTGGGCAATTTGAGTTTTGAGGTTTTTGCTTTTAAGATACAGGAGCCAACCGTTGTCCCTTTTGAAAGAGAAGCAGTGCTGCTGTCCTCTGATCATGTGCCTCTCCAGGGTGTTAGCTGCGTCCAGAAAACCATCATCAGTCGAACCGATGAAGCATCCTCGCTGCTCAAGAGCACAGGATGTGCTGGCGCAACAACCCTCCCCTTTGTGCGGGCCACGGGGAGGGGCAGCTGCATTAGTGGGCATGCATTTTTAAAGGAGCAGCCCACAACCAGCTTTGCAGTTTTATTGCAACCCTAGCTAGACCTAAAAAAAACCCTTCAAAATCTAGGTCTAGCCTATATGTTACACGAATGGTCTAATTAATCAGCTCTTACAAAGAAAATAACACTGTTTTGTTTGCAAGGCAATTGCATAGTGCCGTGGTCGGCAAACGGCTGCTCGTGAGCCACATGCGGCTCTTTGGCCCCTTGAGTGTGGCTCTTCCACAAAATACCACAGCCTGGGTGAGTCTATTTTGAAGAAGTGGCTTTAGAAGGAGTTTAAGTTTAAAAAAAATTGGTTCTCCAAAGAAATTTCAATCGTTGTACTGTTAATATTTGGCTCTGTTGACTAATGAGTTTGCAGACTACTGGTATAGTGCATCGTGCCGTTAATATGCCATATTTTTCTGAGCTTGGTTTTAAAAATCAAAATATAAGCTCCATAGAAAAAATAAAGAATAGAAAGGCTTTTATAATTAAACTAGAGGCCTGGTGCACAAAAATCGTGTGGTGGGGGGGGATGTCCCTCAGCCCAGCCTGTACCTTCTCCAATCTGGACCCCTCGAGGGATGTCAGACTGCCTGGTTAGGCCCAATCTCAGTAGGATTGGGCCTAAACAGGCAGTCGGACATCCTTCTCGCAATCCAGGACTACTGACTCCAAACTGCTCACCTGCCTGCCTCCCTGATTGCCACTAACTGCTTCTGCCTGCCAGCCTGATCACCCACTAACCACTACCCTGCCAGTCTGATCATCCCTTTACCATTCCCCTACCAGCTTGATCAACACCTAACTGCTGCCCTGCCAACCAGTTTGCCTCCAACTGCCCTCCCCCGACAACCTGGTCACCCCCAAATGCCCTCCCCTGCATATTCCCTCTTTATTAGATAAGGTTTTTTCGTTAGCATATTGGATGGCCCTAACTGTTTGGCTCAGTGGATGGAGTGTCAGCCTGCAGACTCAATGGTCCCAGGTTTGATTCCAGTCAAGGGCATGTATCTTGGTTGGGGGCACATACCCAGTGGGGAGTGTGCAGTAGGCAGCTGATCAGTGTTTCTCTCTCATAGATGTTTCTAGCTCTCTATCCCTTTCCCTTCCTCTCTGTAAAAAAAAATCAATCAAATATATATTTAATAAAAAGGAACATTTAAGATTCCTCCATATCTGCCTGCCTGGTGTGACTCAGTGGTTGAGACCCCAGGCTGCCACCACTGGGAAAGTATCACACCTCAGCCAGGCTGAGACCCAGCCTCGGCTGCAGCTTCAGCCTGTCCAGGCTGAGACCCCAGCCCAGGCTCCATCTCAGCATGGCCAGGGATTGTGTCACTGAGAGCAGGCCCCAGCCAGGATGAGACCCCAGCCCAGGCTGCCTTCTCAGCGTGGCCAGAGATCGCCGCTGCGGCGGGTGGGGGGAGTGGAGGGGAAGGGGGTGTGCACGCCCCACCCAGGCCAGGCCAGGCTGGGATCTCATCCTGGCCAGATCACACCACTGTGGGGAGCTACACACCCGACTCCGGCCAAGGTGAGATCCCAGCCCAGATGGGGGTCTCATCCCAGCCAGAGATCGCGACTCCCCAGTGGGGGGTGCGCATCCCACCCCAGCCAGGCTGAGACAGCATCCCGGGCGTGGCACGCTGGGATGGGAGGCCTCCCTTCCCTTGTGCTGTGGCCCTGCCTCCTGCCAGCCTTGCGTGCACCTCGGCCCCGCCCCCCACTTTGTGCCACTCTGCCCCACCCCCTGCTCCTAATTGGCTAGTAGCGTAGTGAAGGTAGAGTCAAATTTACATATTACTCTTTTATTAGATAGGACTGGAGGCCTGATGCACAAAAATCATGCAAGAGCAGGCCTTCCTTTCCCCGGCTGCTGGCACCAGCTTCCCTCCAGCACCTGAGTCCCGGGCTGGTTTCCCTCCAGCCCTCGCTTCGTGAGAAAGGACATCTGGAATGATGTCCAGAAGACATCTGGTCTGAGTAACATATTACCCATTTATTATTATCAATACTGAGTAGAAAGAGTTATTTGCAGGTTATTACTTCAGTTTATTGCTCTAAAAGTCCCTCACCTATGTCATTTAATAGCAATCATGACAACAATAGAAACAATAATATAACTGTGGTCCCAAAAATCAGTGTGCCAGATACTGTTTTAAACTCCTCACAGACACTAATTTATTTAACCCTTGCAACAATGTTCTAAGGTGCTCTTACCTCATTTTATAGAAGAAGTCCAGGCACAGGAAGGAGAAGGTAACTTTCAGAATCACGCAGAGGGTGTGAGGCAGGACGGAGTTTCGTCAGGCCCCTGTGGCTATCAGCTATGCGCATCCTCTCTGCCATCTTTACCTCTAGGCCTGAAATCTGCCTTCACCTTCACATCGGGATGCAGAACATCCCTCCTAAACAACCCACCAGGTGGCCAAACTCAGCATGTCTCAGGTTGAATGGAGAATTGGCTCCCAGGTACCTGCTGCCTCCACCCTTAACTTTAAATTAATTGTCTAACCTACCTTCCCAGTTCTCATGAAGGTGCCATCCTACCTCACTCTCCTTTCCCTCTCAGAGTTTGCTGCAGTTCAGTCCCAACCCCGTCCCATCTTCTACCTATGCAATAGCCTTAGCAGCTCTTTCTTCTTTCCTATTCTCATTCTCCATTCTTTCTTAGGCACTGTTTATCTTTCACCTGGACTTTTGAAATTTACCTTGAGTATGGCTGGTGTGGCTCAGTGGTTGAGTGTGCACCTATGAAACAGGAGGTCAGGGCACATGCCTAGAATGCAGGCTCAATCCCCAGTAGGGGGCATGCAGGAGGCAGCCTATCAATGATTCTCTCTCATCATTGATGTTTCCATTTCTCTCTTTCTTTCCCTTCTTCTCTCTGATACAAATATAAATATATTTTAACAAAATAAATTTGTCTTGAATGGCTCTTCCTATCTTCACTCTTCAATCCTGCACACCAGTACCCAATGAAACTTATAAAAATGTACTTCAAAATCATTTCTACTAAGACAACCCTAGTAGCTTGCCTGAAAAGAGTAAGGTTTCCAGTCCTGGCTATTCATATCATAACCTAAGCTTTGTTTCAATCCTCACTGCCATTTCACCTTTCCATCCTCACCTGTCTTTTGTTTGCTTGTAAAATGTTATTTAATTTTCACTTGTTATTTCTGATCCACCAGCTCAATAGCAGCCCACTGCTTCCACCTCACTAATTAGTATCTCTCCTGTATTCCAGATGAGATAATCCACTATTGGGCAAGGTCTTCTTGCCCAGTTTTTCCTATCTCCCCTTTTGTCTTCATCCTCTCTGCTGTTTCTTGGGTCAAGCATTCTTGCTTAGGCTAGAATAATATTTCCTGACCAGTCTTCCAAGTTCTGTAATCTCCTTCATTAAACCCACTCAGAGTTATCACCATCGTGATTACCATTTTAAAGCACATACTCTTACCTTGAGAATGTCCTGATCAGCAATTTGAATGGGTTCCTGTTTACTATAGATCAAACTCCAAACAGCTGCCATATGGCACAGCTGCAGGGAGCCCCACTCAGGTGCTAATCTGTGGGAGTCTTCAAACTCCTTCGTTTGGCATTGAACTGCATTTTGAGAACCAGCAGTAGAAATGTTATTATATCACAACCTTATCCTCCACTCCTCCACCCTCACACACAGACCCACACCACCACCACCACCAAAAAAAAAAAAAAATGACCATCATGTTCGGGCATATTGGAGAAGTATTGCATTTATAGAAACAGGTTCTCTTTACTGTAGGACTTTGAAGGGTCTTTAATATGCTAGTGTGTGTTATGCATCCCCAAACAGCATCTTTATGGAAAGGGGTTTTGTATTTATATTTTCCTCTCAATCACTCTCCAGTATTTCCCAGGACAGCACCGCTCTGCAACCTAGAGATGCAGAAATCTTGCCTTATCCATTCTCCACTCCACTCCTATGGCAGGCCAAATGCCACCTTCTCAGAAAGGCTTCCCAGACCAACTTGGTTAAAGCTGCCACCCCTTGCAGGTGCTAGGATTATTGTCTTCACAATTTGATGCTTATTGTTTATTCATTATTTGTTTGTTGTTTTTTCCTTTAAGATGTAAAATCTAAGGAAACTGGCATGCAATTTTTTAAATATGTTTTTATTGATTTCAGAGAGAAATGAAAAGAGAGAGAGAGAGAGAGAGAGAGAACAATAGAAACATCAATTATGACAGAGAATCATCGATCAGCTGTGACCTGCATGCCCCAGGCTGGGGATTGAGCCATGACTTCCTGGTTCATAGGTCGACACTCAACCACTGAGCCAGCTGGGCTGGCATGCGGCTTGCTAGTTACTCTCTCTCCACATAGCCTGGTGCACTTAGTACAGTTTTCTGTTTTTGAAGGAATATATTTCCCCACCAAACACCTTGCTTTTACTCATCTCTGTGCCTCTCAACCCACCTGACTGAATTTTGGCTCACGTTACAAGGCCGAAATACAGTTCCTCATCTCTGATGTTGTCCCTGGTGGCCTGGCTCATCCTAAAGTAATAGAACTTACTCTACTGTGTGTTGTCATGTTAGTATCTGAACAACTCAGCTTATTTTGGTCAGTTTATGATTTTTTTCTTTTTACATAGGAATGATATCTTATCCCCTAACTGTAGTGTATTTGCCTATAGCCAGGACTGGAGCCGTACTTTGGGTCTCTCTGAGGATATAGCAAACAGGGCTTCTCAGGTAAGCAATAAATACCTATTCCGATTAAATAGGTCTTCCCTATTCTACCACCCTCAGGACGCAGTGCTGTGCTCAGGTGTTGGGGGCTCACCCTGCCAGGAAGTCTAACCCATGCTGGGAAGGAGATAGACAGTAGGTGTCTACAGAGGAGAATCGGAGGCTTGCATTTGGCCCTCTTGTATGCCCTGCTTTTGATGTTGACAGGTGTTTGGTAAGTCTTGCCTGCCAGTAGCAACAGAGGCAGGGGACAGACTCTGTCCCACAGAAAAAGAGCCAGAGAAGTGTGGTCTGCCCTGGAGGGAGAGGCTGTGGATCCGTAAGGGGAGCAAAGGAGAAGATGCCTCTTTCCAGCTGCAGGTAGTTGCTCTGCACTTACATAGCGATTTTGTGAAATGTATAGGATAGGCTGTTTAGGGACAACGTTTTCTTACAAAATGGTTAGTTTACAGTATTTCAAGCTGTTTCTGCATACAGTATTTCATGTGCAATGTGATAGGGGAATATGGAAGACATAACTGATCAAGTCACTCTGATAGCTAGAAGATTTTAGAATTAAATATAATATAAAGGATTCTGTTTGAGTGATGGTGCTTCACATTCTCACCTTTAAAATGTTCTCTTATTCTCAGAAGCAGAAGCTATAATTGGAAGGAGGAGAGTGAAGAGGTATAATGAAGAAGTAGGGGAAAGGGAAGTGCGATTGTCTCTTTTTTTCAATTTAACAGAAACAGCAAAACCTCTCTGACATCAGGGACCCTGGACTGAGATTTGACTTCTTGTAACAAATCAGTAGCCATATGCATTTTTAAAATATATTTTATTGATTTTTACAGAGAGGAAGGGAGAGTGATAGAGAGTTAAACATTGATGAGAAACATCAATCAGCCACCTCCTGCACACCTCCTATTGGGGATGTGCCCACAACCAAGGTACATGCCCTTGATCAGAATTGAACCTGGGACCCTTCAGTCTGCAGGCCTACACTCTATCCACTGAGCCAAACCAGTTAGGGCAGCCATGTGTATTTTTATAGAAGTTACCTAAATGTTAATTTGTCTATAAAATCATCTCAGCAATTTCTTTTTTTCTCTTTTATTTAGAAATGAGACTTTCTTTGTTGAGACAGGTTAATGTATTGGCCCTCCACCCAAACGATATGGATTAGGAACATCTGGTGACTCTACCCTTTTTTATTCACGGAAAGCTTGGAAGGCTCTGTGATTTATCATTTCTGTGCCTCTACACACTGTCCAACTCTTTAGGTCGAATTTTATTTCATTTGGAACATTTATGTGATGACGTAATATGCCACATATGAAAGTTTTCTAATGAAAACAGCCGGTGTATCTGCTGCATGGCAGGTCATGTGGCCAGCAGGAGCGCCATCTGGAGCGGCCTCCACCTCAGCCTCTCTCAGGCCATCCTCTCTCAGCCTTGCCTGAGACCAACCCTGCTCACAGGTGGGTTTTGCAGAGTCTAGGGCTGGGAGATACTCTCTGAACAGAAGGGCTGGATCATCAAATCACTTGAAGAAATACGGAATTTGAAATCTTTTGGGAACTCACAAGGATCATGAGTATATTAAGGCTTTGAAAATTTTCTAGAGCCCTACAAAATTGGATCTGCCCTGCTCCCCTTGCTTCCCAGACCTCATCGCCCATGTCTCTCTGTGGCTCTCTGGTTTCTGACTGTACTGGCCAGACAGGCCACACTGGGCTGTCTTTGCACACATTGTTCACTCAGCATGAAACTCTCCCTGTCCCTCCCAGTGCCTGAGTGGGTCCCTCTCTCCCTTTGCTCTGTCTTTTGTGAAATACCATCTTCCTAGTGAAGCCTTCCTTGGTTGCCTTCTTTAATTTTGCATACAGTTCCCTGCGGCACTCCCTCCTAACCTTTTCTGGGTTATGTTTCTCCATTGCACTAATCACCATGACCACAATATTGCTTCATTAACAGATCACATCAGATTCTCCTGGCACTTACTTAGCTCAGTGGTCGGCAAACTCATTAGTCAACAGAGCAGCAAACTGTGGCTCGTGAGCCTCATGTGGCTTGTGAGCCGCAGTTTGCCAACCACTGACTTAGCTTAAAGGGATAGCACATACCTAATCTGTCCTGAGTTCATGCCCTTGTCTGTGGTATGAACCATGGGTCATCTAGCAGCTCTAGGGATATGGGCTGGGCTTGTTCACGTGTCTCCTGGATGTTGGCTAATGTAGGAGTCCCCAGGAGATAACTAGCCCGTCTTGTCTCTGCAGCATGTGTCTCTCATCCTCAGCAAGCAAGCAGAGGCATATTCTCCTGAAGTCACAGAGAAGCAAGAACCTGCAAGACTTTCAATGCGTGTAAATCAATTTGCTAATGTCCTATTGGCCAAAGCTGGTCACATGGCCAAACACAGAATCAGACTGACAATGCACTACTGTGTTGCACTAAGGATGTGGATAGAGGAAGAGTGAACATTTTTGCAAGCTATATACATGCATACATACATTTTTGCAATTCATTAAATATTCTGAGTACTGAAAAAAATATACACGTTGGAAATTTCACTTAATTTTTTTCCCTTGCACTGGAATATAAGCTTCATGAAAATGGATATTTTTATCTATTTTGTTAACTACTTATCTTTATTCTAGTTACCTAGATCTGTGCCCAATATGTAGTATGTATTCAATGAGTATTTGTTAAATGAATGAATACCTAAAAAGAAATCCATTTAACTTTAACATTTTCAAATGTGTTTTTAATAGATTCCATTTTTAGTGAAAGGACATATAAAATCTCATTTGAACAAAAGACTTCAAATAGTATGTGCCTTTCTTATTGAGAATGTAAATTCCAGTAATTAATGGTAAACTATGATTTTTACTAATAGGAAAAATATGTCAGTATTTATTTTGCCTCCTTGCATTCAACTAAAGTTTAATAAGTGACATTTATGTAACAGGTTATGTACTAGATGCTGGTAGTGATGGAGAGAAAGAATATAGCCCCAGCCTCTGGAAATTCTCAGTTGAGTTGAAGAACAAATCTATAAAACAATATTGAGCAATGTGATATGCTTCATTGTAGTAGATTAAAGTAGTTCCCAAGCACACAGCAGAAAAAGTGTTCAAATGTGCCATTATATATTAGATCAAGCATGTCAAACTCAAAGGCTAACATGGGCCAAATGAATGAGGCATGCAGCTCCTGGGCCTCAAGTTTGACATGCTTGTGTTAGATGGAGCATTCTCACTTTGACCTCCATAACTATTTAGACTGATACAGTTATTCTTCTAATACATTCTTATTTCCAGTATTTCTGTTCACACTGTTTAGTCTCTTTGTCCACTCACATATTCACTCTATCTTCTCTTCTTTCTGAATCCTACCCATCCTTTAAGTCTGACCAGCAATGGAACATTCTCTGATCAAGTTCACTTATAGTTTTCTCTGACTCTATCTGAACGTCATAGTATTTATTGCCTGTATCCTATTAATGTCTACTTCCTGGTAATACCTATTCTGTGTGTATGTTTTTAATGGGCTATTTAACTCCCCTTTGTTCACCTTTTCATATGTGGATGTCTTGTCTTTTCAAAGAGTTCATAACCGTCTTGAGAGCAGAGATTTTGTTTCTGGAATTACTAAATAGAATGCTTGCTATAGTAGGCACTCAGATCACTAATTAGAAGGATATACTGAAAACTGAGCATTTTTGTTTTAGTATATTTTATTGATTTTTTTTTTTTACAGAGAGGAAGGGAGAGGGATAGAGAGTTAGAAACATCGATGAGAGGGAAACATCGATCAGCTGCTTCCTGCACACCCGCTACTGGGGCTGTGCCCACAACCAAGGTACATGCCCTTGACAGAATCGAACCTGGGACCCTTTAGTCCACAGGCTGATGCTCTATCCACTGAGTCAAACTGGTGAGGGTGAAAACTGAGCATTTTAATCACCACTCATCACCACATTATGGTGAGGCATGACACACATGTCGGCTATTGGCTGGTGGCACAGAAATATTTCTGCTTAGGTCTGGTTTTGATGCACCATCCTTAAGTATGTTGAAAACCAGTGACTACTTTATATGAAGCTGTAAGCACAAACCAATATTTTAAACAGGCTAAAACAAAACGGGCAATTTTAATAGAGTTTGTAAATGAATAAGAGAATATTTTAAAATGCCAAACTATAAATGCATGGGAAATAAAGAAATTTCTTTATTGGCGAATAAAATGTTGAAAAGGGGAATTAATAGAAAAAAAAAAGAAAAAATGAGTTATCTGATGTTCTGGGCTCCAGGGCAAAGCAGTGGAGCATTTGCCTTTTAATTAGTTTTGAAATTTCTACACACTTGCATTACCTATCCATCAGCCCCACAAAATTGCCCTTTAGGGGTAAATTCTGCTTAACATGGTACTTGATGTGTGGAACACTCCCCAAATTAGCCACAAAACTAACAAGTCAATTCATTTAGAAGAATTTGAATCTTATATTTGACTTGGATACCTTTGAAAAAATCAGAAAGCAATTCATCAAATTTTCTGAGTATTTACTGCAAAAAAAAGTATGCTAAAACTCATAGCATGATGATAATAAAAGGGAAATTGTTAGTTTAATCATAGTCATAGCAATTAATACATAATCTATTCAGATCATATTTAGGACTTTGTCTCAATACATCTCTGAGGTATTAGGCTATAGACCATTCTGAGCTCCCTTTTGCTGATTCTCCATTCTCTAAGGAACTTGTACACTTATTCATGGCAATCACATTTTAGGGAGGGGATGACAGATGAAATGATTGCTTATGAACTTATTTCCCAGTTTAAGTGAATATATGTGGTTGGAAGTCTCATTGGCATTTGAATAGTATGAATCATTCATTTTTATTCCTTTCAGAATGAGCCTACAAGGCTGTCTTCCACCTCCATGACTGAGGAAACTGCGGCTGTATTCAGAGCGATCTCACAAAGGTCAGAGTTCAGACCTAAAACTACTTCTTTACTCTCAGGTGTTCACTATAAACATAGTAACACAAACACATGCTAGAACACATAAATTTTAAAAGAGAGATATTATTTTTGCCATTTTCTTTTAAACTTGAACCTCTTTTGTGCTCATATTTTCCATTCCTTTACCCTATATGTAGATATTATAAGGAAAAAGATTGTGATTTGATTACATTAAAATCAGCCAGTCCTAGCTAATGCAAAAAGACAAAAAAGGAAACAAAAGGTGTATAGATTAGAAAGGAAGATAAAATTATTGTTGTTCACAAGTAAAATAATTATCTTTGTAGATAATAAAGGGAATTAGAAAAGTAACTCCTGAAACTAAAGAGCAATTATAGCAAGGTTATAAGATACAAAGTTAATGTACAAAAGTCAATCACTTTTCTATATACTAGTAATGAAAAATTGAAATTTGAAATTGAAAATGCAATACAATTTACATTAGCAGCCCCAGAAGTGAAATACTTAGGTTATAAATCTGACAAAATATGTACAAGATCTATGTGGTAAAAGCTACAAAACTCTGATGAATGAAATCCAGGAAGAACTAAATAATGGAGAAATAGTTCGTGTGCATGGATGTAAAAACTCAATATTGACAAGATGTCAGTTCTTCCAAAACATTATAAATAGATTTAACACAATCCCAATTAAAATCTCTCCAAGTTATTTTGTGGATATTGACAAACTTATCCTATAGTTGAAATAGAAAGGTTAAAAGACCCCGATAGCCAACACAATATTGAAGGGGAAGGACAAAGTTGGAAGACTGACACTACCTGATTTCCAGATTTACTACAACCTAATGAACACAGTGTGATATTGGTGAAAGAACAGACAAATAGATCAATAAAAACAAAGAGAGCCTAGAAATCAGTCCATGTAAGTATGATCTTTGACAAAGGAGCAAAGCAATGCAATGGAGCCAATACAGTCTTTTCAACTAACAGTTCTAGAACCACTGGATATCCAGATGTGAAAAATGAATCTATACACAAACCTTATATCCTTCATAAAATTAAAAATTTTCATTGACCTATGAATATAAATGTAAAATGCAAAATTATAAAACTGGAAGATAATAACATAAGAGAAAACCTAGATGACCTTGGGTAAATTGATGTCTTTTTAGATACAAGACCAAAAACATGATACATGAAATAACTAATTAATAAAATGGACTGCCTTAAGATTTAAAATATCTGATTTATGAAAAAATTATGCTAAGAGAATAAGAAGATGAATGAAAGACTGGGAGAAAATAAATAGGCATATCTGATAATGGACTATTTATCCTATATAATAATCCTATATAAAGAGGTAATATGCAAATTGACCATCATGCCCTCACAAGATTGCTGCCTATGACCAGGCCTGCACGGAGTTAGTGAGGGACAACCAAACGACTGAACAGCAGGCTACATGGGGCAATCAGGCTGGTGGCAGGGCAGTTGGGGGTGACCAGGCCAGCAGGGGGTGGGGCAGTTGGGGACAACCAGTCTGGCGGGGGGGGGGGGCAGTAAGAGACAACCAGACCAGCAGAAGGCGGTGGTTGGGGACTATTAAGCTGGCAGGGAGGGCAGTGAGGGGTGAGTAGGCCAGCAGGGGGGAGCAGTTGGGCAACCAGGCCGACAGGCCAGGCAGTAAGGAATGATCAGGCCAGCAGTGGGGGGGAAGTTAGGAGTGACCAGGCTGGAGGAAGGGGGCAGTTGGGGGGCAGTTAGGGACTACCAGGCTAGCATGCAGAGGCAGTGAGGGGCGCTTAAGCTGGCAAGGGGTGGGCAGTCAGGGGCTGGCTACCAGGCAGGCAGGTAGTTGAGTGATTAGGAACCAGTGGTCTAGTATTGTGAGAGGGATGTCTGACTGCCAGTGTTCACATTCAAATAGGCAGTGGTGTCTCATTGTTTTAGTGTTCATTTCCCTGAGGACATATGATGTGGAGTTTCTTTTCATATGTTTATTTGCCATTTATTTATCTTCTTTAGTGATGACAGTTGGACATCCCCTGAGGGGTCCTGGATTGGAGAAGGTGCAGGCTGGACTGAGGAGACCACCCCCAATCATGAATTCCATGCACTGGGCCTCTAGTCCTATCTAATAAAAGAGTATTATGCAAATTAACCAATACTCCACTACACCCACAAGCCATACCCACAAGCCATTCAGGTATGAGTATGCAAATTAACCCCAACCAACATGACTGCGGCCATGGAGAGAGTTTCAATTAAAATGGCATAGCCATGGAGCTGGAGAGAGCAGGAGGGAGATTAGGGTTGTCCCTGGTGATGGAGGAAGCCAAGTTTTCCACACACCCTGGCCAGCCCAGGCCTCTGCTTAAAGCTACAAAGTTTTAATTATAGAAGATAAATAAACCCCAACAGAAACGGCTGCCACCACGGAGGGAGCAGAAGGCTTGGCTCTCTCCAGGCTACAAAGTTTCAATTGTAGAAGATAAATAAATCCAAGATACCAGGGTCTTCACTTGGGTCACCAGGGGGCATGGCCAGCCTGCAAACCACCATAGGCCTCTCTCAGGCCCTATGCCCCACGGGAACCCCCATCCTGATCCAGGACACCCTTCAGGGCAAACCAGCTGGCCCCCACCCATTGCACTAGGCTTCTGTCCTATCTAATAAAAGAGTAATATGCAGATTGACCAACACTCCAACACACAAGATGGATGCTCCAATGTGGTCAAAGATCCTGCCCCTATGTGGATACAAGATGGCCACCACAAGATGGCCAGCAGGGGAGGGCAGTTAGGAGGGATGTCAGATGCGGGTGAACAGCTGGTGGGAATGCACTGCTGTACAACCACTTTATATGACATTTTGATACTTTACTTACAAAACTAAATATACTTTTATGATGCGGTACAGTAATCATGCTCCTTGGTATTTACTCAAAGGAGTTAAAAACTTGTGTCTATACAAATACCTTCACACTGATGTTTATAGCAGCTGTATTCACTGTTGCCAAAAGTTGGAAGCAACCAAAATGTCCCTCAGTAGGTGAATGAACAAATAAAGTGTGATACATCAGGGGTGGGGAACGTCCAGCCCACTGGCCATATAAGGCCCATAGAATCTTTCGGTCTGGCCTTGCCAAGGCATCGGGGTGGTAATTAAATATTTGACCAAATATAGCAGGCCAGTTTTTAAATTGATAATTTTGTATGGACCACAAATGGTGTTATAAATATCCAAATGGCCCTTGGCAGACAAAGGTTCTGCCACCCCGATTTAGACAGTCAAATATTATTCAATGCTAAAAAGAAAGGAGCTCTCAGGTTGTGAGAAGACATGCAGGAACTGATAGGCATATTACTAAGTGAAAGAGGCCAATCTGAAAGGTATGCATACTGTATGGCTTCAAGCATAGTGTTCTGCAAAAGGCAAAACTATGAGGAAATTGCAAAAATCAGTGTGTTTCTAGGGGTTTGGTATGTGTTTTTTTGTGGGGAGAGGGCGTCTTTGAGATGGTTGCATAATAGCAACACAGAATTTTTAGGGCTCTGTTTGATGTAATATTTTGGAAAATATTTTTATACCATATTTTATTTTCATTAAATTTTGCAGACTTATTCTCACACATTCAGTTGAAAATTTTCAGGATAGAATGGAGAAGAAGTGTAACTCCATTCTTCTCTCTTTCTTTCTTCTATAAATGTTAAAAATAGGAGGCATTTAGTCATTAAAGACCAGTGTAGAAGTTTATAAATATCTATTCTATAGTACAATATTTAGATACATGAAAACGTTTATTTTCTGTATTATTTTATCTTCCCAAATGACAAGGAGTTCCTCAAAGAACTCTAAAATATGTCTGCTGTGTGCTCTTGGCTCATTGCACCTCCAAGTTTCTGGCCTAACTCACTAAAGGAAATTAAAGGAAAATATGCTCTGTTCAATTTGATAGGAACATCTGCATTTTGCAGAAAGAAGATTTACATACTATATATTTGACTTTACACTTTTGCAGACTCCTTTTAACTTTTCATACCACAGGGCCGAAACAGGCGTCTTAAGGGCCATCTGGGAACTTTGCATAGCCAGATGAACTTGGCATTCCTGGGGAAAGGGGATATTCTGGTGGGACCAAATGAATGTGTGGGTGGGAACTGGACGATTGGAATTGCTATGCATGTCTCCAGCCTGGTGTGACTAACAGAGAAGCATCCCAAATCACACTTGCCTAAAGGCACATTTTGAATGCCACGGATTATTATTCATTAAGTGTATGACTTCCTAACAGCACCCTAATACTCAGCTAGAAAAGCAAACAAATTTAGGAACTTCGAATTTTCAAAACAGAAACAAGATATCTGTTCCCTAATCCAGACTTTCCTGCCTTAGTCAGAATTTTTAAACTATCATCTTTCTTTCCTTGTTCTTACATCAGTCTTTGTTGGCAAAGTTTCTAAATTGGAGAGAAAAGTGAAAATACTGTCAGGGGAAAAAATGTTTTCTTAAAAAGTTTATGTTGCATTCTTCATAAAATATACTTATAACTAAATATAAATATCATAGTTTTATCCTAAGTACTATCTCTCACAAGGAGAAGTGAGCATGCTCAATTAGCCATAATTGAGCTTGATGTGACATATTTTGTGCTCCGTTTAGAGGTGGCAAACAGACATGAAAGTGTCACAGACCTCAGCCCAGGAGGCACTTCTCAACCTGGAGGCAGATATTGTGTGCTGTGTGCCCAGGACATTCTCACCCACAGGAATCTAACCCCTTCCCTGAAACCAATGCCTCTGTTTTCAGGGAGCATAAAAGTGTGCTGGGAAATTTTGAGAGGAATTAAACAACGAGGACGGGAGCATTTTAAGGGTGAGGCTTAGGCGTCTCTTGGGAAAACAAAGCTTTAAAAAGTCCAGACTCTAAAATAGCAGACAAAAACATGTATAAAATGTTAAGAGGAAGCCCCATAAACATTTTTTTTACTTAATTACTGGTGCAGTATATGTGAGATTCATGTCCTTCCATCTCTTGCCTACCTATACCCCTTTGACAATAGAGATGGAGGTGAGAGCGAAGAAAGGGGGCAACAGGAACAAGTCAGAGATAGGTTCTTGAAGATTCAGAAAAAAAAGGCTGGTCTGGAGCCAAATATCTATAATATCTGCATTACTTGGAGTAAAAAAGCAGTTTTTCCAAAAATCACTTTGCTGATATTCCCACGCTTTGTTTCTTTTAAAAATACATTATTAAAAATCTTCTGTAAATGACTGACTATAAAGAATGTGGAAGTATTTTGGAATATCTAAATGCTTCCAGCTGCTATCTTAATTTTTAAAATATTTTTAAAGGGGATTTCCAGATAGCTGGCAGCAGCAGAATAGAATGTGTCTATCATTTTTTATTCTTGTTTCTGTTTCTATTATTGGATTTCATAATGCATCGTATGATTTACTTTGGAGTGACAATAAAATGCATTCATGTAGAAATTTATATCACTTCTTAATTATCCATTAAAAGTATATTTTTTCCATTGGTTTAGAGCTGTTCTAGTTAGTGGAGAATGATACATTATGATGCAGTCCTTCCCTGATGAAGCTATAAAATCAGAAGTAGATGGAAGGTACTTTGCCAAAAGACATCATATATAGAGGTAGAGATTAAGATGAGGTTCAAAATTAGACATCTTTCCCTAAGCTCACAGAAGTGCCACAGTTCAATCCTTGCAATGCCCAGCAAAGTGTGCCCAGAAAAGGAAGAGTTCCCAGATTTCTGGAGATGGTATGTAGAAAAGGAAGGAAAGGGTGTGACTCAGGAAATTTCCTCTAACCTAAGTACTAAATCTGGTTAGCATCCCTATAGACTGAAGTTGGTATTGCATCTCAAAGACTAGAGAAATGTCTATCAAATGTCTCTGCTATAATAGTAGTATCACTTATGTTTCCTCCCAGCCCCATTTCCATAGGAGAGAAACGGAAATATCTGTAATTCTGAGATCTTTCTTCTGGTCTAACCTGTGTGCATTGTGTGCATAAATAGTGAATACCAGATGCCAGAAGCCAGTTCCAGCTTGCCAGTAGGGCTGAATCATCTGGAAATGGCTGAGGGCATTTCCCCAAATCTGAAAAGGATGCATAAAATGATTGCTTGCTGCCAGATAGCTGAGGGCATTTAAATCTGCATGTTATTGCCTCCTACTGGCCAAACACCCGAAGAGCCTTAGGCAATTTTTCCAATCTGATAATGGATTCTCTATACCAAACCCTGGCCTTTGATATATCTCTACTTTGTCTTTGGACAGTTTGTGTCAATAAAAAGCAAGGGGTACTGAGACAAGAGAGAACTTAGTTCCCTTAGCTAAGTCTTCTCTGGATCCCCATAATGCCTTCCAACATTACGTTTTGTCTCTGGACTCTAATCAGTTTACATACAGCCCTTCTCCAGATTCCTGAACCCTTCTTGATACTGACTGGATCAAGATCCCCAGTAACCATACACAAAGGATGGGGTAGATAGTCCCTATCAAGAATTTTGAAATAAGACCATTGAAAGAATGAATTACTCATTTGTGAAGAACTGAGGTGGAAAATTATGTAGTTCCTAGGATGAAGGCTGCCATTTTTGATTGGCACTGGTGGTAAGCACAGAGGTCAAGTCACAGAAGCATAAATAACAGAAATAGAGAAACAGAAAGAGATTGCTCTCAAGACCTTCCTGAGTGCCTATGTTTTAACTATGCTCCAAGCTGGGCAAAGGTTGTCATCTAAGGAAATGTCCATGATGACCTAGTCCCTGCAACCGATAAATGCTACCTTTTGGGGGCAAAGGGCTTTTACAGATGTATTGAGAATCTTGAGATGGAGGGATCCTCTTGGGTTACCTGGGTGGATCCTAAATCATCATAAGCACCTCAAGAGAGAGGCAGAACAAGATTGGAGCTATAGAGAAAAGAATAAAGCAGGGTTACGACAGGGGCAGAGTTTGGAGTGATGTGGCCACAAATCCAGGAGTGCTGACAGCTACCAGAATGTGGAAGCATCGATAAACAAATTCTTTCTAGAGACTGTGGTGGAAGTGCAGCCCTGCTGACACTTGCTTGTCTCAGTTAAAGTGATTTCAATCTTCCAGCTTCTGGAACTTGGAGATACTGCATTTCTGATGGTTAAGCCACCAGCTTGGTGGCCATTGTTATAGAAGCTTAGGAATCTAATACAGACTTTTGTTTTTAAGCATGAAGTAAAACATACTTTCTGTTCCCAAGTAGCTATAAGTCAATTAGAGGAGAACATCAAACACCCGATTAACAAAAAAGAAGTAATGATTTCCTGATTAAAGGATTTGATTAGAAAATTTAATCAAATGGCTATGAATTGACAGAAGAATAAACAAATAACTTATAGGTGATTTCCAAGATGTGATAAAGATGGCATTACAACTGAGCCATGAAATCAAACATATTTAGTTTGAACTAAGAATATTTTAAAATTCTGTGACAAAGTCCATGAGTGCATGATTAATACATTATATTTTCTCACCCTCATCAAATAAAAATAATATATAAAAGACAGATATGAAATTAAACTGAAATATTACAAGATATTATGCAAGGCTATGGGCAGTGGATCACTGTGTACAATGATAAAGATATGAATTTCTTTGAAATCTCCTATTTGCAAAAGAGTAAGCTACAGTTCTTGAAATGTATAAAACAAATCTTAAAATTTGGCTTTAGCTTTCTTTTTTCCCTCCCAAAGGTGTGAAAATGTACATTTGACATTACTGAATCTGAAAATGACTTTTCCCACCCCATATATTTTTTGAATTATCTCAATGTTTTAAAATTTCTTTATTGAGTAAGGTATTATATATGTGTCCTCATCACCCATTAACCCTTACAATCCCCTCCTCCCCCCATCACCACTTATGCCCTCACCTCCCTGGTGACCGTGTCCATTGATTAGGCTTATATGCATGCATAAAAGTCCTTTGGTTGATCTCTTCCCCTTACTCCCACCCTCCCCTACCATCCCTCTGTGGTTTGACAATCAATGCTTTGCTGTTTCTAGATCTGTTTTTGTCCATCAGTTTATGGTGTTCATTGTATTCCATAAATGAGTGAGTTCATGTGATACTTATCTTTCATTGACTGGCTTATTTCACTTAGCATAATGTTCTCCAGGTCCATCCATGCTCTAGGTTGAAGCAGACACCTTTTTCTTCTTCAAGAATACCTTTCAGCATTTCATATAATAGTGGTTTGGTGTTGATGAACTCCTTTAGCTTCTTCTTATCTGTGAAGCTCTTTATCTGACCTTCAATTCTGAATGATAGTTTTGCTGGGTAGAGTAATCTTGGTTGTAGCTTCTAGCTGTTCATCACTTTGAAAATTTCTTGCCACTCCCATCTTGCCTGCATAGTTTCGGTTGAGAAGTCAGCTGACAAGCATATGGGTGCTCCCTTGTAGGTAATTAAGTGTTTTTCTCTTGCTGCTTTTTATATTCTCTCTTTGTCCTTTGCTCTTGGCATTTTAATTATGATGTGTCTTGGTATGGTCTTTTTTGGATTCCTTTTGCTTGGGGTTCTGTGCGCTTCCTGCACTTGTAAGTCTATTTCTTTCACCAGGTGGGGGAAGTTTTCAGTCATTATTTCTTCAAATATGTTTTCCATATCTTGCTCTCTCTCTTCTTCTGGCACCCCCATAATTCTGATGTTGGTACATTTGAAGTTGTCCCAGAGGCTTCTTACACTATCCTCAAATTTTTGGATTCTTTTTTCTTTTTCGGTTGAGTGTTTTTGGCCTCTTGGTATTTCAAATCTTTGACTTGATTCTTGCGTTCCTCTAGTCTGCCATTGGATTTCTGTAAAATATTTTTTATTTCAGCCAGTGTATGTTTAGTTTCTAGTTGGTCCTTTTTCATATCCATGAGGGTCTTGCTCATCTCCTTGAGGGTCTTGTTCATCTCCTCAAGGTTCTCACTGAGCTTGTCAGCTTTTTTTAGAAGCCTGTTGAAATACCTTATCACTGTGCTTATGAACTCTATATCCAGTTGTTTGTTTTCCTCCATTTCTTTCGTTTGTGATCTTTTTCTTTCTCTCCCCATTTTCACTGCTTCCCTGAGTTGGTTGGGTAGCTTTGCGTGCTAAATATCTCGACCTCCTCTGTTACATGAGGTGACACTCTTGGTGCATCCCTTTGTGAACTGTGTATACAACCTTGTAGCAGATAAGTTTTGTTTGTTGTTGGTATCACTGGAAGGAATTGAACTCCAGGCCAATTGACTGTGAGGGTCAGCTATGTCTACTCTAGGAGACAGCCTTCAGCATCTGGACTTGCAAAGTTGCCAAAGTCTCTGTGCTCAGTTTGGATGGGGTGGAGTTTCTGGGTGGAGGCGACAGCCTTGCCTTCCAGTCAGGCCTGGCCCACAAGGTCGCCGGGTCCTAGCGTCTGCAGGCAATTGCCGCAGGCACCTCTGTGAGAAAGGTGCTCTCTCGCTCTGCCTGCCACCTGAACGTCCAGTCCCCAATAGATCCAGAATCTGAGATTTTTGCCTGGCACCTGGGTTCAGTGCAATCGGAACTCCTTTTTTCCTTCTGCCAGATGCCAGCCACACAGTCAACAGAACGCTCTCACCATGAGCACCCGTGCATGCCTCTGGAGTTCTGCCTCTGGCCGGAGCTCCCTTCTCCTAACAGACACAGCCAGTGACCCGTTTGTCCCCTCTGCACACACTCAAGTGCATGCCTACAGAGGTCCGCCTCTGGCTCTTCCCCTGGGATTCCGCCTGCAATCCAGGTTCTCCCCATAAGGGCTTGGTTTCCCCAGGTTTTGAGTGCAAACCAAACTGGGTTCAGCGCAGCCTGGAACCCCTTCTCCTTTCCACCAGAGCACCCCTGCCAGGTTCAGACACCCTGTCCTCTTGCGTGGGCGAGTCTCCACCTTACTTGGGATTTGCAGAGGCTCTTATTATCCATGTGCACTTCCCTGTCCCTCCAGTTTCAGATCTTCCAGTCAGCCAGCCTTCCTGTTGTTCTGGACAGAGTCCATTCTGTCCTTCAGTTCTATTCTCATAATTATTGTGTGGGGCAAAAGCCTAGGAGTTTACCTATGCTGCCATCTTGGTTTTTCCCAAATCATCTCATTTTTTTCTTGTGGCTGATGAATTGTATCTTTTTACAGGAAAGGAGAAAGACTATATATTTATTAAAAAGTAAAATTAGAGGAGGAACCAAGATGGCATCATAGGTAAACACCTATCTTGCTGCCCCATACAACAATTTCAAAACTACAACTTAACAACAGAATCGCCAGAAAGCTGGCTGAGTGGAAATTCCAGAAATAAAAGTAAGGATAGGACACTGTGACTCAGAGAAGTGCCAGAAGGCAGAGTTGAGGATACGTGCAGAGTCAGAGGTTATAGGGTGGGTGGCTGGATACCCGGCTGGTTTTCTCGAAAGGGGAGGGAAACAAAGGCATCCCACTGCACTGATTCTCCAGGTCCTGGCAAAGTCCCGGGAACCAACACTCATACAGGGTAAAACTGGAGGAAGCACACTGAAACTCGGGTGGTGCAGAGGTCTGCAAGCTTGCAGAGAGGATGTGTAAACTTGGGAATTGCAGAAGCATGCGAGTGCGCAGAGGGACTCGTGATTTGCTCTCTCGTTCAGGAGAAAAAAGAAAGAAAGAAGGGAAACCACCGGACTGCATTGTTTTATAACCCTGGGTGAGACTTTGGGTGTGCAGACTCATTTGGGGAAAGGCTGAATTGTCCAGCAGCGGGTAGAGCTTGGTGGCAGGTTTCTCTCAGAGGTGTTTACAGCCATTACCACCAGGCAAAGAGACCCAGGTGTCACATAGGGCGGAGCTGATGGGAAATCAAGGTCAGCCCAGAGTCTTCACCCATCTAACCTGAGCACAGTTGATCCTCACAGCCAAATGGCCTGGAAGTCAAACCCTCCTAGTGCTAACAACAATAATCTAGGCTTAACTTCAACAAGACTATGCAAACGATAAAGGGATGCACCAAGAGTATTCACCTCAGGTAACTGGGGAGGCTGAGCCACTGTCTCTTAGAGGACATCTACCACACAAAGCTAATCAACCAACTCAGGGAAGCAGCCAAAATGCAGAGACATGGAAAGAAATCAGCTATGAAATGGAGGGGAAAAAACCCCCAAAAAACCCGACTGGACATAGAGTTCAAAACCACGGTTATAAGGTTTTTCAAGAGGCTCCTAGAAAAGGCCGATGAACTTAATAAGACCTTTGAGGATATGAAAAAGGACCAACTAGAAATTAAGCATACACTGACTGAAATAAAATATATTATACAAATACCTAAATGCAGTCTAGAGGACCGCAAGAATCAAGTCAAAGATTTGAAATACAAAGAAGCAAAATCCTCTCAGCTGGAAAAGCAAGATGCAAAAAGAATCCAGATAATTGAAGATAGTGTAAGGAGTCTCTGGGACAACTTCAAGCATACCAACATCCAAATTATAGGGATGCCAGAAAAAGAGAGAGAACAAGATAATGAAAACCTATTTGAAGAAATAGTGACCGAAAACTTACCCCACCTGGTGAAAGAAATTGACTTAAAAGCCCAAGAAGTGCACAGAACCCCAAAATATAGGAATCCAAAGAGGACCACACCAAGACATATCATAATTAAAATGCTAAGAGCAAAAGACAAGGAGAGAATGTTAAAAGCAGCAAGAGAAAAACAGTTAGTTACCTATAAGGGAGCACCGATATGATTGTCAGCGGATTTCTCAACAGAAATGATGCAGGCCAAATGGGAGTGGCAAGAAATACTCAAAGTGATGAATAGCAAGTATCTACAACCAAGATTACCCAGCAAAGCCATCATTCAGAATTGAAGGTCAGACAAAGTGCTTCGCAGATAAGAAAAAGCTAAAGGAGTTCATCACCACCAAACCAATATTGTATGAAATGCTGAAAGGTATTCTTTAAGAAGAGGAAGAAGAAAAAGGTAAAAATAAAAATTATTAACAAAAAATACAAATCAACAAATTAATCTAAAAACCAAGTGAATTAAAAACATGATGAACAGGATAAACTGGTGAATATAACAGAATCATGGGCATAGAGAGGGAATGGACTAACAATTTTGGGGGAGAAAAGGGGTGTGGGAGGTGCAGCAAGAGACTGGAAAAAAATCATACACCTATGGAAGAGGGTAGTTGTGGGGAGATAAGGAAAGAGGGTGGGATGGGTACTGGGTGGAGGGGAGCCTTAGGGGGAAAAGGGGGGGAACAATGTAATTAATAAACTGAACAATAAAGATAAAAAAGTAAAATTAAATGCAAAGGACCACAGAAACATCAATGATAGAGGAGGAATGGAGTTCAAATGTATAATAAATCCAAATGCCTTGCTTTCTAATTTTAGATGCTGAGGCACTCCTGTGTGGCTGGAATGCTGGCACTGGAATTCCATAAGAGGGAAGGTGCAGGGATCATGACCACGGAGCACTCCCTGCCTGTTGCCTTTCAGGCCTGCCTGCTGCTCATTCTGTCAGTTATGTTGCAGGTATGTTAACCTGATCCTTTCCAGAAAGGAATTAGTAAGCATTATGCTTAGATTAAAAAGTGCCAACATAACATTACTCGTGGAAATTCCCAACAATTCTGAGTCAAGTTCAGGTTACATAAGATAAAAATATATAAGGCCAAATTCCTCGGAAACTATTACCAAGAAAAACACACCACGACTCCAAAATAAAAATGAAAATAAGGTATACTAGCTCTGACGGACATTATAATGCTTGCCAATAGTCAATTCTCTTTTCTTCCTGGGCATCTGAAAGATGGCCCTTCCCAGGCCCCTTGCATTGAGGTGGGCCATTAGCTGGATCTTACCCATACAATGTGAGCAGAAAAGCCACCATGAAATTTTCAGTTTCTGCTTTTCCACTGAAAGGCATTCTGAAACCACAGTTCAGATCATGAGCTTCCATTATGTGAAGTAAAATGAAATCTCCCTGTATTGAATATTCAGGGTTAACAAAAAATAAGCCTTTGCTACATTAAGACGTTTAGATATCAGACATAAGTTTCTACTGCAGCATAACCTGCAAACTTACCCTGGCTAATATATCAGTCAACAAATATATCAATATAGAAGTCAAATTTTATGTTAAAAAAAATCCTGGGGGAGAAATGTACTTCTCTTTAAGTAGTATGACCTTGTATATACTTTCTCATTTTTTTATTTGGATTTACACTGAGTGGCCAGATTATTATGATCTCTTAACGCATAATAATATGGCCACTCAGGGTATATCCTATATAATAAGAGGCTAATATGCAGATTGTCCCCTCAACTAGGAGTTTGACCAGCCAATAGGCTGGCCAATTGCCCTTGTTCCTTCCCCCTGGCCAAGCTGGCCAGACCCCACCCATGCACAGATTCATGCACCAGAACTCTCATACACACACACACACACACACACACACACACACACACACACACACAGAGTGGCCAGATTATTATGTGTTCAGAGATCACAATAATCTGGTCACTCAGTGTATATCAATATATGCACACTTCTTTTATCAATGGACAAGCCATAATTTAAAGAATCATAATCTCCAAAGTCCTCCTGAGCACAAAGTGAAGAGAACTTCCTTTTCCTCTGAGAGATCTTTGTATTCTTCCTTCTGATCATGGTCCTAAGTATTTGCAAACAGCTCAGATTCTGAAGGTGAGCTGCCTTTTATCTGTTGCCAGATTCAGAATACTTATTACTGGCTTCCTCCATGTGCTTCTTTGAAATCTTTTTAAAAAAACATATATGATATTTCTCAGCATGTAGACACTCAAGTTGTTTCATTAGGTCTACAGTAATATTTTATATAAAGAATAGAGGATATTATTGAAAATAGATATTAAAGCTTGTCTTACTCCTCTTCTTAATCTTTTTCTTTTTTAAAATATTTTTGTTGATTTTTACAGAGAGGAAGGGAGAGGGATAGAGGGTCTGAAACATCAATGATAGAGAAATATAAATCAGCTGTCTCCTGCACACTCCCTACTGGGTATGTATCCACAACCAAGGTACATGCCCTTGACCGGAATCGAACTTGGAACCCTCAGTCCTCAGGTTGACGCTTTATCCACTGAGCCAAACTGGTGAGGGCTTTTTTTCTTTTTTAAAAATATTTTTTTATTAATTTATAGGGAGAGGGAGAGAGAATTAGAAGCATCAGTGTTGAGAGATAAGCATTGATAGGCTGCCTCCTACACACAGCAACGTGGAGACCAAGCCTGCAACCTGGGCATGTGCCCTGACCAGGAACTGTACTGTGACCTCCTGGTTCATAGGTCAGTACCCAATCACTCAGCCACACCAGCTGGGCCCTTTCCTTAATCTTGTTCTCAGTCATGGAATATCTATCTAGGCCCTCTACTGAGGGATGTGGCATCATGAAAAGTTTTCCTACTTGCCTGAAAGTGGCAATGTCACTTTGGGAATAAGAATAATTTATCAGTGTAGAGATGTTTGTGTGTGTGAACCAATTTTGTTCTAATGCTCACCATAGTTGACAAATGTTATGTATTACTCCTTTATCTCCAACTGTTTGTTTATATTTTATGTTAAAAGAGTAAGTCAGTTGCACTAAAGATTAAGTTTAAATTGTTAAATATGTAAAATACAGCAGACATTGAGGTTACCATCATTGGTATCTAAAAACTATAAAGATCTCCTACAAATCAATATAAAATGATAAACAACCCAATAGAAAAATAGACAAAGGACATAAATAAGCAATTCACATGAGAGGAAACTAGAATGCCCATTCTATATAATAAAAGAGTAATATGCAAATTTGACCACACCTTCCCCACACCCACAAGCCTCGCCCACCAGCCTCGCCCACCAGCCAATCGGGAGCAGATTATGCAAATAAACCCCAACCAAGATGGCTGCCACCACAGAGAGCAGGAAGAAGGCTTGGGTTTCCCCGGCAATAGAGGAAGCCAAGCTTTCTGCCTGCCAGCCTCCACTCAATGTTACAATGTTTCCATTATAAAAGATACAGAAATGACAGCAGCCACAGAGCTGGAGAGAACAGAGGCTTGGGTTTCCCTGGCAATGGAAAAAGCCAAGCTTTCAGCCTGCTTTTGCCAGTCTTGGCTACAAAGTTTCAAACAGAAACTGCCATGGAGAGAGCAGAAGGTTTGGCTCCCCTCCAGGCTACAAAGTTTCAATTATAGACATAGATTAATCCCAGATCCCAGGGCCTCCGATTGGATAACTGAGGGGTGTGGCCAGCCTGCAAATCTCCACAGGCCCCTCGCCCAGGCCGCCCCTTGCCCCAAGGGAACCCCCACCCTGATCTGGGACACTCTTCAGGGCAAACCTGCTGGCCCCCACCCATGCACCAGACCTCTATCCTATCTAATAAAAGAGTAATTTGCAGTTTGACCATCACTCCAATACACAAGATGGCTACCGCCATGTGGTCAAAGATCCTGCCCCCATGTGGACACAAGATGGCTACCACAAGATGGCCTGCAAGGGAGGGCAGTTGTGGGCCATCAGGTCAGCAGGGGAGAACAGTTGGGAGGGACCAGGCCTGCAAGGGAGGGCAGTTAGGGGTGACCAGGCCAGCAGAGGAGGGAAGTTGGGGGCAAACAGGCTGATAGAGGAGCACTTAGACATCAATTAGGCTGACAGAGTAATGGTTAAGGGGTGATCAGGCTGGCAGGCAGAAACGGTTAGGGGTCATCATGGAGGCAGGCAGGTGAGCAGTTTGTAGCCAGCAGAACTGAATTGTGAGAAGGATGTCTGATTGCCCATTTAGGCCCTATCCTAGGATCGGGCCTAAATGGGCAGTCAGACATCCCTTGAGGGGTCCCAGATTGGAGAGGGTGCAGGCTGGACTAAGGGACATCCCCTGCCCCCCATGCATGAATTTCGTGCACTGGGTCTCTAGTATACATATAAAAAGATGTTCAATTTTATTAGTAATCAAGAGAATACATCAGAGAAGTACCATTTTGTAGCCATAAATTTAAACATATTTATAAAATCCAATGTTTAGCGGGGAGAAACACTGAATTCTAATACATTGTTATTAGAAGTGACTATTGGTACAACCTATTTAAAAGCACAATTTGATATTATTTAATTGAATTGTGTCCTCCCCCCAAAAAAGATATGCTGAGTTTTTACTCCCAATACCTCAGAATGTGACCTTATTTGGAAATAGGGTTATTAAGGATGGAATTAGTTAACTTAAGATGATGTCATACTAGAGTAAGGTGGGCCCCACATCCAACATGACTGATGTCCTTCCAAGAATATGGCCACATGAAGAAATGGAAAATGTCATGTGAAAATGGAGGTGAAGCTTGGACTTGTGCTATCACCAGGAATGTCTGGGGCTACCAGACATTGGAAGAGGCAAAAAAAAAAAAAAAAAAAAAAAAAAAAATGATCCTCCTATGGAGCCCTGAAGAGATTATGGCCAACACCTTTTTTGAAAAGTTAATGGTAGCTATTCTTTTACTACATTTTTGTTTCTTTTTAAATTATCATTCTCCACCTTTGTTAGATAGGAATTGTCCTTATTAATGGTACTCCCCAAATCTAGTAAGATATCTGGCAAATAATAGGTGAATGAATGAAAGAATGAAAACTTAAATCCTTATTTGCTCATTGGGAAACACCTACTTTCATTGAAATTGTGTCTGCTTTTCATAATTCTCAAACTACCACAGAGAGAGAAGCAGCCTATGTCCATCGTGGCTGGCTCCCCAACTACAGTCAATTGGCTCAGGGATTGGTTGCTACCCTAACTGGTCCAATAAATTTGTGCCTTTAGAGTTTATACTTGGCTCAAAAGATATAATCTTTTTTGTGAAGCTGTAAAATGTAAACCAGGGGCATTCTCAATGACTTTATTTTTTGTTACAATGGGGGGGGGAGCTTATCCCCTAACACTCCCCACCCCCCCAAAAAAGAAGCTATTATAAGGCAAAGGCAGAAAAAAAGAGACTAGTGGACTGAAAATAATGGCAGTGGCCAAGGGTATGCAGTAAAGGTTAAAGAGGAGGAATGATATTTGGGTAATGATTTTAATATTATCTTATTTTCAATCATTTATCTGATATCTGGTGGGGTCTGAGGACACTTGGGTTATTTGAGTATTGTCCCTACATAGGGTGTTATTTTGGTCTTAGACGCAGAATTATAATTTAAGTACTGTAATTAATATTACTCTTTGGTGGTGAAAACAAACACTACAGCTCATGCATGCTTCACCCTGTCCATTTTCTTTGTCAAGGTTCATAGACAGGTGCAAAGGGATCAATCAGTGTGCCAGGTATTGACAGAATAAAAATCTTAACATGCCAATGTCCATATCTCATAGTCAAGTGCATAAATATTCTTTTTTTGTTGTTTATATATACTGCAATTATCCACAGAAGGCAAGATAGTTGTCTCAAGATAAGAAAACAACATTAAAGGCCTTTCCAACTCAAATGTAGAGTGTAAGTGTATAAGAAGACCATTAATAAAGCAAACATGTTATCCGATTAAAAGTTAACAGAATTAAGAAAACTGCAAACTGGCTAGGAAAATCCTCTAAGAAATTCAGACCTTTCTATTAGGGATCTGACCCTAGCCATAAGGCTGGGACATTGATGTTTCTTATCACTCAGCTTTCTGTATTCTGAAAACCTCCAGGCAACTAGCACAAATCTTTGAAACGTCCCTTATCCCTAGGTTATCAAGTTACTGAATTCTGCAAATCCATGCCTGAGGGTGTCACCCCAACCAGTCAACAGCAGGCCAGCTCTGCATGTCAATGCCAATAGACAATCAGCTGGAAAACACCCTGCCATCCTCACAGTAAATGATACTGCTTCTGAGAAGATTATTTCTGCTTTTATTTAGGATAAATTCATATATATTGCTCCCCAAATACTCCTACAAACACACAGCCATTGAAAGATGTAGGTCATGTTATGAAAAGTAGGAAGCATCACATATCAGCTGCAGTTTTCTTTTCTTTGGGGGAAAGGCAACATGAAGAATTTGGAATAATATGCTAATATTATCATCTAAAAATTCCGAATCTCTCATTCACAAACATTTTCTCATTTCTCCTTCCATACTTCTCCCCCGTGAGCCTTTGCTTCTCTGTTTCTCTTTTCCAAAGATAAAAGTCTGATATTTCAAATAAAGAAATAACAGAGGAAAATGGGACCCATTCCTGAGAAAAGAGGTAGAGGACAAGCAGCCTTTTATACAAACAAATTTCTGTAAGGAAGATAAAATACCAAATAAATCTTAGAGATTCCTGTGTTAGAATCCTTGATTGGTATGGAAACCAAGGGCCCTTATGACTTTGACTAAATTTAGCTTTAAATCTTAGTTCTTTTTAAAAAATATATTTTATTGATTTTTTACAGAGAGGAAGGGAGAGGGATAGAAAGTCAGAAACATCGATCAGCTGCCTCCTGCACACTCCCTACCGGGATTGTGCCCGCAGCTATGGTACATGCCCTTGACCGGAATTGAACCTGGGACCTTCCAGTCCACAGGCTGATGTTCTATCCACTGAGCCAAACCGGTTTCAGCTAAATCTTAGTTCTATATATCATATATACCTCTCTCTTTCCTTCTCTCCCTCCTTCCCTCTCCCTCCCAGACCTAGCTTTTCCCCAGGATAATCAGCAACCCCTGAGCAGAAGACAGTGGCCTGGAACTGACTGATGATCATACAATCGGGGACCTCTGGCAGGCTAAAGATAACATCTTGACCTAAGTTATGTTTCAGCACCTGAGCCCTAAAGTGGAACCCCACCTCCACCCCACAACTCTTTTTCCCTTTAGATGGACAGAGGATCACTGGACCAGTCCTCAGCACTGTCCTAAGGATCTGAAGAAATGACTCATGACCCTTACCTCATCTCTGACCCATCAACTCCCACCATGTCTCCCATCCCCTAACCCACAGCGCCTTGTGATTTTGCTCTGTGAAATCTGTAACCCACAGACCACTGGGGAGTTTGAGCTTTTGAGCATCAGCTTCCCATTCTCCTAGTTGGCACCAGCACCATTTATTAAAATAGCTGATAAACACCAACTGCAGTTCTCAGTGTTTGTCTCTGCTAGCACCGTGGGGAGAATGCTTTCTGTTCTTTAATAGAATCTCCATTTAGATCATAATTCAAATAAACTCACTAGAAGTCAACAGAATCTCGAATGAGATTTTCCTGTTGTCATGGAATTTCAGCTAAGTCTCAAATTTTGGATAGTATATGGTACTAAGTCCATATTCTAGACAGAACTAGCTGCTGGGGATGCATATGTGTAGGACTTATCAATATGAGAAGAGCTGGCCCAGTGATCATTGCCCATCTCTGGAAATCCTAGAGGATGATCCCTGACAGGCCTTCTAGGAGTAGAGAGAGTTTTTATTTCCTCTTCCCATTCAGGGGTAAAGAATGGGAGGAGGTGGCCTCTCTGATCCCCACTCTCTCTCATGCCAAAGTCTGGGAATATCTAAGAGAATGAAATGTAGAGGATGGAGCCACCTATAGATACAAGACCCTGACCTCTCCCTCCCAGATAGGATGGAGTGAGCTTTGGCTACTCGGTCCAGCCTCTGTGAAGCCACCAAGACGGAGCTTAGTGATGAGTTCTTGCTCCAGAATCTGACGGGTCTCCAGGAATTTGGGAGCATGATTCACAACAAGGTCTGCCTTTACCTAAGAAGTACTGATTGGCTGAAATGGACATGTGTGGAGAGTTAGGGGCTTATAATAAGCTGTAGATCCAGGTTTGGTGTGGCAAAGATGCCATAGGTCCTGCCTGCGGGTTGCTAGCTGTAAGTGGCTCAGGATGTGCCCAAACTAACGAAAGATTTGAAGAGCTCGGCTAAGGAGTGCCCTGTCCATATCAGGGACTGTGGAGAACACACCAGGGTGCCGCACTATCCCATTGTCCCCTCCCGTCATCCCCTCTCTGCCCTGATGAGGGCAGAGAGAAAATGTATGTCTGAGCAGACCCCACTTTGATAAAATTGGACCAGACTGGACATTTTAATACCTTTATGTGGCTAGAAAGTGAGAGGATAACTGTAAGGTGTGGGGAAAGGGGTGCCCACAGCATTCTGAAGACAGTGATGGGAGAGAAATCATGTTGTCTCTGTGGATACAGGGCCAAATATTGTCACTTTATTTGCGGCCAACGAGTATCACAGTGAAAATACACAGGCTGAAAAACTGGGGAGCAACATGTCGACCTCAGAAATTAAATGGTGACGAGATCCCCTTGTTTTCACGGAACTCATTGGAATGGAAAATAAAGCCCTATCTGTATCTTGCAGGTATGGGTTTGTAGGAGGCTGTGCACAAGCACGTGGAGGAGCAGAGACTGAGGACACGAGGAAAGGACAGTCTTCCTTCTCTCTGGTCCTGAGGTAAGTAAGCATCTGTCTCATGTCTCTGCAGGTCTAAAGGATGTGGCTACTCTGAGGCCACTTTGCCTCTTTCCCTGGTGACTGGTCCTATGTGTGTCATGCATGAGCCCTCGAGTGTACCTGAGAGCCAAGGTCTCTGTTGTTTCTGCCCCATGAACCAGCGCTGAGTGATTTACTTCCACAGCTTCAAGCAGGGTGCCTCACTACAAATGGGGAACGTGGATAATCTCCTGGTCTGAGGTGGAGGAGACCTGGGTTCTATGGCTGAGACCAGAAAGGCAGCAATGCAGAAAGCAGATCCTGTCGTTTTATGGTGGCTTCGGATCTCATTTTAAAAAAATATATTTTTATTGATTTCAGAGAAGGAGAGAGAGATAGAAACATCAATGATGAGAGAGAACCATTGATTGGCTGGCTCCTGCACACCCTCTACTGGGGATCCAGCCTGAAGCCTGAACGAGAAGCAAACCGTGACCTCCTGGTTCATGAGTTGATGCTCAACCTTTGAGCTACATTGACTGGGCTAAGACCTCATTTTTAAGACAGAAGAAACCATCCTGTTGGGTTATTTACTTATTCATCTTCTGTCCTGCCCTCTGGAATGTGAGGTCCCTAAGGGTATTCTATCACTAGAAAATCGGTATTGATAAGGTTTTGATGATGAATGAATAAAATCTCTTTGTGGTAAATAGACTCATAATCATGGATATCATGTATTTAAACCTGGTTAGCATCCAGGCATGGGGCAACCATTTTACAAATAGGGAGGGTCATAATTCACACTCTTCCATGGTGTGTGGGAGGTGTATTATATTCCTGTTTTAGCTGAGAAATGTGGGGCTTAACAGGAATAAATAATTTTCAAGGAAAGGGAACAGTTGGATGAACCCAGCTATGCTTTCCCCACAAATCATGCAGCTCTTGTGTTGCGAACAATGGCTTGCTTATTTTTCCCTCATTTTAAAAAAGTCCCAAGAACTCCAGAATTATAAAGAATTACAAATGGAAAACTCCAGCAATGGCATTGAATTTGGGGACATATATTACATACTAGATAGATTCTTAATAATAAAGACAAAAGAAGAAAATACTAATATTCTTATTCACAATTTAATTTGCTGCAAATTGAATTAATGAACTTTACTATCTCAGCCACAAAAAAACTATTTTGACTCAGTAACATAACTAAGTATAACACATACCTCTTTTGGTGTGGTTATGAAAGATCACGTGTAGTCATCTGACATACATATGGCACTTTTTGTCCAAGTGTTCAAATAGTTCAATAATCAGATAGCAGATGGTCGTTTGATAGTGAGCTCAGGTATTGACTGCTGTATGAAATCATTAGTTCAATAAGGTGTTATGTAATACCCTTCATGAAGAAGAGATATTGTCTCATACTTTACAACATGTAAAACCCTTGGAAGATACAGACAGTATTTGAACATGTGCAGCAAGCAGTGTGTAGTATTCTGCTGCATACATGCTCTGAGAAGTGTTCACTGCCTTGGCTTAGGCCAGTGGCCGGCAAACTCATCAGTCATCAGAGCTGCAAACCACGGTTCACGAGTCGCAGTTTGCCGACTACTGGCTTAGGCAGCAAAGACTGTGCAGATCAGTCCTATTGGGGATGGCACATTTCCCCAGTGTAAAGTGCTTTCTGATACAAAACGGAACCCCTTATGGAAACTGAGGAGTTATTTTGGGAAATGAAGTACTACTTCCATGCAGCCCATAGAGCCAGTATCTTTTTATAAAGCAATGGATCTCTTTGCATGTAAGTACTGAATAGGAAAATCCAAGCTACATTTAGCCTTTGTTTTGTTTGAATTATTCTCTGTGATATTTTAAGAGGGATACTTGAAAAATAAGACTGAATTTATCGCTATGCCTTCTTATTAAGCAAAAGTAAAATTTTAAAAAGGACAAATGCAATGGAGAGACTTGAGCAGAGAAGTTTCTAGTAAATTGAAAACTCAGGAAACAGCTTTTGAAATACATGCATGAGGAAGAATTTGGATACAAAACATTTCTTCATGGCATCTCTAACTCACTCTTTTAGAGTCTCTTAAAAGTCTTTAGATGCTATATGATAGGTTGGTGATCAATAAAATGTATGTTTCTGTAGCATGAAAAGTAGCCTTCTGGCACACCCAAAAAAAGAAATAAAAAACAAAAGGTAATGTTGCTGGTGAAGAGTTTGGGACTATGTTCTTTTATGAAAGATTTTACTAATAATCTACTGCCTTTCTTCACTGGCTTTAGAGCTTTCATTCACAAATATGAAATCATACTCAGACTATGTATATGTGCGAATGCCATGTATCATTCAAACATTTTCCACTTCAGCCAAAAGTTCTTGTGTATAGAAGCCCTTTAAGGTAGAACTTGAAGCGGGGATGAGGGATTAGCACGTTGTGTGTGTGTGTGGTCAGTCCTATGATAAATAGAGAAAATCACCTTTCCAATAGAATAAAACAGCATAAGTTTTAAGTTGATCCCATAAACCTGGTACCTACTGATTTGCTCTACACACTCATCTGTGAAATAGAAGCTCAAATTTTAGCTTTGTTATGAAGCTACGTTGGTAGAGTAACACAGAATCACTGGGAATGCATTTGATACAGATAATGATAGGGTCCGTCAACTCTGCCTACAAAGCACAATAAAAATCCTGCCATATTAAATCTCATGAGACCACACTTCTCATCCTTTTCATCTAGTCACCTTCTTCCAGTCCTCTTTACCTGTCTCCCTTCTCTGCTCAAAGATCCCACTTTTCTCTGACTCTGGGATGGACTCCAAACCTCCCACTTGTCACTGTGCCCTCCAGAACCTGGATTCACTTCATCTATTGTCTTAGGTCACTTCCTATGTCAGATTGTATTTCTGTAGCAAGATCTTATGCTGCACATATTATGTTTACAGTATGACTTTGATGTTTCCCCCATGGAGGGGTGGTATCTGTGTCCCCTTTTTCCAGAAACTGGATGGACCTTTGTGACTTCCTCAGCCATTAGAGCGTGGAAGTGATGGTATGTAACTCCTGAGGTTAGATCACAAAAACGCCGTACCCCTCCTCGTTATTTTGGAAGGTTCAAGCCATGCTGTGAGGAACCCAGCTATCCCATTTGGAGAGACCACATAGAAGGTCTATGTTTAACAAACAACCAATAGTCAACATCTTCCTCCAGATAAATGAGTGATGACATTTCAAGATGATTTGAGCCTCTAGCTATTGATTCACTTCTAACTTCCAAGTCTTTCCCAGCTAGGATCCCAGGTATTGTGAAGTAGACATAAAAGGTCCCCAATGGTACCTGTCTAAATTCCCGACCCACAGAATCTGTATCATAATATAGTTGTTTTATGCCACTGGGCTTTGGGATGGTTTATTACATAGCAATAATAACTGGAATGGTCTCTCTAACTACATTTCAAACTAGCTGAATTCAAGAGGAGGAAATCCTTGTGAGAATACAAGTGCACCTCATCGTAAGAGCTTGAAAACAGAAACAGAAAATTCATCAGGAACAAAGGTAAGTATTAATTCCATTTGTCTGTAGGTCAGCCTATCTGTCTGCTACCTCATGGTCTCTGCTCTATTTTTCTCTTTTAGCAGGCCAACTTTCTTTGCTTTTCAGTGTACATGGTTATCTACATCACCTCAATTTCAGCTATAAGGAGGCAGAGTATATACTAGCCCAATTTTCTATTTCTGGGACAGTGGTTTTCTCTAAATCCCCTTTAGTCAATTTTGACCAATAGATCAAATGTTGCCTTATAAGTATACTATTGTCCATCTCTATGAAGGGGACAGTCATGAAAGGAATGTTCTTAGTCAATCACCTTTAAGAAGTAGATCCTGAAATAAGAATTGAAGGGCTAATATTTTATTTGGGAGATGTGAGCCCATTGTGGAGGGTATAAAAGAAAAGAGGGAAAAGGATATGAAGCTAATGAAGATGGAAGCAATGTGCTGTGATACCTTGCCATGCTGTTTCCTTTTCACAGTAGCCTAAATAGAGACCAAGGGGTCACTTGGCAGGTATATCAGCCTACACTGGTGACTTCCGGAGAAATGTCACCCTATGGGAAAGATACTTCCTCACATTTCAATAATAACTCAGGAAACCTGTTATCAATGGCCACACTGACAAAGAGAGAGAAAGAAGGAGGCTTCTGAGAGAATCTGGAAAGGTGCTTATGGTAAAATAATGGCATTGCAAAATGTCCCTGGCTGTTTCTCTGAAACCTGTGAATATGTTACATTACTTGGCAAATGCACATTATATATGGAATTAAGGTTATAAACCTTCAAATAGGGAGATTATCTTGGATAACCTGGATCAACCCAATCTAAACACAGGTGTTTTAAATGTAGAGGAATGTAGCAGAAGGGAGAGTCAGAGAGATGTGAAGTGTGAGATGCCTGCTGCCATCACTGGAGGAGCCACATGGAAGGCCTGAGAAGACATGTGGGCTACTCTAGGAGCAAAGACAGGCTCCTGTCTAATAGGCAGGAAGGAATGGGGACCTCAGTTCTACAACTTCAAAGAACTAATTCAGCCCATGACCTGAATGAGCTTGTAAATAGAGTCTCCAAAACAGAGGCAGCTGTCAAACACTCGACACTCTAAGCCATAGATGGAGCAGAGCCACACTGAATGCAGGCTTCTGACCTACAAAAGTAGGAGGTGATAAATAGATGTTGTTTTAGGCCACTCAATTTGTGATCATTTATTACCACAGCAATGAAAAACTAATACTTTACATGATATTTAAATCCCCATGCAGAGGTCAGATACTCAAAGTTGTCTCATATTTCCCTAATTTAAGTTTCTACCATTTTCCTACCTGAACCAATATGATGTTTTTGCTCACTGCTCACTGGGTGGAGTATCTGCCGTTACTCTTCGGTTCTTTTTCCATTGCCCACATTTATCTACCTTTTATTTTGGTGTTGTGTCAGTGAAAGAACTTCCAGCCTATAGAAAAGTTTTACAAGGGTTTACTTGAGCCAAATTGTTGAGTACCTGCTCAGAAGCAAAATCTCCAGATGGAGAAAATGAAATCCATTGGTTGTAGATTGTGGGGGCAAGAGAAAGCAAAGCAGGGAAATCTCTAGGATTGGACAGAAAGGAAAATGGAGAAACGCATGTGTCTTTTACATCAGTTGGTATGAGATAGTTAACACACGTGACATTTATAACACATTGAGATGTTGTGCAGGCAAGAAGATCACAATGAGGCTTTCATGGTCTTACTGGGGGTTATGCCTTTGACATTTCAAAAGTATGTTATAGTAGATGAACAAGAACAATGGGCAGGATTCACTTAAGGTAAAACTTAACCTTTGCTAAGGAAGATCTAGGTGAGGGATGTGACTACCCGCTCTGGCCTGCCCCATTAGGAATTTATGATTAGACTATCCTGTGTGGTTACTTTCAGTCACTGGCATGTAACCCCCTGAGCTTTTCGGGTTTATTACATAGTTCCTTTTTCATTATTTTCTCTCTTACTTTCCCTTCCTCTGAAAAGAAAAAAAACACACAAAATACCAACCCGTGGAAGTATAATATTAGCTATCATGAGTTGATATGCCAACACACTGTGGAAACTTTTGACGAATAAAACTACCAGGATACCGGATTTCTCCCTTCGTAGATACTTTCTTAGTATACATTTGAATAAATGCATGACAAATTGATGAGATTAAAATAGTTTAGTTGACACCAATCATAACAGGAGCATAAGAAACTCAGCTAAGTTCTTTCAGATGACACTTGCCTAATGCCTTCCCCACTTCCTGGTGTCAAAAATTCCCTGAGGTAAGTCACCTGCAAAATATAATTCAGAGAACAGCATGCATGCCCATGGGCCTCTGTGGATTCTCAATTGTTAGTCCCATTGTTATTCTGGTCTTGACAGGCTTACACTTGGGAATGCTCTGAGCCTTCTAACAGGTGTTATGTTATTATAGGGCAGAGTCAATGCTTAAGTGATTCGTCCAAATTACACTCCTACATATCTGAATATTGTCAAGCTAGGATCTTTCAGGAGTTAAAAAGTCAATTTTAATTAGTTACCTCTCATTGTAATTGTTCAGTTCTTGTTAATTTTTCTTATTTTTTAATACATATTTTTACTTATTTCAGAGAGGAAGGAAGAAGGAGAGAGGAATAGAAACATCAATTATGAGAATCATTGATCTGCTGCCTCCTGTACGCCCCTACTGGGGATGGAGCCTGAAAACTGACTTTGTGCCCTGACTGGGAATCAAACTGTGATCCCCTGGCTCATAGGTTGATGCTCAACCACTGAGCCATACCAGCCAGGCCATTTCTTGTTCTTGGTCAGGGTTTGACTCTCTATTTCTTCAAAATTTTATAATAATCCAAGGGTAGCCGGTAAATGTCTAAGACATAACTGGATGGTATCCATGCTTTAAAAAGCAAATTTATTGGTATATTAATTTGACACTGTATCAGGAAGAGGCACAGAATGTATGATGAAAGTGCTTTTTATTTTTATTTTTTTTTACAAATATTCAAACCAGACAGAACTGATTGGAAACAGAGGTAAAAAGGGACTCCTGTGCCATCTGATAAGAAACATTTCTTAAACTTGTCACATAAAACATTCTGTTATGCTTCAGGCTGTTGAAAATAATTTCACGCACAGGAACACAGTCACTTGAGGCAATTTTGTTGTTTAGCAACAGCCTTAGGACAAACACCAAGCTTGGGGGGTGGGAAATTTGGGTTATCACATAATTGTAGTCATTACTCAGACTGAGGGAGTGAGTCAGCAGAGTGAGGACTATATAGCAACATGGGTTAAACTATTTCCACTTTTTAATAAGTATTCCTCCTATCCCAGAGATCAAAGAGTATTTGTCATTGAGAATATTTTAACCGTTCTTTAAAAAAACATGTCTTTTTTAAAAAGTTGATCTGTTCTATATTTATTCCACAAGATTTTCAAATGTTAAATGACAGATCCTCCCTCCCCCAACTGGTGGGCGGAGTTACGATGTAACCGGCATCTGCCACTGAGACATCCCAGAGACATTGAACCACCAATCAGCGGGTGCCGAGTGCCCTGGGTCCCACCCCTTCCTGTTCTACCCTGGGCCCAACCCCTTTCTGTTCCTCCCCTCAAAAGGCATCTTCACTGCGCCTGTTGCTGCTCTCCCCAGTCTGTGATTCAGGTCTGGCCTGGCTGGGTCCCTCCTCCTCCTCCTCCTCCTCCTCCTCCTCCTCCTCCTCCTCCTCCTCCTCCTCCTCCTCCTCCTCCTCCTCCTCCTCCCTCCCCTCCTCCCTCCCTCCTCCTCCTTCTCCTCCTCTTCCTCCTTCTTCTTCTTCTTCTTCTTCTTTTGTAAAAACATTTGACATTTGTATCACTACAAATAACGGTCTCTGGAGGGATACTTTATAATCAAAGCTATTTTAATGGCTTTGTACCACTCTCTTTTATGATTGTTTTTGAGAAAATATTATGTAAACTAAATATCTGAAAACAAAACACTCTTCATTCTTTTTTAAATCAAGAAATAATTTATTTAGTTAAAATATAAACACCCAAACATATTTTCTTTTGGAATAGATAACAAACTCCTCCTCCCCCTCCCCCCTCCTCCTCCTCCTCCTCCCCCCCCTCCTCCTCCTCCTCCTCCTCCTCCTCCTCCTCCTCCTCCTCCTCCTCCTCTCCTGGGGTCTCTACCTCTTCTGTAATAAACCTCCCATTTAAAATGTCTTGCTCTCCATCTCCCATTTCCTGATCCTCGAACCTTACATTAAGTATTCTGTATTGTCAACAAATTTTGTCAAATACCTAGGGAAAAGGCAACTGAAGAATTTAAGGACTTCAAATGCTGTTATGCAGTAAGTAAGAAAGTCATCTATGTGTTGGTGTAAAGATTTCTTACGAAATCACTAATCGTAAGTATTCTTTTGAATATTGACATTGAGAAAGGAGTGGATTGAAGGCATAGTAGAGGCCAGAGACACAGACAAAAACAATTAGACTGAACCTACTACTCCCTGATTTTGTATTTCACCTACAGATAACTAGTAATTCTGATTCTGAGACTTTTGTCCAGACCTAGATTAGTTGAAATTGGTGACTGGAGCATGCTCAGAGTCAATAATTTGTTAAATAGAAATAGGGAGAAATTGGAGCCGCTACATTCTTCCAACTCTTCTATTTGTACCAGCTACAGAATTTACTCACACATCACCAAAAAATTGAAGGCTGACAAGGGGAATGGAGACTTGGGTGTTTTTTATCCCAACTATTTTATCCAGAACACTCACAGAATATCAGAATCCATTAGCTAAATAATACTATAAGAATTTGGTGCTGGGACATTACAAATCATTAAATGATCAAAAGACAATAACACAAATTATTTTGAATTTCTGCAGATTAGTAAATGTGCACTTTTCACCCAAAGACTAAAAAGAAATGAAGATAGTTAATAAGAAGGGGATCCACACATATTGTATAGTTGTTTAATCTTTTAAGTAGTCCAGTTATTTAAATCAGTGTTGCTAATGCTGCTGGATTTCACAAGGCCAGACTTTACCATGCTAACAATTTTAATCATTAGTCAGAGTTGGTCTTGAGCTGTAATGTGAAATCCAGTAAAAAATGGGTAGGATTAATTTAAAACATTGCCTGACACATAGTGAGTCACTGAACAAGTGCTTATCCTATCTAATAAAAGAGTATTATGCAAATTGACCATAATTTTGCTACATCCACAAGCCACACCCACCAGCCACCAGGAACTATATGCAAATTAACCCCAAACCAAGATTCCTGCTGCCCAAGGCCAGAAAGCCTCTGGCTTTGGGCAGGTTGAGGCTGGGACAGAGCCAGCCAGCAATCAGCCCAATTGCAGGGTGATCGCTGGCTGGGGTCCCCTGGCCAAGGTCCCCTGCCCAAGGGCAGAAGGCCTTGGCCAGAGGCCTTCTGGCCTAGGGCAGGCAGAGGCTAGGGTGGAATAGATAACAAACTTCAAATTATCAGTGCTTATAAAAGACATCTTGGAATACATGCTGGGAAGGGCATGAGCTGGAGAGGGTGTCAGAGGCTTTGATCTCCACTCGGCACCTCTGAGAATGGAGCAGTTTAGCTGTCACCACTCTGCAGACTGACCTTGCCTGGTAATTTGCCTGGTCCTTAATAAAAGAGTATTATGCAAATTGACCATAATTTTGCTACATCCACAAGCCACACCCACCAGCCACCAGGAACTATATGCAAATTAACCCCATAGCATAGTGGTTAGACATTATAAAGACATTTATATAATTTAAGAAGTGGTCCCTTCAATAAGTCTAGTACCCACATGCCACCATGTATAGTTATCCTATATAATAAAAGGCTAATATGCAAATTGTCCCCTCAGGAGTTTGACCAGGAGACTAGGAATTCCATTGCTTACTATGGTGTGTGTTGACCACCAGGGGGTGGTGTGGAACATGGCAGATGACCAGCAGCAATGGTGGGGTCCTGAGGGAGCAAGGGAAGGAGAATGCAGGGAACCTGATTGGCTCTGATCACAGGCCAGGCCTAGGGATCCTAGCCATGCACAAATTTTGTGCACCAGGCCTCTAGTTAAAATATAATTGACTATATTTCCTATGCTTTACATCTTCATGACTATTTGTAACTACCAATTGTGTTTCTTACTCATTCACCCTTTTCACCATCCCCACCACACACTGCCTTTTATCTGACAATCATAGGTTTGTTGCCTGAATCCTTTTTGTTTGTTCACTTATATTGTTTAGATTCCACATATAAGTGAAATCATATGGTAACTGTCTTTAGAGAAAGACTTATTTCACTTAGTATAATGCCCTCTAGGTCCATCCATGTTGTGGTAAATGGTAAGATTTCATTTTTTATGGCCTAGTAATATTACATTGTACCACATATTTTTCCCATTGATTTTTAAAGAGAGTGGAAAGGAGAGAGAGAGAAAGAAAGAGAGAGAGAGAGAGAGAGAGAGAGAGAGAGAGAGAGAGATGTATGAGAGAGAAACATTGATTGGTCAACTCCCACATGCACCCCAACTTGGGTGGGGATTGAACCTGGAACCTGGGTACATACCCTTAACCAGGAATCAAACCCATGACCCTTCAATGCACAGGTTATGGGACCACACCAGCCTGGGTGAAAAAAGGATAAAATTTTAAACTATTTTGAATTCTACTGAACCCTTATTGAGTCAAGCAAGCATTTATTTGTCTTGATTGATTTTGTGTTGTTATTGTTGTAATTTTCTTTTCTTTTATACTATCTCCTAATAAAAACATACAACTGCTTTCCCCGTGCACCCTCCTCCCCCTTAAGTAAAACCTAACTTAAGACCTCACCAGCCAGAGTGATATTCAGTGATGGAATTAGGTAGCCAACAGCCATTGTTCCAAGAAAAAACATGGCTTTTAAGATAGGAGGGAAATCAGACATAAAGTTCAGAATCATAATTTATAAAATTGTGCTAGGTAAAGAAGATATACAAATGATGAACATTCTATTTGAAAATATTTGAAAGAAAAATGGTGATAACACACTCTTATTCACAATTTTGAATTATTTGAAACAAAAGCTACAGATCTTTGACCAAACTCTGAAAATAAATTTTTACCTACCACCTCCTATTTAGCAAATATGTTGGTCACCAACATTACATTTTTTATAGTAGTCAACTTGCCCAAATATATATATGTATATGTGTGTGTATATATATATATATATATATATATATATATATATATATCTTTTCAATCTGTCTTAATTTTAGATTATGAATAATGCTACACTGCTAATTCTCAAATTGAACAGATAACATGAATTGGGGGTGGGGATGTGGGTTTAGAATCCTAATGTTTAGCTAGCATATGAATTTGCACTTACTGGGGGATCTTGGACAAGGCCTAGATTTTCTCTGAATCATTAGTGAAAATGACTCCTGGTGTAAATTAATGTTTAGAAAATATTTGGCCTTTTGTAGATATTTAAATATTCTTTCCTTTTTTTTTCCTTCCACTTATAAAAAATTCTCAGAGGCTTTCTCCAGGACTCCTATGAAATCGTGTTTGTTTGTTTTGTCTGTACATAAGTCTCTATATTGTTTTCTTATGCTTTAATTTCAAAAGCTTCATATTGCACTTTACCACAATCATAAGATTTCCCCTCTCTTGTAACATACCCTGCATCCTTGTGACCTATTTGATAATTTTTAAAAGAAAAAAGCTTAAACGAAGTCTCAATAAAATATTTTTGTTTTATATGTATATTTGACTATACCATAATTAAAACCACTAAAATATAAAAATTAGATGCAATAAACACATGATACAACATCTGTAGGTTATAATTTAGCATTAGTTGTTTTATGGGAAATTCATGGAAATTTTAGCTACATTCAACCTATTCAATTTCTCATTCATTTGTGAGAAAAAGAATGAAAAAAAATAAAAGAAGGAATGAAATTGCAAGAGGCCAGCATAATTTAAAATTATTATAATAATTGCATTGATTAATACAATTTGAAGCTTTTATTCACCATTTTTGTAAATTATGGCATTTCTTATCAAAAGTTCATAATCCAGACAACATATTTCTAGATGTTTATTATTGATTTTTGAAGGTTTACTAAGAACTATAGTTGTTTGATTACAACTGAATTCATGTACCTACATCTTCCTTCCTACTAAAGGTTTTACAGTTTTTTCTAGATAAGGGACAAAATTAGTCCTTAACTTCTAGCCATGCAATTATCCCATTGATATATTTCATATTAATGATAGATAGATAAGAGAAAGAAAGAAAGAAAGATGAAAGATAGATAGATGATAGATAGATAGATAGATAGATAGATAGATAGATAGATAGATAGAAAGGAAGATAGAAAGGAAGAAAGAAAGGTTATTTAGAACCCCCTGGAAATGTTTCAAAGCCCAGCAGCTAAGGTATGTGAAATGTAATGGTGCATCATGTTCACATTACTTTCCTGGTTCATTTTCAAATTGTCTTTAGATAACAGTTTGAGTCTCTGCACACAAACTTCTCACTTCTGAACGATGATTATTTTCATCTAATGGACATATTGATCGAGTATTGGGTCAATGAGTTGTTTCTACTTAGACTGACATTAATATCACTCATTCTTCTTAAGAGGGTAAACTTCTTGTTATTACACAATATTAGTGTGAAAGAAACAACAAATAGAATTTAAAACTTTGAGTTATGGATACAAAGAAGGAGTCCATTTACTGACATTAATTTGTGTTATCTACTAAACACTACACTTATACTTAAACCCTGTTGTTTGGATACGAATGTGTTTTAGCTGTTATTTATTTTTTGTGAATGTGTCTCAAAGATTAGAGTGAATGATAGGTTCAAGTTAGACAATTAATATAAAACACCTGTACAGACCCAGCAAATAACAGCAGGACACAGTGGCTAGCCCCCTCGATGGAAAAGCCTGCTGCTCTTAATGTGTCCAACTCCTTCATCCTGAGTCAGGACCCGTGATGCTTCTCTTTCTGCATCTCCTCTCCATGCAACTAGTGTCAGCCTCTCCTCCCAGCCTACATCTCTTCAAGCTGAAATATTTACTTTTCCAGAAACAGCAAACTTTCTTAGGATGACATACAGTTATTTTCCCGTAAAGTAATGAATGTTTCTCCTTTCTCCATCACCTACCTACTTCCTATCCATAATAGCAGGTATGGATTAGTGTTTTGTTTTGTTTTGTTTTTATCATTTCCAGGCTATTTCATCAGACTTTGATGGGGAGTCTCAGAAGTACATCTTTGCAAAATAGTGCAAGAACTTGTGTGAGGTAACCTTCTAGGATGGGACTGAAGGGGTGCACCTGTGGACTTCGATGGGCCATGGGCATTGTCCTCCCAGAGGAGGGGCCTTTCCCCTTCTCTCCAAGGGACCTACTGGGGCATCTGCTTCCTCACTTTGTCCACGGGGCTGGGCACCACCAGACCAGAAGCCCGCCAGTCGGATGGGGACAATGCGCTCTCCCCGGAGTTGACAGTGTGTGTGTCCCCATCAGGGAGGTGGGCATCTCTGACATGTACTGGCGTGTGCAGTGCCTCTCCTTGGAAGTGCATGTGTTTGCTCTCTGTCCCCTTAGAAAACACCCATCTTCAATGGTTTCTGCTCCACAGGGATGTGACATCTTTCCCTGGCCTTGGGTTGTAAGGAATTCTTTCCAGTTTGGGCTTTCTCTTTCCAGCTTTCTGCATTTCTCTCCTTTTTGTTTGGGGCACAGAAAGAGCCAGCCATTGCCTGACTGCCTTCTGGCACTGGTGTCACACTTAGTATAGCAGTCTCTACCCCAAGATGATGCACGCAATTATTAAAGGGCCTCTTGTCTTACATCTGACCTCCAATCCATCTGGGATTTCCTTTTCAAATAACAAACATTTGATGCTATATAAAAACAACTAAAAAATGTGAGCAGACATAAGAGGGACATATGGTAAGATTCCATTGATAGGAAATGTCTAGAATAGCTAAAGGAGCAGAGCAAAACGCAGATAAGGGGGTGCCAGAGGCAAGGAGAATGTAAGTACTATTAGTGCAGGGTTTCCTTTTGGGGTGATGGAAATTTCTACAACTAGAAAGTTATGTTGATTGCACAACATCCTGAATGTACTTCATGCACAGGAATGGCACAATTTAAAATATAAACAAACCATTTATTTAAAACTTAAACCACACTAGATAGCACATAAAAGGAAAATATAAAAATGAAAAGAAATGAAGGGTCAAGGAGAGGAAGCAATGAGAATTGGGGAGCAGGTTCCCCAAGAAGGGGTGCTGGGGTTCCACTTGGGTAGGAGAAATGCTGCGTAGGCCAGACTTGGCTTCAGAGCTGCACCTGGAGGAGCTGTCCAAGGTGGGATGGCCACTGCAGGGGAGAACACCACTCCAGGTCTGGAGTGACATCCATCTTGGTCCCGGCATGGGGCTCCTTGTGGTGTTTGAAACGCAGCAAAGCAGCAGCTCTGCCTCCTGGGATGGTGCTGGAGTTGTGAGAGGAGAAAAGATCACCTATGTGTTGGTATTTCCATGTGTCCCCCAAGGACAGAGCACAGCCACAGCCTAGGACCCACCCCAGGATATCCTTGTCACAGGCCTTCCAGCAGATGGGTGGTCAGTGTTTGCTTTCTTCTGGCTTCTGGGTGCTACCTGTGTGATTCTATTGCCCCTGTCCATCAGCTCACATGCACCTCCACTCCCAATCAAACCCCAACCCCTCTAACATCTCACCCTTGGGCTCTGCCTCCCTGCACTCCAGGTCCCTGGGCCTGGCGATTTGGAGGTAGACATCATGATCCCGGGTGGGAATGAGCAGCTGCTGCTGGAGCCTGAGCGGCTTTGGGTGGGGAGGACAGTGGGGCCTGGGCAGCTTCCTGGGAGTAGACTTCCTCCTGCCATCCTCAGGCCCTGGGTGCCCTGACCCCCCTGCTGGCCACAAGCACTTCAGGCCTTCTTGGGCCTCGGGGGTGTGGGACACCTGGTCTTCACGTGGACATGGGGTGGCAGGAGTCTCTGTCCAGAATCTGCTGCTCCACCCTGGCCGGGTTGGGCGCTGCAATGACAGGGACCATCAGCCAGTGCGGAGGCCTCAGGCCCTGCCAGGCCCTGGTTGCTGCTGCTGCTGCTTCTGCTCCTGAATCAAGCCCAGCTCTCTGTCTGCACAGACCTCTACCAGGCATGCGGGGGGGGGGGGGGGCAGGAGGGAAAGGGGGGAGATGCGGGGGGGGGGGAGTGGCTGGGGGAGATGCATCTCCAGAGTCTAAACATCCAGAAGAGGGCACCACCCCCACTTCACCTCCCCCCAGGGGAAACTAGATTCAGCTCCAGTGTCCAGATAACCTGGGGTAGCAGGAGCTGCCCACACTCCACATCCACACCCCCCAGCCCTGACCTGGGTGTGAATATGACAGAAAACCTCCCTGGTTCCCTACTCTGAGCCTCTCTGCACATAAGAGCGGTGACCTCACTCCCTGATGATGGAGCCCAACAAGCATGGCACCTGGTAGCCAGGCAGCCGCGTTCTGACGCAGCCCCGCCCAGCTCATTGATAGAGGTGGCCACACCAGACATGTTCTGCTGTGTGCCACTGCCCCACCGTCGGGAAGGGCCCAGAGCCCCCGGTGACTCCTTCTGCCGCTGTGGGTGCTGGCTCCGCTCCCAGCCCCAAAGACTCTGACCCTTTTCTCGGGGAAACCCACAGGTAACCCAGGGAGGCCCAGGGCAGGTTTCTCACAGCCAGTCCACCGCTTTCACCGCCCTCCCCAGTCCCTGTTCCCTCCCTGGGTATGTGTTTATGGGTGGGGGTAGGGAGGGGTCATTTGGGAAGGGCCTGCCCCTAGCAGATGCAGGCTGAGGAGTGTCGGGTCAGAAGCCTGTGGGCCTGTCATGCTCACACCCAGGTCAAGGCTGGGGGTGGACGTAGAGTATGGGCACCTCCTTCTGCCCTGGGTTTAGGCTGATCCTGGAGGTGGGTTCCTCCCCCCAGCCCAACCCCCAACACCCCTCCCTTGGGTGGAGAGATGGGCCTGATCCCGGAGCAGGAGCAGCAGAGACCAGGGCCTGGCAGGACCTGAGGCCTAGGCACTGGCTGATGGTCACTGTCCTTGCAGCACCAACAACGTATCATGGAGGAACAGAGGATACTGGATGGAGACCCCCAGCCCATGGGTACCAGTGAGGACCAGTGCAGGCCTGAAGTGCTTGTGGCCAGCGTGTGGGGTCAGGAGAACCAGGTCCTGTGGATAACAGGAGGAGGTCTTCTCCCCGGAAGCGACCCAGGCACCACTGTTCTCCCCACCCAATTCCTCTCAGGCTCCAGCAGCAGCTGCTCATTTCCACTGGGGACCACGGTGTCCACCTCCAAACAGCCAGGCCCAGGGACCTGGAGTGCACGGAGGCCGAGCTAGAGGGTGAGACTTGGACGGGGTGGGGTTGGGTGGTGAGTGGAGGTGCATGTGAGCTGATGGACAGGGGCAGTCAATCACACAGGGACTCCCAGAGCCCAGAGAAAAGCGAAGACCGGCCTCAGACCACCCATCTGCTGGGGGGACTGTGTCCAGGATGTATGTCCTGAAGTGGGTCCTGGGCTGAGGCTGTGCTCCGTCTTTGGGGAACACATCGAAATACCAGCACATGGGTCATCTTTCTTCCTCTCACAGCTCCAGCACCAGCCCAAGAGGCAGAGCGAGCTGCTGCTGCTTTACCAGGACCCAGACAACACAGGGGGTCCCAGACAGGCCCTGACCTGGATATAACTACATCCCCAGATGTCATGTCACCTTGGAAACCTGCTCCAGCTGCATCTCTGAAGCTTTCTCTGCCTGAGGCAGCATCTCCTTCCCCAAAGAAGACCTCAGGACCCCTCTCCTGGTTACTGGGTTTCCTATGCTCACCAGAATTAGTGTTACCCTTCTACATAGTTATCTTTACATTTCTTATGGCTTTTATATTTTTATATTATGTACTGTATGATGTATTTTATGTTGCAAAGTAAATAAAATTATTTGTTAATATTTTAAATTGTGCCATTCCTGAACATGAAATACATGCACAATGCGATACAATTTACATCACTATCTAGAAAGTTCCAATAGGAAACCCTGCTCTAAAGTCCTTGCTCCCACGCTTCTGCCCCTGACAATCCCTGTTCTGCTCTCTGTTTCTGCTCCCTTACCGATTCTGAACATTTCCCCAAGTAATCTTACAATAGTGGCTTAATATATATATATATGTATATTAAAAGCCTTTGTATTTATGTAAAACCCAGTGAGCTCATGTTTAGCTCTGGAAGATTTTAACTTATTTTTTATATTCAGTAGAATTGAGGAAGGGTAAGGAAAAGAGAGCAGAGTCACATTAGGCCAGATTTTTGCCATTGATCAACAGAGTATCTGGAAAAGCAAATTGCTTTATAGACTTCTGTGTGCTAAGGGTAGATATTAACCAGGTTTTGTTATTCACATATGAGAGTTGCTTTAAATCTCATTCTTCTTTCAGGTAGGATCCATTTATTGGTTTAGCTCCCTGCATTCCTTGAATGACTTATTCTATCTAGGAAAAGTGATACTCCTCTTATAGAGGAGAGCCTAGATTTGGAGGCCAGAGATCTGCATGTGCAATTTGGACAAGTTACTTGATGACTTGTGGTCTTTATTTCATGATCTATAAATTGCAGGTACTATTTAATGCCTGCCTTTCAGCATTGTTTTTGAGATTCAAAATAAGGAACTATTTAATGTCCAACACACTTACAGTATATGAAAAAAATGTTCAATGAATGTTTCTTTAATGACTAATGCCTCAGAAGAAGCATGCAGATTCATGGGTTGATAGGGAATTATATCAGGAAGAGATTAAGTCCCATAGAATTTTACCAGGGCCTATTAACTGTGAGTAATCACATAAAGTACATTGCTGGTTACTGTTCTACCCACAAATCACTACCTTTCACATGTGCATTGTGATCAGGGATGAATCAGACCACTTCTTTTTTTATATCTTATTTTGTTCTTATTTTTTCAAATTTATTTACATTCAATGTTATTTATATTTATTTCATGTGTACAGGATAGTGGTTAGACATTGGCATAACTTAGTTTAGTACTCAACTGACTAATCTATACATAATAATTACAGTATTATTGAATATATTCCTTATGCTATACTTTACATCACTATGTCTATTCTGTAACTACAAATTTGTAATTCTTAAACCCTTTACCTCTTTCACCCAACCCCTTAATCCCTCTCAATCTGGTAACTATTGGTTTGTTGTCTGAATCTCTAAGTCTGTTCCCATTTTGTTTGTTCATTTATCTTGTTTAGATTCCAAATGTATGTGAAATCATATACTATTTGATTTTCTCTGACTTACTTCACTTAGCATACTACCCTCTAGATGTACCTATGTTGTTGTAAATAGTAAGATTTCCTTTTTTTTATTGCCAAATGATATTCCATTGTATATATGTGCTATCTTTTCTTTATCCATTTATCTATAGATGGACATTTGGATTGTTTCCATACATTGGCAATTTTAAACAATGTTGCAATGAACACGTGATTGTCTATATCTTTTTGAATTAGGCTTTTAGGTTTATTTTGAAAAACATCCAGAAGTAGAATTTCTGGATTATAAGGTAGTTGTATTTTTAATTTTTTGAGTAACCTCTACATTGTTTTCCATGTTAGCTCTACCAATTTGCAGTCCCAAAACTCCCTTTATGCCACATCCTGATCAACAAATTTTGTTTGTTTATTTATTGATGACTAGAGGCCCAGTGCATGAAATTCGTGCACAGGGGGTGGGGGATGTCCCTCAGCCCAGCCTGAACTCTCTCCAATCTGGGACCCCTCAAGGTATGTCCGACTGCCCAGTTAGGCCTGATCCCAGTAGGATTGAGCCTAAACAAGCAGTCAGACATCCTTCTCACAATCCAGGACTGCTGACTCCAAACTGCTCACCTGCCTGCCTCCCTGTTTCCCCTAACCGCTCTGTCTGCCAGCCTGATCATGCCCTAACCATTCCCCTGCCAGCCTGTTTTGCCTCCAACTGCCCTCCCCTGAATATTCCCTCTTTATTAGATAGGGTTTTTTCTTTAGCATATTGGACAGCCCTAACTGTTTGGCTCAGTGGATGGAGCGTCAGCCTGCAGATTCAAGAGTCTCAGGTTCAATTCCAGTCAAGGGCATGTACCTTGGTTGGGGGCACACATCCAGTGGGGAGTGTGCAGGAGGCAGCTGATCAATGTTTCTCTCTCAAAGATGTTTCTATCTCTCTATCCCTTTCCCTTCTGCTCTGTAAAATATCAATAAAATATATATTTAATAAAAAGGAACATTTAAGATTCCTCCATATCTGCCTGGCTGGTGTGATTCAGTGGTTGAGACCCCAGGCTGCCACCACTGGAAAGGTATCACACATCAGCCAGGCTGAGACCCCAACCCAGACTGCCATCTCAGCCTGGTCAGCGATCACTCTGCAGAGGTGCGCACCCCAACTAGGCTGAGACCCGAGCCCAGGCTGACATCCCTGGCTGGGGAGGATGCTGAGGAGGGTGCCCTGCCTAGCCAGGCTGAGACCCCAGCCCAGGCTGCCTTCTCAGCATGGCCAGAGATCGCCGTCATAGGGGGGTAGGGGGAGGACGGGGGGGTTGGGGGGGGAGTGTGCACATTCCACCCAGGCCAGGCTGAGACAGCACCCCTGGCTGGGGTCTCATCCTGGCCAGAGATTGCACCGCTGCAGGGCAGTGCACACCTCACCCAGGCCAGGCAGAGACAGCAGCCTGGGTGGGGGAGTCTCATCCCGGATTGCAGCCCACCCCATCCAGGCTGAGACAGCAGCTGGGTGTGTCACGTGTAGGGGCGGGAGGCCTCCCATCCTGTGTGCCACAACCCCGCCCCTCACTCCTGATTGGCTAGTAGCATAGCGAAGGTATGGTCAAATTTGCATATTACTCTTTTATTAGATAGGATAGCCATTCTGACAGGTGTGAAGTGGTATGTCATTGTTATTTTAATTTATATTTCTTTGATTATTAATGACATTGAGCATCTTTTCATATGTCTATTGGCCATCTGTCTGTCCTCTTTGGAGAAGTGTCCATTCATGTCCTTTGCCATTTGTAAATAGAATGGTTTGTGTGTTGTTTTTCTTTTTGGTAGTGAGCCTTTTATTTTTATTTTTTTAATTGGAGCACCAAATCCAATTTAATTTAAAGTAATTATTAATAAGTACATAATTTCCCCATGTTATTCTTTATAATTTTATTCCTCTTTTATTTTTTCATTCTTCTTCTCAAAGTTTGTCCCTTTGTCATTTCTATCTTACTGGTTGGGTGGTAATGAACTCCTTTAAGTCTTTTCTTTTCTGGAAAGCTCTTTATTTCTCTTTCCATTTTAAACAGTAACCTTCCTGAGTAGAGCAGTGTTGGTTGTAAGTACATGCTTTTCATTACTTTGAATATTTCATGCCAACTTCCTTAGGATTTAAATGCTTCTGTTGAACAATTAATTGACAGTCCTTTAGGAGCTCTCTTATAGGCAACTAAGTGTGATTTTCTTGTTGCCAGTAAGAGACCCTCTTTGTTTTTAACCTCTGGCATTTATTTATTTATTTTTAATATGACTTTATTAATTCAAGAGAGTAAGGAAGGGAGATGGAGAGATAAAAACATTGATTTGCTGACTCCTGCCCACCCCCCACTTGAGATCAACCCTGCAACCCAGGTACATGCCCCAACCTAAAATCAAACCAATGACTTCTTGATGCATGGGATGGTGCTCACCCACTGAGCCATATCAGCCAGTGCTCTAACATTTTAATGATGATGCATCTTGGTATTGTCCTGATTGGATAGTTCTTGGGGAATCTCTGAATTTCTTGGCCCTGTATGTTTAATTCCTTTGCCAAAGTTTGGAAGTTTGTCATTTACTTCTAATAAGTTCTCAATACCCTGCTCTCTCTTTTGTCTTTCTGGCACTCCTATGATGCAGATGTTGTCAAGCTTGATGTTGTTCCAGAGGTCCCTTAAACTATGCTCACGTTTTTACATTCATTTTCTTTTTAATTGCTCTCATTGGGTGTTTTCTTCCACTTTGTCTTTCAAAATGCTGACTCAATCCTCTGATTCATCTTATCTATTGTTGAATCCTTATACAATACTAGAGGCCTGGTACACAACATTTGTACACTGGGGGGAGGTCCCTCAGCCTGGCCTGTGCCCTCTCACAGTCCAGGACCCCATGGGGTCCTTAGTGCTGCTGCGGAGGCAAGAGAAGCTCCTGTCACTGCAGTTGCACTTGCCAGCCATGAGCCCAGCAGTGATGGTGGGAGCCTCTCTCACTTTGGAGGCAGTGGTAAGGAGCAGCAAGCCTGGCTTCTGGGTGAACAGCGATCCCCCTATGGAAGCATACTGACCATCAGGGGGCAGCTCCTGCATTGAGCATATGCTCCCTGGTGGTCAGTGTGTGTCATAGCAATTGGTCATTCCACTATTTGGTGAATTTGCATATTAACCTTGTATTATATAGGACTAGAGGCCCAGTGCATGGATTCGTGCACTAGTGAGGTCCCTCAGCCTGGCCTGCACGGATCAGGCTGAAACTGGCTCTCTGATATTCCCCCAAAGGTCCCAAATTGTGAGAGGGCAGTTCTCAGGTGAAACCCTCTTGAATCAGGCTCCTTCCTCTCTGGTTCCTGGTGCATCACCCAAGAACTACAGCTGCCAAGTCACTGCAGATTGTGAGCTCCCGAATTGAGCATCTGTCCCCTGGTGGTCAGTGCACATCATAGCTATTGGTTAAAGAGTTGGCCAGCCAGCCAGTTGCCTGGGATTTTATATATAGAGATTGCTCATTTCAGATATTTTATTCTTTACTTCTGATTGTTTTTATTGGTTTCGATGTCTATTTTTATACTATTCTATTTTATACTTATTCATGCTCTCACTGAGTTTGTATATTTCTCTCCTAAGTTTCTTGAATAACCTTGTAACTATTGTTTTGTACTCTGTATCTGGTAGATTGCTTGCCTCTATTTTATTTAGTTCCTTTTCTGGGGATTTATCTGGTTCTTTCATTTGGGGTATGTTTTGTTCTCTTTTCCTTTTGGTTGCCTCTCTGCATTTGTTTCTGTATCAGGTGGAACTGCTAGGTCTTCCAGTCCTGGTAAAATGGCCTAATGTAGTAGATACTCTGGAGGGCTCAGTGGTGCCCTGACATTGAACAACACTGGAGTCTCTCACAAAGGCCCCTCAAAGCCACACACCTGATGGTGGTTTTCAGACCATTTCACAGCTCGATCCAAATAGCTCTGCAAGCAGCACACACAAAAAGAGAACTTGGCAGTTACCAGACAGTGCTAGGTGAACTCTGCTTCATGAGATTAGTCCTTATTAGCAGCTCTTACTATGGAATTAGGGTTTGGGGAAACCATGTCAGGTCCCCAGATAGTCAAGGCCAGTGGGAGCTCCCAGGCCTGGTTATCTCTCTGATCATCTGATCTAGGTGCTCCAGAAATGTTATTTATATGGGTTAAGAGAATTATGCTGTTGTAGTTGAATCATATATATATATATATATGATCTTTCACAGAGAGGAAGGGAGAGGGATAGAAAGTCAGAAACATCGATGAGAGAGAAACACCCATCAGCTGCCTCCTGCACACTCCCTACTGGGGATGTGCCCACAACCAAGGTACATGACCTTGACCGGAATCGAACCTGGGACCTTTCAGTCCATAGGCTGATGCTCTATCCACTGAGCCACACCGGTTTCGGCTGTAGTTGAATCTTGAATGCTGTTGGTGTGTCCATGGGTGGCATTGAACTCAGACTAGCTGAATATGAGGATTGACCCTATCAGAGCCTACTGGAGTCTTGCACAATTCTGCTGGTATGACTGGCTCTGAGTGGTTTTTAGTCCATGTGTGTTTTTTTTTTTAAGTTCTCCCATTAGACTATGCCAGGGCTGGTTCCTGCTTGAACCCTGCCCACTTTACTAACTGTTGGGAACTTAGTCCAAGTTCCTCCTTTACCCTCTGCTTACTAGTAACAGGTTTTGCGTCCGAGTGCCTCTGTCTGGGGATGGACCTCCTAGAACACCGGTTCTTAGACAGAGAAGCCATGAGAGGTTGTGGGTGTATAAGAATGATTCTTTTTGCTGAAGCAAGTGGCCATAGAGCCATAAGACAAGAACAGTCCTCACAGCAAAGTCCAAAGTTATGTGAGGACAACCCAGTCAGCCAGATACTGGCTGGTGAACAGATATATCCTTCCCACAATGTAGCCTCAATCTCTGTATCTACAGTGATTATCTGAACAGCCGCATGCTGCCTATCAACTCACCACTTTACATCATAGCAGTACCTGAGCCCTTTTGCTCAGAAGTTTCTCCTGTCTCATCTTCTCACCTCACTCTCTAGCAGACTTCACACACTCCAGCAGACTAGCTGGTCAGTAACTTACTTTTACACTATTTAGACGAAGAAGGCTTTGTGCCAATAGTTACAGTAATCACGATGGCTACTGAAGGGCACAGTGTACCATGTGTCCTTGCACCTGATCATGTCTATTGGCCCATTTGGGATTGTCAGGCTCACAGTCCTGGAGCATCCCATTTAGGCTCCTGCCCAGAGTGTCCTTTGGCCATTCTGGTACACCGATAACAAGGCCTCTGTGCTCCCACCAGCCTTGACTATTCGGGAACCTGGCATGGTTCCTACAGACCCAAATCCCATAGGAACAGCTGCTGATAGACTAACCCCATGAAGCAGAGTTCACCTAGCAATGTCTGGTAACTGCCAAGTTCTCTTTTTGTGTGTGCTGCTTGCAGAGCTATTTGGATCCATCTCTGAAATGGTCTGAAAACCACCATCAATTGTGTGGGCTTGGGAGCCTTTGTAGGAGACTCCAGTGTAGTTCCCTGTCAGATGTTGTCTTTGGCCTAGGACTACCTCTTTAGAGCTCCGAAGCAACCCAATGTTTGTGGTTGCCTTCCTGGCCCTGTGTGCATATGAGAAGATCCAAGCTGCATACTAAGCTCAAGTTCCGTCCTTAACTGAGCATGGGGGCAGGCCAGCAAAAGGCCCAAGGCTCCCTGTGATTCATTCCACTTGCTTTCTGCCTGTAAGACTCAGTCACTGGAAGAGCCCCTGGCTGTATGTGAGTTAAAACCCTGTAGAGGCCAGTAATATTTAGCGATGGTGTTCACAGGTTCAAACTCCACACCAGTACTGTGTCTGAGGCTACTCTGCAAATGTCTCAGGGTGCCCCAAAAGCAGCTGCCACCTGCCTAGGGCCTGGAGAACTTTGTGGTAGGGGAAGGTCTCAATGAGTCCTCAGGGTAAGGCCAGAAAGGGTTATCAGGTTGAAACAGACTAATATGTGGTCGTGTGGAGAGAAGGCTCTTCACAGAAATGCTTGCACTGGTCCTGCCTGTAAGGGAAAAAACGGCTCACAGGCTAGAGCCACACAATTCAGTCTCTCCCTGTGTGCCTTCATGACCCGGAATCAGCCTGGAAATCCTTGAGAGCCTTCCAAGACAGACTATATTCTAAGCACAGTGTGGTCCCAGCCCAGAGAACCCTCCACAGGGTGCGAACTTGGAAGGGTTGGGCTACAGAGAGTTGAAAGTGCGAGGTTAATATATTCATCCAGGTTGATTCTTTATGGAGAGGAGTGCTTAACCATCAATGATGTGATCTGTGGTTGGTGTGAGAGATAGACTCAGCACAGGAATTTTGGCATCTATCCCTCCAGCACCTACTCAAAAGCCATTCAACCCAGTCTCTCCCTGTGTGACACCAGTCTGCTATGAGCTATGTTTGCTTTAGCAGAGCCCAGGGTGAGTGACCACATAGGATACTCTGTAGGCTGACCATTTAAGACTGCAGGCACCTGGGGTTCTAGTGGATGGCCCTCTCACCCGGTGAATGGAGTCCTCCCTGATTTTCACAGCCAGATGTTCTGTGAACCCCTTCCCCTGGCTCTGGTGCTCTGAGCAGGCTATCCTCACGCCTCAGGGGGAACCTTTGCAGCTGAGCTATCCCAGCGAATTTGCAAGCAGCTCACATTGGTGTAGAGACAGCCCTTTTCCATTTCTGCCATTCCTACTAGTCTTGATGTGGCTTCCTCTAGGATCTTTGGTTACAAGAATCTGTTCAGCTAGTCTTCATTTGGTTATTCAGGTTGATTTTTCTCTCTTGACATCTGTAAAAATGTCCTCCTCTCTTCTCTCCTGCTCCCCCTACCCCCAAGTCAGATCTTCTCTCTCCACCCCCAGAACCAATATTCTTAATTTTGGGGTCCTCTTTCTTGCAGATAAGAGATATGTCATTTACTGGAGCCTCACCTGGCAGCTCCAAACCAATATTTTACCTGCCCTGATTTTGAATGATATGAGGGCTCTCTTCCTCATCCCCACTGATCGGATCCTCCCCTCACAGAGCTGAAAGTGCTGGAGGCTTGCACAAGGCACCAGGCAGAGATCATTGGCAGAGAATTGTGAGGTATGGTTTGGGTGCTGTGACCTGCCCCAAAGTCCAGAGCCTGATTCTCTAACCGTCTGGCATCTTCTGTGAGGCCCCTTGTAAAGTCCCTTCTGTTCACATAAGCACAAGTGGGTCCTGCTATTGCAACTGAGAACTTCACCTGGATAGAGCATGTTCATGGTGGCTCCTATGACTGGCAGAGAGGAAGGGGTTCTGTGCTTGGAGGGAGAGAAAGTAGGTCAGAATGTATAGAGCTATGCATTGCTGTGTCCCAAATGGCAGGGCCAGCCTGGTCTGCTCAGTTGAGTTATGCAGCAGGGTGGGCTGTTGTGGGCTAGTGGTGGACATTATGGGGCATGGGGTAGGGCACAGGTAAGATGGTTGGAACCTTCCAGCTGGATGTGTCACTTCCAGGTACCTTTTTCCCCTCCCCACTTCCACCCAGAGCTCTCAGGCCAGGTTTCAGCACCCCTGCTTTCCAAGCAGGGCTCAAGGTGGAGAAGGTGACCTAAGGTGTAGGATATTGCACTAAACACCTTACAATCCGTTCACATTAAACCAAGAATCTCTAATTTAGGCCCTGTCCTCAATAGAAATGTATGGACATAGACATTCCATTTAGCATAATCCTATATAATAAAAAGCTAATATGCACATTGTCTCCTAAACTGAGAGTCTGACCAGGCATTCGACCAGGGGACTAGGCCAACCCACCAACCACCCACGTTCCTCCCTCCCCTCTCTCCCAGCCCCCAGCTGGTCCAGGCCGGATCAGGGGCAAGGCCAGCCAGCCAACCTCTCTCATTCCTTCCTCCTCAGCTAGGCCTGATCAGCCAGAATTGTGGTGACCTTGGCATACCCCATCCTTGCAAGAATGCATGCACTAGGCCTCTACTAGGAAGCCAAGCTTTCTGCATGCCCTTGTAGCCTCTGCTTAAGGCTACAAAGTTTCGATTATAGAAGATAATGACTGCAGCCACAGAGCTGGAGAGACAAAAGGCTTAAGTTGTACCCAGAGATGGAGAAAGCCAAGCTTTCCACCTGCCTGGCTGGCCCAGACCTCCACTTAAAGCTACAAAGTTTCAATTATAAAAGGTAAATAATTCCAACAGAAATGGCTGCTGCCACGGAGCCAGCAGACGGCTTGGCTCTGCTCCAGGCTACAAAGTTTCAATTGTAGAAGAAAAATAAATCCCAGATACCAGGGCCTCCACTTGGGTTGCCAGTAGGTGTGGCCAGCCTGCAAACCACCACAGGCCCCTTGCCAAGGCCACCCCATGCCCCAAAGGAACCCCCACCCTGATCCAGGACACCCTTCAGGACAAACCAGCTGGCCCCCACCCATGCACCAGGCCTCTATCCTATCTAATAAAAGAGTAATATGCAAACTGACCATCACTCCAACATATAAGATGGCTGCCCCCAGGTGGTCAAAGAATCTGCCTCCTTGTAGACACAGGATGGCCATTACAAGATGGCCAGCAGGGGAGGGCAGTTGCAAGGGACCAGGCCTACAAAGGAGGGCAGTTGTGGGTGATCAAGCCTGCAGGGGAGGGCAGTTATGGGTGACCAGGCTGATAGAGGAAGAAAGTTGAGTGTGACCAGGCCTGCAGGGAAGGGCAGTTGTGGGGGACTGAGGCCAATAGGGAAGGGCAGTTAAGGGGAAACAGGATGGTAGGGGAACAATTAGGAATAAATCAGGCTGACAGTGGAGTGGTTAGGGGGTGATCAGGCTGGCAGGCAGAAGCACTTAGGGGCAATCAGGAAGGCAGGCAGGTGAGCAGTTGGGAGCCAGCAGTCCTGGATTGTGACAGGGATATCTGACTACCCATATAAATCCAATCCTACTGGGATTGGGGCTACACAGGCAGTAGGACATCCCTCAAGGGGTCCCAGATTGGAGAGGATGTAGGCTGGGCTGAGGGACACTCCATCCCCCCAATGCATGAATAATTTTGTACACTGGGCCTCTAATATATAGATATAGAGATATAGATAAATATAAAATAAGCCACCTACTGTAAGATTCCATTTGGGGAAACGTCCAGAATCAGGTAAAGGAGCAGAAACAGAGAGCAGAACAGGGATTGTCAGGGGCAGAGGCTTGGGAGCAAGGACTTTAGAGCAGGGTTTCCTATCGAAACTTTCTAGATAGTGATGTAAATTGTATCGCATTGTGAATGTATTTCATGCTCAGGAATGGCACAATTTAAAATATTAACAAATAATTTTATATTATAGGAACAAAAAGTACCTCATACAGTTCATAACAGATAATAGAAAAGATATAAGACATGGAAAGATAACTATGTAGAGGGGTAACACTAATTCTGGTGGGCATGGGAAACCCAGTAACCTGGAGAGGGGTCCTGAGGTCTTCTTTGGGGAAGGAGATGCTGCCTCGGGCAGAGAAGGCTTCAGAGGTGCAGCTGGAGCAGGTTTCCAAGGTGACATGACATCTGGGGATGTAGTTATATCCAGGTCAGGGCCTGTCTGGGACCCCTTGTGAAGTCTGGGTCCTGGTAAAGCAGCAGCAGCAGCTCTGCCTCTTGGGCTGGTGCTGGAGCTGTGAGAGGAAGAAAGATGACCCGTGAGCTGGTATTTCGATGTGTTCCCCAAAGACGGAGCACAGCCTCAGCCCAGGACCCACTTCAGGACATACATCCTGGACACAGTCCACCCAGCAGATGGGTGGTCTGAGGCCGGTCTTTGCTTTTCTCTGGGCTCTGGGAGTCCCTGTGTGATTGACTGCCCCTGTCCATCAGCTCACATGCACCTCCACTCACCACCCAACCCCACCCCGTCCAAGTCTCACCCTCTAGCTCGGCCTCCGTGCACTCCAGGTCCCTGGGCCTGGCTGTTTGGAGGTGGACACCGTGGTCCCCAGTGGAAATGAGCAGCTGCTGCTGGAGCCTGAGAGGCATTGGGTGGGGAGAACAGTGGTGCCTGGGTCGCTTCCGGGGAGGAGACCTCCTCCTGTTATCCACAGGACCTGGTTCCCCTGACCCCCCACTGGCCACAAGCAATTCAGGCCTGCACTGGTCCTCACTGGTACCCATGGGCCGGGGGTCTCCATCCAGTATCCTCTGTTCCTCCATGATACATTGTTGGCGCTGCAAGGACAGTGACCATCAGCCAGTGCCTAGGCCTCAGGTCCTGCCAGGCCCTGGTCTCTGCTGCTCCTGCTCCAGGATCAGGCCCATCCCTCCACCCCAGGGAGGGGTGTTGGGGGTTGGGCTGGGGGGAGGAACCCACCTCCAGGATCAGCCTAAACCCAGGGCAGAGGGAGGTGCCCATGCTCTATGTCCACCCCCAGCCTTGACCTGGGTGTGAGCATGACAGGCCCACAGGCTTCTGACCCCACACTCCTCAGCCTGCATCTGCTAGGGGCAGGCCCTCCCCACATGACCCCTCCCCACCCCACCCCCACACACACACATACTCAGGGAGGGAACAGGGGCTGGGGAAGGTGGTGAGAGCGGTGGCCTGGCTGTGAGAAACCCGCCCTGGGCCTCCCTGGGTTACCTGTGGGTTTCCCTGAGAAAAGGGCCAGAGGCTTTGGGGCTGGGAGTGGAGCCAGCTCCGGCAGCAGCAGAAGAAGGAGTCACCGGGGGCTCTGGGCCCTTCCTGGCGGTGGGGCAGCGGCACACAGCAGAACATATCTGGTGGGGCCGCCTCTATCAGTGAGCTGGAAGGGGCTGCGTCAGAACGCGGCTGCCTGGCTACCAGGTTCCATGACTGTTGGGCTCCATCATCAGGGAGTGAGGTCACCGCTCTTATGTGCAGAGAGGCTCAGGGTAGGGAACCAGGGAGGTTTTCTGTCATGTTCACACCCAGGCCAGGGTTATCCCGGCACTGGAGCTGAATCTAATTTCCCCTGGGGGGAGGTGGAGCGAAGGTGCCCTCTTCTGGATGTTTAGACCCTGGAGATGCATCTCCCCCAGGCAGCCCCCCGGTGCCTGGTGGAGGTCTGTGCTGACACAGGGTTGGGTTTGATTCAGGAGCAGAAGCAGCAGAAGCAGCAACCAGGGCCTGGCAGGGCCTGAGGCCTCCACACTGGCTGATGGTCACTGTCATTGCAGCGCCCAACCCAGATAGGGTGGAGCAGCAGATTCTGGACGGAGACCCCTGCCACCCCATGTCCACATGAAGACCAGGTGCCCCACACTCCCGAGGCCCAAGAAGACCTGAAGTGTATGTGGCCAGCAGGGGGGTCAGGGCACCCAGGGCCTGAGGATGGCAGGAGGAAGTCTCCTCCCAGGAAGCTGCCCAGGCCCCACTGTCCTCCCCACCCAAAGCCGCTCAGGCTCCAGCAGCAGCTGCTCATTCCCACCCGGAATCATGATGTCTACCTCCAAACAGCCAGGCCTAGGATCTTGGAGCGCAGGGAGTTGGAGCCCAAGGGTGAGATGTTGGAAGGGGTTGGGGTTTGGTGGGGAGTGGAGGAGCATATGAGCTGATGGACGGGGGCAATAGAATCACACAGGTAGCACCCAGACGCCAGAGGAAAGCAAGGACCGGCTCCAGACCACCCATCTGTTGGGCGGCCTGTGACAAGGATGTCCTGGGGTGGGTCCTAGGCTGTGGCTGTGCTCTGTCCTTGGGGGACACATGGAAATACCAACACATAGGTGACCCTTTCTTCTCTCACAACTCCAGCACCAGCCTAGGAGGCAGAGCTGCTGCTTTGCTGCGTTTCAAACACCACAAGGGCCCCATGCTGGGACCAACATGGATGTCACTCCAGACCTGGAGTGGTGTTTACCCTGCAGTGGCCATCCCACCTTGGACAGCTCCTCCAGGTGAAGCACTGAAGCCAAATCTGACCTATGCAGCATATCTCCTACCCAAGTGGAACCCCAGCACCCCTTCCTGGGGAACCTGCTCCCCAATTCCCACTGCTTCCTCTCCTTGACCCTTCATTTCTTTTCATTTTTACATTTTCCTTTTATGAGCTATCTAGTGTAGTTTAAGTTTTAAATGAATGGTTTGCTTATATTTTAAATTGTGCCGTTCCTGTGCGTGAAGTACATTCAGGATGCTGTGCAATCAACATAACTTTCTAGTTGTAGAAATTTCCATCATCAGAAAAGGAAACCCTGCACCAAAGGTACTCACTAGCACTCTTCCTGCTGTGGCAGTCCTTGAATCGAACTTGTACCTTTTTGGTGCACTGGATGATGCTCAACCAGGTCTCCCCATCCTTCCAGAATTATTTTAAACCTTTTGAAAGCTCATTTTTATTTAGTTCAGAAAAATTTGCTCTGAATACTTTGGTTTATATTCCTGCTTTAGTGAATACATTTATTTTCATAGAGTTTATGTTCTATGTTCATGGGTCTTAGAGCTGGAAGGAACCTCTGACTTTAGAGTTTTAATTTAAATTAAAATCAACAAGAAATATATATAATAAGATATTTGCAAATGAAAAACAATACATCAAAGATGCAAAAAGCTGGGAAGCATGTTAAAGGGGAGCTGGGAATTAACTCTGGGATGTGGCAAAACACCCATAAGCACAAATCAGCATTTCATAGCCAGTGTGTATATATATATATATAGTTTCTTGGGTATGACTAGAAAGGAGTTCACAATCAAGGTTGTGCATACTAAATTCTGCCACCACAGCATTTGTTGGCAATCACATTCAACCACATGAAGTTTCCAGATAAATGTGTTCTGTCTGAACCAACTCTAACAGGAACCCAGACAGCTAACCTGTGTGTGCTTTTGTAATTAAGAAGCTAAAGGTCTTCCTCCTTAGAAAACCAGGACAAAAATAACTCTGACCACCCCCTCCCCGCCCCCATCCAGCACTCTCTACCTGGAAACCTGCCTCACTCTGCAACTCTGCTCTGCAGCCAACATAAGGGTAAGAGCTTATACCTCCGTTGTCATTCCTTTATTTATAAATGAAAAAAAAATCAAAGACCTTATTTTCAGGGTCAACTAGAATTCAATTTTCATGGATTTTACTGGAATTGAAAGAACAGACTTTAAAAATTTTGTTTTGCTAAAACCTTCAAGAAACATACACAACACCAAATTAGGCTCTGTGGAATTTGACCCAAAGAACAAAGCTAAGGAAGTTGACTTTGATACTAAACTTGTTTATTCTTTCTCTCTGAGAACCTCGTCTACCAATCCCCAATGTTTCTCTGCTAACCTTTATTCTTATAGTTTTTCTAAGCAATTGCATATCCTGTGGCAACGGTTTCCTTCATTAATCCTTTTGGGGGAAAGTAATGTCAGATGAGTCACACCTGGTTCCTTGAGTTAAATCAGGATGCACCTGGTCCATCTGCAATGCTAAGTTGTGGCCAAGAAATTCCAGAGACAAACGGACAGTCAGTAACTTCTACTCATATACAAATGCAACACCGTTTGCTACAGTATTGCATGGTTCATAACCCTGGGTAAACAGGGTTTAATACTGTCGGTTTTAATTTTTTCTTTTTCTTTTTATTGAGACAAAATTTACACACAAAAGAAGTTTGCTAAATGTATACAGTTTTATCATGTCCACCACAATCAAGATACGGAGTTTCCACCACAATCAAGATAGGGAATTTTCACCACTCCACCAGGTGCCCTCATGCCTCCTTTCAGTCAGTCCCCTCCTTCCATCCCCAGCCACTACACCACCAATCTCTTTTGTTTTCATAGCTTTGATGTTTTTGGAACGTCAAGTAATGAAATTATACAGTCTATGTCTTTGGTGTCCAGTTTTTAACTTAGTGTAGTACTTTTAAGAATCATCCGTTTTGATACATGTATCAGTAGTTTGTTCCTTTTTCGTTGCTGAATAGCATTCCATATAAGGGTAAATCAGAACTTGTTTATTCATTCACCAGCTGAAGCCCATTTCGGTTGTTCACAGTTTGGGACATTGACTGCTTACGCTGCTACAAAGATTTACATACAGGTCATTGTGTGACATGTGTTTTCAATTCTCTTGGCTATGTGTCTGGTGTATGTAGTAAATGCATGTTTGCCTTTATATAAAGAACGCTCAACTGTTCTTTTCAAAGTGACTGTATCCTTTGGCATTCCCCTCTAGCAATGAATGAGAGTTTGTTTTTCTACAGCCTTACCAAAATTCTGTATGGTTGGTCTTTTTATGTATTATTAATTCTAGTGTTTGGATGGTAGTATCTCATATTGGTTTTAAACATTTGCATTTTCCTCATGATTAAAAATCAGGGGCATATCTTTAATGTGCTTTTTATTATTCTTATATATTTTGTGGGTTGTTTGCCGTCATATAGCATTTCATAAGTTATGGGTGTGTTTTGTTCCTAGAAGTTTTATCGTTTTAGCTCTTATATTTAAGTTTATGATCCATTTTGAGTTAATTCTTGTTCATGGTAAGAGTTGAGGTGCATTCTTTTTGCACATGGATATCCTCTGGTATTGTGCCACCATGCCCTTGGGCTAGTGTGGAGCTTGGGGCCTTGCAGGAGGGTGTTAATGGTGCTCCTGCATCACCCCCCCCCCGCCCGCAGCAGGCCCTGCACACCTGCATCATATAAGGTTGCTCTCTCCACACTCTTGCCTCTCCCTTAGTGCACCACGATGTTCTTTGTCATTTGGTGTGTGGTTTCTCATTTGTCCAACTCCACCCTCAACCTTATGCAGACCTTGTACCCCTCAGCATTAGGAGTGGCGTTTTCTCAGCAGCACTGCCTGCTTCTCATGCGCTTGGAGAGTGCCACTTCTCCCCACTAGTGTCAACTAAACTGTCATTAATTGGCAGAAACCTTGGGTGTGAGTAAGGTTCTCTCCCTCCAGTTTGGCAGCCAAATATTGCCTTGAAAGGGGCAGAATTCTATGCACAAATAGGATTTTTGCTGCAGCTGATCCTTGCTGGGGTGGAAGATGGGAGGTTTCCTGTACTACCCCAGAGGAACCAATGAAAGGTCAGCTCTGGGACGTGGGCTTTTCCTGTTCTCCAGTGGTAGGTGTCTTTTACTTCATATTTAAAAGGGGTTCAGGACACAGGAGGTTTGGGACCCGTCTATAGCGGCAGCCAATCATTTCCTGATGCTCACTAAGCTTCTAGGGAATGAATGGGCTTCTGAAGATACACCTGCTCCACTCTCCATCTTTGGCAAACCTTGCACACCTGTGTTACGGAAGGAGGCACAATGGCCATTTGCCCTTTGTCGAATGTTTCCCGTGAGTGCTTGCTGGAGACCTGGGGAAATATTCCATTGGATATAGACGCCACATATCTGGTGCTCCCAGAGATGCCGAGCTTCAATCTCGCCCTCAGTTTTAGTATCCATTACAATTGCAAGAGGTAAAGGAAGGCTCACGTCTCAGGGCAGCTTCGAGTCTCATGTGCTTTACCCTTCCCTCTCATGCCCTTCTCCTTGCAGACGGCTCCCCTGAGTCTATGGATGACCTGCTCTCCTTTCATTGAATTTCTCTTGTTTCTTTCCCTTTACAGTTGGCTGCTCAGCTCATCTAGCTTTGGTTTTATCTTGCTAGGAGTGTAGATACTTTTTCCTCTTTTGATCATGGTATGCTTGTGTCTTAAAAGGCTAACACCCATTTTTAGATTGTCAGAAAATGAACCCAAGAACCATCTTCGGTGAGAACTGGTTTCCCAGTTTTCAGGGACATACACATATGGACACACTTATGTGGGGGAACTCGTGTTGTAGTTTCATACGTAAAGCTATGTTAGAAGAGGGGTTTGTGCAACACAGGTGTGCACAACGGTGGTCACTAGCCTGCAGTGCCACTTGCACAGTCGCTCGGTGGTGTCCCAGCCAGATTCAGCAGGTAATAGATGAACAGGATTTATTTATCCCTAAACACCCTCTTCTCATTTTAGAGGAGTTTTCAGGATTGAGCAGACATCAGTGGCCTTGAGAAAAATGATTTGGGATTTATTTATAAGATAATTTAATGCTTTAGATACATTTTTTTTTAGTATGAAAGGGAGAAAAGAAGAGGAATTTTTGTATATGGGAGGCATCATACTCACTCTTTTGCGTGTTTATTTTAAGCATTTTTGTGTATCCCTTTGTATGTTGCATTTGGCTGAAGTCCACAAAGATGGGCTTTTTACCCTCGGCTGCTGCAGGGTTCAGATAATTTAAATGAACTGTTAGGAGTCAGTTTTTCAGGTCAACAGTTTCTCTTTAAAGGGACAAAAAAATTTTCAAATGAAATGTCGCTTTGCAGAGGGGAGTCCCACAAATGCTGCTGTGGGTGGAGTGGGGCTGGAGTGCTGTGTACCAGTGTTTGACTTTTTTTTTTTCAAATGGGGGTGATGGGGAGAGAACCTAGAGTGAGGCAAGTCCTCTTCCCCAGCCCTTGTCTGTCTGTCTGTGGTGGTTTCTGTTTCAGGGAGGTGTGGTGGGGTGGGATCATAAGTCGTTCCCCTTCCCTTCTAGGCCTCCAACTATAAATGGGGGACCTGTCTGGTTTCTGGTTTGGATGAAGCCCATAAGGGTGTGGGGCCCTTCAATAAAGGATAGCAAACAGAAAAAAATGTTGCTGAATTTATTTTTTTGCCATTGATTTTTTAGAGAGAGTAGAAGTGTGGGAGGGGTGGAAGAGGAAAGAGAGAGAGAGAGAGAGAGAGAGAGAGAGAGAGAGAGAGAGAGAGAGAGAGAGAGAGGACATTGTCTCCCACACACACCCTGACTAGTGCCTGGTATTGAACCTACAATGCAGGCATGTGCCTTTGACTGGGGATTGAACACTACATGGGCTGGCACTCTAACCATGTAGCAACCCTGGCCAGGGCAAAATGAAGCTGAATTTTTATTCCCCAGTTTAGAAATTAAAATGCTGTTGTCATTTGCAAGAAATTACTGAGAAACTATTCCACACTGTCTAATCTATTCATTTATGTGCATAAACCAGTTAGCATATTTGTAAGTGTCTAGAAGTGGACAATCAGTGATCACCTAAAATAATTGGTTAAACTGTCAACCTTTAAATTGCGCCCCCCCATTGGCTCCATATGCCTTATTAAATGTAATGTTTAATTCCATTAACCTTTTCATTCACTTATATATGTACATTACATACTGTGTTCAGGCAGATTTGTAGTAGTTCAAATGTAAATCAGATATAAATTCTATATTCAATAGTTTATAATTCATTAAGGATACTATGAACCCAAATAATTACAAGACAAATTAGAAAGTTGTAAGTTGAATATAAAATCACTTGTTATGGGCCTTAGAGGTATGACAGATGCATTCCAGATGGGAAAGTGAGGGAAGACTTTGTGGACAGGTGACACTTGTCTTCAAAGAAGGGATGCGATTGGAGGTGTGGGGGTAGTGAAGAAAGGAATTCCAAACAAAGCAAAGAACAGGCTTCTGGCATCTTGTAGAAGTGGTGATGGAACAAGAGAGGCTTACTAGTATAGCAATGCCATGGAAAACACACTGGCTTCAAACTGTGCCTAGGACCTGTTCTTTCAGCTCCCTTTCACACACATGGCTTCTCCGTGCTCTGCAGAAGGCCAGTACTGCACCAAGCATTGAACTCTACCTCCACTTTTCCCCTCAGAATGTTGCTGCTAAAATTTTCCCCATTTCTCGATATAATTTTTCTCTTTTTTCTGCATCGTACCTATTCACAAATATGCTACACTATCTCCCATGTTAAAGCACACAACAACAAACAATGACACACAAAAACTCCCAAACAACCCTTTTCTGTATCAGTTTGGACTCACTGCATACCAAAAATTCAGTAGCTCAAAATTAGCATCCATTTTTAGCTCACAGTTCCATGGTTGACAATTTGGGTTAGACTCAGTTGGTCAGTTTTGCACTCTACTGAGATGGCTGGTGCAGCATGTTGCTTAGCTAGGTGGTTCTGCCTTGAGGAGTGAGGGTCTGCACTCTGAGTGGCAAAGAATATAAAATACAAAATGGAAACTATCTCAATAAATTCTTATAGTGATTGCATAATGAAATCATAATATATTGGATTAATATAATATTTTGTAATCTACAGTAATAAAAGAGAAACATGCAAATTGACCATACCTCCCCTATGCCCACAAGCCATGCCCACCAGCCAATCAAGAATAAGTATGCAAATTAACCCAACCAAGATGGCTGCAGCCACAGAGCGAGCAGGACACTTGGGTTTCCATGGCAATGGAGGAAGCCAAGCTTCCTGCCTGCTCTGGCTGGCCCTGGCCTTCACTCAAGGCTACAAAGTTTCAATTATAGAAGATAAATAATCCCAACAAAAATGGCAGCAGCCACAGAGCTGGTGAGAGCAGGAGTCTTGGGTTGCCCCTGGCAATGGAGGAAGCCAAGCTTTCTGGCTAGCCCTGGCCTCCACTCAATGCTACAAAGTTTCAATTATAGAAAATAAATAAATCCCAGATAACAGGACCTCCTCTTGGGTCACTGGGTGGCATGGCCAACCTACAAACCACCACAGGCTCTTTTCCCATGTTGCTCCATGCCCTAGGAAACCCCACCCTGATACAGGACACCCTTCAGGGCAAACTAACTGGCCCCCACCCATCCACCATATCCTATCTATCCTATCTAATAAAAGAGTAATATGCAAATTGACTGTCACTCCAACACACAAGATGGCTGCCCCTATGTGGTCAAAGATGGCTGCCCCCCTGTGGACACAAGATGACCAGCAGGGGAGGTCAGTTGGGAGGTAACAGGCCTGCAAGGGAGGGCAGTTGAAGGTGATCAAGCCTGCTAAGAGGGGCAGTTAGGGGCAATCAGTCTGGCAGTGGAGAAATTAGGCATCAATCAGGCTGGCAGGAGAGTGGTTAGGGGGTGATCAGGCTGACAGGCAGAAGTAGTTAGGGGCAATCAGGAAGGCAGTTGGAAGCCAGCAGTCCTGGATTGTGAGAGGGATGTTTGACTACCCAGTAGGATCAGGCCTAAATGGGCAGACAGACATCCCTTGAGGGTCCCAGATTGGACAGAGTGCAGGCTGGGCTGAGGGACACAACTCCTGATGCACAAATTTCATGCACCGGACCTCTAGTGTTATATGATGTGAGATAGTATATTATGGTTTGATAGTGATTTAATACGACAAGATATGTAATTTAAATCAATTTTAACAGTTTGTTTTACCTTTTACAAATGTGGCTAAGAGAAAAATGTTTATTACATCCATGACTCACATCATATTTTTTGAGACAGCAGTAATCTAGGATTTGTGATTTGGTGTCATGTTGGGCCAGCAGCTTAGCAACCCTTCATTAGAAACACAGAATGTCAGTGCTTCTCAGATCAGAATCCACGTTGCTGGAGATCTCCAAGTACCTCATATGCAAATTAAGATTTGTGATGCTATGACCTAAGGGACCTAGAAGATCATAATAGTGATGTTACAAGGGAGAGAGCAGAATATAATCTACTGTCAGGGAATTAATTGATTTGTATTGTTACTGTTGGTTTAGCATTGTTCTAAGAGCTTTAGGTATATTAGCTTGTTTAATAAGGTACAATGGAGAAGTATATTTATGATGATTAGAAAGCATACAGAAAATTTTACATGAAAATTCATATTTAAAGAATAGCTCCTGTACATTTTTAAAATTTTTTAAAGCTGTTGATCATAAAGCCCTGAATGATACACAAAATATAGTGCAGTGCAAGTGATATAATTATTAAGGGGAAGAAAGGTGATTATTAAATAAAACATGGCAGGAGCCCTCATCGATTTGGCTCAGTGGTGTCAGCCTGTAGACTGAAGGGTCCTGGGTTTGATTCCAGTCAAGGGCACATGCCTGGGTTGTGAGCTTGATTCCCAGTAGGTTCATGCAGGAGGGAGCTGATCAATGATTCTCTCTCATCATTGATGTTCCTATTTCTCCTTCCCTCTCCCTTCTTTTCTAAATCAATAAGAATATATTTTTTAGGAGAACTAAGATGGCGTCAAAGGTAAAACACCTATCTTGCCGTCATAATCAGCAATTTTAATACTACAACTTAACGAAAGAACAAACACCTTCCAGAATCACCAGAAAGCTCGCCGAGTGAAAATTCCACAAATAAAATTGAAGAAAAGACACTGTGACTCGGAGGAGCGGCGGCGAAGAGCATTGAAAGATTGCCACAGAGAGAGGTTTGGAGCGCGCGCCGCAGAGAGGGCGGGCGGCTGAAAACCGGCCAGCTTTCTCGAACGGGGAGACAAAGGCATCCAACTGGACTGATTCTCCAGCTCTGGGCGAAGTCCAGAGAACCCACTATCACACGGGGTGAAAACTGGACAGTGGGAGGACACAGCGAAGCTTGGGTGCTGCCGGGTCTGCTGGCTTGTGGAGAAGGCAGCTTGTGCGAACAGCTCAGCTGTGTGACGGCGCAGAGAGCGCACCGCGACTTGCCTCTCATTCGGAAAACCGTCAGACTGCTTTGTTTTACGACCCTGGGTGAGACATTGCGCATGCAGACTCATTTTGGGAAAGTCTGAATTCCCCGGCAGCTGGTGGAGCTCGCAGCGGCTCTCTCTCAGAGGTGCTGGCGGCCATTGCCCCCGGCACAGAGTCTCCGGGGCCGCATAGGGCGGAGCTAACGCTGTCTGCTTGGCCCGGAGACTCCGCCCACCCAACCTGAGCACAGCTGAGCTTCACAGACAATTGGCCTGGAGGTCAACCCCTCCAAGTGCTAACAACAATTAACTGAGCTTAACTTCAGCAAGACTGTGCAGCCCATATCCATCTCAGGTAACCGGGGAGGCTGAGCCACTGTCCCTAGTAGGAAGTCTACCACACAAAGCTAATTGACCAACTCAGGGAAGCAGCCACCATGCAGCAACATGGAAAGAAATCAGATGTGAAAGAAATGGAGGAAAAAAAACGACTGGACATGGAATTCAAAACCACGGTTATAGGGTTTTTCAAGAGGCTCCAACAAAAGATCGAGGCCTATAAAAAAATAAGCAAGACCACAAAGGAAATGAATGAGTCCTACAAGAAAATGAACAAGACCCTCAAGGATATAAATGAGAGCTGCAAAGAAATGATCAAGACCAACGTGGAAATGAATGAGTCCTACAAGGAAATGAAAGAAACCCTCAAGGATATAAAGGAGACTCTCAAGGATATGAAAAAGGACCAACCAGAAATTAAGCATACACCGACTGAAACAAAAAATATTATACAAAGACCTAAAAGTGCTCTGGAGCACCCCAAGAACCAAGTTCAAGATTTGAAATACAAAGAGGTAAAATCCACTCAGCTGAAAAAGCAAGAAACCAAAAGAATCCAAAAAATTGAAGATAGTGTAAGGGGCCTCTGGGACAACCTCAAGCATACCAACATCCGAATTATAGGGGTGCCAGAAAAAGCGAGAGGCCAAGACAATGAAAACCTATTTGAAGAAATAGTGACTGAAAACTTCCCACACCTGGTGAAAGAAATTGACTTAGGAGTCCAAGAAGTGCACTGAACCTCAATATATAGGAACCCTAAGAGGACCACACCGAGGCACATCATAATTAAAATGCCAAGAGCAAAAGACAAAGAGAGAATATTAAAAGCAGCAAGAGAGAAACAGTTGGTTACCTATAAGGGAGCACCCATACGATTGTCAGCGGATTTCTCAACAGAAACGATGCAGGCCAGACGGGAGTGGCAAGAAATACTCAAAGTGATGAACAGCAAGAATCTACAACGAAGATTACTCTATCCAGCAAAGCTATCATTCAGAATTGAAGGTCAGATGAAGTGCTTCGCAGATAAGAAAAAGCTAAAGGAGTTCATCACCACCAAACCAACATTATATGAAATGCTGAAAGATATTCTTTAAGAAGAGGAAGAAGAAAAAGGTAAAGATGAAAATTATGAACAACAAATACACATCTATCAACAAATGAACATAAAAATCAAGTGAATTGATAGGCTGTTGAACAGGATAGACTGGTGACTATAACAGAAACATGGACATAGAGAGGGAATGGACTGACAATTCTTGGGGAGAAAAGGGTTGTGGGAAGTGCAGCAAGAGACTGGACAAAAATCTAGCAACAATGGGAGAGGACAGTGGGGAGGGGGAGGTGAGGGTGGAGAGTGGGATAGGTACAAGGTGGAGGGGAGCTATAGGGGGATAAAAAGGGGAAACAATGTAATTAATAAACTGAACAATAAAGATAAAAAGATAAAAAAAAGAATATATTTTTTAAAAAGATGGCAAGAAAGAATTATATTTCTTAATAGTAGAATAAAAAGTTAAATAGTATTTTTGCGGGAGATATTTCAAAATAATGAACCACTTCCTAGATTGTTTGGAAAATGGCATTGGAAGTTCCACAAAGTACCACAAATGTGCCATGGAACAAAACACAGGTTAATTTGCAGTTTCTTATTGCTATTTTCCCCTGGAAGTGCTATAAAATTGGGTAAAAATACACTTCAAATATAAATGGAAAAATCTATATTTCCCTATAGTCTATTCTAAAGGCAAATATAAAACACATACTTATCCATAGCAAAGAGAACCTGGTAATATAAAAATTCCAGAGGAGGGCAGCAAAGATAAAAAAAAAAAAAAAAGGAAGAAAGAAAGAAAAAAAAAACCTCAGGTGGAAAAAGGATGCATTCTTATTTTACAAATTCCAAATTTTTCACAATAGTATCACTGTGATGGATCATTTTTAGCTTTAAATTATTAAATTGTTTCCTAAAATAAGAAAAAAATGAAAGCTAATGTAGTTAATCTATCTTTCTTGGTCTGTTTCTTTCATCCCTTTGAAAGTCCTATACCTATTCATACTTTTAAAGTGTATTATAATAGAATTATCCAAGCTGAAAAGTATACTTATTTTAGTTAATTCTTCATTTGATAAATACTAATTGAGTATTTATGCTATATGCTCTATTATTTTAGGTGGTGGGTATACAATGCACAATTTCATTGAGGAAACAATGTCTGATTTACTAAATCTCAAGCCTGATGAGTGAATTGTGGACTTAATTCTGTAAATTGAAATGGATTTACCATTATACTGATGACAGCAGATATACTTTGATATGCGTATGAAATGAAGCTATGGCTGGCCAACCGGAACTTGGGTTTAAGTCTGAATATAAGCATGGGAAAAAATGGGTTGGGGAACAATTTATACTGGTCAAAACATTAAAAAGTCTTAAAATGATTTTTATAAAAGATTTAAGTTTATGTTAGTGTCATTAAACAACAGAATGGTAATGGTAAATAACAGACTAAATTTAAAACTTTGCTAAGAGAGACTGAATTTTAACTTGGTTACCAACTCTTAGCAAGCTTGATACTCTGAGATATGACATATTTTCTTTTGCGCCTTAAGTTTATGAGCTTATGTGAAATTACAGGACTGTTTGGTTTCTATTTCAAATTTCAGACTACAGCATGTGTTCTTCCCTCTGTGAATGAGTGTGCTGTTACAGTGATATCTGCATGTTGCTATTAAGCGTAGAACCCTTTGGAGTACACCTATAAAACACTGAATGGTCATAAGTCTGTAAAGCACATTAATATGGTGTTATTTAACACATATGTTGTAATTTCAATAAGCCTACATAACTGTGTGTACCATTATATATTCAACTGTCTCTAGACTATAAAGGTTTAAATTTAATAATTCTGTATATTATTTGACTATGCTCCTTCTGACAAACTGAAGACAGATAGTTGAGTCAAAATCCATTTTTTAAGGGAAGTTTGTAAAATACAAAGAAACACATCTTTTCAAAATAAAGAAAAGAGAATACAGTACAAGGTCTGTATTATGGTATTTAATCCTCTCAAAAACAATCAAGTTTATTCCTGGATTTCCAAACTCATCTCCCTCCTTATCCTCCCTTTTCTTTTTTTTTTCTTTTTCTTTTTTGTCTTTAAAATCGTTTTTATTTCTGATTATTCCTCACAAACATGTACGGCAGGATTATCTCCAATGAATGTACCTTCAGCACAATATCCTCCCTTTTCTTACTCACTTGCCTTACTGGACTACCTGCCTAGAGCCCCAAACACCCAATGTCTTCCCCTTCTCCTCACAATTTACCTCAAGCTCTTTTTTTGTTTTGTTTATATATTTTTTCTTTGTTAAGATATTACATATGTGTCCTTATTCCTCCATTGCCCCTCACCCCACCATACTCATGCCCTCACCCCCTGGTGTCTGTGTCCATTGGTTAGGCTTATATGCATGCATACAAGTTCTTTGGTTGATCTCTCCCCTTACCCCCACCCTCCCCTACCTTCCCTCTGAGGTTTTCTATAGGCCTAAAATAACCTGGCCTCTCTTTTTTATCCCTAGAAATTCTGTGTATCCTTTATAGCTAATATCAAATGTCACTCCTTCCAGTATGGGTTATGGTCAAACATTTTTGCACAATTCTCATTGATCCACAAGTCTGTCCTTCTCTGTGCTCCCAGGTTACCTGCTTGGTCCTTTCATCATGGGGTTTCATTAAAAGATTTTATCTGCTTGGTGGGAGGGTCCTTATGTTCTTCTTCAATGTACCTAACAGAATTTTTACTAAAAGTGTCTTAAAAAATGTATAGAAAAACATATGAGACATCATTCTAAATTCCTTAACCTGTGGCCTAGAGAACTATTTCATGGCTGCCCATGAAAATGGAGTTGCCTATTTTATAGGGCAATGTCAGAGGCAGGGCAGAGAAACCAGTGGGCACTTTAGGCATTGGGATCAGAGGAACCTGGGGTCACACCCTGACACTGTCACTTATTGGCAAGAAGATCCAGCAAGGTACTTTTACCTGTTTGAGCCTTGGTTTTCTCAAAGACAAAATGGGGTTCATACATTATACATATTAGGCTTATTGTAAATGTTAGAAATAAGTAGCTAAAATTCTTAGAAATGATCATTGTTATGTTAGGATTAATTATCTAAACAATAATGTGCTCAGGATAGTACAATATTCCTATTGATTGAAAGTTATAAATTTTAAAAAATCAACCAAAGACTCACCATTTTCAAAGGATAAACTCTAGATAAAGTTTTAGGGTTTCAAATACTGCTGGTACCCCCTACCAGCTAGTTTCTTAACCAGCCAGTACTCTTTAACCCTTTTTCTAATGGATGTCTATAAATGTACTTATTAGGTACTTTCTCCCATTTGAGTAAGTAAATCCATTAGTTTTATAGGGAGAATAAAAACTCGTTCTTTTGTGATTTGGTTGGTATCATCTGAACTATAAGTTGTAGCCCATTATTGCTTGGTAAAATAAATTTAGTGGGTAAGGCCAGCATTAATATAATGTAATAGAAGTGCATTTCACTTAATAACAAGAATGGTTTTAGGGGTAATATAGTTAAATTATATACATATTCACATATGTGTTTTGAATAGATAAATAAAATGTGGTCAAATGTTTGCAGAACAAATTTCTCTGGAATGTCTATAAAAGGTACTTACTAGGTACTTTCTCCCAGAAGTAACCATTAGAGAAAGGGTTAAAGAGTACTTGTGGTTAAGAAATTAGCTAGTAGGCAGTGCCAACAGTATTTGAAATTCTAAGACTTTCCAAGCTAAAAATACATTGTGCACAATTCAGGTGTTTTTGATGATTCACTGACCTTGTATAAACATTGCAAACCACGTAATCACTATTATTATCAATTATTAGTGTACAGCAGTTTTCTGGAACAATCCAACTAATAGTTTTCTTTAGTCAATAAGATTTGAGAGTTTCCTGTGGACATAAGCCATCCTATCTAATAAAAGAGTAATATGCAAATTGACCGTACCTCTGATCAAGCCACAACCACCAGTCAATCAGGAGCAAATTATGCAAATAAACCCCAACCAAGTTGGCTGCCACCACGGAGAGCAGGAGGGAGGCTTGGGTTTCCCTGGCAATGGAGGAAGCCAAGCTTTCCGCCTGCCATTGCCAGCCTAGGCCTCCACTCATTGCTACAAAGTTTCAATTATAGAAGATACATAATCCCAACAGAAATGGCGGCAGCCAAGGAGCTGGAGAGAGAAGAGGCTAAGGTTGTCAGGGTGATGGAGGAAGCATAGCTTCTGCAGCTCTAGCCCCGGCCTCCACTCTAGGCAACAAAGTTTCAAACAGAAATGGCTGTCGCCATGGAGCAAACAGAAGGCTTGGCTCCACTCCAGGCTACAAAGATTCAATTGTAGAACATAAATTAATCCCAGATCCCAGGGCCTCCACTTGGGTCACTGGGGGGCGTGGCCAGCCTGCAAACTACCATAGGCTCCTCGCCCAGGCCACCCCACGCCCCAAGGGAACCCCCACCCTGATCCAGGACACCCTTCAGGGCAAACCAGCCGGTCCTTACCCATGCACCAGGCCTCTATCCTATCTAATAAAAGAGTAATATACAGATTGACCTTCACTCGAACACACAAGAGAGCTAGCTGCCCCCATATGGTCAAAGATCCTGTCCCCATGTGGACACAAGATGGCCACCACAAAATGGTCAGCAGGGAAGGGTAGTTGGGAGGTTCCAGGCTTGTAAGAGAGGGCAGTTGTGGGCCATCAGGCCAGCAGGGGAAGGCAGTTAGGGGTGACCAGGCAGGCAGAGGAGGGAAGTTGGGGGCAAACAGGCTGGCAGGGGAGCAGTTAGACATCAATTAGGCTGGTAGGGTAGTGGTTAGGGGGTGATCAGGCTGGCAGGCAGAAGTAGTTAGGGGCAATCAGGGAGGCAGGCAGGCAAGAAGTTTGGAGCTAGCAGTCCTGGATTGTGAGGGGATGTTCAACTGCCCATTTAGAACTGATCCCACTTGTAGGATCAGGCCTAAATGGGCAGTTGAATATCCCTCGAGGAGTCCCAGATTGGAAAGGATACAGGTTGGGCTGAGGGACAGCACCCCCCGCCCCAACCTTACCCCACTCTGTGCACAAATTTTGTGCACTGGGCCTCTAGTGTTAAAATAAAAGAATTATTCTTTTCCCAAAATTTATTCTGTGACCAGAATACAGAGGGAACAATTAGTTAAGATGAGATTTATTTATCTTCTATAATTGAAACTCTGTAGTCTTGAGCAGAGGCCAGGGCCAGCCAGGGCTGGTGGGAAGCTAGGCTTCGTTCATTGATGGGAGCAATCCAAGCCTCCTGCTGGCTCCAGTTGGCCAGTGCCATTTTGGGGGGGTTAATTTGCATCCTTGCTCCTGGCTGGTAGGTGTAGTGGAGTGATGGTCAATTTGCATGTTTCTCTTTTATTAGTGTAGATTAACCAATGTTATCCAAATAAAGTCAATTGAAGAAAAGATAAATGTCCTGAGTATTCAAATTGTCTCTGAGGTCTAAAGGCAGCTGGGCATACTGTGTATTAATTATTAGTTAGAGTAGATTTCAGCCTGTTCAATTGTAGTTTACTTGCATGCTAGGAATTCCCCAGGTTATATATGTGTGTACCCACACATACATGTAAATGCCTTGGGACTGTAAGTTTAGTTTTCTTTGTCATTTTTGTTAAACTTTTTGAATAAATTTTCTTCATCCAAGATAAGAAAAATAAAAAACATTATAATTTTGAATCCACTTTGAAACCATATCTGTTGGAATTATTGAATCTAACCCTGTATGTGTTTTTTGGATTTGGATTTGCTTTTAACTCCAGACTGCTCAGATGAGGGGGGATGATGTCAGGGGTCAGGGGTAGCCAAATTCTACTCATTGCCAATGCTCTTGTAGCTCATTTAGGCAGCCTGTTATTGGAATTATCTTACAGCAGTAACGACACCAGCAGGTTCAGGTTCTGGTTGAATATCCAGGTTGAAATGTGGAAATCCAAGTTGAAATAGGGGACTAGACTTCAACTTGATAGTTATTCCATCTACTGCTCAGGGTTTTGAATGACATGGCTTCTGCAAAACTCCATTCTGGAGCAGGAAGAGTAAAGATATTTTTTCAAGAGGTTAATCAACTACTTCCTTTGGAACTTCTCAAAGCTCTCTAGAGGGATAGCATGTATCAATCTAAAGACCAGAGAGTGGGAATGTACACTTTGGGAAATACAAAATTGGGCTCTTAGCCTTAGCACTTACTTGCTGTGTTTCCTTTAAAAATCTAAACATATTGAATCTTATGTGTTCCATCTATAAATCACATATAATGTCACGTACTTTTGGAAGTAATTGCAATGATTAAGTAATATATATGCATACAATTCCAGCACATGGTTTACATTTAGTAATATAAGTTATATGTCTTTTAAGTTTCTAATTCCAGTTGACATTGATTTCTACCCTGCACCTCTAAATCAACCCTTATTTCCCCAAACTTAAATATTGGAATTTTTATTTCTTTTAGAGTTTTAAGGATTGGTTTTAATATATTATTTAGAATTCAGTCTAGACTGCTTTAAAAATTGGCTTAAACAAGAGAAAGTTTTATTTATTTCATTTTTTCTCTCCTTCAGAGCAACATATTTGGTGACAATGGAATTGGTGAGGCACTATCCTTCTCTCTTACAGTTGTGCTCTCCCAAGGGTTATCTTCAGCCAATAATGGAGAATCAGATGGCTTACCACTCATCTTTATTCTGGCCAGTGAAACACGGAAAAAAAGAATGTATGCCTATATCCATTTCTTTTAAGGAATATCATATTAACTCACATCTCTCTCTCATCTTGTTTTCAAGACCTATGCTATGTGCAATATTTAAATGGAAAGGAGATTGGGAAACTCAGACTGGGGTTTTTAGCTAAGAGATCATGTGTTCAGCTAACACATTTGCTGGTGCAGAAGAAGGGGGAAATAACAGGTGATAGACAGTATGTGAAGTGGGAGGTGGTAATTAATGCTCTACCAAAATGTGTTTTCTGGGCATCTGTATTTATAGATGAGGTAAATTTTAACCATGGAAAAGTCTTTAAAGGTAATATTGACTCATTTCTTTATGTTCTTAACTATCCTTTACAACAATGTACAAAACTAATTGATCTGCAATAATCCACCACCAAACACAGTTTTAATGATTGTGGTTTGAGAAGTTTTGGATACATATGCAGAAATATTTTAATCCATAATTTTTGCCTATTCAAAATTCAATTTTGTCCTTTATTTTTTTTTATTCAACCAATACTTGTTGAACTCCTAGATGCTGAAGTATTATAGAGAACGACACAAGGGGTCCCTGCTTCATGAAAATTACATTCTAATGGGGATGATATGCAATACAATAATTGATAAAATTCTTAGTGGAAATGGTGCAGGTTGTATAAATAACATGGAGAAAAAGTAAAACAGAGAACGGGGGATTGCATTTATGAAAGACCTCTTTGAGAAGGTGGCAGATAACTGAGTGAAAACCTAAAGGAGGCAAGGGTGTAAACTGTGTGCATATATACTGGAGGAAGGCTCTGAACAGCGGTAAGAACAATCCAGATACTCTATGGTGTGTGTGCTTGGTTCCACAAACAGCAAGGTCAGTATAGCTAGAGTTGAGCAAATGAAGTAATCAGTAGTGGGAATGAGGTCAGGGTATACATGAAAAGCTAGAGCTTATGAGGTCTTATAGGTCACAGTAAAATCTCTGTCTTTTGTTGAGGACAGTCTTGAGTAGAGGAGTGACATGATCTGATATATCTTTTAAAGTGATCTTTATCTGCTTTGTTGAGAATAGACTGTGAGGGAAACTGGTCAAATCAGCAAAACCAGTGTGAAATAATGTTGCAATAATCCAGGTAAGAGATCACAGACAAGGGCCATATCAGTGAACACAGTGAGAAGTGTCTGGATTTTGTATATATTTTGAAAGTTGAGCATTCAGTTTTTGCAAGAGATCATGAAGGGGAGGATGTATATGGAGACCAGTTATGTTTTAAGGACAAAGCCCTGGGCAATTGCATTATGGTAAGATGATAAGGAATTCCCAGAAGAGACTAAAGAGTATGGGACCATTCAGATTGGAGTAAAACCAGGGCAATGTGTGTGCTAGAAGGCAGGGACTTCATTCCCTCTTGCTTCTGGGGAGTTCCCTTGTCTCACATAGGTAGAGATGGAAAGACTTAATTAAATCTGGTAGTGCTAGTTGGTCCATCATCTTTGCTCTGCTCATATCTGTCTAACTGCCTAATATATTACCTCAAAGATCCTGGCTCTGAATTCTTTTAGGGAAAATGGATGCCTGTGGGCTCTTCTAGCTACTTCCTGCTGAGGCGGGTCAGAAGTTTCAGAGCCAAGAGATCCTTGCTGTCTGTCAGAGGCACAATGAGGCCTGGGCACAGAAGGAGGTGGGCTTGTGACCTGGCGGAGACAAACTGTAACAAATGGTCTGGTGGAAGGGAAAGAAATAACTTCTATTGAAATAGAACTTTTCTCCTCAAAATTCAGGGAGGAATGAATGACCAACTGGATCAAAATTAGTTGGAAAAAGATTGCGATTGGGCCATTAGACCATTAATGTTGGAGGTCAAAGGCAGTTTATGTGAAATGGCTAGAGACAAGAGTGTTTAGTACCGATCACATGAACGGTTCTCTGTGGTTAGTTCTCAAGCAGACTGAGAAAGGAGACCCTATGATTTAACTACTCTCTCAGCATAAAAACAAAATAGGAAATTTGGGAAATTTTCTTCCTAAAAAGAGAAGATCCCTAAAATATTTCATTGAGAATGGTGAACTAAATGTGAGAATTCAAGTGCAAAAGATAGGAAGTTTCAAGTCAGCAAAGGCTGCTTTGAAAGCACTTTAAAAGCTACAGAGATTGGAAAAACATGAGTGAGATAGGATATATGTTTAGTAGGCTGCATCTTTCCAGGGACTATTCAAGATTCTGATTGACCTAGATGAATAAGGGTTAAATCCTGAAATTTAAAAAAAATATATGTTTCACTGGCTAACTTTATTTCTGATGGGGAGCAGATGTCATATACTATTGGTTAATGTTTTGCTTTTTTATGTATGGAAGTAATCCCACAGTTTCTGCCCACTGGCTTTCCAGAGTATCATTTATCAACTATATTAATCACAATTATTTCTGGTACTTCTGAAAATGATAATTCTGGGGAATCAGTTCTACCTTTGGAATCAGATTATCTGGGGATGAGGTCCAGACATATGAACTTTAAACAGTCTTCATGGGGATTCTTTAAGTTTGAGTAATATTTTCTTGAATGTGATGGAAATGCCTATTTCCTCTTGCTCAGGCAGCTTCTAAATATTTGAACACAAAACTGCTGAATGCTGCCTCATCATGCTAACCAGCTGAATCTTCACTCTCCCTAAACAAATATCCACAATCACCCCCACCAACATGAAATGGTTCTATATGCATTTTCCAGAGAAATTTAGAGATGTTCACATTATATTAAATAACATGGGAGTAAATAGTGTTTTAATCCTCATCTTTCTCCAACTTCAGTTTCTTTATTACATATGTTATTTTCATTTTTCTATTATTTTTCTCATTTTTGTGCATCATTCATATTTTATTTGAAAACTATAATTGACCCAAATGGACAATAAGAATGGTAACATTTTATATTTGCAGAAAAATAATATTACATACATTTTATTGAATGTGCTCTCATAAAATTTAGTATGAGTAATGTTCTGGATTCAATTTATAAGGGGATTGAGAGAAAATATTACCATAATCTTTCTTATCTCAAAGCTCATTATATCCTAAGTGTTCACATGCCTTCTGTGAGTTGAGAATTTACAAGTCTGAGTAACTTGAAGAGATTCTCTATTCTTTTTAAAATCTAAATGTATTTATTTATGCACAAGTTCCAGGAAATAACTATATATTTTTTAATTTATTGAGGTGATACTGGTTAATAAAATTATATAGGTTACAGCTGTTCAATTCTACAATACATCATCTGTGTATTGTATTGTGTGTGGACCACCCCAAATTAAGTTTCCTTCCATCACCATTTATCCCCCTTATACCCTCCTTGACCTCCCACCCTTTCCATCTGGTAATCATCATACTTTTGTCCGTGTCTATGAGGTTTTTTTTTCTTTTTAGTTCCATCACCTTTTTCACCTACCCCTCCAAACCCACCTCCCCTCTGACAGTTATGAGTTTGTTCTTTATCGATGGGTCTTTTCTATTTTGTTAGTTAATTTTGTTCATTAGATTCCACATATAAATGAAGTTATATGATGCTTGTCTTTCTCTGCTTATTTCACTTAGCATAAAACTGTCCAGTCCATTTATGCTGTTGCAAAGGGTAATATTGCTTTATTTTTTAAGAGCAAGTAGTATTCCATTGTGTAAATGTGCCACAGCTCTTTATGCACTCATCTACTGATGGACATTTGGGCTGCTTTTAAATCTTGGCTACTGTAAGTAATGCTGCAATGAAGAAAGGGGGCATATATTCCTTCAAATTAGTGTTTTGGAATGTTTTTAAATATATATAATCACAGAAATGGAATCACTGGGTTAAATGGGAGTTCCATTTTTAATTTTTTTAGTTAACTCCATACTGCTATCCACAGTGGCTGTGCCAGTCTGCATTCCCACCAACAGTGCACAACAGTTCTCTTTTCTCCATATCCTTGCCAACACTTTGTTGATTGATTGATGATAGCCATTCAAGCATGAGGAAATATCTTCTTATAGTTTTTTTTTAATTTTTTTTATTGTTCAGTTTATTAATTACATTGTTTCCCCTTTTTTATCCCCCTATATCTTCCCTCCACCCTGTACCTATCCCACCCTCCACCCTCACCTCCCCCTCCCCAATGTCCTCTCCCATTGTTGCAAGATTTTTGTCCAATCTCTTGCTGTACTTCCAACAACACTTTTCTCCCCAAGAATTGTCAGTCCATTCCCTATGTCCATGTTTCTGCTATAGTCACCAGTTTATCTTGTTCATCAGCCTATCAGTTCACTTGATTTTTATGTTCATTTGTTGATACATGTGTATTTGTTGTTCATAATTTATATTTTTACCTTTTTCTTCTTCCTCTTCTTAAAGAATATCTTTCAGAATTTCATATAATACTTGTTAGGGGGTGATGAACTCCTTTAGCCTTTTCTTATCTGCGAAGCACTTTATCTGATTCTCAATTCTGAATGATAGCTTTGCTGGATAGAGTAATCTTGGTTGTAGATTCTTGCTCTTCATTATTTTGAATATTTCTTGCCACTCGCGACTGGCCTGCATCGTTTCTGTTGAGAAATCTTCTGACAATCGTATGGGTGCTCCCCTGTAGGTAACCAACTGTTTTTCTCTTGCTGCTTTTAATATACTCTCTTTATCTTTTGCTCTTGGCATTTTAATTATGATATGTCTTGGTGTGGTTCTCTTTAGATTCCTATATTTTGGGGTTCTGTGTACTTCTTGGGCTTTTAAGTCAGTTTCTTTCACCAGGTGGGGAAAGTTTTCAGTCACTATTTCTTCAAGTAGGTTTTCATTACCTTGCTCTCTCTCTTTTTCTGGCACCCCAATAATTCGGATGTTGGCTTGCTTGAGGTTGTCCCAGAGGCCCCTTATGCTATCTTCAATTATCTGAATTCTTTTTGTTTCTTGCTTTTCCAGCTGAGTGGATTTTGGTTCTTTGTATTTCAAATCTTTCGCTTGGTTCTTGTGGCCCTCTGGACTGCTTTTAGGACTTTGTGTAATATTTTTTATTTCAGTCTGTGTATGCTTGATTTCTAGTTGGTCCTTTTTTTTAATCTGTGAGGGTCTGGTTCATATCCTCAGAGGTCTTGTTCATTTCCCTGAGGGTCGCAGTCATTTCCTTGTAAGTATCATTCATCTCCTTGTAATTCTCATTCATTTGCTGGTTGGTCTTGTTTATTTCCTGGTAATTCTCATTAAGTTGATCGGCCTTTTGTAGGAGCCTCTTGAAAAGCCTTATAACCGTGGTTTTGAACTCTATGTCTTGTCGTCTTTTCTCCTCCATTTCTTTCACACCTGATTTCTTTCTATGTCTCTGCATGGTGGCTGCTTTATGTGGTGGCTATCCTCAAAGGGACAGTGGCTCAGTCTCCCCAGTTACCTGAGGTGGGTACTCTTACTGCAATCCTTTATGGGTTGTATTCAGTGTTTTTGAATTTAAACCCAGCTTTTTGTTATTAGCCCTAGGAGAGTTTGACCTCCAGGCCAATTGTCTGTGAAGCTCAGCTGAGCTCAGGTTGGATGGGCGGAGTCTCCGGGCCAAGCAGACAGCGTTAGCCCTGCCCTATGCAGCCCCAGGGGCTCTGTGCCGCCGGGGGCGATGGCCGCCAGCACCTCTGAGAGAGAGCCGCTGTCGAGCTCCACCGGCTGCCGGGGAATTCAGACTGTCCCCAAATGACTTTGCATGTGCAATGTCTCACCCAGGGTCGTAAAACAAAGCAGACTGACGGTTTTCCGAATGAGAGACAAGTCGCGGTGCGCTCCCTGCGCTGTCACGCAGCCGAGCTGTTCGCACAAGCTGCCTTCTCCACAAGCCAGCAGACCCGGCAGCACCCGAGCTTTGGCGTGCCCTCCCACTGTCCAGTTTTCACCCCGTGTGATAGTGGGTTCTCTGGACTTCGCCCAGAGCTGGAGAATCAGTCCAGTGGGACGCCTTTGTCTCCCCGTTCGAGAAAACTGGCCTGTTTCCAGCCGCCCTCCCTCTCCGCGGCGCGCACTCCAAACCTCTCTCTGCGTGCGAATCTTTCAACGCTGTTCGCCGCTGCACCTCCGAGTCACAGTGTCTTATCTTCACTTTTATTTGTGGAATTTTCACTCGGCGAGCGTTCTGGTGATTCTGGAAGGTGTTTGTTCTTTCGTTAAGTTGTAGTATTAAAATTGCTGATTATGACGGCAAGATAGGTGTTTCACCTTTGCCGCCATCTTAGTTTCCTCTTCTTATAGTTTTAAATTGTGTCTCTCTAATTAGTGATGTCAAACATCTTTTCATATATCTGTATGTCCTCTTTGAAGAAGTGTCAATTCAGTTTGTTTGCCCATTTTTTCATTGGGTTTTTTGGGTTCTGGTGTTGAAATGTAGAAGTTCTTTATATATTTGAAAAATCAACCTCTTTTCCTTGTCAGAAAAAGTAAAGACTGATACATGATACTAATATCATGCCTCACTGGCAAATATGTTCTCCCATGCAGTGGGTTCCATTTTCATTTTGTTGATGGTTTCTTTTTCTGTGCTGAAGCTTTCCAGTTAGATGTAGTCCCATTTGTTTCTTTTTTCCCCTTTGTTTCCCTTGCCCTAACATGAAATATCAGCAAAAAATTTGAGAGATGTCTGATGTTTGAATTACTACCTATGTCTTCTAGGATTTTTATTGTTTCATGACTTAAAGTATTTTATCCATTTGGTGTTTATTCTTGAATATGGTGTAAGAAAGTGGTCTAATTTCATTATTTTGCTCATACCTGTCCAATTTTCCCAGAACAATTTATTGAATAGATTGTCTTTACTCCATTGTATGCTCATGGCTCCTTTGTTAATTATTAATTGACCATAGAGGCATGGGTTTATATCTTGGCTCTCTGTTCTGTTCCATCAATTTATATATCCGTTTCTATGCCAGTATCAGGCTGTTTTGACTATAGTGATTTTGTGGTATAGCCTAATATTCAGTATTGTGATCCCTGCAACTATTTTCCCTTTTTCTCAAGATCACTGAGATTATTCGGGATCTTTTTTGGTGCCATATAATTTTTGGAATTTTTTTCTAGATTTGTAAAATATGCCATTGGTATTTTGAAAGGGATTGTGTTGATTCTATAGATTGCTTTGGGTAGTGTAGACATTTTAATGATGTTGGTTCTTCCAATTCATGGTCATAGATATTTTTCCACATCTCTGAATTTTGTTCTCAGAAGAAGAAAATAAAAATAATAGAAGAACAAAGTGCCCTGCACAGTTACTAAGAGGATGGGGAGTGTTGTCTTATCTGAGCAAAAACTTTTCTGTCTTGCAAGTCCCCACAGTTCTCATCTGCAGGTGGAAAGTGAAATTTTAAAACAGCATGGGGGAGCAGATCAAACTGAACCGACAAACAGAAAGCATGACAGAGAGGGAGATGAGGCCATGGCATACTATGCACCAATAGCAAACATCCCTAAATTCTTTAGTAATCTTTTTACTGGAAAAATCCCTTTAAGGATATAAGCCCCTACTAGCCTAGATAGCCCCTGGATTCTCAAATCCTGTCCCCTTCACCCATTTTGTGTCTAGCCCTGCTGATCCCACTTTCTTCCGCCAAATTCCTTCTCTCTCCAAAACATTTGTATTTTTTTATTTTTTTAAATATATTTTATTGATTTTTTACAGAGCAGAAGGGAGAGGGATAGAAAGTCAGAAACATCGATGAAAGAGAAACATCGATCAGCTGCCTCTTGCACGCCCACTACTGGGGATGTGCCCGCAGCCAATGTACATGCCCTTGCCGGAATCAAACCTGGGACCCTTCAGTCCACAGTCTGATGCTCTATCCACTGAGCCAAACCGGTCTCGGCTCTCCAAAACATTTTTAATTCTTTATTTTACATAGCCATTGTGCTAGCCACAACACAGGAACAAACACATTTTGATTAAGGGGTAGACTTCTTTTTAGCATAATTTCTAGTGAGAACAATTGCGATTGTATTTAGCAGTACATTTTGGTTTATGTCTTTGGTTTTGGTTTTGGTTTTACTCACACTGATGTTTACCTCTATGAAATATTAATGATTGTTTTCCAAAATATACTAACTTTTTACCGAAGTTCCTATGGGCATCTCTACAGTTTTTTAAACAATGTAGTTTTTGTTGATGTTGTATATGCATTCATTTCCTCTCCCCATGCCAGGTAATACTTGAGTAGTGACAACTACTACAGCTTCCCTTTGTAGCTTATAACTGCTGAAATGAAGCCATTTCCTTACCTTTCTTGCCTGCATTCCTGCCCTGAGTCAGAGGAATCAGGCTTGGCCTCAGTCCTCCATCCTCTCCCTCCAACTGAGGATGTTCAGCAGCAATGACAGCTCCATTCTGTGTGTCTTCTCCTGCATCCACAGCTTCACCATTGTCTCCATCCAAAAACAAGGTGCACTCTTAGCCCCCAGCCCTTCCTTAATCCTCCCTTGACTGCTGGAGGTGTCTCTTCAGAAAAATCCCTCACTTATCTTTGTACTTCTGGTATCACTTTGTTGTAGCAAGATTGGTCCCTATTGTCCCTAAGGTCCGAGGACTCAGAGTTGTAAAAACATCCTTTAAGATCTCAGCAAGATATAAACTATACTAACTTTTTTTCATAAATGAGAAGGCATTATCACAATGACACATTGAATATGTTCTTCAAAAATGGCCTTGTTGCCTTGGCCGGTGTGGCTCAGTTGGTTGAGCAATAGTCCCATGCACCAAAGGTTGCTGGTTCAATTCCGGGCCAGGACACATGCCTGGGTTGTGGGCTTGATTCCCAGTAGGGGGGCATGCAGGAGGTAGTGCATCCATATTTTTCTCTTTCTCATCCCTTCTTCCTTTCTAAAATCAATTAAAAATATCCTATCTAATAAAAGAGTAACATGCAAATGTGACCGTACTTTGGCTCCTGATTGGCTATGCTACCAGCCAATCAGGAGCGGGGGGCGTGATGGGGGTGTGGCCACAGCTTGCCTGGACTCCAGTGAACACTTCCCTTCACGAATGCTTTGCTTCACACATTCGCCTCAAGTGTTTCACCTGTGGGAAACACTTCGCTTCACACCAGCGCAGGCGGGGAGCGCAGGCGGGGAGCGCAGGCGGGGAATGCAGCGCTTCATGCCAGTGCCAGCTGGGAACACTTTGCTTCACGCTGGCGGGGGCGGGGAACGAAGCAGGGACCACGCCTCTGCACAGGGTGTTTTCCAGGGCCTAGCGAGCCAGTGGGAGAGGCTCGGTCCTTGAGGTGTCCGTGGTTCGGGGAGGGCTGGGCCAGGACAATACCATAGTTTCAAAGAAAGTTGTTTCCCACTGATGAGTATCTTAAAAAAAAAAAGTAAATATTCAGCCATTGTCACACCTTGAAAAGTTAAGGTAATTCCTTAACATCACCTAATATCCGCTGTATGTTCTAATGTCTTTGTTTCAAAGATACCTTTTACCTTTGGTTTGTCCCCTCCGGAGGCTGCCCAAGGTCTTATTTCAGCCCTGATGTTGGGCTGCTTCCCCCGCCCATAAGTTCCCAGTGCACTTCCAGCCAGAGTTAAAGGGGGCTTCTTCTGCTTTTAAGTCATGGCCACATCCAGTGCCTGCCAGCACTACTCCTTAGGTCCGGGGTGCTGGGAGCTGAAGTAGAGAGGCTGTGAGGCCCAGCTTACCCAGGATGCTGGCCCCCATTACCCCCTCCCAATTATCCTGACCCAGCCTTCCCTATGCATACCTGCTCTCTGAGAACTTGAGGTGGTCGTGGCGGGGGGTGTGGCCACAGTGCCTGGGGGCAGGAGGCCTACACCCTCCCTCAATCCAGAGGGGCTTGACAGGGGACCACAGGCCACACCCCCCACCCGGCAGGGCTTGACAGGGAACCTCAAGGTGTGCTTCCCGCCCTGGTGCTGGGCTAGGGTACTTCATGCTGCTTCCCCCACCCCAGCTCCAGGCTGGGGGACCTCAGGCCATGCCTCCCACCTGGTGCTGGGCCAGGGGACCTGAGGACACACCCTGCCCTGGGTGGCTTGACAAGAGTGGGACTGGCAGGGTCTGGATCTACCCCAATGTGTGGGGAGAGGGCGGCTGGGTCTGGGTCTCACGTGATTTTGAGGCACATGTGGTGAGTGGGGACTTGACTCTGGGCCCCGTGGTGCGCCCCAGACTCTGACAGGAGGAAGGTTTTCATATACATTTTACTAATTTTCTTTAGATTCTGATACTTCTATTATAGAGAAAGAGCAAATAGCAACATTAAATTATTTCCTCTAATTAATACCCTTTTATTGTGCATGAATTTCGTGCACTGGGCCACTAGTTATAAATAATGGCCTTGTCATCAAAAGGAGACTAATAACGTGATTCAGATACATGACAACTCAATGCAGCATGTGCTTCTAGGCTGAATCCTCTAATGGAGGTTTCCAAAAAAAGCCACAAAGGGCCTTACTTGATAAATTGAAAAAAATAGACTATAAATGAGAGATTAAGTTACAGTTTTAGGCCAAATGTTCAATTACTCAATAGCTGTACCTTATGTAAGAGAATCTTTTTCTTTAAAACTATACAATGAAATATTGAAAGAGGAAGTTCAGGAATGCATGCATATTTTTCATATCGTATCTAATAAAAGAATAATATGCAAATTGACTATATCTCCAATCAAGCCATGCCCACAGCCACGCCCATCAGCCAATCAGGAGCATATTATGCAAATAAAACCCAACAAAGATGGCTGCGGCCACGGAGAACAGGAGGGAGGCTTGGGTTTCCCTGGCATTGGAGGAAGCCAAGCTTTCCACCTGCCCTTGCCAGCCTAGGCCTCCACTCAATGCTACAAAGTTTCAATTACGGAAGACTAGAGGCCCAGTGCTAGAAATTAATACATGGGGGAGAAGAAGTGTCCCTCTATCCAACCTGCACCCTCTGTAATCTGGGACCCCTCGAGGGATGTCCGACTGCCCGTTTAGGCCCAATGCCGGTAGGATCGGGCCTAAACGGGCAGTCGGACATCCCTCTCACAATCCAGGACTGCTGACTCCAAACTGCTCACCTGCCTGCCTTCCTGATTGTCCCTAACTGCTTCTGCCTGCCAGCCTGATCACCCCCTAACCACTACCCTGCCGGCCTAATTGATGTCTAACTGCTCCCCTGCCAGCCTGTTTGCTCCCAATTTCCCCCCTCTGCCGGCCTGGTCACCCCTAACTGCTCTCCCCTACAGGTTTGATCACCACCAACTGCCCTCCCTCGCAGGCCTGTTCTCTCCTAGCTGCTCTCCCCTGTTGGCCTGATTGCCCACAACTGCCCTCTCTTGCAGGCCTGGAATCTCCCAACTGCCCCCCCCCCTGCTGGCCATCTTATGGTGGCCATTTTGTGTCCACATGGGTGCAGGATCTTTGACCTTGTGGGGGCAGCCCTCTTGTGTGTTATCGTTGGGGTCAATCTGCAAATTACTCTTTTTTTCTAGTGGCATGGTGCACGAAATTCGTGCACATTAATAGGATATTAATTAGCGGAAATAATTTAATATTGCTATTTGCTCTTTCTCTACAATAGAAGTATCAGAGATTAAAGAAAATTAGTAAAATGTATATGAAAGCCTTCCTCCTGTCAGAGTCTGGGGTGCACCACGGGGCCCAGAGTCAAGTCCCCACTCACTCACATGTGCCTCAAAATCACTTGAGACCCAGACTCAGCTGCCCCCCCACCACTGCATTGGGGTAGATCCAGACCCCACCAGTCTCATTCTAGTCAAGTCACCCAGGGCAGGGTGTGTCCTCAGGTTCCCTGGCCCAGCACCAGGATGAGGGGTATGACCTGAGGTCCCCCATCAAGTCCCACCAGATGGGAGACACAACCTGAGATCCCCTGTCAAGCCCTGCTGGGTAGGGGACATGGCCTGAGGTCCCCTGTCAAGCCCCACCAGGCAGAGGAGCACAGCCTCAAGTTCCCCAGCTCAGCACCAGGAGGGAGGCGCAGCCTCAGGTCCCCCATCAATCCTCACTGGCACAAGGGCACAGGCTCAGGTCCCCTGTGAAGCCCCGCTGGGTGCGGGGCACAGCCTGAGGTCCCCTGTCAAGCCCAGCCAGGCAGGAGGGACACAGCCTTAGGACTCCTGGCCTGGTGCTGGGGCGGAGGGTATGGTCTGAGGTCCCCCAGCCTGGTTCCAGGATGGGGGGTGGCTCAAGGTCCCAACAAGCCCTGCCAGGTGGGGGCGCAGCCTGAGTTCCCGTCAAGCCCTGGTGGGTGGAGAGAACAGTCTGAGGTCCCCTAACCCAGCAACAGGATGGGAGGCACACCTTGAGGCTTCCTATCAAGCCCTGCCAGGTGGGGGGCGTAGCCTGTGGTCCCCTGTCAAGCCCCTCTAGATTGGGGGAAGGTGTAGGCCTCTCTTCCCTCATGCTGTGGCCACACCCCCGGCCAGCCTCCCATCCAGCTCCCAGGACCACCTCACGCTCTCCGTGAGCAGGTATGCATAGGGAAGGCTGGGCCAGGATAATTGGGAGGGGGTGATGGGAGCCAACATCCTGGGTGAGCTGGGCCTCACAGCCTCTCTGCTTTAGCTCCCAGCACCCCGGACCTAAGGAGTAGTGTGCTTTCACAGGGGCCTGGTAGGCACTGGATATGGCGATGCCTTAAAAGCAGAAAAAGCCCCCTTTAACTCTGGCTGGAAGTGCATTGGGAACTTATGGGCGGGGGAAGCAGCCCAACATCAGGGCTGAAATAAGATATGTACATTCCCACAGTCAATTTCAAAACATTTTCATGACTTCAAAAAGAAAACTTATCTTTAGTTATCATCTCTTTCCTCCCCTTTCTTCTCCCACCCCCAATCTTAAGCAACCACTAATATATTTTTTATTTCTGTAGTTCTGTTTTGAACATTTCATATGAATGGAATCACATGTGATCATTTGTGACTGGCTTTGTTCACTGAGCATGCTTTCACGGTTCATCCATGTTATAGCATGTTTCCACCTTTTGGGTATTATGGATACTGGATACTACTGCTGTGATCATTAGTTTACAAGTTTGGTATGGACACGTTTTTTCAGTACTCATGAGTGTTTAGAGGTAGAGTTGCTGAATCATATGGAAACTCTCTGACATTTTGAGGAAGGGCCAAACTATTTATCAACATAGCTGAACCATTTTTCATTCCACTGGCTATATGTGAGGGTTCGACCTTCTCCACATTCTCAGAAAGACTTACCTTTTTGCTTCTAGCCATTTTTTTGTGTCTGTTGCTGTCTCATTGTGCTTGTGATTTGCTTTTTTTTCTGATGGCTGCCTCCGGAGGGGGCAAACCAAGAGTAAAAGGCATCTTTGAAACAAAGACATTTGAATGTACAGTGGATATTAGGTGATATGAAGGAATTACCTTAACTTTTCAAGGTGTGACAATGGCTGAATATTTACTTCTTTTTTAAAGATACTCATCAGAGGATATTTAAGTGGGAAACAACTTTCTTTGAAAGTATGGTGGTGTTCTGGCCCAGCCCTCCCCACACCACGGATGCCTCAAGGACCGAGCCTCTCCTGCTGGCTCCTTAGGTCCCCGAAAACACCCTGTGCAGAGGGAGGTCCCTGCTTCATTCCCCACTCCCACCAGCGTGAAGCACTTCGTTCCCAGCTGGCGCTGGAGTGAAGGGCTTCATTCCCCGCCTGCGCTGGTGTGAAGCGAATTGTTCTCCACAGGTGTGAAGCACTTGAGGAGCTGGGGTGAAGCAAAGTGTTCTTGAAGGGAAGTGTTCACTGGCTTCCAGGCAAGCCGTGGCCAAGCCCCCAGTCACCCCCCTCCCGTTCCTGATTGGCTGGTAGCATAGCCAATCAGGAGCCAAGGTATGGTCACATTTGCATGTTACTCTTTTATTAGATAGGATTAGGTAGAATAGAGGCCTGGTGCATGGTTGGGGGCTAGCTGGTTTGCCCTTAACAGTATCCTGGATCAGGGTGGGGGTTCCTTTGGGGAGTGGGGTGGCCAGGGTGGGGGTTCCTTTGGGGAGTGGGGTGGCCTGGGCAAGGAGCCTATGGTGGTTTGCAGGCCGGCCATGCCCCCCAGAGACCCAAGCGGAGGCTTGGGATCTGTGATTAATTTATGTTCTACAATTGAAACTTTGTAACCTAGAACCTAGCTAAGCCTTCTGCTTGCTCTGTGGTGACAGCCATTTCTGTTTGAAACTTTGTAGCCTAGAGTGGAGGCCTAGGCTAGGGCTGCAGAAGTTTGGCTTCTTCTATCACCTGGGAAACCCTAGCCTCTTCTCTCTCCAGCTCCTTGCCTACCACCATTTCTTTTGGGATTATGTATCTTCTATAATTGAAACTTTGTAGCATTGAGTGGAGGCCTAAGCCGGCAAGGGCAGGTGGAAAGCTTGGCTTCCTCCAATGCTGGGGAAACCCATGCCTCCCTCCTGCTCTCAGTGGCCTCAGCCATCTTGCTTAGGGTTTATTTGCATAATTTGCTCCTGATTGGCTGGTGAGCATGACTGTGGGTGTGGCTTGATTGGAGGTATGGTCAATTTGCATATTACTCTTTTATTAGATAGGACTAGAGGCCCAATGCATGAAATTCATCCATGAGTAGGGACCCCAGGCCTGGCCAGTGATCATGGCCATCTGTGGGCTGCCTGGCAGGTGGGGTGATCAAGGGGCCCCCCCATTGGCACCCACCTTGGCTGGTAACCTTTTGCCATCTGCTGGCTGCCCCCATCCCCTGATTGCTACCTCTGCTGCTGCTGGTTACCTCTCTCTCAGGGGGCAGACACTCAAAGCAGGAGCTACCCTCAACCAGGGACAGCTCCTGTGTTGAGCGTCTGCCTCGTTGGTGGTCAGTATGTGTCATAGTGACTGGTGGTACTGCTGGTTATTGCACCATTCAGTTAATTTGCATATTAGCCTTTTATCATATAGAACTAGAGGTCCAGTGCACAAAATTCGTGCAGTGGTGGGGGGTGTTTCTCAGCCCAGCCTTCACCCTCTCCAATCTAGGACCCCTCTCACAATCCAGGACTGCTGGCTCCCAAATTCTTGCCTGCCTGCCTTCCTGATTTCCCTTAACCACTTCTGTCTGCCAGCCCGATCACCCCCTAACCACTCCCCTGACCGCCTTATTGATGCTTAACTGCACCTCTGGTAGCTTGTTTGTTCCTGTCCTCCCCTGTAGGCCTGGTGTCTCACCTCTATCCTCCAATTGCTGTCTTCTTCAGGCCTGTGTCCTCCCCAACTTCCCTTTCCTGCAGGCCCAGTCACCCCCAACTCCCTCCTCTGCCAGCCTGGTCACCCCTAACTGCCTTCCCCTGCAGGCTTTATCACCCCCAACTGCCCTTCCTTGCAGGCCTGGTCCCTCCCAACTGCCCTCCCCTGCTGGCCATCTTGTGGTGGCCATCTTGTGTCCACGGGGGACAGCCATTTTTGTGTTGGAGTGATGGTCAATTTGCATATTACTCTTATTAGATAGGATAATTTACATACCATACAATTCACCCGTTTAAAGTGTATAATTTTATGATTTTAGTATTTTCAGATATGTACATTCCCACAGTCAATTTCAAAACATTTTCATGACTTCAAAAAGAAAACTTATCTTTAGTTATCATCTCTTTCCTCCCCTTTCTTCTCCCACCCCCAATCTTAAGTAACCACTAATATATTTTTTTTATTTCTGTAGTTCTGTTTTGAACATTTCATATGAATGGAATCACATGTGATCATTTGTGACTGGCTTTGTTCACTGAGCATGCTTTCATGGTTCATCCATGTTATAGCATGTTTCCACCTTTTGGGTATTATGGATACTGGATACTACTGCTGTGAGCATTCGTTTACAAGTTTGGTATGGACACGTTTTTTCAGTACTCATGAGTGTTTAGAGGTAGAGTTGCTGGATCATATGGAAACTCTCTGACATTTTGAGGAAGGGCCAAACTATTTATCAACATAGCTGAACCATTTTTCATTCCACTGGCTATATATGAGGGTTCAACCTTCTCCACATTCTCAGAAAGACTTACCTTTTTGCTTCTAGCCATTTTTTTGTGTCTGTTGCTGTCTCATTGTGCTTGTGATTTGCTTTTTCTCCTGATGGCTAGTGATATTGAGCATCTTTTCATCTAGCATTTTACTTTTAATGACTTTTTTTTTAAAGAAAGAGATAAACAAGTCTTTATCTGATCTGCATTTGTCATTTTCATGCATAACAGGAAAAAATTTTTCTAAATATTTGAAAACAGAGTGTTGTTTTTAAGTGTTTTGTTGAAAAGTCCCCATCTCATGGCTTCTTGCTCTGTGGCCAGCACATCTGTTGAGCAAGTGGAGATGGCTTCAGTTTGAGGAAAGTGAGATTTGCCATGGATTTGAGCTTTATAGAGAGAATAGACAAAGGAAATATGGGACTAAGCTCCATATTTTTGTTCACATGCAAGTATGGGATCATTATTTGTGGAATGAATGATTTCCAGATATTTCCATGGCACCAGTACAATCCATTGTGAGATTTACTAGCAATCCAGTAGTGATCAGTTACTTACAGGAAGACACTTCAGGAAAAACACAGAGTTAAAATTTTGCCAAACAGGAAGTATTCAAGGGGCCTGAAAGGGGCCCATCGTCGTGAAACTTTTAAAATGTTAGTCACCAGATAGACTGTCAATTCTACCTTAGTACAGGAGGAAGCCAAGAGCTTTGCGGATTGGCAATGAGTGAATAGAAACATGAATGACCTGGAATTAAAAATAATAATAATATGGGCATCTATGCTGGAAGGATAGGGGATGAGGCCAAAGGTCAGACTATATTATTCCTGAGGCAGAGATGTTCCTGGTAATAAGATCTGCAGTGTGGCAGTAAAGGATCCTAAAATGAGATGGTATAGGACCTGGGAGGCTGGGTTATTAGCTGCTTGTTCATGTGGATGTTAGAGCCCTCTGCTGCCTGCTCACCTCTTCACATTCCCTGCCTTGGGCTCCATTCCACCTTTAGTTCCTTTTTGTTTTGCATTTTTCTGTGATCCCTAGCTTCAGGCATTGTGCTGCCAATGTCATAACTCTGGGCAATATACTAGTGTGGTAGTGAGAGGGGCTTTGTTATTTTTGTTTTGTTTTTTTCTCTTTCCACTCAGGATTCACAAGACTTACTGGAAAAGCTACCTGAAGTGCTCACGAGAATGCTCATTCAATTTTTGTGTTTCAGTCTGTACAAGTGGATTTGCCTTCCCTCCAGACCATCATAATAAGGGTGGATGTGTGTGCACATTCAGCAGGAGAAAGAAAACACCCACCCCGAACACTCCCTTTTAGGGTTCATCCACCTGTGGGATCCTCTGATCACTGACTTCTAAATGATTAAGCTACTGTCTCCTCTTCACTGATACTTTCTGAAAAAATATCCCCATCCTTGATCTTCCGATGTGGAAGGCCTGTCTTCCCTACTGCCTTGGAGGACATAAAGCATTCTCTGAAGGGGAAGGGGTGGGCTGTTACCATAGTCATTAAGTTATGTGGTAGGAGACAGAGCCCATCTCTTCAAACCTCACCAGGGAGGAAGTGGGCTTTGGGGGAGGGCACATGATATTTATTTCTCAACAACTCCAGGGAATGGTCACTTTTGGAAGCCAAAGGAAGCAATCTGTAGGAGCAGAACTTACTCCTTTCCTTCTCTAAGCACAACCCCTGAGAAACCCTAAACCCATGACCTCAACTCAGGACACAGCGAAGACATCACAATTATAGAAACATTTATTTAGGCAAGTCAATATTCCCCTCGAGGAAGGAATTATTTGGGGGCCTGAAAAGTGTTCCCCTGGAAATTCTGGAGAAGCATTGTATGTCTGAATCGTGGAGGCTGATCTCTCGATGCAGTGCCTCCAGCAGTGGTGAGAACAGCAGGAGGCCCCTTGGCAGTTTGAGGCCTGCAGGTGGGGCTTGGATGGGGCACAGTCCCCTTGAGGGGCACAGATTGAGGGTGCTTCTGAATTTGCTGGCCCTTTAATGTCACAATGCTTTGGGGGTATCTGTCCTCATTTTTGGTTTGTCTACTACAGGTAGAGTCCTGGCCAGCCAAGATAGCTGCATGGTGGCCGGACATGGCATTTGCCACTTCATAGGAGGGAGTTTTGCAGTGGAAAGGACGGCCCTTGACTGGCTCTACCTGGATCTGCACTGTTCCCTTCTGCACAGGTTTCCCAGACTGCACTGCAGAGGGAAGAGGTTCTTGAGGGCAGTTGGTAACTCCTGCATGTTGGCGCCCCCATTTCTCTTCTTGGAACTTTCCAATGTCTGACATGACTCTGTGGACTTGTGTTGTCCCAGTAAAGGCAGCTCTGTTTTTTATTGAGCTTCTGCTCTGTGCAGAATACATGGTGCTTCCCTTTTCCTGTGGGATTTCTTGCATTTTGCAGTTTATTCTAGGATGAATCCGTCTAATAAAGTTCTTCATTTTACTTACAAAAAGGCTTTCACGTAGAGCCTGTCCCGTCTGAGGTAGGGTCTGGTGATATTTTCTCCCAAACATCTCCTCTAAGGCTATGATCTCAGAAAGAAATCTCTTCCCTACAGGTTTGGAGGTTCCCAGCTGTGCATCTCCTGCACCCAGCTCTTCATATGTGGGGTCTGTAGGCTTTGGGGAAGAGTCCATGATATCTTCCTTTACATCTGGTGAGACATTCTGATCCTGGCAGGACCTTAACATGTGCTTAGGAAGCCATGGTTCCTGTTGCTGCTCCATCCTTACTCCGCTGTCCTCAGACTGGACATGCAGCACCTGGGGAACTTCCATGTCTACAGTGGAGACATCCTCAGCAGGAGTAGGGGCAGCTTTGAAAGTCAAGCTGTCTGAATCATGGGATATATTCGTGGGTTGGCCTTGGGCCAGACTATACTTCTTCTGTAACGTCAACTTTAATTCAGTCATTATTTGGGTTTGAAGTTCTGATAAGTCAGGAGCTTGAACTGATAATTTAGATAGTGGGTTTCTAGTAGTCACAGTAATTTCTCTGTTCCTCTTTTGGGAGATTTCTGGCTTGCTGGTTGGCAAGACGCCACTAGTTTTGGGTTGAAGAAAATTGAGCCCCTCATCCCTGACTATCTCCCTGGACACGCTATGTATAAAATCAAGTTCTGATTTCTCCCCATTTGCACCTTGTCGTATTTCTGCTCTGTCATTAGAATTCATACTGTTATTACTGGTCTGTGGGGTCCCCACTCGCCTTGTAGGCATCTTTGGGGGTTGAATGTTAGCTATCAGAGAATGTCTCTGACTTTTTTTGTCACTGTTGATATTTGTGATAGGCAGTTTGGCCTTTAAAATTTTTTGGATTTCCTCTGAGACTATGTGTTGGATATTAGTGGATTTATGTCCTTTTTTGTCCACAAGTGAAGTGGCAGGGAGAGGAAAATTCAGGTAGTCAGCTGCATTTTCTGTTCCCACTTTGTCCCCAAGAAGGGATTCAGAGCTTTCTTTCAGGGGCATAAAGGCCCCAGATTTGGTGTTTGCCTCGGGAATCAGTTTGGTTGAGGAAGAAGAGTTGGGATCGGTCAAGGAATGGGATGTAGTATCTTGCAATTCGAAGTGCTCTTTGGATTTAAGGACTTTAGTGGGAAGGCCTGTCATCCTCATCTGAAACTTGGGAATGTAGGGTTTCTGCATCTGCTGTGCACCACATTCAATCAAGGGGAGCTCCTGGGATGTGTCCAGGCTGTAGTTCTTACCATCTGATGGCAAACTTCTTTGTTCTAATTTGGTGTGGGATTTTATAGAAGAAATCTGATTGATAGAATGCTGTGAACTATGCACAGTCCCAAGCAGCTGGCTTTCACTGATTTTCTCAACTTTTTTGCTCACATGTATTTTCTGGACATTTTCCAGTTGTCTCTGAGTTACACTATGTCCTGAAACCATTGAGTTTTCTCTTGACAGACTCATGTCAGAGCCACTTCCCATATCCTTATTGGAAGAGGTCTTTGAATCACTCAACAGATGAACTTTTGGATAATTTGCTGGGCTGTGTCCCTCATTCTTGCCTTCATTCTCCTCTAATTGAAACCTTTCTGAGCTCTTCTCATAGAAGCTACCTGGTTGGCTCAATCCAACATTTGGATTTTTACTAATCTGGTCCTTACCCACTGACACCCAGGAGAGGCCAGAACTGCTCTTTGACTCAGGTATGTCTGAGCGATTGTTCTGAAGCCATGGGGCAGAATCTACATCCAGAGACAGAGGCCTCCTCTGAGACAGAGACCTATTGATCATGTAGGGCTGGCCCTTGTGGTGTTGTATGAGCCTCTCTCTAAGGTGACTCTCAAATTTTTCTTGAAATTCACTGCTGAGAGGAAACTCTACAGGATCGATGGAGATTGCAACATGGGCCTTAGAAGTTTGAACCACAGAGGTTAAACCCCATAAACTTTCCTGTTCCTTTTGCAACATATTGCATTCCATGTATTCAGTTTTAGATGAGGCAAGACATTCTGATTCATTCTTGGGTCTGTTCTGGGTAATGGGACTGGATGGTAGGATAGGGTGTGGGGATTGAAGGTGGGTCTGGGGCTGGGTCTGAGTGAGATGTAAGTGCTGGGACTGAGGCAGGGTTTGAGGCAATGGTTGAGGTTGGACCTCAGGCAAAGATGGAGATAGCAAATAAGGAGGTCCTGGGGGTTCTTTGTCTGTGAAAGCATTTGAGATGCTATTGAAGAAGATTAAATAGTCACCTGGGGCACGGACAGCAGAGGACAAGGACTCGCTGTGCAGAGAAGGAAGACCCCAGAAAAGTTGTTTTAAATTGTCCTTCCAAGTATTAGGATGTAAGTACTCCTGGGCCGATTCAGGCTCATCAGGGTTGAGAAATAAGAGGTGTTTCTGATCTATAAGTTTGGCCGCAGGGTCTGCCCCAAAAGAGATCTTTGTAGAATGCAGGGCAAGAAACCCTTCCTGGAAATCATATTGTGTCAAGGTCGAAGAGAACAAGTCTTTGGGTTGGGTTGAGGAATGGCACACTGGCTCTGGAGGCAGAGTTTGACCCGGTGGTGAGGGTGAGAGAAGACTACTCAAGGTGGTCGTTGAGTTTAAGGGGAGACCTGAGGGGGTTGGTGGGGAAGGCTTAGGCAGAGGAGTTGGTATGAGTTCTCCTGTAGGGACTCCTGGGAAAGCAGATGACTGATTGAATGATGGCTCAGTCAAAGGAGCTGTCACAGGAGGTGTGGAAGCCACAGGAGACACAGAGGGAGTAGAATCTTCCAGAGCCTTTGAGAAAAGCCGATTGATTTCAGCAGTTGCATTGTTACATGTGTCACAGGAGGGGTCTGGACATAAAAGTTGACGAAAATGAACGGTATCATAATTCCGTCCCAGGGGGCTGCAGGAGACAGGAAATAAAAAGATGCAGCCAGGACCAGAACAAGGAAAGGAGGGCCTGGTGAGGGTGGGGCCACCTGAAGCCTGCTGCCCCTTCATATTACTTCACATCTATGACTTCATAATGCACTCAATTGCACTCATCCCAAGCATTCACTCACATTCCTGTTCCTATGGCAATGATGAATCCCTGAATCTACTGAATCCCTGGAATTGCTAGAGACAGACCAGGAAAAATGGGGAAAGACTAGTCACCTTTTCAGGAAAGAAATCAGCTCCTTTTCCTCCTTCTTGCTGTGATGATATCTCAAACCTAGGAACCAGAAGAGTGAATTACATGAAATGAAGGTAGACGCATAGACATTACACAGGAGTCCCTTTATGGAGACTATTGGGATAACACTCAAGAATTAGTAAATGAAGTCAAATGATCAATGATAATATGAATAAGATCCCTATGTGTGTGTTGCTTAATTGATAAAATACTTTTGTACACGTTATTGCATTTGATGCTCAAAACCACTTTGTGAAGCGAAGGGGCCATGGTCACAACAAAGAAGAACCTGATCATCCTGAAGTCAAAGCACTTTCTCAAAGTCAGGAGACAGAAGTTCTGATTCTCAGCATCTATTGTACAATACCCATGGCCCAGGTGCTTCACTGCTTCTTGCCCAGAAACAACAGAGCAGGGAATCTGAGCAGTATCTCAGGCTCTGTCTTTCCAGGAGCCTCTCCTCTGAAGTCTCTGTTTCCTGGCAGGAGCTGTATCTACCAACTGACAGAGATCATGGACCTGTTACCTCATGGAAAAGAGAGAGGAAGGGTCACCATTTGGGAGCTCAGGTGGAATAGGCAGAACCTTACCTTTGCATGTCCCACCTTTCCTTCTCCTCCTGGCTCTGCACCGATGCTGAGAATAAAAAGAAAAAAATGGGTGATTGGGACTCATTTCTCTCCTTCTAGGAAACTTAGACATATACTACCTAAGACTAATGTCTCTCTGAGCCAACCAAATACATTTTAACTAATAGAACTTTGTGTCCCTTTTACCATTTTTAAAGCTTTAACAATTTTTAAATATATTTTATTGACTTTTTTACAGAGAGGAAGGGAGAGAGATAGTTAGAAACATCAATGAGAGAGAAACATCGTTCAGCTGCCTCCTGCACACCTCCCACTAGGGATGTGCCTGCCACCAAGGTACTTGCCATTGACCAGAATCAAAGCTGGGACCTTTCAGTCGGCAGGCTAACACTCTATCCACTGAGCCAAATTGGTTACGGCTAAAATGCTTTTAATTTTTCCTTTTTTAAAATCTCAAAGAAAGACTTTGTTTATGGGGTTCACACTTGGTTTTCTCAGAGGTCCTCTGCTCAAGGTCAGCGTGTAATCTGAGGCCTACAGTCCATCTCTGTCCCCTCAGATAGGACCTAGTAACTTAATGGTGCTCAGGCTGCAGCCTGTGCTCACTTAGAAGCTCTCAGAAGCTCAGCACTGCTCTGCTTATCTGCTCAACACCAAGGCTTGGTTAAGTGATGTCTGACAGAGCAGTATGACTCAGGATGAAGTTCTGGTTAACTCTGATGTCCTATGGAGACTCCCAAGTCTCTAAATAACTCAATATAGAACTAGGGAATCACTGTTTTTGGAGCCAGAAACATATCACCACACCCAGATGGTTTGCGAGCTTCATATGGAAGCCTGAGTCCTCCCTGAACCCCTAAACTGCCCGGTCTTTTCCCTTAGAAGAGTGATGTTCTATTCTCTCCTCAGACATCCCAACTTTGGTGTCTCTCTGACTCAACCAAACTCATTTAGAAATGTGGGAATCGAAATGGCAACAGCAATAAAGAACTCTTTTAGGGCTCACCCACTCAAGGTTCCTTACCTTTTGAATATGTTCATTTTCCTGGTATTTTGGGGTTGATGGCATTCCCACGAAGAAAATGAATAATAAGAAGAAGAACACGCTCAACACCATGATGGAAATTTGGTTGAGGTTATTATATAAAAATTCTGAGCTGAAGCTCAGATAAAGCTGTAGAAGGCTATTCAGAAATAGACTGAGTCCCATTTTCCAAATCGCAATGCTGCACGAAGCAACTGAGCTCTGAGAGCTGAGATGCTTGACTTTATAGCCAGGCCTGCATCACAAAGCATTGTGGACTCACAAAGGGTTTATGAGAGTGGGAGCAGGTACAGCTTCAAGAGGGTGTGTCCACAGCCCCTCCCTCCAACATGCCCAGCACATACCCTTTACCTCTCTTGGGCCTCTAGGTCCTGCTCCCCTACTTTCCTATCCTGTTTTCTAATTTGCCTTTTAACATAGCATATATTTACCTTAATGAATGCTCTGTTTGTTTTATCTGAAACCCCGATATTAGCTGGGTCATCCTTTAATGTTTGAAAACTTAGACTTTGATGTCACCACTACCTTGCAAGTCTGACATACTCCCTGGAAATTTTACTTGTGCCCAAACATTTACAGTGAGGGTTTTTTATGTCCACAAATCCAACTTACACAAAGCCAGGTATAGAACTAAAAGGTCTTTTAGACTTCATTAGTTTTGTGAATGTTAAATAAAATTTGGGTGGGGGGGGGGGGTTTCACTAAGTTACAAATGAATAATAAAGTCTAAAATATCATCTCCTTCCTCCCACACAGGAATACATCTCACATATTTCACAGATATCCAACCCCTAAGTTCTGTTATAAAGCTCTCCACAGGACATTTCAGGCAGTCATGGAGCTGGCCAAGTTGGTATGTGGCAGAATGTGATACCCTTACAACCTCATGACAGCTTCTCAGTTGCGGTGCATCCCCACACAGAAGTCCAGTCCCAGATTTCAGACTGCACTTGGTTATATTGACTACAAGGAGGAGTGTTTGCCAGAATCTCTACTGGAATAACGCGCTGCTATTTGAGGAGGCTTATTGGCTGTAAGTCATTAGTTTAGGACTAATATGTTTTCAGTTTTCCAGGAACAATTCTCAGTGCTCTCTCACTCCCATCCTTGTTACTATCGCTGGGTTGAGCCACATGCATACAGTTGTTTTCAGGGTCCCCAAAAGGCAACTGGTTCAAAATAAAAACATGTAGCCTCTCAGGGCTGTCAGCACTACCACTTACTTAGAGGTAGACAGAGCAAGCTTGCCTTGTACTCATGTTGAGTCTCACTGAAGTCTCACCATCATGGATCCAGATAAATTCTGTGCATGGGGCTTCCAAAGTGCTATTTGTGAAGGGAAGGGCAGATACTCACATTGCACGCATCCCCTCTGCTCCATTGCCTCCATAAACTTCACTTACAAACCCGAGTTTTAAGGTAAAATTATTAAGAATCTTAAAATGGTGGCAGTGCAGCATTAAACCCAGCACTGAGTGCTCCTAAGAGTGTCCCCTGAGTGACAGCATATCCTGTGACCTTCCTTACCTCAGTTTACATTCTGATCTTCCCTCCCCCCCCTCCTTTCTTCCCTTCCACGCTCTCTAAAAAGCAATAGAAAAAGTATCCTTGGATGAGATTAACAACAACAACAACAAAAAACTAACCTAGATCTTTATTGCTTGTGATATGAGAATATGGATAAACTATTTGAGGATAAGTCTTTAAATATTCTTTATGATATTTTTTTAATTTTTTTATTGTTCAGTTTATTAATTACATTGTTTCCCCTTTTTTATCCTCCTATATCTTCCCTCCACCCTGTACCTATCCCACCCTCCACCCTCCCCTCCCCCTCCCCAATGTCCTCTCCCATTGTTGCAAGATTTTTGTCCAATCTCTTGCTGTACTTCCAACAACACTTTTCTCCCCAAGAATTGTCAGTCCATTCCCTCTCTATGTCCATGTTTCTGTTATAGTCACCAGTTTATCTTGTTCATCAGCCTATCAGTTCACTTGATTTTTATGTTCATTTGTTGATAGATGTGTATTTGTTGTTCATAATTTATATTTTTACCTTTTCTTCTTCCTCTTCTTAAAGAATATCTTTCAGCATTTCATATAATACTGGTTTGGTGGTGATGAACTCCTTTAGCTTTTTCTTATCTGCGAAGCACTTTATCTGATCCTCAATTCTGAATGATAGCTTTGCTGGATAGAGTAATCTTGGTTGTAGATTCTTGCTCTTCATTATTTTGAATATTTCTTGCCACTCGCGACTGGCCTGCATCGTTTCTGTTGAGAAATCTTCTGACAATCGTATGGGTGCTCCCCTGTAGGTAACCAACTGTTTTTCTCTTGCTGCTTTTAATATACTCTCTTTATCTTTTGCTCTTGGCATTTTAATTATGATATGTCTTGGTGTGGTTCTCTTTAGATTCCTATATTTTGGGGTTCTGTGTACTTCTTGGGCTTTTAAGTCAGTTTCTTTCACCAGGTGGGGAAAGTTTTCAGTCACTATTTCTTCAAGTAGGTTTTCATTAACTTGCTCTCTCTCTTTTTCTGGCACCCCAATAATTCGGATGTTGGCTTGCTTGAGGTTGTCCCAGAGGCCCCTTATGCTATCTTCAATTATCTGAATTCTTTTTGTTTCTTGCTTTTCCAGCTGAGTGGATTTTGGTTCTTTGTATTTCAAATCTTTGACTTGGTTCTTGTGGCCCTCTGGACTGCTTTTAGGACTTTGTGTAATATTTTTTATTTCAGTCTGTGTATGCTTGATTTCTAGTTGGTCCTTTTTTTAATCTGTGAGGGTCTGGTTCGTATCCTCAGAGGTCTTGTTCATTTCCCTGAGGGTCTCAGTCATTTCCTTGTAAGTATCATTCATCTCCTTGTAATTCTCATTCATTTGCTGGTTGGTCTTGTTTATTTCCTGGTAATTCTCATTAAGTTGATTGGCCTTTTGTAGGAGCCTCTTGAAAAGCCTTATAACTGTGGTTTTGAACTCTATGTCTTGTCGTCTTTTCTCCTCCATTTCTTTCACACCTGATTTATTTCTATGTCTCTGCATGGTGGCTGCTTTATGTGGTGGCTATCCTCAAAGGGACAGTGGCTCAGTCTCCCCAGTTACCTGAGGTGGGTACTCTTACTGCAATCCTTTATGGGTTGTATTCAGTGTTTTTGGATTTAAACCCAGCTTGTTGTTGTTAGCCCTAGAAGGGTTTGACCTCCAGGCCAATTGGTTGTGAAGGGAGACTGTGTTCAGGTTGGATGGACGGAGTCTCTGAGCTGCATGGCAGCGGCAGCGGCAGCTGGGTCCTATGCTGCGCTCGCACACGCGGGTCTCTGTTGGGTGGGGATGGCTGCAGACTCCTCCAAGAGAAAGCCGCTAGTCTCTTCCCCTTGCCAGACAACTCTGCCTTTCCCCAAATGTGCCTGCACACCAAAAGTCTGGCCCAGGGCTGTAAAATAGATGGTTTCCGGCACCAGGAGACAAGTTTCCAGGGGGCAAGTCGCGGGTTTGCGCGACCCTTGGGACTAGGAGCCTCTGCCGCGCCCCGCTTCCAGGGTGTGTCCCCTGGACCTCGGACCTCGCCCGGTTCTGGGTTCTGGGGAATCTGTGCAGGGGGACTTCTCGTATCCCAGATCTCGGACCTCGCCTGGCTCGGGAAATCTGGGCAGTGGGACGCCTCCGCCCTTCCCCGTCAGAGAAATCCGGCCGGTTGCTGCTCCAGCCCCAGCCCGCGCGCGCGACCAGGGCAGCTCCTAACCTGTTTCCGTCTGAAAGGCTGCGCTCCCGCCGGTCCTGAATCTGTGTCCCACCTCTGCTCCTATTAGTGGAGTTTACATTCAGCCAGCTTTCTGGCGATTCTGGGTGCTTGTCTGTTCTGCTGTTATGTTGTAGTTCTTAAATCGTTGCACGGGGCAGAACAATAGGTGTTTGCTTATGCTGCCATCTTGGTGTTCCTCCGAAAGAGTCTTTATGGTATTTTAAATAGTCATTTTGTGGATAATTTATGGAACATTTCCATAAATGTTCTCTGCAAGTAAAATAATTTGATATACTATATTATTCAAATATCCTGATATTCTCTATATATTTACATATATGATTTACCATGAGTTGATGTTATGTAAAAAATTTGCTTTCACTTGTGTTTCTATTTATTTCTCCTTGCTTAAAGTTTCAATACTACTATACTATTAATTCTGATTTTATCAATATAAACAGTACTTATACCTGGGTTTGAACTTTTTTGCTTTAACTTCACTTTGATTACAATATATGTTTGTTTGAATATAGATTTCTGCTAATGAAAAACTGTCCTATATAATTTTAATATCCTAGCTAATAAAAAATTAATATGCAAATTGACCGTGCCTTTGCTACACCCAATAAGCCACACCCACAAACCAATTGCAGGGCGATGGCCGGGTCCCCAGTGGGTGGGGCCAGGCAAAGATGGCAGGTCCCAATTGATCACAGCAGCACGGTGGCCGGCCTACAGCAAGGTCCGGAAAAGGCCTCTCCCCACATGATGTTGCCCGCAGAGTCCTGGCGTTGATTGGGACCAGGCAGGCGATATGGACAGCACCTGATGCCCCCCGTGGAGTCTAGGTGGCAATTGGAACAGGGCAGTTCCAGCAGATAGTGCCTAACACTGCCCACAGGGTCCAGGCAGCGATTGGGACTGGGCAATTCCAGCAGGCAGATTCTGAAGCTGTCCAAAGGGTCCAGGTGGCAATCAGGACTGAGCAGTTCCAGCAGGCAGCTCCTGATGTTGCCCTCGGGGGTCCAGGCGATGATTGGGATTGGGCAAGCAGCATGGACAGTGCCTGAAGTCGCTGGGGGGTTCATAGGCAGGGGTGGCCCAGGTTTCTGGGATCACTGTCTGTCCCTGGGCCGCCTGAAGACACTGGTGGAGCAGGCCTGGGTTGAACATTTTAATGAAAATGGGATGCCTGTGTCCCGCCCCACCATGCCCTGACCCTGGAGAGGAGAGGGAAGTGGGTAGTTAGGAGGCACCTGGGCTCCAAAGTGGCTAGAAACAATCTGCAGGCATGCTACCAGGAAGAGGTGCTGAATCATGAGGATGTAGAGGGCTGGCTGATGGAGGTGAGCAAAGGTGCAGACGAGGCGGCTCTTGCAGTCTCTGAGGTGGAAAAGTGCAGTTACAACCTTATGGACAAAATCGCCTTTCTGAATAAGGTGCACGACGAGGAGAATGCCAACCTGCAGGCACAGGTCCAGTATGCTCAGATCTCTGTGGAGATGGACGTGTTCTCCAAGTGCGACCTCTCCGCTATGCTCAAGGAAAACTCGCCCAGTACAAGAAGCTGGCTGCCAAAAACATGCAGAATGCCAAAGAATGGTACAAGAGCCGCTTCATCATGCTGACTGAGAGCTCTGCCAAGAACATCTATGCAGTGCAGGCCAGTGATTGCTCAAGGCCAAGACCCTGAGATGGAAACATGCTAGGGCATGAACGAAGCACTGAGAAAGCAGCTGCGAAAGTTGGAGGATAAACAGAACTCTGATGTTAGTGCTATGCAGGACATGATCAACAAATTAGAAAATGAGTTGAGAACTACAAAGAGTGAAATGACACAGTTTTTAAAAGAATACCAGGACCTCCTCAATGTGAAGATGGTTTTGGACATTGACATTGCAGCTTACAGAAAACTCTTGGAAGGCGAGTAGACCCTGCTCAGTTTCACCAGAGTGGAAGTCATAGCCAGAGGCTACTCCCAGAGTTCCCAGGTCTTTAGTGATCTGCCTATGGTGGTTTACAGACTAGCTTCTATTTGATGTCTGTTTGTTCCTTCCCTTCTTAATACCCCTGCCATGTTCAGGAGGAGCAGATTGAGGTGGAGGAGACCATTGAGGCTGCAAAAGCTGAGGAAACTAAGGATGAACTCCCTTCTGAAGGAGAAGCTGAAGAGGAGAAGGAAGAGGCTGGGGAAGAGGAAGAAGAAGAGGAAGAAGGTGCCAAGAAAGAATTTGAGGATGCAAAAGAGGAAGGAGGTGAAGGTGAAAGAGAAGATGCCCAAGAAGCTGAGGATAAGGTGAAGGAGAAGCTGCCCAAGAAGCTGCCCAAAGAGATGAAGGTGCTGGGGAGGAGCAAGCAACCAAGAAGAAAGATTGGGCCCCCCTTTCCTTAATTATTTCAGGAATAATCTTCCCAATAATCAACCCCATCACCAACCAAGCAGTTGAGTCCCCGATACTATATGAATTAAAGTCAGATGTTAAATGTTATGCTATGACTTTTCTCCTTATACAGAGTGTCAGCTTGCTTTCAGAGTGGCTTCCTGGCTTGCTGCCAGCCTGTGCATGGTCCACACTTATGAGTTCAGGATCTATGACAATGTGAATAATTCAGATGTTTACAATAAAAACACATGAATACTCGAATTCACTAATGTTAATGTTAAAATTCATGGAAAAAATAGTCCTTTGAATCTTTGGTGGTTAGAAATTAAAGACTTCATATCATGTGCAATAAACAGTAAATAAAGTTACACTGAATGGCAAAAAAAAAAAAAATTAGGGGCCAGGAAATGTTCAAATACCTGGGAACCCTTCCCTGATCAGGAAGGGAAGTCACAGAGTGTATATTATTGCTACAAATACTGTATTTCCTACTACTTACAACATATACAATGTAATGTACTAGATGCCTTCCTATCTCATGAAGTACGTAGTCTCATAGGTAATACTGGTAGATATGTTATAGTTATGGCAGTATGTCATATCCTATCTATATTAATAAAAGGGTAATATGCTAATTAGACCATGAGACATTCCAGATTTCCTTCCAGACAAAGCCATGGTGGTGGGGCAGAGGCAGAGGCGGTTACGGGTGATCAGGCCAGGAGGGGAGGGAAGTTGGGGGTGATCCGGCTGGCAGGGGGGTGCAGTTTGGGGCAAGCAGGCCAGCAGGCAGAGTGGTTAGGGGAGATCAAGCAGGCAGGCAAGTGAGCAGTTAGGAGCCAGTAGTCCCAGATTGCGAGGGGATTGTTTGACTGCCAGTTTAGGCCCGATCCCACAGGGGTCCCAGATTAGAGAGTATGCAGGCCAGGTTAAGGGACACACCCTCCTCCACACCCCCGCCCCATGCACAAATTTTGTGCACCAGGCCACTAGTATGTATATATATCATTTATTTTTTACAGAGAGGAAGGGAGAAGGATAGAGAGTTAGAAACATTGATGAGTTAGAAACATCGATCAGCTGCCTCCTGCACGCCCCCCAATATTGGAAGTGCCAATAAGCAAGGTATGTGCCCTTGACCGGAATTGAGCCTGAGACCTTTCAGTCCGCAAACTGGCACTCTATCCACTGAGCTAAACCAGTTAGGGCAGTCCTGTTCATTTTAAATGTTCCTCTGTATGCAACTGATTTTGAAATTTTGTTTTAAAGCCAATTTTTATTACTCAGATAGTGTCTGAATTTTCTCAACCTAGTAATAATTTATTTTATTATTCTCATTTAAAAATTGCTTACTACTGTCTTGCTAGAAAATGCTTTATTTGCTTTTATTATAAAGCATTGGAAGATAAATATTTGGTCTAAGTTGTCATAAATTTGTAGTAATCTAATAATTAAAACATTAGTTTTTCCTCTATAAATATTTGGTCTAATTAAAATGTCTCATTAAGGAAATATTAGGAATGTAGTACTTTTATTATTTTGGTTTCTTATTACTTTTTAATCTTGGGTTATAAGTCACATCAATTTTTACATAATTAATTTTCATACTTTTGAATTTTTATGTATTTTTATAGAAATAATATTTATGACCTTTAGGTTTTCATACATAATTTAATTTTTAAAATTTTAATATAGTTTGGCTCAGCATGTCTGATTCATTTCAGTTTCTTCACTGCCAAATCTGAGAGCAGGAACTGCTTCAGTTTCTCCGCCTGCCCTGTGTCTGTAGTGACAAAGGTATAGAGTATCTTACTTTTCGTCATCTTGACAGATTTAGTGTCCTTGCTCCTGGCTGTGAGCAGGAAGATGTTGATTCCCTGTGTTTTGGGGGGCCTGGCTACTAGGCATGAAAAGTGTGTGGTGGCCAGCACAGCAAGCTTAAAGCAGCAAGGAGGCAGGGGGGAGAGGGGAGCTAATTTTATTTTTTAGTATGACTTATCTATATTTATATTCAGTTCTTACTACCTAATTCAGTTTTTCTTACTTGGATAAGAATACATATGTAATTTTAAATAGGATAAATGCTTGGTAGCATATCGAACTTATCTTTTTAATCTTGGCTGAGAATATATTACTTGTGGCCTGGTCATTTTACCTTACATCCTGGTAGCATTTCTTTGGTATCATTTTATTACTGAAGTGAAACTATGGTGTGTTTTCTATTCTGAATGGGTGATTTCAATATGTATTCTTAAAAGTTCTTTTTTAACATATTTAGAGAGGGAGAAACATGGGTTTGTTGTTCTATATATTTATGCATTTATTGGTTGATTCTTGTATGTGCCCTGACCAGGGATTGAACCCACAAACTTGATGTATTGGGACAACGATGCTCTAACAAACTAAGCTACTCAGCCAGGGCTCAGTATGTATTATTAATCTTCAAAATGTGAAATTTCATTATATCGTGTTGGAATTCATCTCCATTTATCTTTCGTCGCTAGTGTGATCCCTCTCAGTTTTCAATTTGAAGTGTTTTTCTCAAATTGGGAGTATCCTTTAGTAGATTTTCATTATTGTTCCCTTTCTAAGCAGAAAACTTATTCCTTGTAGATTATCTCTCCCCTTCATCAATCTGCAATAATATCATCTGCCACTGAATGTGCCTTTTCATTTCATTCCCTTAACATCTTCATTTTTTACAAATTATTTATGCTTTCAACCCAGATTCTTCCTGTTACTGTGATTTCGTGTTATTACCCTCTTATTACTTTGGTTTCCTCTTATGTAATACAGGAACTATTTATAATCTTGTTTGTATCTAAATCAGATATTTTCTACCTTTCCTAAAAATCAGCATATTTGCAGGGGGAGTTGTGGGGGAGTGTTTTCTTCTTATCACGGGGGTCTGCTTCTTTTGCATGTTGATTTTTGAACACAAAGCTTTTTATTCTAACTGTTTAAGGAAGACCATGTTTGAGGATTTAGGTCACTTTGCTGGGGTCAAGGGAAGTTCCAAGGCAATAGGTGTGTGTAGGGATCACTCCATGGGGGTGCAAGCCCTACCACTGAGAAATTGTCCAGGGCTGGAGTTGCATTGAAGTTGGGGATTTTGGTTCAACTCTTGTGTCTCTGATATTGAAATGAGAGATATAACCAAAAACACCAAATCATTCCTTAAAGAATTATTTCTCAAAGTATAAGCAGAAAAGAATATGATATATGTATTTTCTATTAACCTACAATTTAGGGCAATCAAATAACTAAACCCTCAAGATCAGAGAGAGTATGGGAGAATTAAATTAGCACAATTTGGAGGAAGTAACAGGCTCCATATTTGTTTTATTGCCACCCGGTAATTATTTCATCTTGGATAACTTGTTTCTGTTCAGTTTCTCCATCTGTATGCAGTGGGATTAGCCCTATGTTTCCTATCCCGTGGGGTTGTCTTAATGGCAAAATGAGATGAATATATGAAAGAGCTTACTAAACCCTAAAGCACTGCACAGTTTAAGTGTGACCCTGTCTTTATGCCCATATAACGGAAAACATGTCCAGAAAGAGCCTTTGATGTCCTCGCAGTTAAGCAGGAGTACACTTACCTTAGAGAAGTCCATGCAGACTTCTTATTGTTTATTTCTGGCTGCTTTGCAATCAAAGACTTGTCCATGTACTTGGCAGACTCCCGACTCCCACTTTCTGTGGGTTTTCATTTTTTGAAGTTATATCGGATAATTCTATTTCATCAGCAAGTTACATCCTGTTCTTCAGAGTGAAACGCTATAATACAAATTATTCTCTTGCAAGTATATCAACAAAGACAGCTTCCCTTAGCACAACTTTGATATGTTAGTATGCTAACAAGCTGTCTCTCCCACCAGGGGCAGATGTGGGGAGGGAGGGACAAACCAGAGAACCTTGTCCTAGCAAGTATGGCAGTATTATTAATAAATGTGAGGTAAGCAGGTAATTTGTCCAGGTATTCCAGCTAGAGTCATGCTTTGGTTCTAGTTCTGAGACACCAAGCACGGGAAAGTAAACTTGCTGGCAATTACTTTTCTTGCACTTCATGTTGAAATACCACTTTCCTGACTGTTTAGAAAGCGGTTTTCAGAAATTGCTGGTTCTAAATTGTGCCAAAGTAAAGCAGAGATGAGATGGGATTATGGGAAGTTATGTCAGCACATCCTGAACTGAAAGCAGAATCAAAAGATGTTAGATTCCACTGAATAGCCCCCAATTTTCTTCCGAGGTTGGTGTTCCAAAGGAAAAGGCAAAGCCATATTAATTTAAATAAAGTTTAGCTAAATAGAAACGAGGAGTTATATAATTATGAGATCAACTGCCAACGGAAACATTTTCTGCCTAGAGTGAATTCCCTAATGTTCATTCTAACTTTAATGACTCCGGTAATGGTTTTTATACTTCTCAGATAATTGAAGAACAATATGAAAATCATCACATGTTATTGCTTATTCAAAACTGTCAAATATATTGTTCCTAGTAGGCTGTTTCTATGAAAATCCCTTTTTGTACAAGCCATCCAGGAACTCTGTTCTTTTTTTTTTTTTTTTTTGCTACTAAAGAAAGTGTGCAATGTATGTAATATACCAAAAAAAGAGAGAAAATGGAGATCAAAGTATGGGAAATACCTTTTAAAATACATAAAAATGTATTATAAACTGAAATTGAGCAATAAATAGACTAAATGTGACAATACCAGAAAAATGTTAAAGTCATCTTCAATCTAAAAATGTTTTTCAACAAATAAAAAACAATTCCCATCAACTGCTCAATAGAGCCTATAGTTCTTTCTCTGTTAACCATAGACCTTCACACGTTGGTACAGCTGATTTCCTTCCCACTTATGCCCACTGTATATTTATATATTGTTTTTGCATCTCAGACCTGCTTTCCTCATTTCCTCGCAGAGAGTGTTTCTGCAAGAACTCCCAAGAAACGACATGCATGCAAATCTCTGTGTCCAAGTGGGTTTCATGGGGGAGCTTAACATAAGACATTTGGCACCAGAGGTTGTTTGAGAAGTTGTCTGAAATCACACTTTGGTGGGTTGCCCACTGGTTGGCTGGAAGTGAGAACCATATCACCTGTGCTGTACTTGAACAATCAGCTTTCATGTGTGCTGAAAGGGGATGAGATACTAGTGTAAGAGAATGTGAGGGTAGGTAACATATCTTGCTTTTATGAGGTTTGTGGTAAGAAGTATTCATAAGGACTATGGAGGTAGATGGCTAATGACGAAGGCTTTCAAGCCCTGGGAAAAAAAAGGTAATGAATGTACGAAGGAAATTAATCACCCATTAAGGCAAGTGTGAGAAAACCTGAGGACCTCTTGGGCAGCACAAATAGTCTTTCATCCTCTGCAACCCAGCAAAAGCTGAATACCAGGTCCAGGATTTAATGAAAAGGGAAGTATATGGAGATCTGAAGTAGGCTGAGAAGTTATGTCTGTTCTGTCAAGGTCATGTCTAGTTTGGGGTGTGAGTGGGGCCCCTGACACTTGCGATGGAGATGTCTGGGTTAATGTATTAAAAATCTTATCTCCATGAGTCCCTTGACTCTCTCTAGCTGCAAAAGCTGTCCATTCTTTCCAAATTAAGACTAATGATCCTCCCTCACCTGAACAGGAAGCAGAGGATGTGAGGCCTCAGACTTGCAAGACAACACCTACCCTGGCAGTACCTACGCTCTCTCTGCTTCTGGCCACCAAACCAATAACTAAGGTAAACTTTTAAAACATACTTGGCCAGGGACATTATAGGCATGCTAGGGTGAGGAGAGGGGTCACATGCTGAAGAAGATTGAGACCTCACATAAAGCTACAGTGCAGAATAGAGATGTGTCTGGATTTTAAGAATGCTGGGTCAAGAAAAGTAAAGTTATATTAGAGGGAGCACTTTATATCATGGAAGCACTTTCCCATGATATGGGTTTTAATGCCCTGCATCCTGGAAAATGCAACCAATATGGTGCTAGGGTGGAGGTGGAGGACTCTAACTTTTTGGCTGCATGCAACAAGTGAAGGCCTTCATTAATTAAAATAGAAAAGTCAGAGACGCTGGAGCAGATAGAGAAGGACGGGATCAAATTTGACATGACAGAGTGGATATGCTGCACAAAGCTAAAAACCCACCAGCCAGGTATGTTTTGCAGAGGTTAGGAGGAGATACTGTTTAGTTTTAAGCTCCTTGATACTGTTGGGGATAAGAGGGATGGGGACAATAGCATACAGGTGGAAAGCAAAACGTGTGCAATTGCTATTATGAGTGGCAAGGCTCAGAATTTCAACCAGGATCCTGTCCTGTAGAGAGTATCCCAGTAGTTAAAAAAAAAAAATCCCCTCCCTCCCCCAGGAGCAAGATAAATGGAGGAGACAATAATCAAATTGCTTAATGCTTATGAACAGAATAAATTAAGGGTTTTAAGGGAAGCTAAAAGCTCAGCCTCAGAAATGCTAGCTTCCTACCCTTCTGTTGGGCATGTCAGCTGAAATCTTGGTTCCCAGTGAAAGGGAGAGGAGGGGGTAAGGAAGGAGAAGGGAATGAGGAAGAGAGGAGTTAAAAGAAGGAAGGAGAAAGTAATAGGTAAAAGTCTTCATCCTCAACCAGACATACAATGGAAAGTGTCATTCAGGACACTGTGTGTTTGCTGTGTGTTCCTTATCACACGACTCCTCTTCTCACCCAGGTATTTTAAACTCTGGGAGGTGAAAGAAAGACAGAGAGGATTGAATTAATTTAATGCTTTCTTTTTAATCTGAGGACAGAAAGGAAACAGCTGTGCACTTCCCCCCCCCCCCCATCACTCATTACAAATAGAGGCAGATACACATTTTAAAGGATTGTATTACAAAATGTAATCTGGGAATGTGTTTCCATAAAATAATATATATTGTAAATTCATGGTTTCATTTCAAAAGCAGACTTAATGAAGCTGAAATACTATGCATCTGTGTTCTGTAAAAAAAACAACAACACAATATTGTTTTAATATTATCCATATGTGCTTAAAATATGTCTACAAATTCTTTGATAATCCTCCTTTTAAAATGAGGAGCTTAATTCTACTCCCCTTGCATGTAGAAGGGACTTGGGGACTCGCCTCTAGTGAGTGGAATATAGCAGAACCGACTCGATGTTATTTTCTATAATAAGTCATGAAAGGCCTTGTGCTTCCTTCTGGCTCTTTCTCCTACATCACCTACTCTCAGGGGAAGTCGTAAGGACACAAGCCTTCGGTCACTGTCACACAGCTTCATGAGAGATGTTGACTCAGAACCACTCAGGTAGGCTGCTTCCAATTTTCTAATGCAGACACAGTAAGATTAAAAAGTCTATTGTTTAAAGCTGTAAATTGGGGATAATCTTTTTTTTTTACAGAAATAGATACCTAGCGCACTATAATACACTTATTTAATGCTGATCTTTTTTTTCTTCACATTTTATCAGTGAGGCTGGGACTTAGAATAATCTTGATCAGAAATGATTAAAGAAGTAGATGGTACTTCCAGGCACCATCCGGACATCTATAATGAGATGGAACTTTTTTTTCCTGGAAAATTATTTTTAAACATTTTGGGAAATTGTGTATATTTCCATCAGTTGATTCATTGATTTCTTGTTATTCTGGGGAGTGAGGCAAACTATAGGATACCGACTGTTGTTTCGCTAGTGGTATCATGTTCCCCTCAGCGATTTTCTACCATTTCATCTCATGGCACGCACAAATTACTGAAATCCTGCAGCACACCAAAAAAATATATTTTTGTTTATATAACAAAAAATAGGTATAATTTGATAGCTTTACAAAAATATACATAATAATAGTAATTACCTACCCTTCTTGCTTCAAAGTAACTTTTTTAAAGTATCAGGTGCCTATACTTGTATATAAGGATTCCTGGTGCCAAGAATTAACCAATCAAATGCAACCTTATTATCCCATGTGACCAACAAAATGCAACTTGATTATATGACCTATATATTTATGGTTCAAGCAGGGCATTCATAATGTAAGGCTATTGTTGTGTTGACTGTTGTAATTTTATTATTATTATTATTATTTGACAAGCCAAGAAAAAAGAAGCCAGTACTCCTGACTAAAAGTCAGGTATTGCATGTTTTTAAAATTCTTGTGGCACACCATTTGAAAATCGCTGCTCTAGACTGATGGTTGGTAGAAGAGCTGAGGCATAAAACAGGTCCATGGCTACCTATGGGTTGTGTTGCTTAAGCGCCCTCTTCCTGGAATGTTGGTATGTTGTTAGACCTCGTCCCACTGAAACAGGGAGATGACTAGCACCACCCATGAAATGGTAGTGGTCTTCTTATTGGATAGGACAATTGCAGGGAATTTTATAGCCTGGAGCCATTGTTGGCAAACTGTGGCTCGTGAGCCACATGCGGCTCTTTTGGCCCCTTGAGTGTGGCTCTTCCACAAAATACCATGGCCTGGGCGAGTCTATTTTGAAGTGGTGTTAGAAGTTTAGATTTAGATTTAATAAATTTGGTGCTCAAAAGAAATTTCAATCGTTGTACTGTTAATATTTGGCTCTGTTGACTAATGAGTTTGCTGACCACTGGCCTGGAAGAAGAGAGTTCCTTCCACTCTTTATATCATGTCTCATCACTTTGGCTCCTTTCTGTCATATATCCTAGGGCCTAGGTAATCATGGCTTTCCCAGTTGCAATGTAGAATTTTAATTCAGAAATTTAACAGCCATAAGTTTTATGCAATCTATTTTTCCCTCTCTCATTTCCTTTGTTCCTTCTAGAATAGTTGGGTACCTAATATGTATCAGGTTCTATGCTTGGTGATTTCTATGTGAATTTCCATCAGTTTCTGCATATAAGAAAGTTAAAGTTCATAGTGAAAATGGATAAGCAAACAGATAATTATCAGAGTGTAAAACATGCTAATGGAAGTATCACTGAGTGCTATGCATCTAGTTTAGACTTGGTAGGTTAGGGAGCATTCCTAGAAGTGGTATTTGGACAGGTTCTGAAAGACAACAATGAATGCAGTAGAGAAGGTTGGGGGAGGGCAAGTGAAGAAAAGCGACATTCAAATGTGACGGCCTGGAAGCAGAAGAGCTGGGCCCATTCAGATAAATATAACAAAGAGCCTAGGATAGCTGGAAAGCTGATACTAACAGCTTGAGTTCATTATGCTGAGAGAGGAGATGGGAGAGACAGTCTTCATGAAAGGCCCTTTATATTACCCTAGGAATAATGGATTTGATTCTGTAGGCTATTGGGAGCTATTAAAGAATATCTGGTTAATGAAGGGGGTGGAGTTAATATAATCAAATTTGTTTCTTTAATAAGTTTGCTCTGTTTCCAATTAATAATGCATTGAAGGAAGCAGTACTGGAGAAAGATGGGCTTTGCCATATAATAATAGTCATATTTACTGAGGACTTCGAGTAAGAGAAGTATGAGGAATGGTTCCAAAGTTGTTGGTCTGAGCCCTTTGGGCAAGCAATAATGACATTTACAAAGGGGCGGAGCTTTTTCTTAGAAGTCAAGAGGTCTAGAGTTTGGAACCAAGTGTTTTCTTTTTATTCTATTCTGTTTTTTTTAAAATATTAAATGTATTGGGGGGACATTAATTAAATCATATAGGTTTCAGGTGTATAATTCTATGACACATCCATCATCTATAAATTGCATTGTGTGTTTGCCACCCCAAGTCAAATTTGTTGCCATATATTGGACTTGTTTTTACCCTATATTACCTGTTCCCCAAACACTCTTTCTCTCTGATAACCACTATATTGTTGTCTGTGTCTATGAGTTTTTGTTTATTTTATTTGTTCATTTGTTACTTTCAGTTTTATATCCCATGTATTAGTGAGTGAAATCATACAGTCCTTGACTTTTTCCATCTGACTTATTTTGCGTAGCATGATATTCTCAAGACCCATCAATAGGTCACAAATGGCAGTATTTCACCTTTTCTTGTGGCTGCATGGTATTCCATTGTATCACAGTCTTTATCCAACCACTTATCGAAGGACATTTTGGTTGCTTTCATTTCTTGGTCACTCCATGACGTTTTCGATGCCTGTTAACTAACATCCAAGACAGTATGCTTAGGAAGCAGATGGATACGTGAGTCTGAAACCCAAAAGAGAAGCCTGAGAAGTTTATTTAGTCTTTAATTCATGAGTGCTGTGATAGTTAATTCTATGTGACAACTACTCTGGTGTTTCTGTGAGGGTGTTTTGTATAAGATTAACATTTAAATCAGTGGACCAAGTAAAGCACATTGCCTTCTGTAATATGAATGGCCTTACTCAGTAGGTTAAAGGCTGTAATAGAACAGGACTTTACCTCTGCTTTTTGAGTTAGAATTCTTCCTGCCTGACAGCCTTTAAACTGGGACACTGGCTTTTTTCCAGCCTTCAGACTCAAATTAAAACACAGGTTCTTCATGGACTGTAAGCCTTCTGGCCTTCGGACTAGAACTAAACTCTCAGTTCTGCTGAGTCTCCAGTTGGCCAGCTCACCCTTCAGATCTTGGGATTTGTCAGCCTCCATGATCATATGAGCCACTTCCATAGATATATGAAAGAATATACATTTTTACATAAAATATATATGTAATAGCCCTGGTTGGATGGCTAAATTGGTTGTTGGTTGGAGCATTATCCCATATAGCAAAAGGCTGCATGTTCTTTCCCAGTGAGGATGTGTATAGGAGACAGCCTATCAATGTTTCTCTCTCACTTCTCTCTCTCACTTCTCTCTCTCTCTCTCCCCCCTTTTTCCTCTCCTTCTCTCTCTCTTCCTCCCTTTTTTAAAAATCAATAAACATATCCTTGGTGAGGTTTCAAAAAATAAATAAAAATATATCTTATATATGTGTGTTTTACTCTGTGGATTATGAATATACAAATACACGTATGTGCATATCTACACTAATAAAAGAGAAACATGCAAATTGACCATCCCTCTAATATGCCCACCAGCTAATCAGGAGTGAGCATGCAAATTAACCCAACAAAGATGGTGGTTGATTTGCATATGCAGGTACAGAGTAAAGGCTGAAGATGGCATAGAAGGAAGCCAAGCACTGCAGAAGGGAGTGAAGTGGTAGAGAAGGGAGTGAGGCAGCAGAGGGGGGAGGGAGCAAGACACAGGAGAAGGGAGGGAGCAAGGTAGCGGAGATGGGAACAAAGCCCACTGAAGTGGGCTTCTCTCCCTTCTCTTCTTTGCTCCGGCTGCAGGAAGTCCTATTCTTGCAGGAATGGGCCCGAGAAAGCCCTATTCTTGCAGGAATCTGCCTGCAATGGGCCTCTAGTATGTATATATTCTCTTTCTTTGGAAAACCATGACAAATACAAGTGAATACTCTTGAGTTGATGGCAGGAATGTTTTTATCTATGCTCTTCATCGCTTTATCCTTAACACCAGAACAGTACATAGCATATAGAAGATACTCAGTAAATATTTATTGAATGAATGAATGGTTATAAAATATTTAGTTATTAGATTAACTTTTGTTAATAAAAAACAAATCACCTTATTGGAAATGAATCATCATGCTCTATATTGAGACAGAAAGGAATTTCTCCTATGGGACCACATAGAAGACTATGAAGTGTAACAAATATCTTCAGCAATCTTCTAAGAATTGAAGCAGAGTTCCATAAAGTTATTTCTTATCAAGTTCCTTCAAGCATTGATCAATGACATCAACATAGGGCAGAATGAAAGTGATTGTACTGAGGTGGGAGTGGCCACTATGCCCTCAAGCAGGGCTCCATCCAAAAGATTTTAAAGTGTCAAATGGGGGATAGCTACTGACAATCCTCCATAAACATTGGTTCTTCCAGCTGTGGTTTGGAAATTAGTGAGTTTTGTGTGTAGGTCTTTTGTTGCTAGGTAAACTTAGAGCCTCATATGTTAAAAATAACACTGAGAGCAAACTGACAATAACTTGTAAAAATTGGTGACTGCTTTTTAGAATCCACATGTAAACAAAACTAGATAAGAATGAGCAGAAGTGCCTGAAGGCCAGATCAAATTTTATTTTTGAAAAATTATTTTAAATTAGCCATAACTCACAAACAGATTTAGTATAATCAGAAAATGGCTCTCTTTGAAAACTAAGAATCAGAATAATTGCACAATTTTTTCCCCTTGATTTTACTAGTGCAGTAGGCAGGCATGAATAAATTATACAAGTTGATAATGCTTGTGCCTAGATGCTTAAGTTCCTAATGAAAGAGATCCTTATATATCATATTGTTTACTGTTATAAAAATATTCTTAATATCAGGTTAATCTTTTATCGAATCAGGTCATTTCATGAGCTAGATAAAAAATATAAATCAAAAGGGAAGTTGTTTGTTTTTAAAGAGTGTTAGAATAAAAAAACTAATCCACCCTGTTTAATTAACTAACCCATACACTGTTTAATTTTTTCAGCTTTATATAAAATTTATTCAACCTATCAATGAGTATGTAGATGCCATTTTAACCCTTATAAAAATGCACACTGCCAGCCTGGCCAGTGTGGCTCAGTGGATGGAGCATCAGCCTAAGGACTGATTAAAGGCAAGTACCTGGGTTGCAGATTTGATTCCTGCCCTAGTCAGGGCACATCAGGGAGGCAACAATCTCACATCCATTCTCTCCCTTCCCTCTTTCTCTCCCTCTCTTTCACTCTCTCTCTCCCCTCCCACTCTCTCCCTTCCACTCTCTCTCAAAATCGGTGGTGAAAAAATATCCGTGGAGGAGATTAACGACAACAAAAATGCACACTATCATCTACTTTGCAATTTGATGGATTAAAAACAATGTATTATGTTTTAAAAATATATTTTTATTGATATGAATGAAAGAGGCATCAATGTGAGAGAGAGAGATTGATCAGTTGATTCTTGCACATGCTCTGACAGGGGATGGAACCTGAAACCTGCATATATGCCCTGACCAAGAATGGAACCCACCAACTTTTGGTGATTGGGACAATGCTCAGTCAACTGAGCCACATGGCCAGGGCTGATGTCTGATGTTTTAATTAGAATTTATCCGATTACATGTGAGGTTAAGCTTTTTAAACATGTTCATCGTCTTTGTATTTTGATAAATTTAATAGTATATCCCTATGATGTTCCATGTTTTAAAATCCCATGTTGGTCATTTTTGTTATAAAAAAAATGAGAAGGAAATATCAAGTAACAAAGTGCAGTAAAAGTTCAAGTCACATCATACTTAAAACAGTGGATGAATTAACATACTTCAGTTTTTGGCCAGAATGTGTGCTAACACATGTTGTAAAAATTACCTACAACTAAGTCAAGCTTCACATTTGCACCTCTTGCCATAATGATCCACCTATAAATACTTAGAAATCAATGATGCAATCAAGTAAATAGGAAAAGGGTAATATGCTAATAAAAGGGTAATATGCTGATTAAACTGGACGTCTTCCAGACATCCTTCTGGACAAAGCCATGGTGGCAGGGCCAAGGCAGAGGAGGTTAGGGGCAATCAGGCTGGCAGGGGGGAGCAGTTAGTGGCAATCAGGCCAGCAGGCGGGGAGCAGTTAGGGGTGAACAGGCCAGCAGAAGGGAAAACTTAAGGGCAACATCCCTTTGAAAGATCCCCAGATTAGAGAGGTGCAGGCCAAGCTGACAGCCTCCGCCCGCCCCCCCCCCCCCCCCCGCGCAATGCACAAATTTTGTGCACCGGGCCTCTAGTATTATATAAGTTTCAGGTGTACAGTTTTATAATAAATCATCTCTATATTGATTGCATTGTGTGCTCACCATCCTGTCTAGTCTCCTTCCATCACCATGTATTTGACCCTTTTGACCCATTTCATCCTCCCCCAACCTCTCTTCCCCTCTGATAGCCATTATATTGTTGTCCGTGTTTATGAATTTGTTTCTTTCTGTTTATGTCCCACGTATGAGTGGAACCATATATCCATCGAACTATTCCTCAGCCATAAAATATGATGAAATAATTGCCATTTGTGACAACATGAATGGATCTTGACAGTGTCATGCTAAGTGAACTAAGTCAGGTGACAAGAACTATATGATTTCAGTCCTATGTGGGATGTAAAACAAAAAGCCAACCAATATTGGAATTTAAAGTTGAAGATTATAAGTAAATGTATGTGTAGAGATACTGATATCCACATATTTAATCAACAGTAGACTTTGATGTGTAACACTGAATTGAGCAAAAGGAATGTAAACTTAGTAAATAATGTGATGATATCTGTCAGAGTTGATTATGCTCACTGGCTGTAAATAAGAGACACTGAAAAAATGCCCAGAATATAGTATTGTGTACGGAAACAGCCTCTAAAGATAACTTCTTCTTGAGGACAGATAACTCACTCATTAACAGGGAAAGAAAATGACTTCCAAAATAATTGATCAATTTAAAAAGAATATTTTTAAAAATGGTATTTTCCTCTTGTTATTAATGACTAATGATTCCATTTTACTTTGTTTTGCTTTTCATTTTATGTTGTTTTAATTGACATTTAATTTCATTTTCTGACAATATACAGAAAATCATTAAGGTTCATGGATCATTGGCCCTAAGACCTTAGAAAATGATATGTTAAGAAAAGTAAATTTAGATCTTTTACCAGTGCTGATTAATCAAACATTGATGTATTACCTTTATATAATGAAGCTTAGACCTGTAGGAGAATGTGTGCAAGTTAGAAAATAAATTGCCATTTCCCCTGGAGGCAAATACATAGTTCAATAGATATTGTATTTTATTTTGTCCACAAGTGAATGTGTGAAAATAGAAACAATCATTTATTGAAATACCACCTATCTATTTGGTGTTAAAATAAGTCTGATTTCAAATACATAGTCATTTGTTTTATAATTAGAAAGGACTATGTGGGAGTGGTTGATTTGTAACATATCTTAGGATATATTTACTTGGATCCACAGAAAGTACATAAAATAAGTTAAGAATTTGTTCTGAGTAAAATCATCATAACTATGCTCAAATTATGACAGAAATCACATTTCAGAGAAGATTCAAGGGAAAAAAAATAAAGGAGAGTAAAAGTAAGCTCTCAATGCTTCCCACAGATTGAGTTCTGGAATTTTTGATAGCACTGAGCAAACACTGATGCTTCTTTGAGTGTTTTTTTTTTTTTAACACTCTCACCATTGCTACCACTGTACTATTGCCAGTCATTGGACTCTTAGTGTCCCAAAGGCTTAGATACTAATAGTTAACTATATAGAGGTTTCAGCAAAATCTCTATATATAAATAGCTAATATGCAGAGTGTCCCCTCCAAAATTTGACTGGGCGACCAGGAGTTTGATTGCTCACTATGATGTACACTGACCACCAGGGGGCGGCACCAAACAAAGGAAGTCCTCAGCCAGCAGCAGGAAGGCCCTGATCTGCCCTGATCACCAGCCACACCTAGGGACATACTTGTGCATGAATTTCATGCACTGGGCCTCTAGTTCTGTTATATGAAGGAATGAGTGACCCAACTGGATAATCAAGTAATTTTCCCTTGGTTCTAATAGTTTATGGTGGCTTTGTCTATTACTATTGATGGTATTACATCACAAACTTCAAATTTAAAGAAAGCAGTGATGTATAAATTAGTTTGCTATCCCAAAATCACTGCATCTCTCTTTCATACACCCTCAGACCCTTTGAGTGGGATTGCTGCTGTGCTCAGTTTCTGAGATAGTATTGGTTTGTTCAATGAGAAAAAAGATAATTCCTTTGACACTGTGATTACTTTCGGGTCTACATTATCTAAGAAGCTCCAATCAGAGAGAAACTCATGAATGCTGCTTCTCTGTAAAGCTTGGGATATCCCTGGAAGGGCATATGGGTTGGTAGCTGCTGGAAGCCACTTTGGGGTCATAAGGGAAGTCAGGTAGCACATAAGACTGAACCACAGAAGCGGAGTAATAAAATATCAGAAGAAAGCAGAAGCCCTGATCAAAACCTTGTTGGACAAATGATTTTCCTCTGGATTTTGAAGTTATGTGATCAGAAAATGTTTCTTCATTGCTTAAGTCTGCTTGAGTTGCTTTTTTATTACTTGCAACTGAAAATATTGTAAATGATAGAAATGGTACATAAGCTTGGCCTGGAGAAAAATGTGGCAGCCAACCTGAACATGAAGTGAGAAAATGTATTATCTTTTACTAGGTTTGAAAAAGAATCTATTAAAGGGTATAGAACATTCAAAATCTTTTTAATGTGAAACATGATCAACAAAAAATATAAAAAAGTAAACAAAAATTATATCTTAATTAACATCACAAAGTGATAATGGGAATCAAGAATAAGAACATTCCTAGAAACCTTATTCCTTTTTTTCTATCACAAATTCCAAAGATATTATCTTGAAGTAGCAAAAGACTCAAATGAAAATATATATGTACACACATTTTTATTCTCTCTAACCCTACTAGTAATACAAGGTGGGGCAAATGTAGGTTTATAGTTGTTATATGGAAAATAATACAATAATAATGATATAAGAATAAATCCTTGTTTCCTGTACTCACAACTGTAAACAAACCTACTTTTGCCCTACCCTGTATTGGGGGGCATACAATCCTATCTAATAAAAGAATAATATGCAAATTTACCATACCTCCAATCAAGCCACACCCATAAGCCAATCAGGAGCAAATTATGCAAGATGACTGCAGCCACTGAGAGCAGGAGGGAGGCTTTTGTTTCCCTGGCAATGGAGGAAGTCAAGCTTTCCACCTGCCCTTGCCGGCCTAGGCCTCCACTCAATGCTGCAAAGTTTCAGTTATAGAAGGTACATAATCCCAACAGAAATGGTGGCAGCCATGGAGCTGGAGAGAGCAGAAGCTAGGGTTGGCTGGGCAATGGAGGAAGCCAAGCTTCTGTAGCCCTAACGCCTAGGTCTCCACTCTAGGCTACAAAGATTCAATTATAGAATTAAAATAAACCCAAACAGAATTGGGTTGTCACTACAGAGCAAGCAGAAGGCTTGGCTCCGCTCCAGGATACAAAGTTTCAATTGTAGAACATAAATTAATCCCAGGGCCTTCGCTTGGGTCACTGGGTGGCATGGCCAGCCTGAAAACTACCACAGGCCCCTCACCCAGGCCACCCCATGCCCCAATGGAACCCCCACCCTGATCTGGGATACCCTTCAGGGCAAATCAGCTGGACCCCACCCATGCACCAGGCCTCTATCCTATCTAATAAAAGAGTAATTTACAAATCTACCACCACACCAACACACAAGAGGGCTGCCCCCATGTGGACACAAGATGGCCACCACAAGATGGCCAGCAGGAGAGAGCTGTTGAGAGGTTTCAGGCTTGCAAGGGAGGGCAGTTGTGGGTGATCAGGCCAGCAGGGAAGGGCAGTTGGGAGGGTCCAGGTCTGCAGGGGAGGACTGTTGGAGTTGACCAGGCTGGCAGAGAAGGGAAGTTGAGGACAAACAGATTTGCACCCAGGCTGTCTAGCTGAAAAGCATCCTCTCTAACTGCCTCTGTGTGACAAAAGACAACTCTCTGCTTAGAAGAACAGAGACTTACTAACAGGATACTGCTGCCATCCATTTTCATAAAGTATAGTCAGTAAGACAGTGTCGATCTTCAATGCTATCCATAAAGCAGCTAGAGACAGATTTCCTGAGACTGTTCCCATATTATTAAATGAGGCCAATAATGAAGCATAGTTCAAATAAAGGAAATGACAGAATTCTCTGTTTGGTTTATGCAAGGATAACAATAGAGACTGATGATTCCATATTCTTTAAAAAAATCTTCCAGGAATAACATTTCTTACTTTTGAGTTATTGATAATTCAAGGTTATTCTCTTTTACAATAAACTGAAATTTAAAAAAATTCTCTAGCACCTACTAAGAGAAAGTGCTCAGGTTGACACTCATTCACATGGAGGCAGGACTTATTATCAACAAAATATCAATATTTAAAAAAAATTATAGAGTGCTTAATCAGGACATGAAGCAGAAGGTTCAACCTCCTCATGTGAAAGTGTACTCAGGTAGGACTGAAGTCTACCAAGACTTTTTTCAGTAACTGCACCAGTCTATTCAATATATCAATATGATATTTTTTTAATTTTAAATGTTTCTACTACAGGTGACATACAGTATTAGTTTCAAGTGTACAACAGAGTGATTAAGCATTTATATACCTTATGATTTGATCATCCTGGTAAGTTTAGTGCCCATCTGACACCATGCATAGTTATTACAATATGATTTTCCCTATGCTGTACTTTACCAAAAAGTATTTAATTAGTGACTTTTGTTACAATCTGAGATAACAAGTCACTTGTACAAGGCAAAGAAGTCCCGGATAAAAGGTGCATTATTGCCTGTGCTGAGGAGTCCATAAGAAGCTTGTAGCAGCACAAATATGGAGAAAAAGGCAGCACTAAAACATTAAAAGTGCAATAAATTCTGTTGGGAGAAAAGTAAGACTACACAAATATTCTGGACTAATACAAATTTTATGAGACAAGTGACTTCTTTTCTTTTCTTTTTTTCTTTTTTTTTTTCTTTTTGAGAGAGAGAGAGGAAGTGAGGAGAGGGAGAAAAAGATAGAAAAGTCTATGAGAGAAACATAATCAACTGGCTGCCTCCTGCACGCCCCCTTCTGGGGATTGAGCATGCAACCAGGCATGTGCCCTGACTGGGAACTCAACCACTGAATCACACAGGTCTGATGAGACAAGTGAACTTTAAAACCTTGACTTAACGTTTGTAAAATACCATGCTTTTTCACTAAAATTGAATAGCAACGTCATTAAAATGCAAGTGTATCAAAATTATTAGCAAGGTAAAGATTCTGAAGTCTATGCCTTGCAATAACATTAAAAGCCACACAAATATTGTAACGTTTTCAAAGTGCAAAATAATTATGTTGGGACACTGCTTAGGATGGAAAATCTGATACTGAATGCCCTCCGACAATAATTCACTGGCTTTACAAATTAGCAATGAAGAAGGTATTCTGTTTGTGGTTACTTTTGAAAATGAATACTTTTGCTATTGAAATGAAACAAGGAAGGGCATATTGGAGGAGAGAAAAAACATGCCACACTATGTTGTAATAGCGACTTCCTTGTCTGAAAGTTCCGCTAAGATATTAGAACAAAAATTTTGTATACCATGCTCCTCTCTGCCACTCCAGGAGTGAACACAATACTTGGTTCTTAATAAATGAACATTGGCTGAATGAACAAAGGGCCATGTAAGGAGGAAATGGTATAGCAAGTTAGAGAATAATAAGTGGCTCAGTTATTCAAGGCCAAGGTACACACATGGAAGTAGTGAGACCAGACTTGGGAAGTTAGCTTGACCTTCTGTTGGTCTTAAATGCCAGCCAAAGTCATTAATAATGGATTCATTATGGATATAGCTACTTCTAGATAGATTATATGTGACTAGAGGTAGACAGTGATAGAGGAACTTCGGTTAATAATTTTTAAAAGTGCTGTAAGACATAAAATTTATAGAATTGTTGAAGTTATCTTTTTCTTTTCAGCCATCTGCTATAACTGTAAATCTTAAAGTGAATAACAACTTCAAAACACCTGGGCAATCAATAATCATGTCAAGAAAAAATAAAGGAGAACATCAAAGTTAGATAATATGAAGAGACTGCTATAATTCTGTCAATTCAGAACTGCTAGAAAATTCGTGATCTAGGTTTATTTATAAGCACAATTTGAACTACTCATAAATCTCACTCAGACTTGAGTTCACAGTTGCGATTTTAGTTGACCATGGGACAGAAATGAGTTACTGCTAGGATGCCTTTAGGAAATTATAATTTAGATTATGTTTTCCTTGGAAAAGATAACTGAAGAGTCAAGGTTTATTAGGATTAATTGCTTAAATTCCTATTACAGGAGTTTGAAAACAAGAAAATTAGAAGACTTTTAATTTAACATTACCTGGTCTATTCCGTGACAATAAAATGAATTTAGGATAGCTATTCTCTCATATTGGTCAACTTTGGAACTCAAAAGCCTTGGACAAGTCAGACAGAACAATAGATGTACTGTAACAGTCCATTGCGTTTGATAAGGTAAGCCATATTCACTTTGACATGATCATTTATTTTGAGACTGGATTTTATAGGAATCCTGTAGGAGAATTACAACTATTTCTCAGATACAACTTCTCTTAAAAGATCATAGGTTCTTTAAAGTTTATTATTTTAAAGGAGTATTTTGTTTATATATAAATGTACAGATCTGTGCCTTTGATTTTATGAGATAAAGTCTCATTTTAATAGGATGTTTATCTAGTACCAAAATTTATCATCCAGATCTAATTATTATAGTATTACATATGTTTTTATTACTTTAATAACATTACTATTTCTTTAAACTTATATATCCTTTTTTTCTGTTATTTCTATTCCTTTAATTGCGTTAGATTAATATTTTTCTTTCAATAGAATTATTTTATTTAGTAAAATAAACTTTTTTAATAGTAGGAGCCAAATATGTCAGTTTTATTTTCATAATCAGTTTCTATATGGGCATTCCTTGACAATGTGATCTGTTTAGCAGTTCTTGGTTAGAGACTCCTACTACCACACATATGCCAAAATCTAGAAGAAACCATTAGTAAACCTCTCACCTGGCTTCTGCTGCATCACACAGCTCACGTGTCTTTGATAACATCACCCTGACCTCCTTGTCATTAGCTTCATAGTTCATAAGGAAGACATTCCTCATTTATCATCTCATTTTTCATTTATCATTTCAATGCCTGAATAAATAGCATGTAAGTCAAAAATAGAAACATTTATTTTTTTATCTTTATTGTTCAGTTTATTAATTACATTGTTTCCCCTTTTTATCCCCCTATAGCTTCCCTCCACACTGTACCTATCTCACCCTCCACCCTCACCTCCCCCTCCCCACTGTCCTCTCCCATTGTTGCTAGATTTTTGTCCAGTCTCTTGCTACACTTCCCACAACCCTTTTCTCCCCAAGAATTGTCAGTCCATTCCCTCTCTATGTCCATGTCTCTGTTATATTCACCAGTCTATCCTGTTCAACAGCCTATCAATTCACTTGATTTTTATGTTCATTTGTTGATAGATGTGTATTTGTTGTTGCTAGTTTGCACTTTTACCTTTTTCTTCTTCCTCTTCTTAAAGAATATCTTTCAGCATTTCATATAATGTTGGTTTGGTGGTGATGAACTCCTTTAGCTTTTTCTTATCTGCAAAGCACTTCATCTGACCTTCAATTCTGAATGATAGCTTTGCTGGATAGAGTAATCTTGGTTGTAGATTCTTGCTGTTCATCACTTTGAATATTTCTTGCCACTCCCGTCTGGCCTGCATCGTTTCTGTTGAGAAATCCGCTGACAGTCGTATGGGTGCTCCCTTATAGGTAACCAACTGTTTCTCTCTTGCTGCTTTTAATATTCTCTCTTTGTCTTTTGCTCTTGGCATTTTAATTATGATGTGCCTCGGTGTGGTCCTCTTAGCGTTCCTGTATATTGGGGTTCGGTGCACTTCTTGGACTCCTAAGTCAATTTCTTTCACCAGGTGTGGGAAGTTTTCAGTCACTATTTCTTCAAATAGGTTTTCATTGTCTTGGCCTCTCTCTTTTTCTGGCACCCCTATAATTCGGATGTTGGTATGCTTGAGGTTGTCCCAGAGGCCCCTTACACTATCTTCAATTTTTTGGATTCTTTTGGTTTCTTGCTTTTTCAGCTGAGTGGATTTTACCTCTTTGTATTTCAAATCTTTAACTTGGTTCTTGGGGTGCTCCAGGGCACTTTCAGGTCTTTGTATAATATTTTTTGTTTCAGTCAATGTATGCTTAATTTCTGGTTGGTCCTTTTTCATATCCTTGAGAGTCTGCTTTATATCCTTGAGGGTTTCTTTCATTTCCACGTTGGTCTTGATCATTTCTTTGCAGGTCTCGTTTATATCCTGGAGGGTGTTGTTCATTTTCTTGTAGGACTCACTCATTTCCTTTGTGGTCTTGCTTATTTCCTTATAGGCCTCGATCTTTTGTTGGAACCTCTTAAAAAACCCTATAACCGTGGTTCTGAATTCCATGTCCAGTCGTTTTTTTCCTCCATTTCTTTCACATCTGATTTCTTTCCATGTTGCTGCATGGTGGTTGCTTCCCTGAGTTGGTCAATTAGCTTTGTGTGGTAGACTTCCTACAAGGGACAGTGGCTCAGCCTCCCGGGTTACCTGAGATGGATATGGGCTGCACAGTCTTGCTGAAGTTAAGCTCAGTTAATCGTTGTTAGCACTTGGAGGGTTGACCTCCAGGCCAATTGTCTGTGAAGCTCAGCTGTGCTCAGGTTGGATGGGCGGAGTCTCCGGGCCAAGCAGACAGCGTTAGCTCCGCCCTATGCGGCCCCAGGGACTCTGTGCCAGGGGCAATGGCCGCCAGCACCTCTGAGAGAGAGCCGCTATGGAGCTCCACCGGCTGCCGGTTGCCAGGGAATTCAGACTTTCCCAAAATGAGTCTGCATGCGCAATGTCTCACCCAGGGTCGTAAAACAAAGCAGTCTGACGGTTTTCCGAATGAGAGGCAAGTCGCGGTGCGCTCTCTGCGCCGTCACACAGCCGAGCTGTTCGCGCGAAAGCTGCCTTCTCCACAAGCCGGGAGACCCGGCAGCACCCGAGCTTCGGCGTGCCCTCCCACTGTCCAGTTTTCACCCCGTGTGATAGTGGGTTCTCTGGACTTCGCCCAGAGCTGGAGAATCAGTCAGTGGGACGCCTTTGTCTCCCCGTTCGAGAAAACTGGCCGGTTTTCAGCCGCCTGCCCTCTCCGCGGCGTGCGCTCCAAACCTCTCTCGGGGCGAATCTTTCAATGCCGTCCGCCGCCGCTCCTCCGGGTCACAGTGTCTTATCTTCACTTTTATTTGCGGAATTTTCACTCGGCGAGCTTTCTGGTGATTCTGGAAGGTGTTTGTTCTTTCGTTAAGTTGTAGTATTAAAATTGCTGATTATGACGGCAAGATAGGTGTTTTGCCTTTGCCGCCATCTTAGTTCAAAAAAAAATAGAAACATTTAAAAGGCAATCATTGTTCAAATGAGAAAATATATTTGAATATCAAGTCTTCAGAGATGTAACAAAATAAACTTTTAAAAAATAATAAAGAACATGGGAAAATTTAATGTGAATAGAATTAATAACTGAACCTACTCTTTATCTTATTCTTCATAATCTATGAAGTAACTGTTGTTAAAGATATATTTAGAAATTTCTAATAACAATATGTTAGATCTTTAGGTATTGACTTGGAAATATGTACTTGAAATATATTCATGTGAAAAAAATTTCAAACTAATAAGTTTAATAAAGATTAAATTTTTTTTAAATTTTTTATTTTATTGATTTTTTTTTTTTACAGAGCAGAAGGGAGAGGGATAGAAAGTCAGAAACATCGATGAGAGAGAGACATCGATCAGCTGCCTCTTGCACGCCCCCTACTGGGGATGTGCCCGCAGCCAAGGTACATGCCCTTGCCGGAATCGAACCGGGGACCCTTCAGTCCGCAGTCCGACGCTCTATCCACTGAGCCACACCGGTCTCGGCTCAAACTAATAAGTTTAGATAGCATAATCTAACTTCTTAAAATTAGATTTACAACTATTTACAACAAGAAAATACAGTCCTCTCTATATTTTAAAATAGGTGAAACGCACACACACACTACATCATATGCCACACACTGTATCCTATCTAATAAAAGAGAAACAAGCAAATTGACCATACCTTCGCTACACTACCAGCCAATAGGAGCAATATGCAAATTAACCCCAAGCAAGATGGCGGGTGGGCCCCCTCCGCCCCTAGCCGGCCATGGTGGCACTGTGGGTGGCGTGGATCCTGATCGCAGCCCCAGCCACAGCAGGGGCTCTAGCCTAACCCCTCACTGTGGGGGCGGGAGGGTCCCAATCACAGCCCCAGCCACAGCAGAGGTTCCGGCCAGGCCCCTGACCTCCTGCGGTGAGGCCCTGGCCATGGCCAGCGCCTCGCGGCGGGCTGTGCGGATCTCGATCGCAGCCCCAGCCACAGCTGAGGCAGAGGTGGTTAGGGGTGATCAGGCCAGGAGGGGAGGGCAGTTGAGGGTGATCAGGCTGGTGGGTGAGGGGGCATTGGGGCTGAGCAGACCAGCAGAGGGGACGAGTTAGGACAATCAGGCAAACAGGCAAATTGGTTAGGGGTGATCAAGCAGTCAGGCAGGTGAGCGGTTAGGAGCCAGCAATCCTGGATTGTGAGGGGGTTGCCCGACTGCCAGTTTAGGCCTGACCCCATAGGGATCTCAGATTGGAGAGGATGCAGGCCGGGCTGAAAGACAACCAGGCCACTAATATAAAATAAAACCAGGAGAGGGTGTGTATTTATTTAACCAAAATCCAAGGCTAATATAAAAATAAATATATCACAGTGTCTTTTAATCCTTTAGGGTTACTTTAACAAAAATAACATAAACTGGGTGGCTTATCTTATATAATAAAAGGTTAATGTGCAAATTGTCCCCTCTACCAGGAGTTCAACCAGGGGGCAGGGTCAGCTGGCCAACTGTCCTCATCTCCTCCCCTCGGCCAGCCTTGCCCCTGACCGCCCCCTCACCTCGATTGAGGCAGGCCTGCCAGCCAACCTCAGGCATTCCCTCCCTATATGTGCACAAATTAGTGCACTGGGCCTCTAGTATCAATAAACATTTATTTCCCTAAGTTCTGCAGACTTCGAAGTCCAAGATAATGGTACCAGCAAATTCAGGATCTGGTGAGATCAAGGCCCGGCTTCCTCTTTGATGTTTATCTTTTCACTATAACCTCACAAGTTGAGGAATCAAGGGAGCTCTCTTGGCCTCTTTTATAAGGCCACTAATCCCATTCATGATTATTACTAATAACCTCCCATAGACCCTATCTCCTAATACCATCACCTTGGGGAATAGGACTTGAACTGAGGAGCTGGGCAAGGGAGCACAAACATTCAAAACATAGCAGAGTCTTTACACTTGCCATTGAGTATTGATAACATAATTTTTTCTTTTTTGGGGGGTAGGTCACAAATTGAGCTTTATATATATAATAATAAGTGTAACAAGGAAAACCTGGACAGTTACGTTTCCAGTTTTTGTACTTTAAAAGCATATTGACTCCTCAAAGGAAGCACACCTATTCCTGCCAAGACCAGAAAGGATTTTCTCTGAGGGTTTACCCTAAGGAGAAATATTTGTAATATTCTTGAACAATGTCCTCAATTATTTCCTTTCAACTGACATAGCTATGAGTCTCATAGGTCTGTTTTTTATAAAGCTGCTTAATGTAGGCCAATAGTATCCTTACAGGCAAATTCAGAAAAAGCAATTACCTTTATTTCACAGAAGAGCTTATATAAGTTGGTAAGAAAATATAGTGTAAGTATAATTAGCCATATTTTATTCTCTGGGGACTTTTGAAGATCCATGACCTAAATTAAATCTCTCTTTATAATTACTATTTTCCTTAAAACACCCTGTAATTAAAAGTGCATTTTTTAGTTTAAGTACATTATGTATGGAATTACTAAATGTAGTCTAAGGGGCAACATTAAAGTGAATTTTAAATAAGAACTTCATTTTAAAGCAGTAGATTAGGAAGATTCTAAAATAGTGTTATCTGGCATAAGTACTTGAGAATTTAAAGTAAAATAATATAAAATCTATTTCATTGTGTCCCAAAATATTCTTTCTTTTCTCTACAATAGCAAGAATATTTCTAGAGAAGGGGCAATCTAGAATTTGTTATGCTCTTTACAGGCACTTAAAAATATATATATGCCATTTCTTTTTTTTAATTTTAATACCTATATAAGACAAATATCATCCTTATTTTAAGTGATGGCAACTATAGGAGCCAGTAATTCATCAAAGTGACATGAGTGCTAAATGGCAAGCTCTGGTTCAACACAAGGTCTAAGACTCCAAAACCTGTGCTCTTTCCTATATACTGTGCAGCCCAGGAGCAGCCTGTTTTTTTTGTTTTGTTTTGTTTTGTTTTGTTTTGTTTTGTTTTGTTTTGTTTCTAATTCTACTGTTCACTAGTTCCCTGCTTCCCATTTTTTACAAGGTGTGATCTCAATTAACCCATGGTTGAACTCATGTCCCTGTTTGAGAAGACGGTATTTCTTCATAACAGAGCAAGCTTACTTCACTGATACATTTATTTATTCAAGAAAATTGATTAAGTGCTGATCTGTTCCAGGAACTGTAAAAGGGAAAAAAACCCATGGAGCTCAATAGGGATTGTTACTTTTTTAAAAAATTTGAGGTATAATTGATATATGACATTGTATTAGTTTCAGCGGTACAGCATAATGATTCAATAGCTCTACTTAAAGACTTTTATAAATACTCTTTCCTTTTATTTAATACTAGAGGTCTGGAACACGAAATTCATGCACGGGAGAAGAGTTGGGGGGAGAGGTCCCTCAGCCCGGCCTGCACCCTCCCCAATCTAAGACCCCTCAGGGGATGTTTGACTGCAGTTTATTTGGCCAAAACTGGCAGTCAGACATCCCTCTCACAATTGGGGACCTCTGGCTTCTAACTGCTCACTTGCCTGCCTGCCTGATCGCCCCTAACCACCTCTGCCTGCTGGCCAGATTGCCCCTAACCGCCTCTGCCTGCTGGCCTGATCACCTCTAACCACCCTCCCCTGCCGGCCTGATCACCCCTAACTGCTCTCCTCTGCTGACCTGCCTGCCGACCTGATTGCCCCTAACTGCTCCCCTGCTGGCCTGATCCTCCCTACCCGCCTCTGCCTCAGCCCCCACCATCATGGCTTTGTCCAGGAGGAGGACCAGATGACCAGAAGATGTCTGGTTGACCTAGTCTAATAGCATATCACCCTTTTATTAGTATAGATTTACATGAGAGGATGAATACTAATTAAACTTATCATGGTAATAATTTCATGAGATATGTAAGTCAAATTATTATGCTGCATGCCTTAAACTTATTATATGCTGTAAATTATATTTCTAAAACTTAAAAAACAAAACAGCAACAAAAACGGGGGAAAAAAACAAGACTATTTGAGGAAGGATAGTAGCCATGGTTGAACAATGTTGTGGATAAGTATTTTTCTGAGGTGGAACTGACAGATTTAGTAATACGATTTTGTGAGGAGGAGGAGGTCACTCTCATTTGCGTTCCTGGTGTGAGCCAATGGGTAGTCAGAGGTGCCACTAGTTGAGATAGGAAACCCTGGAGGAATATGTTTCATGGAAGTGGTAATGGGCCTCCCCACTGGTGACATCAGGGGTATAGATGGTTGTGGTTCTTAAACACAAGAGACAGACTGGCCCTCACAGTTGGTAATTGTCACTCATTTGGACCAGAGCAAACATGGTTCTCTTCCGTATCTCCTTTATGTAGGTGCATACTTAACTTCTATATTATCATTTAGTTTCTTGATTTTTTAAGCTGTGAGTTCCCTGAATGTTGTGGCTAAAGAGGTTTACAACTTCTGAGATGATGCTGTGTAGAAGCACTCAAATTTCTGTCAAATGAAATTATTTCTAATAAAAAACTAAATTGTATAATTTCATCTCAAAAGTAGCATCTGCTTTTTTTTTTAATGTTGAATCACATTCTGGGGAAAGGAAATCATTATATATATAACCCCAACGACTGAATGGCAAAACTACTAAAATAACCAAACAGTTGCTCTGATGTGCACTTACCACCAGGGGGCAGACATTCAATGCAGGAGCTGTCCCCTGGTGGTCAGTGTGCTCCCAAAGTGTGAGCGCCACTCAGCTGACTGGCATGAGCTATGCTCCTGCAGCAGGAGCAGCTGTTCTGAGGGCGGGTCCATGGCCTCTCAGCTGACAGGGATGAGCAATGCTCTCACAGCAGGCCGATTCCCACAGGCCACACCCTCCACCATTGCACAAATCCATGCACTGGGCCTCTGTTTTGGATATACTGGAAAATGATGACCACAGTAAGCTTAGTTAACATTCATCACCATACATAATCACAAAGTTTTGTTTTCTTGTGATGAAAACGTTTAAAATTTACACTGTTAGCAACTTTCAAATACACAGTATAGTATGATTGTTTTATGGAATTGTTACTGTTGATCATATTTGGTCATTGATTAGTCATTTACTACATGCAAGGTCCCATGCTAAGCACTTCATCTTATTGCTTTTAACCCTTAAACTCTTATTTTTCACTTTGTATATTTAAAAATGATGGTGTAAAGAGTTCAAGGAAATTTTCTAAAAGTTACACAGTTAGTAGTTGTGTTGATCAGCTTTTGCTGCAGCAAAAACAACCTGAAAATCTCAGGGAATTACATCACCATTATTTATTTCTTGGATGAGCTGGTGTGACTATGCTTCTTGGCTAGCTGTGCTTGTCTGGGTTCAGCTGGGCGTGGCTCCAGGCTGCTGACAGTATTCAAGTCTTCTTTGAGCACCATTTCCTTCTGAAATAAAGATCTGCAGTCTGAGTCATGCTCTTCTCATGCAGAAAGGAAGGAGAGGGGGATTACAGAATGGGAACTGACACATTGCTACTTACACTTAAAATTCCAAGGTCATAGCAAGTCCAAAGTTAATAATCCAGGGAAATATAATCTGTCCACAGTGGGGCATAGCAAAGATGGAGAGGGAAGAATTGACTACATTAGGCAATTGCACTGGGATTGAAACCCAGGATTCTCTCAATTTAAACACTACTATTCTATTCTAAATAAATAAGAACCTAGTTTATCTTCCTTTGGGTTTATGACTAGTATTTTTTGAATAAAGCTTCCAGATAAGGATAAATTTGCTAAATTTTTTCTCAATAATGGATATAAATTTAAGAAAATAGCATGTAATTATAGTTATGGCATGCAGAAGATTATTATCTGTCACTATGGTAGTAAAATTTTTGTTAATCATTTGGCAGGTACCTGATGATTTTTGTAGCATGTGAACATCTATTTTCTGTAACTTTCCAAAAAGCCACAGTTAGGTCTTCAAATATATAACTGATCATTAGTATATTCTGATGTGTTAACTCAAAGTCATAGTTCTATATAAATGTTGATGGCTATCACTTTAAAACTATTGATCATCCTGGTGAGTAGTGTTATCAGAGGACATGTCCACTAGCTTTGATGAAGAAACACTGAATTTACACCACCAAACAGACACCACCTGACCCAGATACTGCTAGGGGTTGTACAAAGTGTTGCAAGTCAGAATTATCTAGGTGGTAATTCAGCATTATCTATCCAAGTTGTAAACCTTTGTGCTTCATCCATCCCATTTCTGGGAATGTATATTGCACATATATAACAAAGAAAACACACATTATTTGTCACAACACTAGTTGAAATAATATAAAATTAGAAATGACATAAATGCCCATCAAAAGGGCACTTGTTAAGTAATTATTAAAAGCAGTGCTGAAATTATGAGAAAACAATTAGTATATGGAACAATTTCAAAGTATAATTTTAAGTGAAAAAAAGTAAGGAGCAGAACAATATCTTATCTAATAAAAGAGTAACATGTAAATTAACTGTACCTCCAATCAGGTCACACCCACAACTATGCCCATAAGTCAATCAGGAGCAAATTATGCTAATAAACCCCCAAAAAGATGGCTGCGGCCACGGAGAGCAGGAGGAAAGGAGGGAGGCTTGGGTTTCCCTGGCAATGGGGAAGCCAGCCTAGGCCTCCACTCAATGCTACAAAATTTCATTTATAGAAGATATATTCCAACAGAAATGGCGGCAGCCACAGAGATGGAGAGAGCAGAGGCTAGAGTTGCCCAGGCAATGGAGGAAGCCAAGCTTCTGTAGCCCTAGCCCCTAAGCCTCCACTCTAGGCTACAAAGTTTCAATTATAGAACTTAAACAGAAATGGCTGTCACCACAGAGCAAGCAGAAGACTTGGCTCCACTTCAGGCTACAAAGTTTCAATTGTAGAACATAAATTAATCCCAGATACCAGGGTCTCTGCTTGGGTCACTGGGGGGACATGGCCAGCCTGCAAACCACCACAGGCCCCTCTTCCAGGCCTCCCCATGCCCCAAGGGAACCCCCACCCTGATCTGGGACATCCTTCAGGGAAAACCAGCTGGTCCCCACCCATGCACCAGGCCTCTATCCTATCTAATAAAAGAGTAATACGCAGATTGACCATCACTTCAACACACAAGAGGGCTGTTCCCATGTGGTCAAATATCCTGCCACCATATGGACACAAGATGGCCAGCAGAGGAGGGCCATAGGGATGTTCCAGGCCTTCAAGGGAGGGCAGTTGTGGGCCATCAGGCCAGCAGGTGAGGGCAGTTGGGAGGGAGCAGGCCTGCAAGAAAGGGTAGTTGGGGGTGATCAAGCCTGCAGGGGAGGGCAGTTAGCGGTGACCAGGCCGGCAGAGGAGGGAATTTGATGGCAAACAGGTTGGCAGGAGAGCAATTAGACCTCAATTAGGCTGGCAGAGGAGTGGTTAGGGGGTGATCAGGCTGGCAGGCAGAAGTGGTCAGGGGCAATCATGGAGGCAGGCAGGTGAGTACTTTGGAGTCAGCAGTCCTGGATTGTGAGAAGGATGTCCAACTGCCCGTTTAGGCCTGATCCTACCAGATTGGAGAGGGTGCAGGCTGGGCTGAGGGACATCCTCCGCCCCCAGTGCACAAATTTCGTGCACCAGACCTCCAGTATATATATAACTTTTATGTAAGGGGAGTGATGAATCAGCAAAAGGTTTGATTTGTTTGGGAAAGATGCACAAGGAACTAATGAAACTATAGAGTAAATAGACAGTGTTGATAGGGAATGTATTTTACTCTATACCTTTTGTATGTTGGGATTTTTGAAACATGTAAAATATAGAAATATTTCCTTATCTAAATCCTAATTACAATATCAAAGCAGTATAATGTATAGATCATAGGTCTTTTGAGGATTTTATATATAATACATATATTTGAAAAAAATCTAGCCTATTACTGTGAAGAAAAAAATTCTGTTCTATATGCTTAATTATTCTTTTTCATTTTTATTTTAAAAATATATTTTTATTGATTTTTAGAGGGAGAGGGATAGAAAGGGATAAACATCCTTTGGCGGCCTCCTGTACACCCCTCCTACTAGGAATTGAACCCAAATTCTGGGGATGTGCCCTGACTGAGAATCGAACCAGTGACCTCCTGGTTCATGGGTCATTGCTCACCCCTGAACAACCCAGGCCGAGCTTAACTATTTTTTTTAATGTTATTACATAATCTTGGTTAGGGTATATAAATTTTTCTAAACCACGGAAATAGTTCACATGATTTCTATAGTCTTTGGCAACTCTTTTTTGTAAAAATTAACTTACATAGTGAAATACTTACAATTTCAACTTAATTGGCATTTAGATTTATGTATAATTGTGTAATCAGCTTGTCCTTATAAAAAATTCAGCCAAGAAAGAAGGTGAATTCTTGAATTCCAGATAAGTTAAGGGATTGAGAATGTCTTGGGGGAAACCCTGCCAACAGCAGGTGCTCAGCGCAGCCTGGGCAACTTTGACCAGACCGTATGTTTGAGGCTTAAGATTGTAGTTTTAACACCAAGCAGCACATTCTAGCCTAAGAGAGAAACAAATAAATACCAAAGGACATAGACAGAACTTACCCAAGGTGAGACATCAGTCTTTAATGAATAAATGAAAAATGTTAAATGTAATAATAATCATAAATCTATATAATCGAATCAGTCCCAAACATTAAGTGCTTCTAATTCCACTGTATGGATGAATAAAGTGAAGTCCCTTGGATAGAATTTAATTGAAGAAAAAATAAGACAAACAAAGATTGATTTTCCAGCTCTTGTTGGGAGACCACTCTCCATGTGTCTGTTGTGTTTCTGCATCTCTTACCTTTATCCAGACCATCCTGTCAAGGAAGTTTGTATGGTGACTGACCTCGGAAGCTAGAGACCATGCCTCTCCCAGAGCAAAGGGGCAAGCGTACTTTCCACCGTTAGCTTCAGTGGGAAGGAGTCCTCTAGCTAGAGGAATGACCAGTTACAGCTCTGCTTGACCTTGAGGTCCTCCTTGAACTACCTTCCCCCCGCCCCATGAAGGAAGTCCACATCTCATCCCAGTTTCCTTTCCACCTTCAGATGCTTGACTCCCCCGTGCTCCTGTGCTTCAGATACCCTTCTATCCATCAAGATAGCTCTGCTTTCCACGGGGCCTGCTTTGTGCAGAAAACCTTCCTGCCTTTTCATTTTGTTTCTGCGACAAAGTCATTCAAACACATGCTTCATTTTCTCTCGGAATTTACTTTTGGGGGGAGCCTGTTCCTTCTGCATCCGGTACTGGGGGATACTTGTTCCCAGGTGCCTCTGGTGGCCCCATGTACTGGGCAGGGTAGCTCTTCACTCTGGCACAGGAAGATCTCAGTCCTGCTGCCGCTCCCTGACACTCTCCTGATTTGGGTCTCCCAGGTGCGCGTTCTTTTCTTCAGTTGGACCTGAATTACCTACTGTCCTGGCTCTTCCCTGGGACCTGAACCTTAGGAACCCAGGGCTCCCGGTGCTCATCAGTGCCTCTGCTGTCCTCCATGTGGTCACACATCTGGGAAATGGCCAGTCCCAGTGGGAACTGTCTAAGGATGGGACTGGGAGACATTGGAAGGAAAGATATGTGAAGTGAGAAGGCTGTTCAAAGGTACGGCCGGTGGCCAGCTGTGCAGTGGCACCTCTAACGGCAGCTCTCCTGTTCTGTAAGAGATGGCTTTGCGGGATGTTCTTGGTGTAAGGAAGCATTCTTTGACCTCCTGAGTCACTAGACTATTCAGATTTCCATTTATATTTTGGGAGTTTCCTGGTCCCCTGGCTTTCAGGATGTCTTTTGATTATGGTTGAGGATCTGGGAACTCAGCCGTAACTATCTCCCGTGACCTTTTGACCCTTGAAATAATTCTTAGTTTCATCTCTCACATCCTTACCCTCTGGGAACATTGCTATTCTATTACCAGAGTCTCCTGGGACATAATTCTCACTCTTATTTGTTGGTATATTCCTTTGGGCTGTTGGATTGTAGGCAGCTCTGAACTGCCTCCATTGCCTCCACAACAGGATAGTCCACTGTGTTGTGTTTGGCAATAATCATGGATATCCTATATAATAAAAGGCTACTATGCAAATTGACTGATTGGTTGCTATGAGTTCCACTGGCCACTAGGGGGCAGATGCTCAATACAGGAGCTACCTCCTGGTGGTCAGTATGTTCCCACTGGGAGAGCACCACTCAGCCAGAAGCCCTGAGCCGGCTTATGGCTGGCAAGCACAGCAGTAGTGGCAGGAGCCTCTCCCACCTCCGCCACAGTCAGACATCCCCCAAGGGCTCCTGGACTAGAAAAGGGCACAGGCTGAGCTGAGGAACTCTCCCCCCTCCCCCTTGAGTGTATGAATTTCATGCACCGGGCCTCTAGTAAGGATATAAAAAGTGTGCCTTCCCTCCCTGTCTGAAAGGTCTGTCAATCCATGGCCAGTCTCTGACAGCCACCATTTCAGGGTTCTCTGTTCTTCCTTTCCCAAGGTGAGGGGGCAGATGGAGTACTACCCAGGGCTGGGACTCAATTTTTTATGATCAAAGGTCTTCCTGATTTACTTGAGGGTTTGTTTCCAGAAGCTTGGCAACTCAGTTATGCTGTCAATTCTTGACAGATAGTGACTGAGGAGAGAGTGACAGACTAGGCAAGGAGCTGGGATTGGCACTCTCTCACCAAAATAGTCTATGGATTCAAGTCCCTTTTGTAATTGAATTTAGGGTCATTGAAAGTGGTCATCTGGTTTTTATTTGGACAGTCAGCATGTATTCACCCTTGTGTGTGGAGAGCGCCCTTGGGGAACAAAAAGTTCCCTGAGAGGACGGCCTTGCCCATCTGCTCTCTGCCCCCCAGGAGAATGATTACCTTCAATTGTAGTTTAGCAAACAGCACTGCCCTCCAGCACGTTAACATTGCAAATGGCCAAACGTCTATGGGATATTTCTGAAAAGATTTAAGTGGCACCTTGGGTGGACATAGCCTAAGGAAGCTAGTTAAGATACGGGGTTTATTGGGGAAAAATGTTAACAATGGAATGTAGCTTTGTTGATTGGGGAGGAATTGTGTGATATGTAAATCAGAACTGTTTAAAAGAGTGTAGTGAAATAAACTCTGGGCCGCATTCCTAAAGAGGGCTCTGCGGACCTACTGATCCCATAGCTTTTGTTTCCTCTTTATTGCTATCCATCTTTCTATCTCTGTCTTTCCGTAAGCCTCACCCCCCTTTCAGGGACTGCTCCACTGATGCCGGCTGGCCCTGGCACTTGTGGAAGGGTACCTCTATTTTCCTCAGCCATGTGCAGGTGGAATTGTAATCTCTAAACATCCCTGCACTCAGGGTGCTTAGGGGCTCAGATCTGACTGAGGGAGCATTCTGTCACCCCAGTCAGAGTAACTGGTTCAGTGACTCAGCTGGAGCCAATGAGACTTTTGCAAGAAGCATTGGGAAAGAAGTGTACATTTTAAAAGATATATATTTCTATTAATTTTAGAGGGGAAGGGAAAGGGAAAGAGAGAAACATCAATGATGAGAGAGAATCATGGATTGGCTGCCTACTGCATGCCCCCCCTCCTCCCAGGGCATGTGCCCTGACCAGGAATCCAAACACGACTGATAGGTACTCCCTCCCCCCAACTGATGGGCAGAGTTATAATGTAATTGGCACCTGCCACAGAGACATTGAACCACCAATCAAGCACTTGCTGAGTGCCATGTGTCCCACCCCTTCTTGTTCAGCCCTGGGCCCAACCCCTTCCTGTTCCTCCCCTTAAAAGGTATATTCAGTGTGCCACGTGGCACCTTTTCTCCTGGACTGTCTCCATGGCAGTCGGGGAGGCAGTCCGGCTGGGTCCCTTCTTCTCTCCACCTCTGGTTGCTCTGCCTCTTCCACTGGGCCTCATCCCCTCCCCTCAAATGTGCCTTCACCCCTGCACATGAGCTCTTCCTCCTTTGGGAAGGGTCTTCTCTTCAGTAAAGTCTGTATCCTGGTACTCTGGTCTCTCCGCCCCATCTTTCAATGACCTCCTGGTTCATAGGTTGATGCTTAACCACTGAGCCACACCGTGGCAAATTACAAATGCAAATTTGTAATTCCACTTGAGCCAAGGAAAATAGAGCCATGGACTTGTTTGCAGTCAAACTGCCAACACCTAAAACCTGAGTATAAAGTCAGAGCAGAAGACAGCTTTAGCGAGAAACTCCATTCTGCTGACATCAGTTCAGTCCCACTGCTAGATGCCAGCTTTGCTCCCAGACTGTTCAGTTACAGCAGTCAATTAATTCCCTTTTTGGTTTAAGCTCCGTTTGTCTGTTTTTACTAAGTGATTAGTAAGAGTTTATTGTGTATTTAAGAATACTTGTGACCTGGGAGCTTTTCAACAGAAAGACTGTTAGGGAACTAGGGGCCCTGACTTCACAGGATGGCTTATACAGTGAAAATGAGGAAGTTGTCTAACTTTATAATGATTGGTTATTATTGCAATGCGGGGTTCCAGCTGACAGGGCATTGGTTAAAAGTGATTATCTTATAGGCTTTATAGGAAGATGACTTAAGCTTCTTTTGTGATTATCTGAGACATTTTCAAGTGGCACCATTTTCTGCTTGTTTTGAAGAATAGGCTAAATTAGATTTCATTTATGTGGTTGAAAGGGTTTTGTCTGCTCAGGGAATTTTAAAGTTCTTTCTCTCTCTATCTTTTGTACTTATTTTTAACACCAGGAAATCAAACAGTGCAGTTGGAGCTTGCGGGGTGCTGGCCTGGGGGGGAGTGAATGCGGCCCAGGGAGGGGCAGGGAGAGGAGAGAAGCTGACCAATGGGGGCAGCTCAGAGAAGGGAGGAGTCAGGCCTATGGCACTATTGCCTCCTCTCTCTGCAGAGGAAGTTCATCTCAGACATCTCAGGAGCTCTTTGGAGGAAGACAGGGGGCCTCTGAGATGAGAGAAGCAGGGTGTCCCCGTGCTAGAGGGCCCTCATCCCTGAATCATCTCTAAGGAGTGGGGCTCATGCTACCTATCAACAAACCCCCACCCAGAGCCACAGCGCAGGAGCAGCGCCTGCCTCAGGGACCCAGCCCTGGCTCTGCCCCTGGTCCACGAGGGGCAGGACCAGGACCCCCTCCGCACCCCCTCCGCTCCCCCCGCAAAAGCCAGAGCAGGGCAGTGAACTGCGCATGTGCAGGCTGAAAATCAACGGCCTCCAAGATGGAGGCTCCAGGCAGAGGTCTGGGCTGGGGCTCCAGACCCTGTGGCCCCACCGGACGTCTGCGAGGTGTGAGGCCGCAGCAGGGAAACCAACACGCTGTTCCATTGCACATCCTCAGGTCAGTGGCTGAATTGTGGTTTTGGTTAATTTCAACCAAACGATTTCCTCACAAGATGCAAGACGTAGGTCTTCCGTGTGTGGTTCTTTCCTCCACGTCAGCCCACTGCATGCACAGTGACTTCACCTGCCTCCGTTTCCTTTTCTGTGCAAGGGGATAGCTCCTTACGTATATTGGATACTTTAAATATTTGCATGCATTAAATAGAATCAGTGTAAAAGTATGAATTATTCCCACAAACGTGAGGTACAAGTAAGTTGATAGTCAATTTAGATACATTGTGTCTGGCTCTAAGCACTCACTTATGAGGGCAGGAAGAAAACGATTATAATTTATTGCTGGGGAATCTTTTTTTTTTCTTTTTCTTTAGTATGGTGTACACTCTCAGAGGTAAAACACACACAGCAGCAGCAACAACAACAACATAGGAAATAGCCTCTTGGTCCTTCAAGGATGCCACCAGGATGCCCATTGTACATGACATCATGGTCCATTCAGAGGCAGGTACAGACTCTCTGCCAGTGTGGCCCCAGCATCTTTAGCAGCAATTTAGAAGACTGTGGTTCTGGATAGTTAGTAGTCCCCCCACCTCTGGAAGCACATGAGCTCTCCCCATCAGAAGTCCTGCTGCCCCCTTGGAGACTTCCACATGGGACACACACTTTATGGAACCTATGGCCACATCTCTTTCCTCCAGTCCCAGGAACCATGGCTACATTTGTGAAATTCCCTTCTTTTAACCCAAGTCCCTTTCTCCTCCCTCTGATGAACACAGCTAAACATTCCTCCCTTCCTTCCCAAAGTCTTGATAAGGTTGGACTGCAGGTGCCTAGCAGCTTTTGTGTTGGGCCAACTCCCAAGAGAAATCAGAATCTCAGAATTTCTTTGGTTGGTGAAGGGCACAGTTACCTTTTCATCTTTCTGCCTGTCTCTTCTTAAAAAAAAAAGGTAGGAAGAGAATTTAATTGCCTAATAAGTTATTCTGCCACAAATGTCTGTTATCCAGCAGAGAGTGAGTAGGTAGAGCAGGAATATCTTCAGAGAGAAATTAATTCTCCTGATTTGTCATTACAACCCACTCCGAAGCATGGCAAACCATCTAAACTTGCATGATTACTGGTCCTTTTTTGGTCCCATAGAAAGAAAGAACAGACCTGAGTTTTGAGAAAGGATCTGATGAGGAGGAAGCTGCCACAAGATCCTGAAATGCACCTTGACTTCTGAAATGTTATGCAATTAAAATGCCTAGGTGCATACCCTAGCTCCACCAGGTCATATGCTATTGAGCAACTCACTCTACTCTGAGTCTGTTTTCCTGCCTGTTATATAGGCCATTTATGGTATCGATTTCATGAGAATATTGTGAGACTGAAGTGAAATAATGTTTTTAGGATGTTTGGCATAATGCTTCTTGGCACATAGTCATTGATAAAACTTCATTATATCATTGTTATTAACCACTTGTTCTCACCCACCACACATTTTACATTTCAAATAGTAATTGATATTTGTGGTCTAGTTTTACTTCCCAGAACTGATGCTTAGAACACTTTTTTGAGCTATATCCTTTTGCCAAACAACTCTATTGATTCTCTCTCTGGCTCTGTTGCTTTCCTAGAGTTTGCTTCACAGACTATGGTGGCCATACTTTTACCATGTGTGGCCCAACTCTCCATGTGAGACACAGACTCATACAATTCCTTTGACTCAGTCTACAAGTAGTAGCACATTTCTGTTACCCCGAAGATTAAAGAAAGGAGAGACTTGAGACCATGATCTTGCCACACAATGTATAGGTTTGTTCTTAGCATCACAAATTATGTTTCTAACCTTTAAGACCCCACAACTCTCATGTCCAAGGCCAACTTTTCATTCAACCCCAGACAAGTGCAGTGTTATTGCTAATAGAAAGATCCAGAAGGGAAAAGCAAAGTAAGCAAATCAATTACTTAATTGTTATCAATGGGCTAGACTCCAGAGCGGATCTACCAACTGACAACTCAGAGATTGAAGTAGCAAACTTCTAATGCATGTAACATTCTTCCTTTCTAGTCATCCCTTCCCTCACCAACATAAAACAAAATCATTTTAATGTGATTCTCATTTAGTCTACCCCATTTATTTTTATCTGATTCTTGGGACTCATGGTAGATGATTTTTAGGGTTTGCTATGTGAACAATTTTGGTCAGGGTCCACTGAGTTAAATCCATTCTATCATCATTAAGACAAGATAATTAAATGAAAGTTTGTAAATTACTATTGTATATATTAGAATGTTTTCAAGCATGTATCTTAATAGTTAGTATATTTGTCCTGCAAAATGTAAATTTGGCAATACAGGATGCATTAAGTGCAATGTAGATTAGGGGGATCTCTCAAGGGCGAGTAACAACATTTTTGAGCTTCAGCTTTATAAATAGAAGTAGATAACATCTACTTTGCTTACCTTGGAGTATCAGTAAAAAAAAAAAAACAATAAGTTTTTAGAAAACTTAACACATTGATTTCAGGATTTATTATGTTGCCAGTCATGATAAATTATAATCTTTCTTCAAGGCCTGATTTGTTAAGTATTCAGTGGTTGATCCCATTGTTAAACTTCTCAAGTAGTTTACTTCTCAACCATGACTGTGCATTAGAATCACTTGGTTAGCTTTTTAATGTGTGAATACTCAAACAGTACTCTAGATTAATTCAGAGTCACTATGAGCAGGGCCTAGGCATTGCCTCTTTCATAAAAGTTTACCAGATTATTCTAAAGTACAGCCAAGGTTAAGAGAATCGGTCAGAACAAAAACCATCCTCCACTCTTTGTGTTAAGAGACTCTATTTCAGGTAATGGGTGGAGAGCTTTCTTCTCAGGAAAATTGATCAAAGATGGTCATGTAACACTAATACAGTGACCAACCATCCTTAGTTGCTTATGACCAGAAGGTTCCAGAGATCTGGATTTCAGTGCTAAAACTGAGATGGTTCCAGGCAAATAAGATCAAGTTAGTCACTCTAGACCCTAATGTTATATATGAGTTACACATTTCTTAGAATGGTTTTATTCCTTCCTAACTTGAGAGATTGGTTTGAGGGTAAATGCTCTGCAATGGGCCATCCCATCATCCAGCTTTAAAATGGTCATTTGGTGATGACTTACTGCTGCAGGAATCTGCAACCATGACAAGAATGTGAAGAGGACCATGGAGACATGGGCTTGGAGCTCTGCCGTGGTTGAGCAGCTAAACCAAAGCCAGAATCCGCCTACTTTCAGAATCCTTGCCATGTGAGAAAGTTAGTGTAAATCATGGTTAGCTGAATTGATTTTTTTTTTTTTTTTGCTTTTTTGCAGCCATTAAGCTTTCAGTGCATCCAAGGTCATAACCTTAGAAACTGCATAAAATCAGACATTTGTTCTCCATTTCAGAATTGTCTCCAGATCCTGTTCACCATTGTCAGCTTCAAAACCTTCATCTTTGTTAGCTGTCCTGGTTTTCTATTTTGTTTGGCTTGTTGCCCCCAAACCCCTAGCCACTACCACCACCCGCCCTCAACTGGAATGCAGACTATTTTCCTGACTCTAATCAGCACATCCTGGAGAGAGTGGCACATCTGGAAAGGCACACCATGGCACCACTCTGACACTTGCAGGCAGCAGTCCCATCCTTACTGCCAGGCTAGGTCTCAGCGACACTGTGCTGCACGGTCAGGGCTTCAGGTAGTCCTCTACCTTCTTGTCTGAGAAGAGGAAGAAGATCAAACTACTTTCATATCCCTTTCACTACTTTCATGTCCCTTTCTGCTCCTTATGTAATGCCAAAATGTTGATTAATATTTCATAACCAAACAAAGAAAAAAAACAACCAACTGACAGAACAACATTATGTCTTAGAACTTGGCATGTTAACCATGCTGATATTCCTTCATTAATATCCCATTATGCATATTTCAGTTAATGATCTCTGGTTAGTTCTCAGTTACTTTGCTTAGACATTACAACATCCCAGGCACCCCAGATTCTAGTTTCCAAAAGCTGCAGTGAAGCCTGTGAACACCAGTGTGTCTCTGAGAGCAAGTAGGAACATGCACTCTGTCAAACGTGCCTTGCTCTTTTCCGGCTGGCTCTCAGTGAGAGCATGTGTGGTGTTCTGAGAGCCAGAGCTGCACATGTGGGCCCTGGCAGGACTGTGCTCGGTGCTGGCCTCACAGGGGGCTCCCGCGGGACTCGGCCTTCTCCAAAGTGTTCTCACCTCTCTCTTCGCCAACTGCCTTTCCCCTTGTTATTATTAAGGGAGTCAAGTTGGCAGTGACAATGGCACTTGCTCTAATATTGAAATCATTCTTTCCACTACCGCATCATTCCCCTGGTGTTCTATAGAATGCACTTCGGTCTAATAGGTTGACAAAAACAACTGTCAGCAGATAAGAAGCAGTGCTTCATCACTCTGTGTGGAGCTTATCCTGTGAAGATGTGCATGCCGCCATGAAACACTTGAACGACAGCAGGGGAGGTGCCCGGCCTCCGTGCACGTACCTGTGCACCTGAGTTCACCAAGGCAAATTCAGCAGAGGAGGCAGCTCTTTCATCTCTTTCGCCAGCACATAACTCCCTAGCTATGCCCATGCTGTATGGAAGGAGAGAGAGAGGTTATGATGAACATAGCTTATTATTTAGTGATCGAGAGCACGTAAGAAAGCCAGGGGTTCGTGCAAATATATATATATATATATATAATATTTTACATTTCCCTTTTGGTTAAAAAAAAACAGGCCATGCCAAATGCATGTGAGGTGAGTACAGTATAAGGAACTACTTCCCTCAGCTTTCTTTAATTTTTATTTCCCCTTCTATGTTTTCTTATTCTGTATTCCTTTTTCTTTTCCGCTTTTCCTCTTGGGTCCTAGCTCTGATGATTGTAGTTTATTTCCATCTATTTTTCTTCCCCGGGAAGGCACACTGTTTTCTTTGTTGAGTCACTTCCCTTTTTCTATCAAGAGACCCATGCCCACTCTCTGTAGCCCACCAACATCTCACTTTATCTCAGAAGTCTTTCTGGTGCATGAAAAGGCTAGGGAACATCTGTACTTCCCTATGACTTACCATTCAATAATTTCTGGTCATTTCCTCTTTGGTCTGCCTCCCCAGTAAACTGAGTAAGGGGAAGGCAGGAATAATATCATATTCTTCTCTGATTTCTCAGCACCATCAGCAGTGCCCACAAAGTAAGCACTTGATGAAGGTTTGTTAAGTTAAAATGAAGTACCAAGAAAACATTATTTGCCGATTTCCTTGCCAATAAAATGTAAATATGTACGTATCTCACAAGATTGTTCAAATGAGACATATATATATATAACACACATGAGGAGCATAACACATTGTCTGACCAAATGGGCACTGATGGTCACTTTCATGTCTTCTATACTGATTCTTCTGTACCATTCCCAATTATTTGGTGGCCAGAGTTTATTTTTAGACTGGAGTTGGAGTATAATGAAAAAGAGGCCAGAGCAAACTTTGCTATTTGATCCAAAGTTTATAACATCACAGGCACTTAAGTTAGAAATTATATGAAGTGATCTATATATTTTTGTATAAAAATGAAAATTCAGAAACAGAGCATACTAGAAAAGGCAAATACTTGGAAATCCACGGTTCTTTAGTCTTTCATAAGATGCTCCATTGGCAAAAATGTTATTTTGTAGATTGTTTTATATCTATTTTCTCCTATATCTATATTGCTAAATATTAAAAATGCTTTATTATCAATAATACATGTTAGGTTATTTCAATACTAAAAAGAAAAGCTTTGGCAGAATCCTATTTAATAAAAGAGTAATATACAAATTGAGCATCACTCCAAGACACAAGATGGCCACCCCCATGTGGTCAAAGATGGTTGCCTCCATGTGGACACAAGATGGCTGCCAGAAGATGGCCAGCAAGGGAGGGCAGTTATGGGCAGTTGGGAGTGACCAGGCTGGCAGAGAAGGGCAGTTGGGGAAGACAAGACCAGCAGTTGAGGGCAGTTGGGGGGGACCAGGTCTGCAGGGGAGGACTGTTGGAGGGGACCAGGACAGCAGGGGAGGGCAGTTGTGGGGGGCAGGCCTACAGGGGAGGACATTTGGGGTGGGGACCCAGGCCTGCAGGGGAGAACAGTAGGGAGGACAGATCTGCAGGGGTGGGCAGTTAGGGGTGACCAGACCAGCAGGGGAGGGCAGTTAGGGGCAATTGGGCCAGCTGGGGAGCAGTTAGGCATCAATCAGGCTGGCAGGGGATTGGTTAGGGGGTGATCAGGCTGGCAGGTGGAAGCAGTTGGGGGCAATGAGGCAGAGGCAGGTGAGCAGTTGGAAGCCGTTAGTCCTAGATTGTTATACGGATGTCCCACGGCCTGTTTAGGGTCAGTCCTACCGGGATTGGGCCTAAATGGGCAGTCATTCATCCCTCGAGGGGTCCCAGATTGGAGAGGGTGCAGGCTGAGCTGAGGGACAACCCCCTGCTCCATGTGCATGAATTTCATGCACCAGGCCTCTAGTTATAATCTTAAAACCATGATTCTGTCAGAGTTCGAATTTGGGTTTACACTGTAATATATTACCAGAATAATGGGATGTTGTTGACATTATGTTATGTGTTTTTTTTGTTTTTGTATTTTGTAAATTGGGGTGAAGACTGCTTTAAGTGTTTCAGTTTCTGGTGTGTGTATATAGCCACATTAAAAGCTGTTCCTTTTGACATTCTTTCTCAATAAATGTCTCATTATTACTGTGGAATGGGAATCTAGCCAAATCCTTGTTCTCCAGATGCTTCATAAAGATTTGGAACATTTCATATATGGAAAAACTGACCAGCTTTAGTGGAGCCTTCTTCCATTCTCATCTTGGTGCTGACGTTACAGAGAAGGAACCTTTATTTTGAAATTTTCCCCTTTATTTTGTACCTTGTAGAGCCATCTTTTTTTCTCTAAGTGTTTTTCAATTTATAGAAATAGATTTGTTCCTTGTTCTTGGTTTTTACATTGTGATTATGGAAATATCCAAACATCCTTCAAATTAAGAGTATAGCAAATCTATGTGTACCTACCATTCACTTCAGTGTGATGAGCTCATGACCAATACGGTTTCCCCTAAACCCTCACCTGCTCCTCTCAACCCTCTCTCCATATCTTGTCATTTCATCTATAAACATTTTTGTATGTATCTCTAAAAGACAAACATTTTTTAAGTATATTTTTTATTGATTTTCAGAGAGGAAGGGAGAGGGAAAGAGAGAGAGAAACATCAATGATGAGAGAAAATCATTGATCTGCTGTCTGCGGCACACCCCCTACTGGGGATTAAGCATGCAATTCAGGCATGTGCCCTTGCCTGAAATTGAACCTGGGACCTTTCAGTCAGAAGGCATATGCTCTATCTACTGAGCCAAACCAGCGAGGGCTAAAAATCATCACAATACAGATTAATCCCCTTAATGCCAGTATTTACATTTCTATATTGTTTTCTAATTATCTTTATTTACTTTGTTTCCTAGAACTTCTATTCTATTACAATAAAGCACATAGTTTTAAATTTTCAAGTAGTCACATTAAAAATAAAAAGTGGGTAAAATTAATTTTGGGGGTGAAATTAATTTTAATACTGTGTTATTTAACCCCAATGTCTATAATATTATCTTAAAACTATATAAGTGTAATTAAATGTTAAACGTATTGATTACATAAAATAAATATTTATTAAAACCAATGCATTATCAGTATGAAACATTAATATAATAATTCAATGTAAATGGATACAAAGTTATTAAATATTTTACATACTTTTTTTTCATTCCAACTTTTCAAAACAAATGCTTAGTTTACAAACATAGCATATAAGAATGTGGGGTAGCCAGATTTCAAATTGTATCATCAACAGAGCAGCTCCAGAGTTCTTGTTTTACAAAGTAATAAAATACATGGCTTTATATTTTTTTAAATCTTCCTTCTCTATATCCTGCCCATTTTATTTTTTTAATTAATTTTTTCCCTTTTTGACATTATCATCTCTGTAACACTTAGTTTGAATTCTGTTCCTAATAGTTGTTCAGAGTGAGGGAAGTTATCTTGGGATGGTCTGCCAGTCTGTTAGTTTTAGGCAATTTTTGGGAGCAGAGTCAAACTACCATCAGAATTTCTCAAAGTCCTCTTGCTCCAGCCTGCAAATTGGAGCCTCAGTATCCTTTCCCAGTTACTATTTCTTTGCTCAAAATGACTCATGAGATTCCAGTGGTACCTGGTGGCATTTTGACGGGTTCCTTGCCTTGTCTTTGCTTCCTTTTGCATAGTCATTATACTCCATCTCGGATCTGTTGCTAGTTTGTTGCTTTCCATTTGTATTTTTGTATCTGTGATAGTTCCTTGTCACCTAGGTCTGTTGTAGATGTTGACTATGGAGTTTTTTCTATCATATTCATTTTGATTCAGGAAAGAAACAAACAATACCAAATTATGTCACTTCTACCATTCTCCCACAATCCTTTTGAAAATATTTTCATTTATTTATATAGAAATGTTTTATTAATTTAGGTGTCTGGGTGGTTTTAAACTGAATTTTGTGTACCAATTTGTTGACTTGATTGGACTTATTAGGTATCACACCAAGGCCATCACACATCTTGGTTTTAGGAGTTTGCTCTAGCAATGGAGATTTGTCATTGAAATAAACTTCATTAAGTAGTATAATATGCACTTCTATTTAATATAATGTAGTTTGGAAACTGCATTAAGAGAAAAATGAAACAGGAACCTGAGTTTTTTTGGAAATAAGTAACACACTAATCACTATAACTTTAGCTCTGTTAGTAAGTGGAAAAGTGAATAAGTTTTTAATTTGGTAAATATTGTTAATTACCTCTAGCAATATAATAAAAATTGAGCAGCTTTTCTGCCACCTCTCCTGCCTCTGTCATAGAAGTACCCAAAAGGTCCATTGAGCCAACCTTAGATATTTCATTTTGCTTTGATGTTAGTATCTGATGGATCTAGTAGCATTCTATATAGGTGATAAAATTGCACTGGAGATTAAACAGATGTTCCATATATATTTTATTTTGTAGATGCTTTTTTTATTCCCTTCCTACTAATGAAAGCAGATGCAACATATTGTATTCAAATGATATCCTTTCATCCAGGCATTCAAATAAGTTTAAAAAAAAAAAAAAGAACCACCAAGTTGTTTGACTCTACAAACTAGCAGGGAATGTCAAAGTTCGCATTTAAAAATTGTTTCTAGCATAAAAGCAATAATTTAGAGCATCCAGGAATTGGTGTCTATCATAGGGTCTTCCTTCTCTGGCGATGGACCTACTCCCTTTGTACTATGTAAGCATCCTAGGAAGGTGGTTTGGTTTTATCCTCAATCAAAGTCAGCCTCAAACTCTTCACAAAAACCTGCTTCTACTTCTGCTCTTCTCCTCCTTTTACTCTCATCTCTCCAGAATTGCCAGTGCCTTATTCATCCTGCTCTGGTATGCTAACCTAGCTGCTCTTCCTTAGTTCCTCGCTCTTACTGCTAGGATATGATCCCTTGCCTCTGAATCACCTTGATAGGTACATATGCATGTCAAGAGGAGTGCCTCTAGCTTCGAGGCCGTTGAGAATTTAAGGCCTTCCAATTGATGCATTTGAGTATGGGGTGCTATGGTAGGTGATGGAGGTAATTTTTAAATTAAATCTTATGCATGAGATCAAGTTTCTTATGTTATTATTTTTGGACAAATCCCTTTTATATAGAAACCCTGCACCTCTTTGTTCCAAATAAAATTCACATAGCCTTTCTTCAGCTTATAAAAAATGCCACCTAAAATATAGTTGTATTTTCCAAATAAATAAGTAAATTGGCAACTAGCAGAGACTCAGAGGGCTGATATACCAGCTTTCATCATGATCAAATGCTGCTTCTGCCATTGGCGTCCTTATGCTCCCTCTTGCCAAAGCTGCTAGTTCTTAAATTTCAGCATTTAATGTATGTATTATACATGTCATTGTTTCTTGGCCTTTAGTAGCGTTTGAAGATATAATAACTGCTATCAGTCCTTTGAGATAACTACTGAGACTGACTCTTTTCACAATGACTATGTTTTTTGAGGGTTGTTTTTTTTCTGGATCCCAAAGGTATGGTTGCTACTTGAAAACATGTGTGTACATGATATATTAATGGGTTTAAGTTCCATTGTTTTTTTTTCTATAGGATCAACTATAGAATGTTCTTGCATATGTGTTTATTCCTTGCTGCTCAGTGAGATTTCACAATGCCTGGCAGGCACCTCTGTACGCTGGGATGTATATGGCTGTGCAACTTTCCAGAGGTATCTATGTGTCTGCCCAGGACATCAACTCCAGCCATCCTTGGGTTCATAGGGTTTGAGCATTTCTGCATTGCAGCTGTTGCAACTATTTCCTATGGGTGGTCAAAGACGTGCTCTGAAGTTCAGATCATCTGGAGCCAGTCACCTGTGCAATATCTGGACAGCCCAATGAGGTAAAGAGGCCACACTTGTAGCCCCCACCTCACCCCCAAAGCCATCCCTATGGCCACACAACTTGCACTTGCTGTGGGGCCCAATGTCCCCACACTGTGCAGGCCCAGGTTTTTCAAGATCAAGTTTCTTTAGATAGGACAATTTTTTTGCACTTTCAACACCACTGTATTTAACAGTGGAGTGTCGGCAGTCAGCTGCCTCGTTTTTTCTGTCCCTTAACTTTTGACTCAGAAGTTTCTTTGCTGTTTCTTGTGCTGGATTGGAGCTTGACAAGTTAGTTCTGTTTTTTGTCTTCCAGCGAGCTATTCCAAATTCTTTAAACAGGCACCATTTTGCAGAATATTCATCCTGGTGTGGGGGGGAGGGAGTATTCACATGCACAGTGTTCTGCTTCAGTTGAATTTCTGGTATTTTATAGTTTATAGTGTAAATGTTTTCTGTCTCTATGCACCTCTAGAATATGTAGTAGTTTTAAAAGTTTGATTTGCTTTGTGAACCAAGAGGTTTTGTGAAAAGAATTGTAACGATGCCATTTTTTTCTTATAGCGAGTAGAGAAAGGTAGGAACTGATAGTGAGATTCCTGCTGCTGCTGTGTCAGCTCCCAGCCATTGAGTGCAGCAGAGCAAGCATAAGAAAGCACATCTGTGGTGTTTCCGTAAGACATGGGAATTTTGTTTGTTTGCTATTTGTGTGGTTTTTTTTTAAATGCTAGTGTGGAATGGCCAGCAAAGGCTGGATTCAGTGACGTGAATCTTTACACACAATCCTGAGAGTGTGTGTTCTCTACAGTGAACAATCTCTTTCCAAATCCTCTGAGAATTGAGGTTCTAATGGGATATCATGTGAAGAAGGAAGGTGGGGAAGTTTGTGAGTCGGGAGTTCAGTGGAACTTCTGTGAGAGGAGAAGAAACTAGACAGAAATAAAGTGGATTTGTTTTCCTAAATCAAGGAATATTGTTCAAAGTGATGATTAGAGCCAGTTTGACCTCTTGAGAAAGCCACCTCGCACCCCCTCTTACTCCTATATTCAGTGTTCCTTTCGGGTGCTACCCAAGCTTGTGTGCCCTCTGTATTATGGCACATGAGAAGCTGGGTTAAAACCACCTCCTTAATTGTTGTTCTCCTCTCATCTCTATGCTTTTTGAGGCCAGAGAGTGCATCTCATTCATCATTTCAGAGCCTACTATAACTTATTGGCATATATTTATTCAATTAAATATATAATATAAATTAGCTGCCTATAATTATAAGCAAAGTGACTTAGAACATTACCATTTAATGTCTCCTGAGGTATCACATAATTATGCAACTGATAAGATTGCATGCAAGAAGAGATTAAATGGTAATGACCTAAGACATCTTGCTTAGGAAATGCTTAATGGTGATACATTAGAAATGCCACAGTGCCACAACAAAATGATTGCAAAGAACAGTTTTGAAAAGGCTGCATGAAGCACTATATCTGTATAATGAGGTAGTCATTTCCAGAGATAGCGATTTGGATTAGTAGAAGGGTTGTGAAGCAAGTTGCAATCATATCAGAATGGACCTGGAACATGTGTGAGAAGAACCTGGGACACATCAGAGAATCCAGACAGGAGTAGAATTAGTTTCTCAGCAGAAAAGTGTTGAGGACTGTTATCGGTTGCTTGATTAAGTGAAACTGGAATCTGATAACACCTCACATTGAATCAGTTCTCCTTATTTGCATATATACAGGAATAAGAAAGGCAGTGTGTGGTTCTCTTTAATGAGTGAGTATTTGTTCACTCTAGACAAATCCTTGTGTTGCCTTCATGAAGTCCTAAGTTAAAAAATTCCTGTACTTGTTATAGGTAGACATAGCTCAGGGGATGGCTGAGGTCTAGAAGTTAATGTTCCAATTATCTTTAACTCTTGAATCAGTCTAATTAAAATACTGAACCTGAAAAGGCTTCTTTCTTTGTTCTGAGGGGCCTTTTTATAGTCTGCTTCTTCTACAACTTTGACACAGTTTTTAACCTTCACTCCCATATCCAATCCCCTGCAAGCTGATATGAATGAAGAGAAGTAAGATACATTAAAAAATGGAATTCTATAGAGGTGATTGATTTAAAATTATTTTAATCATTAACAACAGCAAAAAATTAAAATGAGATACAGTTGCTAAAACTAATATATTAAAAAGCAGGAGGAGAGCCTAAGGGAACTTTGGGACAACAGGTAACAAAACAACATCCACATAATAAGGGTTACAGAAGGATAGGAAACTGAGCAAAGAATAGAAAACCTGTTTGAAGAAATAACAAAACTTCCCTGATACAGGGAAGAAAAAACCCACACAAATCCAATTCTTTAAAAAAATCTTAGAGTACAAAAGCTCAGCTCTGTTTAGGTTATGAGTTAAATATATTTGGGTAATTGTTAAAACATGAAATGTCTGCATAAAAATGCTATCTTTTCTTTTAATAATTGGTATTTTGTGGAAATCCTTTTCACGTCCTGCGTGTCCAGGGTTCCCATGTCAGGGTTCAGATTCTAGAGAAGGCTGCACACAAATGAAAAGAGACTGGAAAAGCATTATTTTGGGGGGAATAATGGGGGCCAGGCAGGAGTCCACCTCAAGGGGGAGGACACCACCTGCTCTGGTTTTCCTATCCCCTTTGATTAGGGCTAAGTGATACATCCATGTCCTTTAGGTTAGGAAATTCCAACAATGAAATCAACCAGCAAGAATTAACATAAGACAAAAAGTGTGGAAGCTTCTTCAATTACTAATGTGTCACCTAAATAATATGTGAATAGCTCATACCCAACATAAGACTAAAAGAGGGGCAACTAAAGTCTCACCTAAGTGGTGAGTAAACAGTTCATACTTAACATAAGACTGAAAGTGGCAGCTGCTTTAGCTACCAATGTCTCACCTAAGCAGTGAGTAAACAGATCCATTAAGGTTTGACTAGGTTTCTTGTTTGTTCTATTTACATCTCTATTGGTAAGTTAATGACTGGTTTCCTGCAGTATTTTTAATATGTTGCTTTAATGTTCAAGTGCCACAAATTTTGTAATGGAAAAGAAAAGCCCTCTGCCCTACCTCATCACCACCTATTCAAATTCTTTTAATTTATTCTGCCATTTATGCTCATATTTTAAAATTAGACATATCTCTTTATTCATCAATTTCTGTTTACCTTACATTATGGAAGATTAAATCTTAGCAGTCTTATATCACACATCCCCTTTTTCCTTCTTCCATTTTCCCAGTAAAAATAGACTGATATTTTGTTAAATCAGTACTGGATGTCTGCTTAATGTGATTATGTAAGTGAGTTTATTGCTAAGCCAGATATTGTTCTCTGATTACACTTCATTTCCTGTTAGACTTCTTTGTCCTAATAGCAGGTATTTTCCTTCCTCTTCTGGCTCACTCAGTTTGCTGTGCTCTCACCACTTTATAATTAAGTATTCCAAAAGTCTCCAACAGAATTGTAAATCCTTCTGCCTGGTATTTTACAAATGGTCACATATGAGGTGTTTCCTGGGTTCCTTTTTGGTCTAGAGTTCTCAGTCCTGTTCAGACCAGGATGGATGCTCTTTGACCTGTACTGTCAATCTTTGCTGACCCTGCTCACTTCTCCAGCCACGTTTCAATCATTTAAATAAATAAATTTAGACAATAATTCCAGTTAATGTAGTAGGCACAATTCCTAGGTAGGGCCCCCAAGATTTCACAGCCTGGACTACCTGGAGCATGTGACTGTGACACCACTCCCATGATTGTTAATATCTTATATGGCAGACTTGTCCTTTTAAGGGGAGACTTTAAAAGCAAAGAACTTTCTCCAGTTGCTGCCAGAAGTGGAAGGCAGAGGAAAAATAAGATTCAAAGCACAGGATTTGAGAGCCCTCTATTGGCTTGAAGATGAGGAAGAGAGGAATTAAATGATAAGGAATACAGGTGTTGTCTAGGAGCCAAAAGGGGACCCCAGCTAACTGCCAGCCAAGAAATGGGACTGTCAGACCCAGGAGGCACTGAATTCTTCCAATCATGCAAGAGAGTGGGATATTCCCCGGGTTCCACATGAAAGCCCAGCAGGTCAGCTCCTTGGCTTTAGGCCTTCCGGACCCTGAACAGAGGACTTAATCAAGCCCACCTGAGCTTAAACCTGATTTAGAGAATTATGAAATAATAAAGTTGATTGTGATTTGTTATGTTGCAGTGGAAAACTAATATTGTTTTAAGTACTTCATTGGACAGATAACCAAGAAACTAAGAGCATAAATACTTAGCATTTGAAAGAAAATTATTAGAACTTATTAATTTTTATTAGCATTAGAATGTACTAACACAGAGTGGGGCAAAATAGGTTTAGAGAAGTGAGGACATGAAACAGTGTTTATTCTTGCATTATTATTTACTAATTATTTTCCATATAACAGTAAACCTACTTTTGCCCCACCCTGAATATATACAACATGATGAATCTTGGAAGCTTTCTGTTGATCCACAGAAACCAAAATTAAAAGAAGTTATATTCAATTATCACATTTATATAAGTTCAAACAGGCAAAACTAATTTATGGTGATAGAAATCAAGAAATGCTGCCTCTGAGGTCAGTATGGGAAAGACAGGATTGGCTAGAAAGGGTTGTGAGAGATCTTTCTGGGGTGATGGAAATATTTGATGTCTTCCTTTGCTAGTGGTTTTTAGATGTATATAATTGTGAAAACTTATAGAAGGAATACTTACCATGCACATGTTTCTATATCATTAATATATTTCAGTACAAATTAATTAAAATGTAAAGTGAGTGAATTCCTCGGTCATAATCCAAGGTTGAAGTGATTACTGGCACCTCTGAATTGCCAGTAACCTGTGAAGGGCTCCTCAGACAGTGAAGCAGGAGCTGCATTGTGACATATCACCTGCTGTTTTGAACATCCTATGTCTTGTCTAGCCACTGAGTTTTTAATGTGTTTATTTTCTCTCACTTCCCAATGCCAATGAATTTATGAGCTCTTTGATGGCAAGGTTATCACAGTGCCTACCAGAATGCCTTCCCTAAAATAAGCATTCAATAAATAATTGGAGATTTGGTTAGTTTATACACAAAAATAAGGGGAAATATATGATAGAAAAAAGGAAGGAAAATAATACCAAATAATAAATTGTATATCTAACTTAATTTTTAATAACTGTTATAACCTTGTATTTTATTCAAATATTCAGCTATTTTTAGAGCTCCAGTATTTAAATACCATATTCATAATGTGATTACAAGTATAATCTTTAAATGACTTCCTGGATCTTGTCTCTTAATGCAGTTAAACTCTTGTCTCATCTTCACAAATGGCTTCCTTTTGGGATAACTTTCCTTTCCTCCATAAGCAACAACCCAACTTTCCTACCAGCTTCTTCTCCTACCATTGCTATGAAATAATCTGAAATCGTGATTGCCTTTCCTCCTTGAAGCACGATCTTAATTAGATAGTAAGCCTTCTACAGAATTATTAACTTTGTTAATGACAATGTGCTATCAAAGATTAGATATATATGATATTTTTGTTTAAGAAAGACTTCCAACAAAATAATTTAAACAGCTGTAATTAAAAGAATGATCCATGAAATGTATCTATAAATACATATACTACATTTGAAATACAAGATAATAACAATAGGGCTTAGCCATAGAACAGTATAAATTCATAGAACTACAAGAAATATTAGTAATAATTGACTGTAGTAAGCTTCATGGCTCTGTCTCATTTTCCAGTCCACTAATCTATTCAATCTACTTTTAATTAAAACTCACTGCCTCCTGTAATCTTAAACTAATCTTTGAAAATTGAAGATATGAAAAAAACAGAAAAGAAAGTGGTTTTTGTTGACAGACGATAGAGCACAATTGCTGGACTTTTGGGGTTTTCACCTGCTAATTTCGGAAGTCCGGGTTACCCTCGGGAGGCTCTCTAATATTTTGTTTCACCCTCTAATGAAGGGCTGTGTCTCTCCTTAGTGGTGTATGTAATTTAGCTTTGGCTTTATTACTTTCCCTGTCTCAGACAGATGTAACTGAGGATCCAGTAGTAGATGGCCAAATAATATAAATACTGGTCATTGGGATGCCTTACAAACTAATGGTTGATGCTTTAGTCCTGGATTCTAAATGCCTGCTAGGTCATTGTTCTTAAAAATAAACCACAGTTATGCTGACTCAGTATCTTATTTTCTGGGTCAGTCTAAATACCAGTACTCTGAATACATGACCTCTCGTTTGCTTCCACAGCATGTAATTACCTGGAAGTATGTATCTGTGCTCATGTCCTATAGGAGGGAGAATGGATGTAATACAAGATTAGCATTTTTAAAAATGTTAGTTACTATAATCCTCATACACAGAATAATGTGGCAGATTTCTTAAACATGATGATATCTTGTTTTCCCATAGATGATTCTGAGGATTCAATGCAACATATGTACTTAAAATTTTTTTTTCATTCAAGTTCCAATTTACATATACAGTATTCATTCTGATGAGTTTTAACAGTCTCTGTATTTGTCTATGTAAAATTGGCAGAGGAGCCCAATTCCATGGTATGAAACTTCAAAAGACTTGAATTCCAAGTGCCTGCCACTGTCATAACTGTTCTAAACCCCTAGGGTAAAGGTGTGATGCCAGAGGATACACATAAAAATGAACACAGGTATCCATAAGAATAAGGTGTTATGGAACAATTGAAAACATAATTTTTGTGTTAAAAATTCTATAAGAATTTAAGATTCAAATAAAAGAACAGTAACACGTTTTGTGCTGGAGCTAACAGTGCTGGGCAAGGTTATGTTTTCCCAGGCAATGTTCACTCCTCTCCTTTGGGATCCTGTGGTGGAAAAGGACAAAGGGCCCCGGGACTCTATGTTTTTGAAAAAAGGAGGAAGCCATGTGAAAGGGTGTTTTGATTCCTCTTTCCCTTTTGTTGTACATTTATTCATTCAATCACTATTTTTGACCACTGACCATCTTCTGGGCTCGGTGCTAAGTGCTGGGAATATAATGTGACTTTCATGGTCCTTATTGTTTACTGTGAAGGAAGGACAAGATTATTGAGCATTTAGTATTTTTCAGAAACTTAAATAATCTCCTGTATTATATTGTTTTAATCCTCCCCTCCCCCATAATCATGTGGAGGTAGAGGCTATTGTTACTCACATAAAATAATTTTAGAAGAAATTCAAGAGTTCTATATAGAAATCTCTAGACTAGGCCACAGTGGGTAAGGAAAATATTAAATTCTGCCCTAGCTGGTTTAGCTCAGTGGATAGAGCTTTGGACTGTGTACCAAAGGGTCTCAGGTTCAATTCCAGTCAAGGGCACTTTGTTACAGGCTCCTCCCCTGCCCGGACCCTGGTCCAGGCACATGCAGGAGGCAACCAATCAATGTGTTTCTCTCACATCGATATTTCTCTTTGTCTTTCTCTCTCTCTTCCACGGTCTTGGGGGGGAAAAATCAATTGAAAAATATCCTCAGGAGAGGATTAACAAAATTTCTGACTGGGTGTCATAAAGCTCAGTGAAAAGGGAAATCTTGATCAGAAGCCTACAGAAGGGTCCTGTTCTTTCTCACTGGGGAATCTAATCGCCTTCAGACCTGGCAGCCACCATGACTGCCTAGCTGGCCCATGAGAGCTGGGGATGGTAGGAGCATTTGGAGGTGCAGAAGACCTAGGATTCTAGTTCTTTCCCCGTAGAAAATTATTATATATCAGTCACTCATTTCTGTGGGGATGGTGCACTTCAGATGCATTATATTTTTAATTGACCTATTAAGGAGTATTTTCCTGATATGCATGGTGTGATTAAAGCATGTTACCTCCAGAATATAAGTCCATCTTCTCTGTAAGAAACAAATCAAACAAAATCATTGTACATTTAATGAGATTAATCAACTGTAAATACAACTCACAAAGTCAGCATGTGAATCTTGATCACTGAACAGGATTAAATAAGAATGACTCTATTAACATATACAAGTTGCAAGCTATTGAAATGTGTTTTATTTTGCCTTTAAAAAAGGAGAGGGCAAAAGAAAAACATGTAAAGCAAAAGGAAGAATAGAAGAAAGGAAGAAAGAATGAGTGGCAATGGAAAAAAAACTTGCCAATATGGAAATTAGAAAAGGGGAAGAAAAAAATAGTAAGATCCATAGATTGTGAGTCACCAGCAGTAACTAGGTGATAGAAAGTTCTGTCTCTTCTGTTATACTTTGTCCTCTTCATGTAGTAAATTCTAATAGTGGCTGTGGATTCATCAGCTTAAGAAAGTATAGTAGCCTTCACCTTTAAGTTCAGCCACCTTCCTACCTTGGTTCTATTTCCATTGTCTTATGAACCTTGGTTTACCCTGATTTCTTTTGCTGAATTAAATTATGACTAGCAGGATTATTGTGAGTGACAATTACATTTCTCATGTAACTTGTTCAGCTTATTCTTTGTGAGTTTAGTAGTTGTGAATCAACCAACATTGTGTAACTACTGAGCCAACAGGCTAGGGCCAAACTCAGGACTATGATGATCTGATCAGTGTCCTGCTCCAGGTGTCCAATCTATTAGCTTCATAGCATTTTGATTACAGCCCATATATTTGCATCACAGCTTATTATTATGATTGTAGTTATTAACATCATAAACATGAAAGTTTTACATTAACTAAGAGTCCACTGTCTGAGGTACACTGTTTTGATTTTATCAATTTTCTCAATTGTTATTCATAGCAACTTTTTAAAAGTAGTTCAATAATCTTCAAAAAGTGGTCTTCTAAGCTAGGACGTTGTTTTCATCAACCAAGTTTCAGGATCCATATGGAGCCACTGGGGCAGAAAAGATGCCTGTCTTCCTTGGTAACCTGACCAGCAAAATGACCTTATCAATGTGTTGATAGATGTCACTTCTAGATTTCTCACATCTAAAAGGCCAGGATTATTTCCTTCTTCAAAAAAGAAAAGAATAAATCCCAGAATGTTAGAGTGCTAACCTGAACTTGCTTATGTATAAAATTCTAATTATTGATAGAGCTGGGTTTTTTCTCCAGGTGTGCTTATTTCCTCTGAGATGTGTTTACTCTCTAACTTTCGGTATGCAAGATATTAGTCTTGTATATAGCTAACTAATTAGCTAACTAGATAAGCATGAGCCCTTAAACCATTAAACATAGTGAGGTCTGCCTGTGGGAAACTTGGAGATCTGAGTTTAGTTGTAAATTCTGAAAATACCACCTACAACTTAAATATTTGCACATGTAGAAAGTGAATCATGACTGTGGGAAAGTTTTCCCTCCATGTACCTTTTGGATTATATCAACGTAACATGAAAACTCTTCTGGCTTCTTCGTACCCTCATCCATCCACACTCTGGGATAACTTGCAGTTCTTCCTCTACAAATAAAGGAATGAAGTGTCTGAGAGCCTACACTGGAAATTGAGCTGCCCACAGAGAAGGGAAAGGTTGGAAGAAAAGAAGACAGAGAAGACAAACCTGATTAAACAGTATTACCTAAACAGAATTATGGCGACACTGAGGCAGATTCCTATAAATAATCAAAGAGTAATATTTAAGAGTTGGAAAAGTAGAATCCATATAAATGCCCATTGACGTGCCAAATAAACCTGATGCAAAATCAATCAGAATGGCAGGTCTCTGCCAGATCAGGGGTTTGATGTTCTTGTAGACCACAAAAATATCTCACTATAATGAAGGGAATGGAAACAGCGGTCCCTGTGCCAGCTTCCACACTTTTTCTACTTCACACTCAGGTTCTTTTGACTAAAAAGCTAAAGCCTTACTGAAACACAGAAGTCTATTGGATTTAGCTATTTAAAAAGTCCAGCTGAATCAACAGGTCAGTGAATGGGCTCTGAGTAAGAGGAGAGGCCCACCATTTCCTCATAGCCAGTCATCACTTGAGTTCCTCATTAGAACCTGCCATTAGTATCCACTTATTATATTCCAAGGTTTTCTACATGAGCACAATCCTATTGGATGAGAGAGCAATTCCTAATAAAAAGGTGAATAACCTACATATAGAAAATTGATGCAAAATTAGAAACTCCTGTAAGATAGAAATAATTGCAAATGTCTTTTTCTCTAAGCCTTATGTTGTGAATCTAAAAGAATTATGGATTTACTTTGACTGGATCCTTAAGCAATATCCAAACAAAGTTATGCAACATTAAACTTTATGTTAAATTATTAGAAACCCTGTGCTTGGCAAGGCTAAATATTTGAACTTGCTCTAAATAGCAGGGAATAGTTTGATCCACTCAGGATTAGTTAGAAAATATGATAAAAAAGCCTTTTTTCTTTGGAGTAAGTCCTATTTATAATAAACCAACCAAGTATATTCATACGTAGGCCCTTATAAGGCTCTCAGAGATGTAATAAGCTAAGGATAAACATCATACACTGCATTGCCAATCCCACAGTATGTGGAAAATATGCACCCACAGAAGTAAAAAGTAATGACTTAAGGGAAAGTCATTTCTTTGTGCTTTCACCTTGATTAAAGTAAATTTTTATTTTATGTGAAAATGCTTAGATCTGGCAATGTCACCTTAAAACTACATCAAAAAGTTATAAATGAACCAGCATCAAAGAGGAAAACATTATGCAGGAAACTCAATTTGTCTCTTCTTTCTATACTACAAGTATTCCAGATCATGACTATATACCTACTATTATTAATGTTGAAACACACTGAAGAAATAATAATCCATTCTTTCCTGAAAAAAAATTCTGACGAACAATACAGTAAATCTTACAGATACAAATTAAATCTACTTAGTAGTGGCATCTAGGGTGAAAGTATTATTAAAATGTGTTATTTTTCTGAGCTTTTTTTAAAATATGAAAAGATCAAGCCAATAACATAGGAGTTTGTTCTGAAAGTTTGATTCTCACATTAAAAAATGAATGTAAAAATGTTGGTATTCAATTTTCAGTACTGCTTCTCATTGAGTTTTTGTCTTATGAGGTCCTATGCAAATCATATCAATAATGTAATGATTTCAAGTTGATAACTTTCCTTAAAATGTGGTGCATTATATTTCATTCAGAATTGAAGTGTCACCCAACTTCTACAACAAGTAAAATCATATATTCACTCTATAAGCACTTATTAAATATCTATTATGTATTTAGCAGTGTACTAAGTGTTGGTAATACACATAAATCCACAGTTTGAGGAAGGAGACATTCATGGTAAGCAAGTACAATTGATGAGGTGAGTTCTAAATTGTGTGAAGTACAGATCTAAGTGAGCAAAATTGTCACCCAGAATCTCCCCTAAGTTTCAATAGCTCTATCATCCCTTACAGGCACTGAAAGGAAATCTAACTACTAAAACGTATGCATTATCATAAAGAAATCTAAGAAATAAAGAGCCCCTTCTTTCCATCATGTGGCAACAGAAGATCCAATTAGTTATGAAATGCTCCATCTTTAAGTTCCTAGTACATCTCAATTATTCTTTCATGTCTGTTTCCTATTATTATTATTCTTTGTGTTTTTATAAACATTGATCCATAGAACTAGTTAAGATGATCTAAGACAGCATTATATCTGAGGTCTCATTCTCTCCCTGACAATATTATTTAGAGGTTGGGAGAGGGGTGATACAGAGTAAGGACAGAAAGTGAGACTGACTCCTTGTTACAAGTCAAGATGTTAAGCCTTTGTCATCATTGAAGTCCACATGTCAAAATAAGATCACCCTTACTCCCTTATGTTCACCCATCTTTACTTGCAGTAAGCCTCTGATGCAGCTACTTCTACTTTTTTATTAAAGCAAGAAGGGTCAGCTTTGGAGAGTGAGGATATGCCGGAGAGTGATGGGAGGGTAAAGGAGAGATGTGAAATAGCTGACCAAGAAAATATGAAAAGTAATTCTCAGAGATGATTGAGACTTGTGATCATAAAATCTAAGCATTTATAATTCAGTCCCTCTAAATTTGCCCTAGTATTCTTTGCATATATTTAACCCTATTATCCCCATCCCCAGATTTGTCATTCTTTAGTTCCTGTTACACATCATGAGAAAGTTAGGAACATTTGGGAAGCCAGCTTTTTCATGTGCTCATAATAGGTGTTAATCTCTTATAGGTGTTAATCTGTAGCCTCAGCAAGTCACTTTCACTTTTGGAATATGCTTCTTCTGTTAAATACAAGTAATAGTTTCTTTATGCCATCTTATTATAATTTATGGATTTATATTCCTCTGGTATGTATTTACTGTACCTCAGGACTATGTTAGGGTTCAGTGATAAACCCAATAGGCACATGAAGAAATAAAATGATAAAATGTGACATATGGCACAAATGCACAGAGCTGTGGAAGCACTTTGGTATGACTGAGAAACTTCCAAGTTTACATTACATTTAAGTCTTGAAAAAAGTTGGTGATACTTGAGTTGAGCCTTAAAGAAGAAATAGGATGTTATCAGTGAAGAAGCATCAATATAACAAAGACATGGAAAGCAAATATCATATTCAGGTGAAAGCAAATAAATTCAATATAATTGAATACTTGAGTAAGATAAGGCAAAAACAGGAAGTAAAATATTATTCTGTAAATATAGGTTGAAAATTAAATGCCTTAGAATTGTGAGTTAAATACACAAGGTGCAGCAAAAATAGGTTTACAGTTTGGATGGAAAATAATACAAGAATAAACTCTATTTCACATGTAAACCTTCTTTTGCCCCATACCCTGCAGTGTATTATAAGTATTATATATTCCTTACACACATATATATTTATATAATATATAAATCTATCAGTAAATTAAAAAAATAAAGATAAACTCTTTAACTGTTGAGGAAATATTTAAAGAAAAATACATTCCAGTGTAAATTTTGCATTTTGGAAGATATATTGACATTGCATGAGATGGATTAAAAGGAAAATCAACAACAGAGATAGTCAAAAGAAAGATATCCAAATAGACTTTTGTGAGGATAAGAGATACTAAATGTGTTTTTTAATGTAAGTCATTATTATTAGAGGTTAGTATTCTTGATTTCATTCAATTGTCAACACTTTTTAAATAATGTTTTCAAAGGTAAACATTAAACATATGTTTGATTATTATTGGTACACAAGAGTCTACAGCTACTCCCCTGTTCAGTCCTGTTCTCCATAAGTTACTTCTTAGACTTTTCAAAGTATTCCTGAGACTATTGACAGTTCTGATTTCCAAAAGTCCATGAAGAAATCAGAACAAAAAGACGTTGAAGTATATGTATATGCAAAGGCTAGATGGGAAGAGATGTAATAATAGTTGTGTTAGGGTGGAAAGGCTAAAATTTAAATCTCACCTGCTTTCCAAATGTTACTCTCTGAGCCTCAGTTTCCTTATATGTTGAAAGAAGCTACCAATAGCACATCCCTCAGAGTGGAGTGTTGTATGAGAAATAACTTGGTATTATTTTAAAAGCACTTAAAATAAATACAATAATAAAAGCTCTTAAAAGAGTGTTTCTGGCCTGGCAGATGTTGCTCAGTGGTTGAGCACTGACTCATGAACCAGAAAGTCATGGTTTGATTCATGGTCAGGGCACTGCTAGGGTTGTAGACTCAGTCCCCAGTAGTGGGTGTGCAGGAGGCAGCCAATCAATGATTCTCTCTCATCATTGATGTTTCTATCTTTCCCTCTTCCTTCCTCTCTGAAATCAATTAAAATACATGTTTAAGAAAGTAGAAAACAAATAAAACTACTCTTTAACATCAATCAAAACAAGATGTTATAGGTTTATACACATTGGAAATTGATATTTGGAAAGATTCCTCTTATCATCTGGTGTACAATTTTACAAGGAGGAGCCTAAAATTGAAAGAGGAAATATACTTTCCCAAGGTAACATAGAGAATATCTGGAAAATTTGAACATTACAGATTTTTCAAATTACTTTAGGGGAAGTAAGCTTTCCCCAGCCTATAAACAGCTTCTTTATCTACCCTCAGACACTGGAAATTCCAGGTTTTTATAAGAACACACAGATGGGTAAAAGAAGTCTAAAATACATTCAAATCTAACCAACTGTTTGCCATAGATTTATTAATATTCTAACTGAAAGAGAAATTAGAGGAAAGAGAAAAACATTTAATTGAGCTTTAATTTTATTTATTGTCAATATCAAATATAAGTATCAGAGGTTTAGCCACAATACAGTTACTAATATGTTAATCAGATTAAACAGGTATAAAGGAAAGAAAGCCCTAAAATATTTATGAGTGGTGAGAATAAAGGGTCAGTGTTCTAGAGTTTCAGAGATGATAAAAATAATGTTTCCTGGAGTAATTGTAGAAGGTATGATGGAGACATAATACCTTGCCCAGGCTTAAAACGTTATGTCAAAATGGGTCTAGAGAGTTGGAACCGTCATTTCAGGTGAGAAAAATGATTAGAGGGGAAACATGTTGTGGAAGCAGAGATAATATTTATCATTCACCAGGAAGCTAACCCATGAACATTAGTTGAGTCTTGTGTTCCTTTTACTCTTTCAGATTAAAAGCAACAGAGACATACCAGACAATTTCCTGTAATGATGTTTGTTTTCCTTTAAGCAATTGCTTGGCTCCAGAATTCCTCTGGTGTCATGGCTCTCTCTCTCTAGACATTTCTGTTACTTTTGTCTTTGCTTTTCTCTTTTTTCTCTCCAACCATTCCCATCCTGAAAGGTGGGTGGCAGCATAGAGATGAGTAAAATATTGCTGAACACATTTGTCCTTGACCTTGAGGTGTTCACATTTTCCTGAGAAGGAAGGAGAAAAAAATCCAGTATGATACATTCTGTAATGGAAGACAGATTAGGGTCCTCCATCAACAAGAAGGGCCCTAGTTCAGTCTGAGGAGTTCAGGAGGGTTCATGGCTTGAGAAGTAGCTTTCTGGAGGAGATATGTATGACCCAAGTCTTAAATATGGGTCAGCAGATCAAGGTTTGTCAAAGTGCAGGCAGAGGACACATGATGACTCATCATGTGCATTGAGGAACTGTAGCCATCTGGTATTTGTAGATCATCAAGTGAAAGATGAGGAAGACAAGGAGCAACCAAGTAAGAGTTGGGCTTGTGTGGCCTGCAATGCATTTGTGCTTGTCTCACAGGCAATGTGTTGCCATTGGAAGATTTTAAGCAGTGGAGAATTTCATTGAGGAGGATTATATACTTTTGGCTGGGGGAGGATGAGTATGAGTGAGGAGAAGATCTGACTAATGTAAAACATACTACTATATATTTCTTAATTGTATGGAGTTCATAATACTTTATCTTGCATGTATAGCCTAGATCCCAGAATCATTTTCCAGTGTTACATTCCACAAAGCAAGATGGTAATATATATATGTCTTTCAAGAAACTAGCTAGCAGCAAGCAAGCTAGAGATACGGGGCTTCAAGAAACTCTCTTTCCTCTTGACTGCTGGGTGATGCACTCCAGAATGAATCAGATGTTTTTCAGTTGTTGGGCTTAGGGTATCAGATCCTTTTTACATCACAATATTCCCATTCCTGAAGAAAGCTACAGTCAGTGACCCCACATTATTGAAGAGGACGAGCTTCCTGTGTAACAGTGCAAAATGCACAACTTAGTTTCATTTGTATGAAGTAGAATTTATGATCACAGAATGGAAAACTCAGTAATGCACCCTCGCGGATTTGGCTGAGTGGATTGAGTGTCAGCCTGGGGACTGATGGGTCTCAGGTTTGATTCTGGTCAAGCGCATGTACCTAGGTTGCAGGTTTGATCCCTGGCTCTGGTTGGGGCACGTGTGGGGAGGCAACCAATCCATGTGTCTCTGACATTGATGTTTCTCTCTATCTCTCCCCCTTCCACTCTCTTTAAAAAAAATCAATGGAAAAATATCCCCGGGTGAGAATAAACTAAAACAAACAAACACACATACACACACACACACACACACACACACACACACACACACACGCCCCTCCCCCGGAAGACCACATAGATATTAATGCCAAAGTCTTGTCATAATCTGCAATTATTAAAATTTGTAACATACAAATATTATGAGACCTTCCCAGGAAAATTTTATAAAAATTCCCTTTCGACTTGCTTAATTGAATGGTAGCATTTTAGAAGATATAAAAGTAACTATAATAGACAAATGCTGATGAAAAGTCATTAGCAAATCTATGAATGGTTTGTGAAACCTCAGATTGTCACAGCTTTTATTCTTACCTTATTTGCCACAACTTTCGAGGTGACTGAACTTGTTTGGTTTGCAAATTAGGGAAATATAAGGTTAGGACATTCATTAAAATAGCTCCAAAATAAGTTTGTAAATACAGACAAACAGACTACTAAATCTTATTATTCATAGTAAAAATATAATTCAATGCAGTTATTTTGGTATATTCTGGTCCTTGATATAATAGATGTTAGGATAATGCAGCCAAAGTAAACTTGATAATTAGGGGGGAAAAAGAGTGGTAATGGAATTTTTTTGACTTGAATTATTCTGGTTGTTTATTTTCTTAAGATGATTTACTGGATAACTTTGGAACATTCCATTTAACTTTGCTTTTCACTGACAACTTACTATAGTGCAGTGAATGCCATAGACTTTCAAATATCACTGTACAAAAATGAAGAAAAGGATCATCTAACTACTAGTTCAGACAGACATATGGAGGACAGTCAGAATCCTGATTCAAGATACAGATTTTGATTCCTCTAAATAGGATCCTAATGCACATTCCTTGTGGTTGCATGTTAGAATGTTCTTTTTCTTTTTTGTATGTTTTTCAAAGAGAAAGCTGAGACTATTCTATGAGAGGATGTCTACTTTGCCAACAATTCCTATTCCACAGGGAAAGGGTGGGCTGACATTGTGTGAAACTCCCAGTCTGGCTCTGGTCTCATTTCCATCTTGAACTCTAAAGAGCCCCTTCCTGCCTGCAGCTGACCATAAGAGGCTTTGCAAAAAATCACATTAAAAGACCAGAGTGGAGATTTGCATAAATGGGGTCATTCAACTCATTATAAGCAGTGTTCCACTCTGGTTCATAAGACTCAGTAAAGTTGATTTGTTATTTTATCTTTGGTAAACAAAATCATTTTTATTTAACAATGTTATATATTTATTTTAAATAGCTAATACATATACATGGTAAAAGTAATCCAAACTGTAAACATAGCACAAAATACAAAAAAGAGGCTTAATTGTGGTGAATAGCTCTCAATGTGTACATGTTTCAAATCAAGTTGTATACCTCTAATATATATAATTTTTCATTGTCAGTTACACCTCAATAAAGTGTCAGAGTGACACCAGATTTAGTCTACACAGAGAGAAAAAGGCCAAATCAATAGTACTTGCTTTGTTTTTGTTTTGAGGATTTTTTTAAAACCAAATATTTACAAAGACCACAAAGGAGGCACAATCTAATTATCTGAGCCACTTTTAGTAGAATCATCCATCTTTCTCTCTCAGCTTCAGTGCACAAAGGAATACCTTCCTCTGAGGTTTGTACTTATCCTGAGTATCTTACAGATCAAAGGTTGTAAATGAATCAGGACATTTTACAACATTTACTTTTAATCCTTTGGTCTCTTTTTTTTGACATTTTCATATTTAAAATAATTAACCTACATTTATATAAATTTTGTGTACACGTTAATATATATTTACATTTATAATTCTTTTTAGTACAGGTCTGAAATATAACAGATGATCAACTTTTATTGAATTAATGAGACAAGAAACATTTGAAGCAATTATTGCTATAACAAAAACTAAATCACCTACTTTCTTAGAATCTTACAAATAATTTCCTTATTTTTTTCAGTGTGTATCTGACCTACATACATGTTTCTGAAAATATATATTTCAGTACTTATTAAACTTTACAAAAGGGAATGCTTCTTTCTGGAAATCTTGAATGCTTACACTGTCTCCAGGAGAATAGTATTCAAAGCAAACATATTACTAAAAAAACCCTTCAGTTTTATTTTTTAACATTCTCAGTTTTTCAATGGGGACTTGATTATAATCTTTTATACTTGCTTGCATTGTTTAGATAAGCACATATGTTTTGCTTGGATTAGATTTATTTTGGGTTGGGTCATAGACTGGGTGAGGTATAAAATATTCACAGAGAAGGAAATAAGTGATGATAATATTACAATAAAGAATAAAAGTGCCAAATTTTATTTTTAATATTCACAGATATATAGCCATCTCAGTAAAAATGATCCCCAAAGTTTTATCAGAAGTCTGCATTATGCACTTTTTTCTTCTGTATTTTCACATACAAGGAGAGAGGGAGAAGGTACAAAAATCCCTTGGATTGATGTGTTTCTTTTTGGCTGTGGAAACTTAACATGAAATATTATCAGCAGGCGGCCAAATCCCACAAAGCTATTGCCTTTCAAGACTCATCTCAGGGTGGTACTGCTTCTGGCGGAATTTCTCCGTGTGTAGTTACCGTTTTCAGATTTTATGTATCTTTTATCATGTTTCAGTAAAAACAAGATGATCATATTAGTGAGTGTTTTTAAAAGAAAAGGGCACATTCGGCAAACTCAACTGCAGATACAGTCTCCAGCGGAGCCTAACACAGAGTCCTGGGCCATACCAGCAGCGAGAGAGCAGTGGCACTTAAGATGGTTTTGTTTGAGGCAAATGATCAGGCCTGGCCTGTTTTATCTTAAACTTGTGGAGAAGGTTTATGTTTCTGATGAGGGCAGCCAAACAATGCCTTGGTAACCCAAGCCGGTTTATCCTCTGGCTGCGGGGTGTGTTACATTATACTTTACCTTTCAACCCCAGGGGATGATCTAAATTATTAGGTGTTATGTGCTTCTCTGACCTGAGGTCCATTTTTCACATCAGCATTGGAAACCTCACCTTTGAAATGGGTCTTCCATCTAGTGTTTGGAGGAGGTGTTTGTGGTAGGATTTAGCGAGACCTTACCTAAGATACTGACATTTTCCCTCTGAGGTTTTTCCTTTTTTGTTGTTTTTTGTTTTATCCCAATTAGTTAATGAATGGTATCACTACTGTTGAGCTCCTCATCATCCTTTTCAAACTTGTTATCCCTTCTTTAATCTGTATCCTAGTTGGTGGCACCAATTTGCATCCGTTTTCCAAACTACTAAACTAGGAATCACTGATTTTCCAATTTACAGGAGAGTCCATCCCCATCATTTGTTTCCATTGTCTTGTTTAATATAAAATTTATTAAAGAGAATTAAACCCTCTTTGACAGAAAAGAGGTTTCATATAACAAAGCCATTTCTCTTATAATCAGTAGAAAAAAGTAAAACAAAAAGGAAAGCAGCTTCAAATCTTCCCAAACATTTATCTAATAAACTATAATGTTACAGAAATTTCACCTTTTCCAAGGTGATGAAAAAAGAATAATTTAGAATAATTATTAGAAATATTTATGTGAATTTACCCTGCCACAGTTAGTTATAATTTGGTTTATTTTCTGATCTTTTGATTTATAGTGTATTTTTATCCTCTCTAAAAACAATTTCTGCATATTATAATGATAGCACATATATTAGAGGAATATTCAAAAGAGAAATCAGAAATAATATATATTTTTTACAGAACACAGAAACCAAAGAAGGTACTTAATTTTACCTTTAATGTGATGTAAAAGAATATACACAATTAAAAAGTAAATTACATTGAGTTTTCTTGTACCAAAAGGATGATAGAATAAAGGATATATATGACATCTATAATACTCTCTGTAATCTGTCAACAATTTTGTTGATAGCATTACAGACAGTATTATAGGTGTCCCCACTTTCCCCCCTTAAGCCCCTTCTTTCCAGCCCCCCCCCCCCCCCGACCTTCACCACCTTATTATCTGTGTCCATAGACTAAGCACATAAGTATATAAGTTATTTGGTTTATCTCACTTATTTGTGGAATCTAATGAACAAAATGAATTGACCAACAAAGTAAGACCCAAAGCATGGTGGCATGGAACAGACTGACATATCTGTGGGGGGGAGGGGGGGGCACTGGGAGGAGGTGAGAAGAGAGAAGCAGATCATTTTTCAAAAGCTATCCACTTAAGATCTTTTTATATAATTGATCACAATGGACAAGCCTCAGGGAATTAAGAAAGACTCTCCTAAATTCTTTGCAGTGATGAAATATGAAACCCCTTATCTGAGACCACCTCTCTCATGCTACTTCCCCTTCACTGAATCAAGTACTGAAGTAATCCTCACTTAAGGAATTTGAGGAACTGTTGATTCCTCCTAAAATGCATCAAGAACTATGATACTGGTTTTAGTTGTTTGCAATTTTCCAGAGCTTAAGAAGCATTTCTAGCTATGAATGCTTTTTGAAATCATATTAATTCCCATAGGAAACTAAAGCATCATTAACTAAATTAATGTACTTGTATACTAAATAATAAGATCATGGCATAAAACTGATAGATATGATTATTAAGAGCTTAGCATAAATATCTGACTATGAAATAAAATGCCTTTAGCTATAGGGTTTATATCTTTTGAATTAGCACTATTTTAAAAAGCCTAAAATGACTTTGTAACTGTGGCAGGGTAAATTCACATAAATATTTCTAATCGGAAATGTGGGATGTGTTCGCTACAAACAAACAAACAAACGAAATAAAAATTATAGGAAACAACCTGAAAAATCTTAACTTTTCTTCAGATTTCCATACTCTCTTTATATTCCTATTGGTGGTTTAGCTTATGAAACTGTTGTATTCCCTTAGCATTTAACATTTTAGATTTTTTTTTTTCTTTTACACTGAGCCCTTTGGGTGGCTTGGCACACACTTCTTTGAGGTTTTATCCTATAACTAAGCCTTTGATAGGCAAACAAAAACATACTCCTTTCTTCAGTAGGTCTGTAAGGATTAGGCACTTCCTATCTGGATTAGCAGTTAGAGCCAAGATTACCTTGAAAGAGATCAATTGGTTATTCTATGCAGACATACAAAATGTGTATGGTGATCAGCCTCTTCTCTCTATGCCTCCCAAATTTCTGTAACTGGATTCTTTAGAACAGGGAGTTTCTCTTTCATGCAGGTGAATGGTACACAAATATAACAGGCTGCAAAAGAAAATAATGGGGGTAAAGTTCACAATATCTAGATGCGTAAGCAGAGTCACAGAGGCTGGGAATACAGGCAGTCCTCACAGGCTTCATGTTTCTGCTGACTCAAGTCTAAGAAAAACAAAGGGTCAGGTGTGAGTAACCAAACACGATGTTCTCTTATGGGTCTCTCTGTGTGTGTTTAATGTAAGTTAACCATATATGAGAGATCTTTTCTGGTATTGCATTCATTCACTAAAGATAACAATTATAACATTTATGATAAAGAATACTTTAGCTGAGTTCCATTTGGTGCCATTCATTTAACCTAACTTCCGTGGTAGATACAGACATAAACGAAGGGCTAAAAATGTAGTTGAGGGATATGGCACAATTCACTTATCTATACTAATAAAAGGGTAATATGCAAATTGCTCATGACACTCTCACAGTAACAACTGAACAGCAGGCTGCGTGGGGCAACCAGGCTGGCAGGGTGGTTAGCGAGGGACAACCAAATGATTGATCAGCAGGCTGCGTGGTACAACCAGGCCGGCAGAGGGGGACAGTGAGGGGTGACCAGGCTGGCGGGGGGGGGGGGGGTAGTAGTTGGTGACCAGGCCATCTGGGGGGGGGGGGGGGAGGGAGGCAGTTGGAGGTGACCGGGCCAGCAGGGGGCAGTTAGGAGCAATCAGGCTGGGAGGCAGAGGCAGATAGGTTTGACCAGGCTGGCAGGGGAGCAGTTAGGGGCGATCAGGCTAGCAGGTAGAAGTGGTTAGGAGCAATCAGGGAGGCAGACAGATGAGCAGTTAGGAACCAGCAGTCCCAGATTGTGAAAGGGATGGCCGACTGCCGGTTTCAGCTCAGTCCCTGGGATTGGGTCAAAACCAGCAGTTGGACATCCCCCAAGGGGCCCTGGATTGGAGAGGGTGCAGGCTGGGCTGAAGGGACCCCCTCACCCCTGTGCATGAATTTCATGCACCAGGCCTCTAGTAGAATATAAAGTGAAATGTAACAAATATTGTAAGATAGTAACAAGTTCTGTGAAATACACAAAAAGTGGCCCAGGTTAATTCTGCTTGAGGAGATCAGATACATTGACTAGGACTTTACAAATGGGTAGCTTTTATATGCATTGATCTTAACAACAGATATACTATGAGCAACATCTTTGGTTGTTGCTTTTAGTTCTCCTATTTCATCGAAATTGTAGAGAAGATGAGACTAATTCTAACGTAAGTCTATGTGTTTCCACTAAATTCTTTAATTTGCACCTTAAAATCTTTCAGAATTTGATTACCCGCCACATGCTCTTTATCACTCTTCTACTTATGCCCTATACTCCAGAACTTCTCAACTTTTTTACAAATTTCCTAATTAGACAGGCTTTTTCATACTTTCTCATCTTTGTACCTACTGCTCCTTCTGTCTAGAATGCCCTTCTCTTATGAGTATATGTATATTGTTTCTTATGACTCAGTTTCTTATTGTTCTTATGGTTGGAACATCATCCTATTTACCAAAAGGCTGTGGGTTCAATTTATGGTCAGAGCCGATGCCTACATTATTGATTTTATCCTGGTCAGGACATATATAAGAGGCAACTAATCAGTGTTTCTCACCCACATTGATGTTTCTCTCTCTCTCTTTCTCTCTCCCTCTCCCCCCCTCCTCTTCCTCCTCCTCCTCCTCCCTCTCTATAGTCCATAAACATATTCTGCAATGAGGATTTTAAAAAATCAAATCTTAATATATATGTAAAGCCCTTCAGTGACCCACTTCAGTGATAGTTGCCAGTTGCTCTAATCTTGCTGTACCCAAAACCACTTATGTTGATGTCATTTTGCACTTATTGTATTATTATGTAGTCTGGCCACTCATTATACTGTGGTCTTTGTTAATATATCTGATAAACGAATGAATGAAGACCAACATCTTCCATTAGGTCTTCCAGTCATGATGTTACCTGCTATGAATTCCTGGTGAACTTGTATCTTAAAAATTCTGAAAATTAGCCTTTCCAGTGAATTCTAAACATTAGCCTTTAACATTTGGAAAATTTTAATAGAATTGTCCTTTACAAATGCATAAATATGTTTATGCAACAAGTATTTGTTGTGTCTTCTATGCTCCAAACCCTGCCCCAGGCTTCCTATTTTGCCCTCTTGCTAATGTCACTAAGCATCACTCCTCTCAACATGTTCGGGTTCAGAGGAAACCTTGAATTTTGAAATCATTTTGTCTGAATCTGAATCCTCCTCTTGGTCTGTAAACAGGTGACTTGACATCTCGGAGTTTCAGTGCTTACTTTGTAAAATGGAGATAATGTTGAGTCGCTTCTAGAACTGCTGTGAGGAAAATCCCTGGCAGAGAAACATTCCTTTCTTAATCCTCTTCCCCAAAACAAATGTTGAAGAGAAAGGTCAAATCATTAATGAATAACTAACTCTGAGGGTAGGCAAAGTGTGGTTTTCATATATGGTCTTATATGTTTTTCTGTATATTTACATTTACCTACAATGACCATACATTTTTCATTTCTTCTGTGATATTTAGATTCTGTCTTTAATTTAAGACTTTTACTGATTTTATATAACCCATGCACTGATTCCTCACATTCACTATACATACTCTTTTTTTTCATGAAAACTTGTTCAATCCTGTTCTGATACCACTGAAAAGAAATCTTTTCATAACCAAGAGGTGAAATCATCTTCATAGTAAAGGTTTTGTGGCTTTTTATTTTGTACAGTAAGTCTGATTCTCATCTTTGATGAGGATCATGGCAGTTTTATTTTTAGTAGTAAATTACCAAGGCTCATCAATATCAGCATTTTACTGAGGGATCATGTTGGAAGCTGTTTGGAATAGGTCACATTGGAAAGAACATTGATTTTGGCCCCAGAACTTTAGAATTTATTGGAACTATACATCTGGCTGCTACAAAATAACTAATCCTACTTACTTTTCTCTCCCTGATAGTATTTATGATATGTTATGCATATTTTTATATTCATAAAACCCTCATAAACCAATTGCTCTACAAAACCAGTTTTTTTGCTTGGCAGGGTCTTTGTCCAGGTGGGTTTAGCGCTCACATAATTGTTCTTTGTCCCCTAATGTGTCTGGGCCCTTCTAGCTTACAAAGCTTTCCTTTATCTCCCTGATCCTTGCTATGAACCCGTAGGGGACTTAGGCCTCCTACTGACCCCATTTGCGAGTGAAGAAATATGATTTCACAATCATTCATAATTAAAAGTACTAGGAATTGAATCTAATTATTTGATTACTACAGATTTCAAATTTCATGCCTTTACTAGTGTCCATACTGCCTCCCTGACCATTTACCATGCCCATAACTACCTTATTAATAATTATCACCCTCACCAAACCAGTCTGGCAGATCAAATCACAAAGGCCTGACCCATGTTCTTCCTGCTTGTATATCTAGCCCTATACTGTGTTGTCTAGTACGTTTTCTGTTTTACCCCAAACCCAAAGACACTGGCAGCTGAGCAGTAGCAATGGGAAGTAAAGGAGTATTGTATTGTAACCATATCTGGGATTTGTATAAAAATAATCAGTACATTAATTCATCTGTATTCCTTTTTTCAAAAGCTATTTTTGAGGTTCAGATTAGTCTGGTTTAAGCTAATGTTCACCTGTCAGGAGAGCAGGCCTTGAGAGAGTATAATATTATTCCTGCTTAAACTCAACTTGTTATTGCTCCGAATGGAACAGAGGTGGTGACACTCCCAGAACTGGGAAATCCCCCAGTCTGTGAAAGAGCTAGAAGTCTCCCAGGTCTCTGGTATTGATCAAGATAGAAGGGAATCTGGTGCAGAAGGATTCAAATGAATCACTAACTCCTAGGGTAGTCAAAATGTGATTTTCATATGTCTTATATTTCTTTCTGTATATTTAAGTTTTCCTACAATGACTATACATTTTTTAAGTTCTGTGACTTTTAGGTTTCTTCTTTGATTTGAAACTTTTATCCCTGCTTTCCCTGTTGTTGCTCTTGGCCATTTTGATGCCTGATGAAAAATGGAACAAAATATTCTGAAGTTCTAAGAATGCTCCTCAAACACTTTTCTGTCAATTTCTCCCGATTTAAAATATTTGAAATATTTGTATGGTAGTAGTAGAGTAACTTAATCCCAAAGACTTTTTTGTTATTTTATTTTGAAACTGAAGTTATGGATTGTATTTAATATGGAATATAGATTCAGAGTTAAATCTCTGAAAATTGTAGTAGGATTGTTATAAATATACCATTATTAAATCAAATGATAGTAACAATTCACATTTGTTAAACATAAACTTGGTTTTCATTATTCTAGGTCCTTTACATGCAGATTTTAATCAACACAACTATTATTTTCTGTTTATATTATTTTTTAAATGAGCAATGTTTTCTTGAAAAAAAAATGTGTCTCAAATAGGAATGCTCATTATGATGAAGCACTTAAGCGTATAGTATCCCATTTTCTCTCATAATGTAGACCATATTCCACTGGCTAGAACTTAGTCCCATGGCCTCACAAACTGTGAGGAGGTAGGGAAATGTATGTAGTCTGTGTGCATGAGGAAAAGGAAACAAGATTTGTGGATAACATGTCATTTTGACTGCCACAGCATTGTTCTACATGCTAAAGAAATAAATAATTTCAGTATTTGAGAATATAGAAAAAAGACGAAAATATTCTCTTCTTATTCATTTTTTAAAGCTAGCATACCAAAACTAGTGAAAGTAAGAAAAAGTTAAGCCAAGCACATTAATTAACATAAGTGCAAAATACTTAAGTGACATATTACCAAAATGAATCTAGTAATGTAAAGCAAGGGTAATAATACATCATGATCAACTTGTATTTTTCCTAAAAATACAAATTTTGTTTAACATTAGGAAACAAATATGAATAGGTTGAATGTAAATAGTATATAAAATAGTATCTTAATATAAGCCCCTCAAAGCCTTTCATATACAATTCAACTTGCATTCATACACAGACATGACATCTAATAAATAACCCAAACTCTTCACTTTAGGTTCTGAAAAAAGACAAATATGCATTTTATCACTCTTTAATTCAATATTGTACCAGAGGTCTGAGCTAGTTCTGGAAGGCAAGGAAAATAAATACTAGTAAAAGGTACACCAATTATGAAAGAAGAAGCTAAGTTGTCTTAAATTGGAGATGACACATAGAATAGCTAAAAGAATAACATACCAAAGGAAAAAATTGTTAGAATAAGAGTTTAGCAGATACAGAGATATAAATCAATATACAGGAATAATGTAGTAGCAATAAGAATTAAAAAATGAGTATTTTTAAAATGCCTAATTTTCTGTAGTACAAAAACTTAAGGTAACTAGAAATAAATATAACAAAGTATGTCGAAATTCTGGTTAGAAAGACTTGAAGAATTTTATTGAAATAATTTTTTAAAGAGAGACAAGTATAACATATTCATGGTATGAAAGAATTTGTGAATGTATCATTTTTTCCTTTAATTGTTCTATAGAGTCAAAGCATTTAAAATTTTTATCCCTTTAATGGAATTTGGAAAATGAATGAAAAATTTATATGAAATTACTAAGGGTCCAAACCATTAAGATACTCTTAAAGAGCAAGTTAGGCGAAGTGGCCCTACCAGATATGAAGACTTAATAGCTTTAATGTTTAAGACAGCATGTAATGGTGGAGGAATATAAAAATTGTCAAATGATAAATCCTTTTTTACAGCTGCATAGTATTGCATTGTGTAAATGTAACACAGCTTTATTAGCACCTCACCTACTGATGGGCACTTGGACCATATTATGTTAAGTGAAATAAGCCAGACAGAGAAGGACAAGTATCACATGATCTCATTTATATGTGGGATCTAATAAAATAAACTGAAATACAAAATTGATCCAGAGGCATGGAATCATGCACCAGACTGATGAATCTCAGAGGGAAGGGGGAGTAGAAAGAGATTAACCAAAGAACTTGTATGCATATATGCATAACCTATGGACACAGACTTGGAGAAGGATGAAGAGCGGGATGGAGGGAGTAATTGGGGAGGGAGGGAGAAGGGGGATATCGACTCTTCAATGATATAGATAAATTTTTAAGAAAAATAACAATGGAAGCTTTTCTGGTAAATAAATGAACAACCTAAAAATTGTCAAATGAACAGGAAATTGAACCCAGGAAAATTAAATGCTTAAAAAGCATTTGGAGTTTCACAGAGAAGGTTTTGTAAATCAGTGCAGAAACCTGGACTTTTTAGTAAATGGGAATGGGGAAGTTGGTCACACATAGGAAAAAATGAAATTGGATCACTACCTTCTAAAAATTCATTCCAGGTGACTTGAAATTATAAACTTGAAAAGCAAATTATAAAAATACAGGAATGGGAGGGGGAAGAACCAAGATGGCAGCATAGGTAAACACCTATCTTGCTGCCCCACACAACAATTCCAAAATACAACTTAATGACAGAACAAACATCATCCAGAATCACTGGAAAGCTGGCTGAGTGAAAATTCCACAAATAAAAGTAAAGATAGGACACTGTGACTCAGAGGAGCGGTGGAGCACAGCACTGAAGATACTCCCGGAGAGAGGTTTAGAGTCCTGCATGCACCAGCAGAGAAGGCTGGTGACTGCAAACCCTGCTGGTTTTCTCCAACAGAGAGGGTGAGGCATCCCACTGCACTGATTCCCAAGTTCCAGGAAGGTCTGGGGAGCCCACACTTATACCGGGTAGAACTGGGCAGTGGGAAAGCATGCTGAAGCCTGGCGTGGCAGAGGTCTGCGAGCTTGTGGAGAGTGCATGTAAACTTGGAACAGCAGTTTGCACGTAAACTTGGGAACAGAAGTACACGACCGTGCAGAGAGGACTCGTGACTTGTTCCCTCATTCAGGAGATCACCGGACTGCATTGTTTTGCAACCCTGGGTGAGACTTTGGGGGTGCAAACGCATTTGGGGAGAGGCTGAGTTGTCTAGCAGTGGGTGGAAATTGGCAGTGGCTTTCGCTCGGAGTTGCCTGCAGCTGTTACCACCCGGCACAGAGACCTTGGTGCCCCATAGGGTGGAGCTGATGCTGCCTGCTCAGCCAGGAGACTCCGCCCATCCAACCTGAACACGGCTTACCCTCACAATCAAGTGGCCTGGAGGTCAAACCGTCCTAGTGCTAACAACAATAAGCTGGGCTTAACTTCAACAATACTGTACAACCCCTAAAGGGCTGCAGCAAGAGAATCCACCTCAGGTAACTGGGGAGGCTGAGCCACTGTCCCTTAGAGGACATCTACCACACAAAGCTAATGGACCAAGTCAGGAAAGCAGCCAAAATGCAAAAAAATGGAAAGAAATCAGATGTGAAGTAAATGGAGGAAAAAAGACAACTAGATATAGAGTTCAAAACCACGGTTATAAGGTTTTTCAAGAGGCTCCTAGAAAAGGCCGAGACCTACAAGGAAATGAACAAGACCCATGAGGATATGAAAAAGGACCAACTAGAAATTAAGCATACACTGACTGAGATAAAAAAATATATATATTAAACAAAGTCCTAAAACCAGTCCAGATGACCGCAAGAACCAGTCAAAGATTTGAAATACAAAGAAGCAAAATCCACCCAGCCAGAAAAGCAAGAAGCAAAAAAGTCCAGATAATTGAAGATAGTGTAAGGGGCCTCTGGGACAACCTCAAGCATACCAACATCTGAATTATAGGGGTGCCAGAAAAAGAGAGAGAGCAAGGTAATGAAAACCTACTTGAAGAAATAATGACTGAAAACTTCCCCCACCTGGTGAAAGAAATTGACTTAAAAGCCCAAGAAGTGCACAGAACCCCAAAATATAGGAATCTAAAGAGGACCACACCAAGACACATCATAATTAAAATGCCAAGAGCAAAAGATAAAGAGAGAATATTAAAGCAGCCAGAGAAAAACAGTTAGTTACCTATAAGGGAGCACCCATACGATTGTCAGCAGATTTCTCAACAGAAACGATGCAGGCCAGATGGGAGGTGGCAAGAAATATTCAAAGTGATGGATAGCAAGAATCTACAACCAAGATTACTCTATCCAACAAAGCTGTCATTCAGAATTGAAGGTCAGATAAAGTGCTTCACAGATAAGAAAAAGTTAAAGAAGTACATCACCGCCAAACCAATATTATATGAATTACTGAAAGATATTCTATAAGAAGAAGAAGAAGAAAAAGGTAAAAATGTAAATTATGAACAACAAATACACATCTATCAACAAATGAACCTTAAAATCAAGTGAATTAATAATCTGATGAACAGGATAAACTGGTGAATATAATAGAATCATGGACATAGAGAGGGAATGGACTGACAATTCTTGGGGAGGAAAGGGGTGTGGGAGGTGCAGCAAGAGACTGGATAAAAATCATGCACCTATGGGAGAGGATAGTGTGGGTCGGGTGAGGGTGGAGGGTGGGATGAATACCGGGTGGAGGGGAGCTATAGAGGAAAAAAGGGAAACAATGTAATTAATAAACTGAACAATAAAGATTTTAAAAATACAGGGATGGGCAAGAGTAGGTTAACAAAAATACTAAATAATACACAAATAAATAATAATGCAAGGGTAAACTATTTCACATAGTCACAACTGTAAAACTACTTTTGCTCACTCCTTCATTAGAAGTCAGTTAATATAGGAGAATATTTTTATATCCTCAGGATTTCTTAACACAGAGAAACTATAAATTATAAAGGAAAGACTAATACATTTAACTACATTAAAATTAAGAACTTCTCTGTACCAAAAGATACTATAAAAACACTGCAAATAGAAGTCAGAGTGTGAGAGATTATTGCAACCACATATAATTGACAGAGTGAATTATTGAAACAGAAGAAAGAACATATATATAAAGGGATGAGAGACAGACAGCCCTGTAGTTCCAGTGTAGAAAACCAGGCAAAAGGTAGAGTCAGACACTTTATAAAATGGAAAGCACTAATGGCCAGTAAACTAAGGAAAAGGTGTGCCATTCTATTAGTAATTAGAGAAATGAAAATTAAAGTGGATTTAGCATAGAACAGTTCACCCATAGAACTGGCAAAATCTAAATATCTAAGGGCTGGGATCAGGTAAGGTGGAGCCTGTGGTTTACTTTAGACCAAGTATTTGAGTATTCTAACAGTAAGGTAATCCACTAAAGTGATAATCCTCTGAGTGGATCCTGGGGGAAAAAAAGGTTGACTTTATCAAATATTGTTGAGGATGTGGAACAAGGAGAATTCTTATTCTTTGCAGTGGTCAGTTGATGAAACCAATTTGGAAAATAATTTTATATTTTCCAGCATATTTGAAGGTGCATATTTCTTATGATCCTGGGATTCCATTCTTGATTTATAGTAAGAATTTCTTACTTTTACCTGAAAACTTACACAAACATTTTCGGAGCAACTCTTTTATAACATTCCTAAATGGAAACAACCAAAATGTTCATCTACTATAAATTTAATAAATATATCATGGTATATACATGCATTATAATTATGTACTACAAGCAAAATGAACAAATTACAACAGACACCAATGTAAAGAAGAAAATAATATTGAGTGAAAGAAGTAGGTACAAAATATATGCAATGTGATTCATTTTATCAGAGTTCCAAGACTGGTAAAGCTAAAACAATGTATTGTTTAAATATGCATGCATAAAAGGAAAGAAAGGAAATAGTTATCACAGATAGGATTATGATTAGATCTAGGGAAGGAAGGAAACTTCATTGGGAGGGGCAAAAAAGAGGCTTCCAACAGTATTCTAGTGGTTAACCTGGGTAATGGTTCCAAAGATGATTGCTTTATTCTTTAAATTATATGTTCTTATATATGCTTCTTTGTGTATGACATATTTTATAAGAAAAAAGGGCTTTATAGATCTATTTTTTTATGGAGTGTACCCAATACTTTCTTTCTTATTGTCTGAAACATTTTTTTCAAAAAGATTCTGTTAAGATCTCGTGTTATTATCATTGAAAATTTAAAAACTATAAAACATATAATGAAAAATGTAGAAATAGCCAATATTTGAGTTGTGAGTTATATATATTTTATGCAAAATAATCAATATGAATCCATACAAATACTTCTATTATAGTTTTGAGATTTTTTTGTGCCAGAATGGAATGCTCTTCTTTTTTTTTAAGAATACTTTTCTATTGATAAAATTCACAAGAATATACTCCACAAGGATCTAAAAATTAAATAAAAGATCTTCAAATTACATAATTATAGCAGTTAAAATAATATCTACTACTATCCTGGAAATGATTAATTTAATTGAACTTTTTATTTGATTTGATATTCATAAATTTGTTATTTATATGTCATATAGTGAATGATAATAAAACAAACTAAACACTACTTCCATCTGCACAGAACATTATTGTGTACAAAGCACTCTTATGAGGTGGTAACAAATAACATTTATTGAGGAGCATACATGATATTGTTTAAGTCCTACAAGCACCATAGAAAGCATATATGATGATGATGATGATAATGATGATGATGATGATGATGATGATGATGATGATGATATTTCAGTATGGAAACATTATGTTCCAGTATTATAACTTGGGGGAAAATCAAGATTGAAAGAAATTAAATAACTTCCCAACTCAGACCGAGAAAGACAAATACTGAATGATGTGGGATCTAAAAAAGGCAAACTCAGAAAAACAGATAGTACAGTAGTGGTTACCAGGGGCTGGGGGATGGGTGGGTAGAGGAAATAGGAGATATTGGTCAAAGGTTAACAATCCAGCTTTAAAATGAACACATTTGGGGATATAATGTATAGCATGATGATTATAGTTAGTAATATTATATCGCATTCTTGAATGTTGCTAATAGAATAGATCTTTATGTTCTCACCACAGCAAGGAAATGCTAACTATTCACAGGATGGGGATGGTGGTTAACGCTGCAGGGGTGATCCTTTGGCATTTTATAAATGGGTGAAATCAACACGTTGTACAGTGTTGGGTGTCAAACTTACACAAAATTGGGTGCCAATTATATCTCAATAAAGCTGGGAGAAAAAGAAAATTAACTTTTCTAAGGTAGAACCTGTACTTTGAGGTAATTTTAAATTCTTGGGCTGTCTCAATCCAGAGGCGCCGCCCCCACCCCGCCCCAAACACACACACTTTTATTCTCATTACTCCAGGAGCTGCAACCTATTACTTGGGAGCTATCAAAGACTTGTGGTTTTGTTTTACTTTTTCTTTGTCTGGCAGAGTGTTAACATTTTTTTAATGCATGAAAAAAAGTTTTGTGAGTGCACTTGCTTATCCCAATCCTGCAGAGCCCATCCTCCTCTCACCTTGACAGTCACATTTCAATGGCCTCCAAACTCCTGCAAATGTTTGGATCTTCCTCGCCTTCACCACCTCTATTCTCTCAATAGCTGATCTTTATATTTATTCTCTAAGGTAGGTTAAAAAACAAAAAGCCACATCTCACAGGTGGGGGAAATCAGTTCTCAATGATGTTATATTGCCCAGAGAGTTGAAATTGATTTATTTCTAAATGCAAAGTTATTCAAAATATAGGAGAGTTCAATCAGAAAATGAAATCTGGCCTCCTCCACCCGCCCCCCACCTCTGTGAGATTTCTTTCTCTGCTGGGGAGGAAAGACATAAATGAACTTCACTGCTGTCGCAGGCATCCTGGTTTTGGTTTCATCTTAATTAGTGGATCCTTTGCCCTCTTGGAAAAAGAAACTTGACACCATCCCAGAGGAAGGTATTTTTCCTCCCTAGGTTTCCTGATGGGAATTCCATTCCCCTAATGTTTTCCTTCATCAGAGGGTGTGACATTTCTAAACTATGTGTCTGCTCCCACTACTCGAAGTAACAAAGAATAGTAACTTTTTTTCTTAGTTTCTTGAAAATGATGACTTCATTACTATTAGATTTTTTTTTTTACCTCTGATAGTGGAAACAAAACATTTCTCTGTCTGTGAAAGAACTAGAATTTCTCCCAGTGTATGTATGAATTTGGGGATAGGAGGAGGGCTTGGGTGGGTAGGGAAAGAAAGTATAGTTGAGGAAAGTGATGGGAAAAAAGTGAATTACTGGCATTCCCACGAATCCACTGGAAAGGGGCCTAGCATGACTTTTGTTGAAACGTTGAGATATTCTCTCTTCCACCGACCTGTAGATCCTGACTGCAGCTTTCATGCTTTAAGGAAGCCACAGAGCTCTACCTAGCTGCACCAGCATAAGGCTTCTCTGTGCTTGGCAAACTAAAAAGAGGAGCCCTTGGTTCCCATGATCAAAGAACTGTTCTATCAGCCTGAGAAAATGCAGGGGGAAAGTACTGATAGGTCCTTTTCCCAGGGGACTCGTTTGAAAACACTTGGCAAACTTACAAAGAATCTGGAAATAGCCTATGAAGGCAAACATGCTAAGCAGGTGCCCTTGAGTGTTTTAATATTAACAGTGTCTTGGGGAGGATAGCCAAATGGCTGGGACTCAAACTGATTTATCTGCAGTTGATTTTGATGAGCCAGGTACTGGATTTCAGTGACTTAGAAGAGCGAATACAGATTTACAGGCTGCTGAAACTAAATATTTCCTTTAAGGGAATGACATTTTTGTGCAATTTGATTAACATAGCTTCCAGAAGTTCATCACAGTATGATAATAAATTTCATCAAGGCAATATGCCAACTTTAGTGATTATCGACGTGTTTTTGCTTCATTGAATTTTCCCAAAGAAACTTTTGGAGAAAAGAGATGAGATCTTTCTAAAAGTAAGACACCATCATGCATAAAGAAGAAAGGAATTATTTGAGCCACTGCAGTCTTGGTAGCATGCATTCATGGTGAGCTGGCTGATGAAGGAAACCTTGTAAGGAATACAGGTGGATGCCCTGGGCTTCCCCTCCCATCTTCCAAAAGTACCTCTGTTCTAAAGTTGGTGGGTAACCTACTAGTTCTGATAGTAATATTTTAATTAAACTAAAGACATTGTATTAACTTGTGGGTTTTCAAATCATCCACAAATGTTCTAATTTTAGAGGTTGACTTTGTCCAGTTGTGTGTTTATGTCTGGGCTTTCTATTCTGATCCATTAGTGTATCTGATTATACCTATAGTTCTAATTTCCATATTTCCTCCTACTTCTCCAAATTTCCTCACATCCCTGGGTTCTATATTTTTCCAAATTAAGGTTATCTTGTTACATTCTATGAAAAATTCTGCTGAGATATTGGTTGGTATTGCTTTAAATTTATAGATTAAGTAAATTAATAGATTAATAGCATTATTAATACTGGATATCTTTCCTAGTTTTTTTTGCCTGCTTTAGTAAATTAAAGACTTTTTGTACACATAGACATTATACCCATTAGCTATGTTCCCAAAAATTGTAATTTTTGAGGCAGTTTTATATAAAACATGTATTTAATTTTGATTGGTTCTTGATGCATTGGTTCTTGAAGAAAACTCTCTATCTCTCTATATATATAGAGAGAGACTTACAAAGAATCTGGAAATAGCCTATGAAGGTAAACATGCTAAGCAGGTGCCCTTGAGTGTTTTAATATTACACACACACACACACACACACACACACACACACACACACACACTAGAGGCCTGATGCATGAAATTTGTGCAAGAGAATGACTTCCTTCCCCAGGCTGCCGGCACCAGCTACCCATTGGCACTGGGACTCAGGCTTCCCTCACAGCCCCAGCTTTGTCCGGAAGTTTGGAAGGATGTCCAAAAGGGCAGAAGGACGTCTGAAAGGACATTGGTCTAATTAGCACCTTATACTTTTATTATATACATATATGTGTGTGTGTGTGTGTATGTGTGTGTCTATATATAGATATATACACACACACTAAATGCTGTCATTTACTAAATGAATGTTTTGGATTGTCTATATAGTCTATCATATCATCTGCAAATGAAGACAAATGGATTTTTTCTTTCAATTTTTGAACCTCTTCATACATTTTACTTTTCTTTTTTAAATATATTTTATTGATTTTTTTACAGAGAGGAAGAGAGAGGGATGGAGATAGAAACATCAATGAGAGAGAAAAATTGGACAGCTGCCTCTTGCACACTTCCTACTAGGGATGTGCCCATAACCAAGGTACATGCCCTTGAATAGAATCAAACTTGGGACCTTTCAGTCTGCAGGCAATGCTCTATCCACTGAGCCAAACCAGATTAGGGCACATTTTACTTTTCTTATTGTGTGTAGGGTCATTACACGACAAACAGAAGTGAGGATTCTTCTTTTCACCCTGACTTCATAGCAAGTGCTTCTGCCATTTTATAATTCAGAGTATCAGCAGAGGCTCTCAAAGTATGGTCAGTGTCCTAGGTCAGCAAGATCATATCATCTGGGAACTTGTCAGAAACTCCAAGGAAAAGGAGGTGATCCCAGAAATCTGTGTTTTAATGTGCCCCTATATTTCCTATAGGCTGCCATTAGGAAATGAGGGTATATCAGGTGATTCTTATGCACACTGAAGTCTGAGAACCACTGCTCGGCTGTATGTATTTCTGTGTATTTTCTGTTAGGCTAAAAAATGTCCTGTATTGAAATATAACTGAGTTCTTCTCATGTATACAAGATTCACTTTATGAATATTTTTTTCTGAATCCAGTAAGACCAAGTGGTGTTTGGGATTATACGATGAATTTAAAAATATACTTATTGGACAATCTCTACTCATTCACTATGTTCTTTGGTGGTTGTAAGTAGCATTAATTATATTTTAAAAGTTAATATGCAAGTGGCAAAACTACCAGGACTGTGTCTTGAATCTCTTAGCCAAGTTTCTATTTCAGCATCCTATTTGTTCTCTTGGGATATATCCCAGATTGGAGATGTTTTATTTGTTTGTTTGTCTTGGGTCTGTTTTACTATTAGCTTTTTTTGCTTTACAAGAGCAGTTAGCACTTCTGACATAACCATCTTTGTCTTATCGTCCAGTGTCGACACAGGGCCGCATACACAGCTAGTCCTCAGTACATAGCAGAGCTGGAGGAATAAGCCCTAATGGCTCGTGGTATGGAACAGGCCACCTACACTCCAGGCGGGGTTCCCTTTTGGTTTCACAGCAGTCTCTGCCTCCTGCCCTCTTCCTCCTGCGTATTTCACTTCCTCAGAGCCTGGACTGGGCTTATTTTCTGTATTTTCAGTGCACATATTTCTTGATGAACCACAGAAGTCCTAAGAATATTCTGAAATCACGTGTGGTGAAAAGTGGTGGCATGGGAGACGATAACCTTGACTTCTGACACAGACTGGCTGGATCGCTTTGGGCAAAGTGCCTCACCCTTAGCCTTACTGAGCACTGTGTCCTCATGTGTGCTGAGGGAAAGTAATACCTACCTCATGGGATATGATTGGGTACATGCAGATTCAGTGAGGAATTAATAGCCAGTATTCATTGAATGCTTACTCGATACCAGTATTGTGTTTAGAACATCATATATATACACGGACTCAATGAGAAAATAGGCTGAAAATAAGAAATGAAGGTGTATTCGGCAATTTAAAAATGGATTGAAGATAGTTAAAAAATGAAGACACAGTTCTTGCTGTTAGGAGCTCCTGATTTATCTGGTATTACATGTACTGGGCTTCATCAAACAAATGATAAAAGATATTCTTGGCCTTTGGAGAACCAAGATGGCGGCATAGGTAAAACACCTATCTTGCCGTCATACTCAGCAATTTTAATACTACAACTTAACGAAAGAACAAACACCTTCCAGAATCACCAGAAAGCTGGCCGAGTGAAAATTCCACAAATAAAAGTGAAAATAAGACACTGTGACTCAGAGGAGCGGCGGCGGACAGCGTTGAAAGATTCCTGTGGAGAGAGGTTTGGAGCGCGCACCAGCGGAGAGGGCGGGAGGCTGAAAACTGGCCAGTTTTCTCAAACGGGGAGACAAAGACGTCCCACTGGACTGATTCTCCAGCTCTGGGCAAAGTCCAGGGAACCAACCCACTATCATACGAGGTGAAAACTGGACAGTGGGAGGGCACGCCGAAGCTTGGGTACTGCTGGGTCTGCCGGCTTGCGGAGAAGGCAGCTTGCGCCAACAGCTCAGCTGCGTGACCACGCAGAGAGCGCTCTGCGACTTGCTCTCTCATTTGGAAAACCATCAGACTGCTTTGTTTTATGACCCTGGGTGAGACATTGGGCGTGCAGACTCATTTGGGGCGAGTCTGAATTCCCCGGCAGCTGGTGGAGCTCGGCAGCGGCTCTCTCTCAGAGGTGCTGATGGCCATTGCCCCCAGCACAGAGTCCCTAGGGCTGCATAGGGCGGAGCTAACACTGTCTGCTTGGCCCAGAGACTCTGCCCATCCAACCTGAGCACAGCTGAGCTTCACAGACAATTGGCCTGGAGGTCAACCCCTCCAAGTGCTAACAACGATTAACCTGAGCTTAACTTCAGCAAGACTGTGAAACCCATATCCACCTCAGGTAACTGGGGAGGCTGAGCCACTGTCCCTAGTAGGAAGTCTACCACACAAAGCTAATTGACCAACTCAGGGAAGCAGCCACCATACAGAAACATGGAAAGAAATCAGATGTGAAAGAAATGGAGGGAAAAAAACGACTGGACATGGAATTCAAAACCACGGTTATTAGGGTTTTTCAAGAGGCTCCAACAAAAGGTCGAGGCCTATAAGGAAATAAGCAAGACCACAAAGGAAATGATCAAGACCAACGTGGAAATGAATGAGTCCTACAAGGAAATGAACAAGACCCTCAAGGATATGAACGAGACCTGCAAGGAAATGATCAAGACCAATGTGGAAATGAATGAGTCCTACAAGGAAATGAATGAGACCCTCAAGGATATAAAGGAGACTCTCAAGGATATGAGAAAGGAGCAACCAGAAATTAACCATACACTGACTGTAATAAAAAATATTATACAAAGACCTAAAAGTGCTCTGGAGCACCCCAAGAACCAAGTTAAAGATTTGAAATACAAAGAGGTAAAATCCACTCAGCTGAAAAAGCAAGAAACCAAAAGAATCCAAAAAGTTGAAGATAGGGTAAGGGGCCTCTGGGACAACCTTAAGCATACCAACATCCGAATTATAGGGGTGCCAGAAAAAGAGAGAGAGCAAGACAATGAAAACCTATTTGAAGAAATAGTGACCGAAAACTTCCCACACCTGGTGAAAGAAATTGACTTAGGAGTCCAAGAAGCACACCAAACCCCAATATATAGGAACCCTAAGAGGACCACACCAAGGCACATCATAATTAAAATGCCAAGAGCAAAAGACAAAGAGAGAATAATAAAAGCAGCAAGAGAGAAACAGTTGGTTACCTATAAGGGAGCACCCATACGATTATCAGCGGATTTCTCAACAGAAACGATGCAGGCCAGACGGGAGTGGCAAGAAATATTCAAAGTGATGAACAGCAAGAATCTACAACCAAGATTACTCTATCCAGCAAAGCTATCATTCAGAATTGAAGGTCAGATGAAGTGCATCGCAGATAAGAAAAAGCTAAAGGAGTTCATGACCACCAAACCAATATTATATGAAATACTGAAAGATATTCTTTAAGAAGAGGATGAAGAAAAAGATAAAAGTGTAAATTAGGAACAACAAATACACATCTATCAACAAATGAATCTAAAAATCAAGTGAATTAATAAGCTGATGAACAGGATAAACTGGTGAATGTAACAGAATCACGGACATAGAGAGAGAATGGACTGACAACTCTTGGGGAGAAAGGGGGTGTGGGAAGTGCAGCAAAAGACTGGACAAAAATCATGCAACTATGGGAGAGGACAGTGGAGGGGGGTGAGGGCGGAGGGTGGGATGGGTACCAGGTGGAGGGGAACTATAGAGGGGAAAAACGGGAACAATGTAATTAATAAACTGAACAATAAAGATAAAAGATATTCTTATTTTTATATAGATCTTATTTGTAATTTATTACATGTGAAAGCAAAGAAAGCCTATTAACAGAATCAGTATTTTAAATTATACCGTGTTCACTTAGAGATAGCAAGATTAGATGGTTAAACAGGAAATTACAATTTAGTTTATTAAAAGTCTGAAAGTGCAAACAATAATTTAAGTAGATTTCCAATTTCTTTTCATTGCAAGGACTGAAGTCACTCTTTCGGAAAATTGACTCCGTGGTTGGGGCAGTCCTTTAGTGGAGACAATGGAATCATAGAAAAGAAAGCGGAGGCAAGTCCTGGATCACTCATCACAGTCAGCTTGTGTTAAGCCTTCAAGCTCTGTCCACATCAAACAATCCAGCAAAGTTACTTAAAGATCTCTATATATAAAAGGCTTAGTGACCGACCATCCAACTCACCGGCCGATACATATGACATGCACTGGCAATTTAAAAACGTTGACTCGGACATGCACAAAACATATACAGCTCTCACTGGTGCCAATAACATATGATGCCAGAAAATATATGGAAAAAAATAAAGTTTTAATACATTATATTAGAGGTTGTATACTGTTTTATCCACACTATCTACAGGAATTGCTACAAATATACTTCTTTGTAGAAGAACCTTTCATTACCAATATAAATTACCAATTCCATTAAGTGAAACTTCAATTTTTAGACTTGATATAAAGAGTAGAAGTTGCTAAAACCATTAAAAAGGTCCAACTTTTCATTATTGATGTATGCACCATGGCATCCAGTCATGCTATAAACGCCATAGATAGATTACTAAGAGAAAATATGAATCTGAATGTTGCATTTGGTGGGGGAGTTCTCCTTCTCAGAGGGGATTTTCAGCAATGTTTCAGTGTTGTGCCGCATGCTATGCGATTGGACATAGTACAAACGAGTTTAAAGTACTGTGATGTTTGGGGATGTTTCAGACAGTTGTATCTGAAAACAAATATGAGATCAGAAGATTATGCTTATGGCGAATGTTTAGTAAAACTTGGAGATGGCAAACTTGATAGCAGTTTTCATTTAGGAATGAATATTATTGAAATCCCAATGAAAATGATTTGTAACGGACCTATTATTGAATTTACTTGTAACATGATTTCTCCTCAGTGAAATAGCTTCTCCTCTTCTCCATGACTTCTGTGTCAAGGAATTCTGTGCTTCTTCAAATTTCAAATGTGTTGTCCGTGGCTTTCATGATTAGCCTCTTCTTATTCTCCCAAATATTATCAAATTTTTCATTGGGCAATAGATATATGACACCATACCTCTGTAGATATTTGTGGTAGGTTTTCCGTAAGAGGTAATCAGTCAAAAAAGACGTCAGCCACCAAATAAAACTGCCACTTTCAACTACACATTCAGAAACAAACTGCTTCTCTTTGGTAGACTCTGACTTTTTCCTTTGTATTCACTTGGTTTTGACTTACACTTGTTTCTGTGAAATTTGATACATCACAGGGACCATGAATGCTCTTGGACCACATTCTCTTGCAGAAACCTGCTGACATTTTTTCCCCCAGACCTTTTTTTTTTTTTTCTTTCAAATTTTGAAATGAGCATGAAACACAGAGTTCAGTCTTGTATTAGTATTTATTGACTTGTGGCCCAGTGCATAAAATTCATGCACATTAAAAGGGAATTAGAGGACGCCGAGACCGGTTTGGCTCAGTAGATAGAGCCTCAGACTGAGGACTGAAGGGTCCCAGGTTCGATTCCGGCAAGGGCATGTGCCTTGGCTGTGGGCACATCCCCATTAGGGGGCGTGCAAGAGGCAGCTGATCGATGTCTCTCATCGATGTTTCTGACTTTCCCTCTCCCTTCCACTCTGTAAAAAATCAATCAAATATATTTTTTAAAAAAAGGGAATTAGAGGAAATATTTTAATATTGCTATTTGCCTTTTCTCTATAATAGAAGTGTCAGAGATGAAAGAAAGTTAGTAAAATATGTATGAAAATCTCCCTCCTGTCAGAGTCTCGGGCACGCTGCGAGATCCAGAGTCAAAACCCCGCCCACCCACGAGTGCCTTGAAATCACATGAGACCCAGACCTGGCCAGCCCCACCCTCATTGGTGAGACCTAGACCTGGCTGGCCCCACCCCAGTCAAGCCCCGCTGGGCTGGGGATGCAGCCTCTTACTGATCACTTGTAAACACCATTTGCATATTAGCCTTTTATTGTTAAGATTGTTGTATTTTTGCTGAAACCGGTTTGGCTCAGTGGATAGAGCATCAGCCTGTGGACTGAAAGGTCCCAGGTTCGATTCTGGTCAAGGCATGTATCTTGGTTGTGAGCACATCCCCAGTAGGGAGTGTCCAGGAGGCAGTTGATCGATGTTTCTCTTTTATCGGATGTTTCTAATTTTCTATCATTCTTTCTTCCTCTCTGTAAATATCAGTAAAAATTTTAAAAAAAGATTGTTATATTTTCTATATAAACAACTATAAGCCTACCTTTGTCCCATCCTTTACATTGGCTCCTATTTCCTAACAGCCAGTTCTCCACAGGATATGAATTCCCCTAAAGCAGTGGTTGGCAAACTGCAGCTCGCAAGCCACATGCACCCCACATTCAAGGGTATTTTTGTGGCTCTTTCACAAAATACCATGGCCTGGGCAAGTCTATTGTGAAGAAGTGGCATTAGAAGAAGTTTAAGTTTAAAAAATTTGGCTCTCAAAAGAAATTTCAATCATTGTACTGTTGATATTTGGCTCTGTTGACTAATGAGTTTGCTGACCACTTCCTTAAAGGTCTGCATGGTGTTTGCTTAGATAAAAGTGGGGGTCAGCAGGGGCTAATCATGTCTCAGAGCTTGGTGTAATGGGCAAATTCCATGTTGGAGACGAGAGGGCCCAGTGTAGGTATGAGAGTCAGTCTGAATCTATGTCTTGTTGGTCAGACACACACTCTCTGCACCACAGCTGCAGCAAGAGACAGGGTGTCTGAGAGAAGCTGAAACATGTCTGTGTCTAATACAGGTACACCCCTTGCACCACCCAGAATCTCCCAGGATTCTCCCATCTTCTCTTGTCCCTAAATTCCCAACCTTTCCCCTTGCTAGCTCTTTATCAACCATCCCTACACTACTCAGGACTTCAGACCACTGCTCCCCATACCAAAGGGATCATCTAATACTGTCTACAGCTCCCCACAATTCCTGAGGTCTCCTGCTATAGGGCTTTACCATGGCAGCAATCTATTTTCATGTTGAATTAACTCAGTCGTGAACTAGGCCCAAGTCCATTTCTTCTCCATTGATTGTAAAATGAAATAATAAAATGAAATGAAGAAATAACCTGAAGTATCGCCAAATGGCCATAGGTGTGGGTTGAAGTCAGGATATCAGTGTCACAGAGGAAAATACATGGGAGTCTGATCATCTGCTGCTCCTGGAACTACTGAGACTCATCCCCTGAAATATAATTTGTATAAAAAACAGAACTCTGCTCTGCTATCTTTCACTATAATTTGGATATGGAAATACTCTGTTTACAGTGGGCCATCCCTAAACCACTGTTGCTCAGTCTCCACAACAGCTCAGGTACCCTGGGAACTGTTTAGCAAGCAGAGAGTAGTTTTGTCCCTGAAGGCATAGCTTTGCTCCATATACTAGTATAACTCTAAGGCAGCGGTCGGCAAACTCATTAGTCAACAGAGCCAAATATCAATGATACAACCATTGGAAATTTCTTTTGAGAGCCAAATTTTTAAAATTTCTTCTAACGCCATTTCTTCAAAATAGACTCACCCAGGCCATAGTATTTTGTGGAAAAACCACATTCAAGGGGCCAAAGAGCTGCATGTGGCTTGCGAGCTGCAGTTTGCCGACCACTACTTTAGGTGCTTGCCACACCTCACTTATATCCACCATGGAAACCCCGAGAGCTATTGGAATAGCTGGTCTGATGGTCCAGGTGGCAGGGAGCTCACCCCACAGCTTGTATCTATTGCAGACTCCTCTTACTCTGAGCGCCATGCAAAACTAGCAGACTTCTGAGTCTCAAAATACGTGGGTTTGAGCACAAGTATAATAAATGCTTCCTTCAAAAGTTAAAGAGTGCTTTGTCTCTGTCTTCTCGGTAAGGTGCAAGGTACAACCACATACCTTACCTTAAAAGGCCCAGGCTGCTGGACCCAGAAGAACTTCACTAACATGGCAGACCCTGAAGATTCATGGATCTTATTTCTAGTCATCTGACATGCATGTCTTTTAATAGGGCATTAGCATATTTTCTGCTTCCTGCTCACCAAGTCAAATTAGTAGACATCAAATCAATGAACCAGTTTGATGTTCACTCACATGTCAACAATGATCAAAGACCTACAGATTATAATATAATCGGGAGCAGGAATGTAATGCAGCTTTGGGGGAGACCTTAACAGTGTACTGCTATCGCCACCATATGCAGCCAAAATGATTGCTTCCCTCTATAACTGGGTATTCCAGCTACAAAATCTTGGCCTAAAAGTCTTCTTTCTAGGACCGTTTTAAATGCTTTACCTTGTTTTTCCAGAGAGCAAAGCTTGAGACAAAAGCTTATGTACCTGCTATTTCAGTAGGGAATGCAATTTCTGAGAACAGGAATGAGGAAGATTAGAGAAGTAAAGCAGGTATAACCAATATAAAAATTTCAGCTCAGTCTCATGCAAACATTATCCAAGAGGCTTATAAAATATATCATAGAATCACGGGGGAGGGAGGGGGACTGATATATCCACTATCTACTCTTTCTCCTACGTCTTTTGCCTTACAGTGGGGGTGGAGAACATCTAGGCCATGGGTGATATAAGGCCTGCAAAATCCTTTGGTCTGGCCCTGCCAATGCATTAGGGGTGAGTCAATTAAATGTTTGTCCAAACATATAGGCTAATTTTTAAGTTGGTAATTTTGTACGGCCCCCAAATCATTTTATAAATATTCAAATGGCCCTTAGCAAAAAAAAAAAAAAAAAAAAAAAAAAAAAAAAAAAAAAAAAAAAGGTTCCCCATCCCTGCCCTACAAGATACCAACTCCCTCACATGTGTGGGTATGATCCATGCTTCTGTCCACATGGAGGCCTTGGGGCAGAAAGCAAGAGGCTGTTTTATTTGACTCGAAACAGACTGTGTCAATTTGAGCTCATGTGAATCAGAATTTATGCAAAGCCGGTCACTGTAGCAGAGTCAAAATAGGAAAAAGAAAGGTGCATATGTGCATAGGTGAATAGGGTCTGAAGTATTACATGAAGTAATTCAATACATGGTACTCCTAAAGACTCTTAAACATTAGCTTTCATGACAGTATAATGTATAATGTTTCATTTCATCATTTCACTGATATGCCCAGACCTAGTGAAGCATTCACATTGCTAGACAGGTTGTTTCCCTTCTATTTCAACAGGCCTCAGGAATCAAGCCTCATGAATGCCTTATGAATACTTCCTTCGTACTGAACCCTGACTTAACTCTGGGGATTTTAGCACTAGGTACCCTTGTAATTGTGCTGTTTTCTTGTAATCTGTCCATGGCTAAAATAGAAAAATTCAAACTCAATTCAAATAGGATTTTATCTTCCCAAATGGTGTCACTGTCTCATAGGAGGCCAGTGAAGGGTCTCATCTTTCCAAGGGATGCTTCATGTGGAGGCATTTGTTTTTTCAGTATTTGTTGAGATCTTACTGTGTATCAAGTGCTGTGTTAGAAGTTGGGGATACAAAAATAAATGAGACATGACCCTCCATCACAAAGAATGCTTTTACTACTTTTTTGTTAATCTCCATCGGAGGATATTTTTCCATTGATTTTTTGAGACAGTGGAAGGGATGGGAAGAGAGAGAGAGAGAGAGAGAGAGAGAGAGAGAGAGAGAGAGAGAGAGAGAGAGAGAGAGAGAGGAGAGAGAAGAGAGAGAGGGAGAGAGGGAGAGAAACATCGATGTGAGACTCATCAATTGGTTACCTCTTGCATGCACCCTTACTGGGATCAGGGATCACCCTGGCTAATACCAGGGATTAAGCCTGCAACCTAGGTATGTGCCCTTGACTAGAATCGAACCCAGGATCTTCAGTCCCAGGGCTGATGCTCTAACCCTTGAGCCAAACTAGCTAAGGCCACTAAGAACTCTTAATCTAGAAATCAGTTGTTAAAAATACCAATAGTCTTTGAGAAAACATTTCTCAACATTTTCTGTTTGTATAATACTTTGCATATGAGAAAAATAAAACTGTTTATTTGCACCTGAGGCAGGGATATAAAAAGATTCTCATTCTAAAAAAATCAGGTTAGGTAGGAAGTTAATACAGTTTTTGTGGCAGACTGTGTTTCAGAGTTTGGGAAGGTTGGATGCAATGTGACCTCCCTGCAGTAATAATAACCTCTTAGAAGGAAGATAAAATGTTATCATCCAAGCCTCTCATTTTACCACCATTTCCCTGGGAATTGAGGCTCCTTGCCAGGATGGAGCCGAGTCAGGCCTCCTCTGTGTTGCCCTGAGTGAGGTTGTTGGGGTGGGGGCAAATTAGTTTCCTTATGCCAGACATTGTCCTTGGCGTGAAGCTAAAAGTCCTGTGAGCTGAAAAATCAGTATGTGTTCCTCAGCAGGTACAGGGATAGACTTTTGAGGTAAAATACATGGGTAAAATAAATGTTTGTCCAAACATATAGGGGTAATCTGAATCAGGTGTCCTCATTTGAGTTTGCAGGACCGCCAAAGTTCATATGAAACACTACTCATTTTATGGGTTAGCACCTGATACTGTCTGGCACAATGTAAATACTGGTTATGATTATCAAAGTAACAAATGAGCTCTCTAGTGAATAATTTTCATCAAGTTCATAATCTGTATTCTAAAATTCTGACAGCAGTCTCATAGGAATCACTGGAGTCTGTGTGTTTAGAAAATCACACACTTTTATTGTACTTCCTTTCCTGAAGTAGTTAAAGCCATAGCATTTGTAAAATGGACAGAGTAAAGGGAGACACAGCCAAGTTGACAATGGTTATGGGACTTTTTTGAGAAATAATACAAGATTCTCACTTCTTTCTTTTTTCTTCCTCCTCCCTCTCTCCCTCTCTCTTTTATTCTCTTTTTAAAGTATTATAGAACTGTGATTCCTGCCCCCCACTCACTGGTAACAATTCAGATATATCTAACTCTCAGTTTGGTTGTATTCCCATTCATTCCCTATCTCCTAAATGGTGTTACAAGACAAAGAATACTTTGCTGAGAACTGTCTTGTAATTTGGAATCATAGCAAAGGAGATAATCTTCTTAAATTTATCTTGTTACACACATAAGAATTTTAGTCTCATCAAAATATTTGCTTTGTTAAATTTGCCCCAATATTTGTAAGCAAAACCATCCTTTCTTTTTTTATTTTTGTTAATCCTCACTGGGAGGATATTTTCCCATTGACTTTTAGAGAGAATAGAAGGAAGAGGAAGAGACAAAGAGAGAAACATCAATGTGAGAGGTTCATGCTTGCACCCAAGGTACAGAATTGAACCCAGGACCCTTCAGTCCATAAGCCAGTGCTCTATCCACTGAGCCAAACCAACAAGGGCCAAAATCATCCTTTCTTAGTAGAAGTACTTTGCTTGCTGGTGACATGCCTTTATTCTGGATCTTCTGCCTCTAGAGCTATCCATAGGTTTTATAAAAAGTCAGAAAAAAAAAAGGCTGAGGATAATTTTTTAAATTTCCATTTTCTGTTATATGTGCCTTGTTAGAATCTTTTGCCACTAATTAAATTTATCTCTGATTGTGTTCTCTGTAAGTCTTAGTTTTCTTTTAGTATCCAAATACCATCATTTCTCTTTGGTCTCCCGGAAATCTCTGAAGTTTCACATCAGGTAACCTGGGACTGATGGAACTGTGTGTTCTCTCTCCAGGTTGCTTTGTGAGGAAGCTCTGCTGAAAAGACCTGTGTTTCTTGCTCAAATAGTGGCACTTGTCCAACAGCATGTCCAGTTTGTCAAGAAGGCCTACGGAAGCCTTTCACTCTCATGCCTTGGTGACATAATTTGCCTGACGGGGAAATGGCTCCTTAATAAGAGGAATGAATTACACATTGTTTTTGCCTGTTGCTCACACAGCTTCTTCCTTGTAACACACACTCCTCCTGTTCACCTCACATTGGTGAGCCTGTATATGAGAATGGAAGCAGCAGCCTCGTAGATGCCAGCGTTACCTGAGGGAACTGAATCCCAGAGTAGATCAGAAAGCCTTTTGTGTTTTCTCTTAAAGGGAATAATTACTACAAAATACATCTGTTTAACTCATTGGCCTCTTCTCAGGCTCTAAGCCTGAATTCAAATTTAGGTCCAGGGTAGTGCTAACAGTGAATATTTGTATTTGAAGCAACAAAAATAAATGCTAGTTTGGGACTAGACAGCTTAGAGTGGGCATATTTCATCCATCTTCACTCCTATCTAAAGGGGCTCATTTCCAGCATCTAGGTTTGTTTTGATTCCTTGTAGTTTCCAGTATTTACTGTTTGATGAGGTTGGGGCAACCTCCTTCCCTCTCTTGCAAGTTGAAATAGAGACCAAGAAATAGGACATTGTACGAGTGTACACTACAGGTAGATATTTTTTATATTCCCATTTAGACACTGAAACTGATTTACAGTTTTTGCACAGAAAACATTATTAGTGTAATAATACACAGCACACATGAATCGGTAAATTACCAGAGAGCTGACAAATCTTTCAGATTGTGCCCTGGCTCATGCAGCAATCAAGGAGAGAACAGAGACATAGCAAAAACCCGAAGTCTCTGAGGAGCGCACATCAATGGCAGCTTCACTGGGAGTAACTCGGGGTAAGTTGGGAAGGAACAAATATTTACATAGAAGAAAATTTAGTAATGCGATGTTAGCATAATCATTATTTGTAAAAACATTTGACATTTGTATCACTACAAATAACGGTCTCTGGAGGGATACTTTATAATCAAAGCTATTTTAATGGCTTTGTACCACTCTCTTTTATGATTGTTTTTGAGAAAATATTATGTAAACTAAATATCTGAAAACAAAACACTCTTCATTCTTTTTTAAATCAAGAAATAATTTATTTAGTTAAAATATAAACACCCAAAAATATTTTCTTTTTCCTCCTCCTCCTCCTCCTCCTCCTCCTCCTCCTCTCCTCCTCCTCCTCCTCCCCCCCTCCTCCTCCTCTTCCTCCTCCTCCTCTTCCTCCTCCTTCTTCTTCTTCTTCTTCTTCTTTTGTGATGCTGGGGTTATGGAAGCTCTTTATTCTTAAGGGAAAGGAAAATGTTGTGTACGAATCATTACAACTAACAAATAGAACACCACAGGCCATTAGAAACTACTCTTAGGTTTTTCTCACTTCTTATCAAGGAGTAAAGCTACAGTGGTATATTTCAAAAATAAGTTTAGGCAAATATGATTACATTTTCCTGAAAAATGAAAATAGAATTATTTTGTCTTTTAAAAAATTACACTTAATAACTGCAACATATATTTATTCAGTTTTTCCATCACTTGTAGGAGTAGTGATATTAACATTTTAGATACAAATAGCAAACCTGTGATCACATTAATTCTGCATGTATGTAGCAGTTGATTCTCATGCCTGTCATTTGTTAGAAAAGTTGGGCATGGAGATGCAAACAAATCATTGAATTTGTCCGCACCTCCTCCAACCAGGCTTGTTGAGGAAGAGATACCAGGCACAAATTAACTGTAGAGCAGACCTAGAGGCCAAGGGTAGTCCCAGAGAGGAGCTGGACTAACCAAAGGCAAATTATACTGAGCGAATTCCCAGTGAGGTCAAGATGTGGCCACCGGGCAGAGGAATATGGAGGAGGGAATCTGTATTATATAGTCACAACCTGTATAGCTTTCTCTGGAACAGGAACTAATGAAACAAAGGTATGCAGGGACCAAAGCAGAACTTTCATTTTAAAGAACAGGATGCATAGGAGTTGGTGGATTTATATTACCATGGTGGTAAGAAGTGGATCTGTTAAACTCCTCTCAGTTCTGGAAGGAGGAAATTGCCAACATTGCTCAGCCCTGCCTGTTCTATGCCCCAGGGCTCAGGGTGTTGGCATGACACAATTTCTTTCAGGTGGGGCATACATAAAGCAAAAGAATAACCCAGGTCTGTCTGATTATTATTATCCAGGTCAGAAAAAATACCATTCCCTTATTCCTAGTGATGTAACTAACTTGATTCTTTTTCCTGTAATGTTTCAGTTTAATTTCCCCTTGTTCTTCTTTATGTTCACATCAATACAACCAAACTGGTCTGTTTTGTTATCCTAAATCTTGCCTATTGTGCATGCAGTTTTATGTCTTTGGAAATACCTTCCATCATATCTTTTATTAATTTTATGTATGTTTTAAGTCTTAATTCAATTTCTATTTTCTGCTAACCTCTATATTTGGGAAAATATTAGGTATTCTGCTTTACTTTAAAAACACTTATTCTTGTGAAGTATATCATTTTGGATATGAAAATACAGAAAACAGTTAATATAAAAAACATCATCTACGTAACCACCATCCAGAAAAAGAAACAGAATACTGTTAACATCCTAGAAGACCTGTATGCAATTTAACTCTTTGATTGTATCTTCTTTGTTCTTCTTTGGAGATCATCGCTGTCTTGACCTTGTAATTGTCATGTCCTTTCTTTTACTATACTTATTTACTTGGACTTTTACTGCCTATACAGACCTCTCTAAGTAACATTGTTTTTTAGCTTTATATAATTGCATCTTACTATATAGATTTTTTACATTTGCTTAACATTATATTATTAAGTTTCATATGATTTATTGCTTGTAGCTACAGTTCATTTACACTTTATATAGTACTAGAGGTCCAGTGCATGGATTCATGCACTGGTAGGGTCCTTTGGTCTGGCCTGCACTCTCTCACAATCCAGGACCCCTCAGGGGATGTCAGAGAGCCAGTTTCAGCCCAATCCCCGCAGGCCAGATGAAGAACCACACAAGTGCACGAATCTCTGCACCAGGCTGGTTTCAGCCTGATCCCCACAGTCCAGGCTGAAGGACCCCATCAGTGCATGAATCCATGCACCGGGCCTCTAGTATGCATATAAGATCTTTGGTGAATCTCTTCCCACACTACCCCTTCCATCCTTCCCTCTGAGATTCATCATACCGTTCCATGTTTCCATACCTGTGCATTGAGTATCTACCCCTGGTGGTCGGTACACATTATACCTACCAATCAAATGGTCACTTAGACCTTTATTTTATTTATTTTTCATTTTTTAAATCTATTTTGTTGATTTTTTTACAGAGAGGAAAGGAGAGGGATAGAAAGCGAGAAACATCGATGAGAGAGAAACATCGATCAGCTGCCTCCTGCACACCCCCTACTAGGGATGTGCCCACAACCAAGGTACATGCCCTTGACCGGAATCAAACCTGGGAACTTTTAGTCTGCAGGCCTACGCTCTGTCCACTGAGCCAAACCGTTAGTCCTTTATATAGAGAGAGATTACCTTGTCCAAATATCCCATAATTTATTTTCATTGTACTATTTATGGACATTTGAACTTTTTCCAGTTTAGGGCTATTATGAATGCTCTCATGTAGGTATTCTGGTGTACATATGGATGATTTCTTTAACCATTGAACTATACATTTTATTTAAATATATGAGCTTGTATTTGTTCAATACTTAAAAATGCTATTGTAACTAATTCCAATTATAAGATATTCTAGCTTATATTTATAGTTCATGTACCTAATTGTTTATTTTTTTGGATATTCAACTTTCTATTATATCCCTGTAATCAATACTTCTAGAAATATATTCTCTCCCTATACTAGGTTATTTCTAAAAAAAAATTCATTTATTAGAATTCTCAGGTAAAAAGGCTATGAATATTTATGACTTAAAAAAGATAAATGAATTACAAAGTTGGTTTATACATATATATTGACTGCTTGTTTTCACTAGAAAATTGTTTCTTAGAAGGGCAACCCAAGATATTAATTTACTTTAGGATTAAATGATCTTTACATTATAACCATATATCCATGTATTCTCTTTTATAAGCCAGGAAAGAGATCATCCTTTATTCTTTTTTTTTCGTTGTTAGGGGCTGCCTAATTCTCTATCTCTGACCAAAATTTGTGCAGATTGTCCTTAGTATTTTATTACAATCAGCTTTTTGATGGAAGGTAAGAACATTAGATTGATTATAAAAGGCAGTTATTAATAATTTAATCATCTGGGGGAGAAAGAGATTAGAATAAATATCTATGGAGATTGTGCTTTAAACAATTAAATATACTTTATTTTACTATTTACAAACCAAAATTTTTGCTAAAAATTATTGTATACACACACACAATTATACATAAAGAGGACAAATGTTTTTTAAAATTAATGTTAAGGTGAAGTCTTTTTTGTCCTTTTTACCAACTGATTACATTTTTCCCAATCCATTTGCCTTTCTCCAGTATCACATAGCAGGCTTCTCAGGCTGACCATGACTGTACTTCTTATTTACTTCCCTCAATGATTGGAACCAGTGGTTAGAACTATGAAGAAATAAAAGATGATGAATTGCTTATTCTGCAAAATTAAACAATTGCAAGTATCATGAGTCTGTGCAATTGTGATATTTGTGGAAAAGAGCAACGAGACAATGATTATAAAATGAAGTGCCAAGTTTACTCCTAATAAGGCAAACTGGATGAGTTCAACAGTTTGCCTCTAACTGTTCCATAGGATTCACCTGGGAAGAGTCCATTTATCTTTTATTTGTGCCTCCCAATTGAAACATGTCCTACTTTCTATATCAGCCAGTAACTGCGTCTTGTGTGTGTGTGTGTCTATATGTGTATATCAACACTTTATAGTAATACTGGAAGCCCAGTGCATGCAATTCATGCATAGGTAGGTCTCTAGGTCTTGCTGGTGATCAGGGCCAATTGGGGCCTTCTGGCTCCCATATGGAGCCTTTCTTTCCTAGCTGCTGGTTGCTGGCCAGAGCCTTTCTTCCTTGGCTGCCAGCTGCCAGCCTGGGCCTTCCTTCATTCTGAGCCACCCCCTGGTGGTTAGTGCACATCATAACAGGTGATCGAACTCCTGTTCTCCTGGTTGAGTTCCCGAGGGTACACTTGCATATTAGCCTTTTATATATATACTGGACACCGAGCACATGAAATGGTGTGCAAGCCATGAGCCACCAATGTGAGACACCCTATTTCATAACCAGGAGCCACCCCACCACCACTGCTTAGAGCTGCCACTTGTGGGCCAGGGAGCGGGAGAGAGACCAAGAGGTGGTTAATCATGCACCTCGTGGCGACTGGTCAAGCAGTCATTCTGGTTATGATGCTTATGGCCTGTAGCCTTTTATTATATAGGATAGATGAGTTTAGATGTCATCTTTTATTTTAATTGGAAATTGTGCTTTTTGTATATTTTAACCATAATACAATGCATACTATCTTCTTAGACTCATAAGGTAATATGAAAAACACAAGTTCCACATTTTTAGCTTTAGTCTTTTTGAAAGGGATTCTTTCTGATGAATGAGATGCCAAATCTTATATCTGAAGGTCTTTTCTTCTCAGACAACTGGTATGTCTCTTTCCTGTGAAGAATGCAGCTGCTTATTGTGTAGGGGTGCTGAGAGGTAAAGGGTTGATAGAGCTGTGAATGCTATTTCTATGTTGTAAGAGCAGAAGTTACTGTCTTGACACTAATCTCATCTCAGTAGAGACTGTGAATGATTTGTTTAATTTTCTCTTCTCTTCCCTTCTGGGCAATATCTATATTCTCTTCAGGCTTTTAACAGTTCTCTTTCATAAAATAAACCTCACCTGAGAACAAGAATGAGAGGAATTGGGAGCAGGGGGAGGAAGGAAGGCTGGGCAAAAGTAGGTTTACAGTTGTGAGTCCATGAGACATAGTGTATTCTTGCATTATTATTTGTTACGTATTGAATTATTTACTTGCATTACAAGTGCAAACCTGCATTTGCCTACCTCTATGTATTTAAAACTAGTTGGTGGGTAAGAAAATACACCAGAGTCACTATTAAATATGGATTAACTCTTTGATTAGTCAAGTACTACCTTGAATGTTTGCCATAAATTGCTGGCAGTAGCATTTTTGGTTAAGGATTGCATAACCCTCCTCTCATTGCCTAAGCCAATCTTGCAATTATGTGGAGAATTAGGCTTTAAAATTATTATACTATTTCCATATTTCAAATTCTTAATGATCATAGACCCCCATTTCATAATCTTATCCCAGACAAACTCTTCAGCCTCATTTCCTACCACTTGTATACCTCAGGATGGTACCTACCTGAGCATATTGAATGCCTCCCATGTTACTAAAATTGACATATTATCTGACAAGCCCTATTACCCATTCTTTTTTTAAGTCTTTATTGTTCAGTTTATTAATTACATTGTTTCCCATTTTTCCCCCTATAGCTCCCCTCCACCCAATACCCATCCCACCCTCTGCCCTCATCTCCCCCACACTGTCCTCTCCCATAGGTGCATGATTTTTGTCCAGTCTCCTGCTGCACCTCCCACACCCCTCTTCTCCCCAAGAATTGTCAGTCCATTCCCTCTCTATGCCCATGATTCTGTTACATTCACCAGTTTATCCTGTTCATCAGATTATTAATTCACTTGATTTTTAGGTTCATTTGTTGATAGATGTGTATTTGTTGTTCACAATTTATATTTTTACCTTTTTATTCTTCTTCTTATAGAATATCTTTCAGCAATTCATATAATATTGGTTTGGTGGTGATGTACTTCTTTAGCTTTTTCTTATCTGTGAAGCACTTTATCTGACCTTCAATTCTGAATGATAACTTTGCTGGATAGAGTAATCTTGGTTGTAGATTCTTGCTATTCATCACTTTGAATATTTCTTGCCACTCCCGTCTGGCCTGCATCGTTTCTGTTGAGAAATCCGCTGACAATTGTATGGGTGCTCCCTAATGGATAACTAACTGTTTTTCTCTGGCTGCTTTTAATATTCTCTCTATTTTTTTTTTATTCTTGGCATTTTAATTAAGATGTGTCCTGGTGTGGTCCTCTTTAGATTCCTATATTTTGGGGTTCTGTGCACTTCTTGGGCTTTTAAGTCAATTTCTTTCACCAGGTGGGGGAAGTTTTCAGTCACTATTTCTTCAAGTAGGTTTTCATTACCTTGCTCTCTCTCTTTTTCTGGCACCCCTATAATTTGGATGTTGGTATGCTTGAGGTTTTCCCAGAGGCCCCTTACACTATCTTTAATTTTTTGGATTCTTTTTGCTTCTTGCTTTTCTGGCTGAGTGGATTTTGCTTCTTTGTATTTCAAATCTTTGACTTGGTTCTTGTGATCATCTGGACTGCTTTTAGGTCTTTGTATAATATTTTTTATTTCAGTCAGTGTATGCTTAATTTCTAGTTGGTCCTTTTTCATATCCTCGTAGGTCTTGTTCATTTTCTCATAGGTCTTACTCATTTCTGTGTATGTCTCGGCCTTGTCTAGGAGCCTCTTGAAAAGCCTTATAACCGTGGTTTTGAACTCTATGTCCACTTGGGTTTTTTTCTCTATTTCTTTCACATCTGACTTCTTTCCATTTCTCTGCATTGTGGCTGCTTTCCTGAGTTGGTCCATTAGCTTTGTGTAGTAGATGTCCTCTAAGGGACAGTGGCTCAGCCTCCCCAGTTACCTGAGGTGGATTCTCTTGCTGCAGCCTTTTATGGGTTGTACAGTATTGTTGAAGTTAAGCCCAGCTTATTGTTGTTAGCGCTAGGAGGGTTTGACCTCCAGGCCAATTGATTGTGTGGGTAAGCTGTGTTCGGGTTGGATGGGCAGAGTCTCCCGGCTGAGCAGGCAGCATCAGCTCCGCCCTATGTGGCACCATGTTCTCTGTGCTAGGTGATCATAGCTGCAGGCACCTCTGAGAGAAAGCTGCCGACACTCTCCACCCACTGCCAGACAACTCAGCCTCTCCCCAGATGAGTCCGCACCCCCAAAGTCTTGCCCAGGGTTGTAACACAATGCAGTCTGGTGGTCTCCCGAACGAGGGGGCAAGTCCTGAGTCCTCTCCACGCGGTCGCGCACTTCTGTTCCCAAGTTTACATGCAAACTGCTGTTCCAAGTTTACATGCACTCTCCACAAGCTCACAGACCTCTGCCACTCCGGGCTTCAGCATGCTTTCCCACTGCCCAGTTCTACCCTGTATGAGTGTGGGCTCCCCGGACCTTGCCTGGAACTGGGGAATCAGTGCAGTGGGATGCCTCCACTCTCCCTGTTGGAGAAAGCCAGCCAGGTTTGCAGCGCCCGCACTCTCTGCTGGTGCGCACAGGACTCCAAACCTCTCTCCGGGCGTATCTTCAGTGCTGTGCTCCACCGCTCCTCTGAGTCACAGTGTCCTATCTTTACTTTTATTTGTGGAATTTTCACTCAGCCAGCTTTCCAGTGATTCTGGATGATGTTTGTTCTGTCGTTAAGTTGTAGTTTTGGAATTGTTGTGTGGGGCAGCAAGATAGGTGTTTACCTATGCAGCTATCTTGGTTCCTCTCCCTATTACCCATTCTTAATCATGCAAGGGTAAATACCTTATCACTCTTTTGTAATCATGTAAGAATAATTTATGGGGTTATCCCCTCCCCTAGATGTTATCTCTAATAGCTTTAACTATCTTGTTAGTGTCATCATGCAAGTCCTGTGCTTGCTGATAAAATAGCACATTCTATCCAATAAAAGAGAAACATGCAAATTGATAATACCGCTACTACACCATCAGCCAATCAGAGCAAATATGCAAGTTAACCCAATAAAGATAGCAGCAACCATGGAGCTGGAGTGAGCAGGAGGCTTTGGGTGCCCCTGGCGATGGAGAGAGCCAAGCTTCCTGCCCTCCCTGGCCGGCCCTGGCCTCCACTCAAGGCTACAAAGTTTCAATTATAGAATATAAATAAATCCCAGATATCTGCTTCCAGCCAGCCTTGGTTTCTGCTCAAGGAGGTGCTGAAAAAAAAAGGAGGGGCTGGGAGCTTGGGTCACCAGGGGGCATGGCCAGCCTGCAAACAGCCATCAGCCCCTCACCCAGGCTTGCCAGGCACCCTAGTGGGGACCCACAACCAGAAGGGGGTGTGGCCAGCCTGAAAACAGCCCTCAGCCCCTCACCCAAGCAGGCCACACACACACCATCAGGGACCCTCATCCCATGGGGGCATGGCTGGCTGCAAACCACCCCAGGACTCTCACGCAGGCTGCCCCACACCCCAAGGGAATCCCACTCTGATTTGGGACACTCTTCAGGGCAAACAAGCCAGCCTCCACCCATGCACCAGGCCTCTATCTATACAATAAAAGAGTAATATGCAATTAGACTGGGAGACCTTCCAGGAGACCTTCCAGATGTTCTTCTGGACAAAGCCATGGTGGCGGGGCTGAGGTAGAGGTGGTTAGAAGCCAAAAGGGGAGGGCAGTTCTGGGTGATCAGGCCAGGATGGGACGGCAGTTGTGAGTGATCAGGCTGATGGGGGCAGGGGGGTTGGGGGTAAGCAGATCAGCAGGGGGCCAGTTGAGGGCAAGAAGGCCAGTGTGGAGGTAAGATGGGCAGGCAGGTCAGCAGTGAGGGCAGTTGGGGTGATCAGGACAGCAGGGGGACAGCTGGGGGCAAGCAGGCCGAGGGGGGGAGGGTGGGGGCAAGCAGGCCAGCAGAGTGGACAGTTGGGGGTGAGAAGGCTGACAGGGGAGGCAGTTGGGGCCAAGCACAATGGCAATGCGGGGCAGTTGGGGGTGACTGAGTTGGCCAGAGGGCATTTGGGGACAAGCAGGCTGGTGTCAGGGGTCAGTTGGGGGCAAGGAGGCCAGCAGGCAGAGTGGTTAGGGGCAACATGCAGGCAGGCAGGTGAGTGGTTAGGAGCTAGTAGTCCCAGATTGCGAGAGGGATGTCCAACTGCCAATTTAGGTCTGATTCCTGTAAACCGGCAGTAGGACATCCTTCGAGAGCTCCCAGATTGGAAAAGATGCAGGCCGGGCTGAGGAACACCCCTCCCCCCCATGTGCATGAATTTCCTGCACCGGGCCACTGGTATGATTTAATTGTCACTGTATCTTTGGTCATCTGTCTTTTCTCCTCTTGCTCAAATACTATGCTATATTAAAGAGTGTCTGCCATTTCAATCATTTATTGCCATTGAAAATTATGCAATAAATGAATGAATAAAAGTCACTAGCCTCAGTATATTAGAATTACAGTTTCAACTCCACAATTCATAATATAGGTGCAGACAGTTTAAAAATAAAGAACCAACACATTTGTTTGCCTGTTTTTAATTAAGTAAACTCTTTAAAATCCAATAACTAAATAATGTGGATTCAATTTGAGCTCTCTGTATAGTGAGTTTTAAACCTGGGCCGATTCCATCGGGTTTTAAAATTGAATGGTGTACTGTTGTTTAGGGAGATTAAAAAGAATTGGTATGCCTAATCTTTGAAAGAAACACTAAATCTGTTCCATTCCATTCTGATGAATCAGATTGCATAATGCATTCAACGCCAGACGTCAGCAAGCAGAACTGAGTTTTTAGTACCACTATATCATGATGTACATAAAGGTTCTCACATCTTTTTATGCAAAATCCTGTCCATTTCTTGGAACAGAGGAGGAAAGAGCACAGGGATGCAAATCCAAAATTCTGTGTGGTTTTTTTTCCCCATCCATACCCATCCTTGGAACAGAAAAGAATAAAAAGATAAACATCTGGCCTTCACATCATAAAAAATAATGAGAGCTCTAGCCGGTTTGGCTCAGTGGATAGAGTGTTGACCTATAGACTGAAGGGTTTCAGGTTTGATTCTGGTCAAGGACACATGCCCTGGTTTCAGGCTTGATCCCCAGTAGGGTGCATGCAAGAGGCAGCCAATCAATGATTCTCTCTCGTCATTGATGTTTCTATTTCTCTCTCCCTCTCTCTTCTCTGAAATCAATGAAAATACATTTTAAAATACTTTTTAAAAAAAGGTAACTAAGATGAAAGCTAATTTAATAGCATAATAGTAGTGGAATTTAAAGCACACCTATACCGAAGAGGGACACCAAGATGGCGGCATAAGCAAACACCTATTGTTCTGCCCCGCGCAACGATTTAAGAACTACAACATAACAGCAGAACAGACAGCACCCAGAATCGCCAGAAAGCTGGCTGAATGAAAACTCCACTAATAGGAGCAAAGGTGGGACGCAGACTCAGGACCAGCGGGAGCGCAGATTGAAACAGATTCCCCAGAACCGGCGAGGTCCGAGGTCCGGGGGGCGCGGCAGAAGCTCCTAGTCCCAAGGGACAGCAAACCCGCGACTTGTCCCCTGGAAACTTGTCTCCTGGTTCCAGAAACCATCTATTTTACAGCCCTGGGCTAGACTTTTGGTGTGCAGGCACAATTGGGGAAAGGCAGAGTTGTCTGGCAAGGGGAAGAGACTAGCGGCTTTCTCTTGGAAGAGTCTGCAGCCATCCCCACCCAGCACAGACCCGAGCCCGCGAGCGTTGCATAGGGCCCAGCAGCCGCCGCCCCGCCGCCGCGGAAGCCGCGCCGCCGCCGCCGCCGCCGCCGCCGCCGCCGCCGCCGCCGCCGCCGCCGCCGCCGCCGCCGCCGCCGCCGCCGCCGCCGCCGCCGCCGCCGCCGCCGCCGCCGCCGCCGAGGCGTAGCCCAGAGACTCCGCCCATCCAACCTGAGCACAGCTGAGCTTCACAGCCAATTGGCCTGGAGGTCAAACCCTCCTAGGGCTAACAACAAAAAGCGGGGTTTAAATTCAAAAACACTGAATACAACCCATAAAGGATTGCAGTAAGAGTACCCACCTCAAGTAACTGGGGAGACTGAGCCACTGTCCCTTTGAGGATAGCCGCCACATAAAGCAGCCACCATGCAGAGACATGGAAAGAAATCAGGTGTGAAAGAAATGGAGGAGAAAAGACGACAAGACATAGAGTTCAAAACCACGGTTATAAGGCTTTTCAAGAGGCTCCTACAAAAGGCCGATCAACTTAATGAGAATTACCAGGAAATAATCAAGACCAACCAGCAAATGAATGAGAATTACAAGGAGATGAATGAGACCCTCAGGGAAATTAACAGGACCTCTGAGGATACGAACCAGACCCTCACAGATAAAAAAAAGGACCAACTAGAAATCAAGCATACACAGACTGAAATAAAAAATATTACACAAAGTCCTAAAAGCAGTTCAGAGGGCCACAAGAACCAAGTCAAAGATTTGAAATACAAAGAAGCAAAATCCACTCAGCTGGAAAAGCAAGAAACAAAAAGAATTCAGATAATTGAAGATAGTGTAAGGGGCCTTTGGGACAACCTCAAGCAAGCCAACATCCGAATTATTGGGGTCCCAGAAAAAGAGAGAGAGCAAGTTAATGAAAACCTACTTGAAGAAATAGTGACTGAAAACTTTCCCCACCTGGTGAAAGAAACTGACTTAAAAGCCCAAGAAGTACACAGAACTCCAAAATATAGGAATCTAAAGAGGACCACACCAAGACATATCATAATTAAAATGCCAAGAGCAAAAGATAAAGAGAGAATATTAAAAGCAGCAAGAGAAAAACAGTTGGTTACCTACAGGGGAGCACCCATACGATTGTCAGCGGATTTCTCAACAGAAACGATGCAGGCCAGACGCGAGTGGCAAGAAATATTCAAAATAATGAAGAGCAAGAATCTACAACCAAGATTACTCTATCCAGCAAAGCTATCATTCAGAATTGAGGATCAGATAAAGTGCTTCGCAGATAAGAAAAAACTAAAGGAGTTCATCACCACCAAACCAGTATTATATGAAATGCTGAAAGATATTCTTTAAGATGAGGAAGAAGAAAAAGGTAAAAATATAAATTATGAACAACAAATACACATCTATCAACAAATGAACATAAAAATCAAGTGAACTGATAGGCTGATGAACAAGATAAACTGGTGAATATAACAGAAACATGGACATAGAGAGGGAATGGACTGACAATTCTTGGGGAGAAAAGGGTTGTTGGAAGTACAGCAAGAGATTGGACAAAAATCTTGCAACAATGGGAGAGGACATTGGGGAGGGGGAGGTGAGGGTGGGATAGGTACAGGGTGGAGGGAAGATATAGGGGGATAAAAAAGGGGAAAAAATGTAATTAATAAACTGAACAATAAAAAATAAAATTAAAAAAAAAAAAAAAAAATAAAGCACACCTATACCTTGGTAAGGCACTGGTTTTAAACCTTTCTCTGTGTAATAAACCTCATTGAAAGTCTCTCTCCTCACAATAATGCATTCACACACAGTTGTGCATTGGTTAAAAATATCCATGAATTTACTCCCATGCCAAAAATGAGCCCTCTTTGAATCTTATATTAGGACTTTGGTCTAGACAACTTCTTGTAATGGTGCTGTCGAGATGTGGGTGCACAAAGCCTCCCACATATAACAATGATAAAATCTGGACAAAATATCAAATACAGCTACTTAAAGGCATTGGAAAGAGCCTAACAACATACAGAAGTTGAAAGAGAATATACCCTTAAGAATTGGAAACCGTAAATTATATCTCAAAAAGAAGCAGTTTATATTATTTTTTTCTTTAAAAAAAAAAAAAACTCAGGTCTCACACATGAGTCTGTAAGAATGGGAAAACAGATTCCCATGAAATCCTGCAGTGGAAACTCTGTAGTTAAGATGCCAGATGACTAACTATAAACACCAACTGGTGCTTCCCAGGCAGCTTAGGCCTGCAAGAAACCAACTGTATTTAAGCCACAGTATCATTGAGAATTGGCTGTGGCTTTCCAGATGCCTAGCTTTCAGGAAGGCTATAACTTTGACTTTCTAACTCACAAACAATTAAGTTAAGGGGTGGTGGCTTCTCTTTTCAGAATACTAAAATTACAGAATGAAAATACACTTCTCTGCATATAGTTATTTAAACATCCATCTCTTTTTAATGTCTAAACCATGAGTCAATTTGCTCTGCCTTGCTGTGGTAACCCACTATTGGGAAGGTGAATCACATATAATTTTAATTTCTCAGATACACATGCAGTGTGCAGGATGGATTGTTGAAGGCAAGTGCTACTTTTGATGATGATGATGAATCTGGGATGCAGATGCTGAATGTGTATTAGTGATGGCGATGTCTAGCCACTGGTGTAGGCAATATTACAATATTACAGTTATCATATTTTGGATGACAGCACAATGTAACTTACAGGCATAGAAGTCTTTGGTGTACAGCTGAGCTGATACAATTCGCAGCTCTGCTGTCTATTGACTGTGATCTTGGTTACACATTGATATACTTTCCCCTGATAATTTCTTCATAGGTGCAATGTGGTAACGGTACCTTAGTTATAAGTGCATGTCAGTAATTAAATTTCAAATGTAATATACATCACTTGATTTCTAATACCTAATTACTATTCACTGATGATAACTATGACAATTATTAGTATTACTTTATTTATATAGGATGGAACTTAAAACTGGAACTTAAAACTTCCTCCTATCTGCCATAGGAGAAAGTGCATAGAGGAAGGTTAGCAGTAATGTATGTTGTAACAAGTCTGTAATTACTTACTATATCTAAATTTTTTAAAATATATTTTATTGAGTTTTTACATAGAGGAAGAGAGAGGATAGAGAGTTAGAAACATCGATGAGAAACATCGATCAGCTGCCTCCTGCACACCCCTAACCAGGAATGTGCCTGCAACCAAGCAAGGTACATGCCCTTGACCAAATTTAACTGGGGGACCCTTCAGTCCACATGCTGATGTTCTATCAAACTGAGAAAAACCTGTTAGGGCATATATGTCAATTTTTTTATGTCCTTTCAGATAGATTCCCACAGATGTATGTGTTCTTTAAAAATTGTGTTTTCTCTCTGAAGTAAACCATTTTTATATATTATTAATTTTTAAAGCTACATGTTAACACTTATTTTAAGGAAAGGTTAGTAAGGGCAATATTAATCTCTCTTTTTTATTACTAGCCGTTTGTGAAATGACTCTTTGCTTTGTGAGAAGCCTTTTGCAGCCCACTGTTGCTATATAGTAAATTCAAAACTGCCTTGAGGAAGTCATGCTTGTAATATCTCAGTAACATTTAGTTTTACAATGAGCAGTTTCTTTCTAGTAAATGGCAATTTATTCTTAGGCTCACTGTTGATAGATAGGTTCAGAGCATGAGGGGTGTACTTTTTCTCTTTGCTAAGAAAACATGAATCTGAAGCAATAATTCTTAGTCTACCAAAATTTACAGATTGACTTAGGATATAAATTTCACTTTTTTTTAATGAGGTATAGTAATTGACATACATTACACTGGCTTCAGGTATACAACATAATGATTTGATATTATTATACTCTGAGTAATGATCACCAAAAGACTCTGTTTCTATTTTAGGTAAAATATATTACAAAATTTGGGGGATTCTACAAATTTTCTCCAAAATGAGCTCTAGTTGTTAATGAATAGCTTTTCCCATTGTCTTTGGGAACCCTTTCTAGTCCCTCTCTAGGAAAAGGTTAAAATATCTCCGCATGTCACATGAAGTCATCACAATTTGGTACCAGCCCATTTTATCAAATTTATCTTAAGCTAATCTATAATATTTCCACCCACTAATCCATGTATCAACAACTCTAAAATTTGAGTATTAGTTTTTGCACTAATATATCTGTAACAAATGTCAATTTTTGCAATATTTCTCTTTCTTTCTACATCCATTCTTCACTAGTACAATGATCTTTTCATTTATTATTTTTCCCAGTATTTCTAATACTGTTCTTATACCTTTTAATATTCTTACACCCTCATCATGGATTTCAGCCTTAAATAATTGTGTGTGTGTGTGTGTGTGTGTGTGTGTGTGTGTGTGTGTTATGCCAAGTGAAGCTCCAAGCAACCCCATCCCTTCCATGGATTACAAAAGTAGGTGGATAAAAAATTTTTTAAATAATGTAGAGAGAAAATAAAAACAGACAGATTTTAGAGATAAATTGAGATTTGCAAGAAGAAAATAGGATATGGAGATATCAGATTATGACCTTCAGCCTAAAAGCAGGCTGAAATTGACTGTTTATGATGTGGCTAAAAATTCTAAAAGAATATGAATACTTTCATGCCTGAAGAGGCAGAATACAGACTTTGGGGAAACCAAAGTGTTTAAAACGTGAGGGAAGATCATAGAGAGTAAGAAGTCGGAAGTCTGCTGTCCCAAACACTCTGAAAGCTTTGCCCATGTCTCTACCTGAACCAGACACTGACAAAAATACAGCTGCAGGTAAAAGGATGACATGAGATTGGAGCAGTTCAAAAGACAAAGTTTACTTTTTGAATTCAACCAGTCCAACCAGATTAATTATTTGCTTAAACTAACGTATTCTCCAGGAAAATATAAGAGAATCTAGATTATTAGCAACATAATATTGACAAAGGCCAGGATAAAACTCAAAGAAACTAGAAAATGTGACCATTTTCAAGAAAAAGAGTAGAGTAGTGAAGACCAACTTTGAGATAGCTCAGATGTTGGAATTTGCACACAAGAATTTTGAAGCAGCTATTCCTTTGGTGTTCAAAGATATAAAGGATAATATGTTTATAGTGAATGAAAAGATAGAACATAGTAATAGAGAAATATACTAGATACCTGTTGCACAAAGATTCGGGCAACAGGCCTTCCTTCCCCTGGCTGCCGGCACCAGTTTTCCTCTGGCACCCAGGACCCAAGCCTTCGCTCTGGCACTACTCCTGTAGCTCCCTCCGCCCTCTTGCCTTCCCCCTCATAGCAGGTGCCCTGCTCCACCTGGCCACTCTGTGCCTGCATGTGTGTTGCTCAGAGGCCCAGAGCGGCTGGGGGGCAGGGCTGCTGCCACCTTTGTTGTCTTAATTTGCATACTCACTCCTGATTGGCTGGTGGGTATGGGCTAGTGCATATTTCTCTTTCATTAGTGTAGATAATAAAGAGCCAAATGGGAATTTTAGAATTTTGATTTCAGATGGCTAGAAAGGAGAACAGGAAAATCTTTGCTTTATTATCTTTATTTTTACTTTTTATTATGGATTTTAAATTATATAAAAGGTAAAAACTATTTAATGGGCACCCATGTACCCATCACTAAATTAAAAAAATAAATTAATGTTAAGTAATGGTTTTGTGTATTCTCTGCCTCCTATCATTTTAGTAGAGTATTTTAAAGTAAACTATAGTGATCATGTCATTTTATCAATAAATACTTCATTATGGATCTCTGATAAGAAATTTCAAAATTTTATCTATTTTTACACATACAAGAATTACTATTATTTAATATTATCTAATATCAATGATATATTCAAATTTCCTTTCTCAAAGAAAGCTTTTCCAGTTGGTTTATTTCAATTAAACTATAACAAGGTCCACGTATTATATTTGGCTGCTATTTTCTTTTCTGTCTCTTCTTTTGACAGTTTCCCTTTCTTCCCTTGCTTGGAAAAACCTGGTTTGGTCCCATAGAATGTACATACTCTGGTTTCGGTTGATTTCATTTTCATGTGCTGTACTTACTTTTTTACCTCTCATGTGTACTTTATAGTGTAGCAGTTAATTCTACATGTTTGATTAGTGGTTCCTGCTTTTATAGATACTAAAATTTAGATGGTGTTATTCACTTCCTGTTGCATACCATCATTAGGCTCAAAACATCTGATTTCCCCAATTTTATCCATTACTTTCAAACTGGAATATCATCAGCCTTTCTTGACATATTTATATTTTTATTCAGAGACTACATTTGGGGACTCTTTTCCTAATTCTATCCATCTATTTTTAGAATAAGGAACTCTTTCCACATTTCTGCCATATCACTTTAAACATAATTCCCAACCTAATTTTGTGTGCCATCATCTTGAACTACTCAGCTAAACATACATCCAATCTCAAATACAGAGAGAAGCACACAAATCCTTCTTTTAAAAAAAAAAAAGCCTTAAAGAGATGCCTTTATTTTTACTGAAGGATACTGATATCGCAGAAGAGGGATTCCACCACTTAAAACCCAGTAGTACCTCTTTACAGTCTGACATAGATTTCCTCTTTCTTTATCAATTATTGATCCACTCTTTTTAACAGCTTCTTCATCTCTTAGTCTTTCTCCACAATTCTCTCTTGCATTGAAATTTAACCATTCTTTCTAAAGACTCCCTTCCATCATTGTCACCAATCTGTAACCTGCACATTTCTTAAATATTTTCCCAGGTACTTGTATTTTTACCACAACGCTAATAAATGCCTCTTTGGGCTCACCATTTTGCAGCTATAGCCATGACTTTTCTTAGAAAAATCTTCATATACAAAAGCCAAAGTGACCTTCTGACTGGTAGCTATGACGCGCACTGACCATCAGGGGGCAGATGCTCAACACAGGAGCTGCCGAGCTGCGGTGACTTGGCAGCTGAGGTTCTCAGGTGTCACACCGGGAACCAGAGGGGAGGGAGCCTGATTCTGGGATGCATCACCTGAGAACCTAGCCTCTCCTTATCCGGGACCCCTCAGGGGATGTTGGAGAGCCAATTTCGGCCCAATCGCCAAAGGCCACGCCAAGGGACTCCACCAGTACACAAATCCATTCATGAGCCTCTAGCAGTAACTATATAATCATTCCTTGCTTACAAATGATACTTCTTAGAAGATAGAAAAAGAGAAAAATATCTCTGTGTTTTTAAATATTGTGATTTCTGCCACATTCATTAAGGCCTAATACTTTATCGTTGTCCTTTATAAATGTGACTGTGGACTAATTAAGATCAAATTATGCTTTTTTTCTTTTTAACTTTATCTCCAACACAGCAGCCACCTCAGAGCACATCATAAATGAGTCTGCTGAGTAAATGACCACTTAAAAGATTAATTTGTTTTCATAAAAACTGTTTCTCATCTTCCCATGTTATCTCACCATTCTTCCAAACATGTAAGTGTAGATCTAAAATAGATTAGTTGAAAATTCTGTGTTTTGTCAGAAATCCCAGATAGTGTGACATTTTAATTCACATAACCACACATAGATCAGCTTCCTCCATTTTCTTCTCTCTGTATGTGAACATATTTTCTCCACAAATTCAAGGAATTCTATGCTATGGCATTTTCAGCTCTTATGTGATAATTCAATTCAGATTAAATTCAAGCCTTCATTGGAAACTAAAATGGCAGGTAACTTGATAAGTTACAAGAAGAAAAACTGCCTGAACTATGTATATAGACACTCGCAATTGAATACAATTTCAGTGAGAGCCTTTATACTCGGTTTAATTATGAAACCAAGCACCAGCTACACGAGAATAATGTACAATTCAGAAAGATAACTGTGCCAGTCTGGGGAGTACAAGCATTATTACAAAAGTAAATTATATAAAATCAAATTATAAATGTGTTTTTGAAACATTAAAAGGCTTTATGGAAAATGACTAGTTAGTGGGATATTTTTCTGGTATCAATCAGAAAATGCATGTTTATTGAAAATCTATAATGTCTTTGGCACTAAGTTAAAAGTTACTCTTTTATTAGTATAGATTTCATTCCAAAGTATTTCAAATGATTCATAAATAAATATCACAACCACCAAATAATAAATAAAAAATAACTTATACAAGAGCTTCCCAACCTCACCAGGTAACGAACGCAGTTGGTTAGAGCATCGTCCTGTTGTACCAAAGTTGGGGGTTGACTATCTGGTCAGGGCACATGCAGAGCCAGCCAATGAATGCATAAGTAAGTGAAACAAAAAATTGGTGTTTCTCTGTCTCTCTCTAAAATCAATAAAAATAAGTAAGTAAATAAAAGATTGTCCCTCTACTGCTGCTTTCTGTGGAGTACTGCAGAACCATGACATAAATAAAATAGGAAGTATGTTCCCTAGCACTTATAGGAGATTTGACAGTTAAATAATGCTATCTGATTTACTCCTCACACAGCATTCAAAGATTATTTTCATTTTAGTGCATGAGAAAACTGTTTTGTTGATGATCATATAGCTCGCAAGAGCAATCTTCAGAATGAAACTTAGAACCATTGACTGTGAGTCTAAAGAACTTCTCACTATAATATAGGAACCTCACACTTAACAACAAGTTAAAGTTGACATTTCCCCAACAATCTAAAATTTAATTCATGAAATCTAATCTGTAAAAATAAAGTCAAATGATATATATGAAAATGCTTTATGAACTACAGAACAATAGAGATACATTTCTATTTGTGAACCCATGATCAAGGTATCAACATGTGCCATAAAATCTAAGTCTTCACACTTAAAATAGCCTTTAAAAATATAATACATGTATTTTTTAACTTTTTTTACCTTTAGTATAGAAAACAATCTACTTAACCATAAGGAAAATATCAATAGAGTGGGAAAAGATAAACAGTGTAATCAAAGAAGAAAAGTAAATGGCCAATTAGGACAAATAGATGTTCAACCTCACTAAATATTAAAAAAATAAAATGAAAAAATAACAATGAAAAATAATTTTTAAACTAAACCAAAAAGTTAAAATGTGATGTAAATGTGTGTTGGTAAATGTGCTAGAAAATGGACTCTTTAAGGGACTGATTAATTGGTACAACCTAGTGATCAGGTAATTTGGCAAGCCTTTTTAATTACTTTTAATTTAAAAATGTAACTGCAATGTTACATTATTTAATAATACAAGTGGGAAAAGTACCACAATAATACATATAATAAATTTCACACATGCACATATTTCTTGACAAAGTTGTAGTTATTCTTAACAAACAGTATCATTATAATTTTATATTTCATACAAATGTTTTTATTTTACTGTGTAAACTTCATCATCATCATCATTAATAGCAGTATTAGTTCCAGTGCATGTATTACAGTTTAATTAACATTTCCCTATAGGTAGATATCTAGGTTATTTCGACCTCATTAGTTTAATGTGATGGTAAACATCTTTGCATTAAACGGCTTTTTCCTCCCTTGGAATTATTTTATGTAGTTTTGCTCTCAAATCTTTTACATTTAAATACTTTCAAGTTGCTCTAGCCAGTTTTCTCAGAGGTTAGAGCATCAACCTGATGATGTAAGGGTCACATGTTCAATTACGGTCAAGGGCATGTACCTTGGTTGCAGGCTTCATCTCCAGCCCTAGACAGGGCAAATGTAGAAGACAACCAATCACTGTGTCTCTGTCACATCAATGTTTCTCTCGTCTCTATCTCTCCCTTCCTCTCTCTCTCAAAATTAATTGAAAACATATCTTTAGTTGAGAATTAACAAAATAATAATAATTACTTTGAAATTGTAAAGAATAATGCACATTTATTTGCTTGATATTTGGATATCAAGCAATTTGATATCCAAATTGCTTATTTGGATATCAGCAATTATGTGTACCAATATATTTTTGAAAATTTGGAGAAGCAAAATGGACCTTTGTTTTTGGTCATCACTTAATTACTGCTAAGGTTACTTTTCCTATGTATTTTATTTTATTTTAAATATATTTTTATTGATTTTAGAGAAGGGAGAGGGAGAGAGAGATAGAAACATCAATGATGAGAAAGAACCATTGATCAGCTGCCATAACCCAGGCATGTGCCCTTGACTGGAATCAGACCTGGGACCCTTCAGTCCACAAGCCAACGCACTACCCACTGAGCAAAACCAGCTAGGGTCCAATGTATTTTATTAATTGAGCTCCCCTTTTTGAAATTTTCATGTTATTTAGTATTTACTAGGATACTGATGATTTTTTTCTAATTATATTCTTTTTATTATACCATTTGGTGTAATTATTTCCCTCAACCTACTTATCTCATTCTAAATTTCAGTTTTAACTTTCACGTATAAAGTTTTTCATTATTTTGGTATCTTATTTTCATGCTAATATGTTTAAATTTAAATGTTTTATTCTCTAACTCTCCTATAGTTATTTTCAAAGTAACACTAAAATACATGTGAGATTTATTTTAGTGTTTAGTGGGAGTTGTAGAACTAAAACAGATTTTTGTCATCAACTCTTAACATGTTATCTCAGTGTCATTGATTAAGTAATGTAGTTTTTCTGTTGTTTTCAGATGCTACTTTTATAAATAGTAAATTTTAACTCTAATTTTATCATTTCCATTTCAGGATTTCTTGTGTTGTTGTTTTTGTTTTTTTGTTTTGTTTTGTTTTGTTTTTGTTTTTTTTGGTACCAGCAACACATTGATTTATTTATTATAGTTCTTAATTAAAAGGTTTATTATATGGTAGAGAACTTTTTTCTATTATTCTTCATTTGCTGAATATGTTCTTTCATATTTTTGACCAGTTTCCTGTTAGATGAAATTAGGTTTGATTCTTTTTGTTTTGTTTCTTCTACATCAATCTGTATTATCTTCTTATTTAGTTACATTCATATACATAGATGAGGAAAAATGTACATAATTACAGTTTCCAAGTTTTATAACTTTTGGAAAGTCTTGTAGTTTTTCTTTATTCAGGTATGTTGAATAATTTCTCATTAAAATTATTCTTAAATATTTTATTATTTTTCCATTTCATTTTTAAAAATTTAATAAATACTTATTGTTCAGATTGTTACAATTGTTCCTCTTTTTTCCCCCTATAGCTCCCCTCCACCAAGTTTCCACCCCACCCTCTGCTCTTACTTCCTCCCCACTATCCTTATCCATTAAGTGTACAAATTTTGTCCAGTCTCTTACCACACCCCCCACACCCCTTTCCCCCTGAGAATTGTCAGTCCACTCCCTTTCTATGCCCCTGATTCTATTATATTCACCAGTTTATTCTGTTCATCATATTTTTAATTCACTTGATTTTTAGATTCACTTGTTGATAGATGTGTATTGTTGTTCATAGTTTTTATCTTTATCTTTTTCTTCCTCTTCTTAAAGAATACCTTTCAGCATTTCATATAATACTGGTTTGGGGATGATGAACTCTTTTAGCTGTTTCCTATCTGTGAAGCTTTTTATCTGACCTTCAATTCTGAATAATAGCTTTGCTGGGTAGAGTAATCTTGGTGATAGGTTCTTGCTATTCATCACTTTGAATATTTCTTGCCACTCCCGTCTGGCCTGCATAGTTTTTGCTGAGAAATTAGCTGACAATTGTATGGGTCTCCCTTATAGGTAATTAACTGTTTTTCTCTTGTTGCTTTTAATATTCTCTCTTTATCTTTTGCTCTTGGCATTTTAATTATGATGTGTCTTGGTGTGGTCCTCTTTGAATCCCTTTTATTTGGGGTTCTGTCTACTTCCTGGACTTGTAAATCTATTTCTTTCACCAGGTGGGGAAAGTTTTCAGTCATTATTTCTTCAAATAGGTTGTCAGTATCTTGCTCTCTCTCTTCTTCTGGCACCCTCATAATTTGGATGTTAGTATGCTTGAAGTTGTCCCAGAGACTCCTTACACTATCTTCAAATTTTTTTTCTGTTTGCTTTTCCAGTTGAGTGTTTTTTGCTTCTTTGTATTTCAAACCTTTGACTTGATTTTTGCAGTCCTCTCGTCTGCTGTTAGGTCTCTGCATAATATTTTTATTTCAGGCAGTTTAATTTCTAGTTGAGCCTTTTTCATATCCTCAAGGGTCTTGCTAAATTTATTGGCCTTTTCTAGGAAATTCTTGAAAATCCTTATAACCATGGTTTTAACTCTATATCCAGTTGTTTGCTTTCCTCCATTTCTTTCATTTGTGATCTGTTTCTTTGTCTCTGCATTTTTGCTGCTTCCCTGAGTTGGGAGAGTAGCTTTGTGTGCTAGGTGTCCATTGGCTCAGCCTCCCCAGTTACCTGAGTTGGACACTCTTGGTGCACCCCTTTGTGGACTGTATGTACAGCATTGTTGTAGTTAAGTCTTGATTGTTGTTCGTATCACTGGGAAAAATTGACCTCCAGGCCAATTGGTTGTGAGAACCAGCTGTGTCTATAATTGAAGAACTTCTGTGCTGGAGACACCTTTATGAGGCAAGACTTGCTTCAGTGGGGCTTTGGTGCTCACTGAGTCTGCCTCTTGAATGTGTCACTTATGGATGTGAGAAGTTGAAATCTGGTGCTGTCTTACACTGACCTCTAGATACACTAGCTTCTGGATCTCCAATGGCATGGAAGTCAGCTATGTCTGAGGCCACCTAGCAGGAGCTACAGTGAGGTCTGAAGATTTCTCCTGGTCTGACCAGAGCTGCAGTTTAGGTTAAACTGCAATAGGGCAGGCCATTTGTATGCAAATGTTGCTGTGCACAGCTCAAGTGGGTTTATAGATTGGGTGGGGTTGAGTCTCAGGGAATCACAAGGACATGGCAAACAGCGATGGCTGCCAGTCAACTGTCTCTGCATTTCTTCAATTCCATGTCCCCACATCCTGTGCCCCAGCACAGTAAACAATGATTCCTGCACACAGCTCTGCAAGAAAGCCACCCTCACTTTCCAATACAATGGCAGACAGTCCAGCTTCTCCATGTAGGGGAATCGGTCACCAGGATCTCACCGGCAACTGGAGTTCAGAATAATGGGGAGCTGTGTCTCCCTTTGGGTTGACAGAAACAGTGCACCCAGTCGCCAACCACCAGCCCAATTCGCATGCCTGCATACCTCAGCTTTTCCACGCTTGTGCATATCTCAATGCTCTTTTCTCTTTCCTTCTAGTTATAGAATTTCTACTCAGTCAGATTTCCCATGGTTCTTTATGATAGATATTTTTTCTTCTAGTTGTAGTTTGGGTGTGGTTGTGAGAGGCAACATATACAGGCATATACCTTATGCCACCATCTTGGTTTCTCCTCTTAAATATTTTATATATTTTTTCTTATTGTATGTGGTATCTCTTGGTGCATCTCTGAAATGACTCTGACATATAACAAAATAATACATATATTAAAAATATTGATCTAGCTGAGACTGGTTTGGCTCAGTGGATAGAGCGTCAGAATGTGGACTGAAGAGTCCCGGGTTCGATTTCGGTCAAGGGCATGTACCTTGGCTGCGGGCACATCCCCAGTAGGGGGCGTGCAAGAGACAGCTGATCGATGTTTCTCTCACATTGATGTTTCTTACTTTCCATCCCTCTCCCTTCCACTCTGTAAAAAATCAATAAAATATATTAAACAAACAAACAAAAAATATTGATCTACTCATTTACTTTATTAACTCCTTTATTAACTTAAACTTTTAATTTGGTAGTTTTTAATTTTCTAACCACAATATTATATAACTTCCCTTTGTTCCTTTCTTTGATATGTTTTAATTCTGGCCTCATTTTTTGTTTTTTTACCATACAGTAGAAACAATTTGAATAATGACAACATGTTGATTATACTAATATTTTTTCTGTTGATTTTAATGGCTGTGAAATTACTTTTACTAGTATTTAGTAGAGCTTAACAATAAATTCAGCTAGTCTACTTATAGAAATACCCTTTGAACACATAATGAGAATAAATATTATGAAATAAACAACATAAGCAATGAAGAGCTAAACATTTATGTTTCACCCTTAAATTGCTTATACAAACATATACTCTTATACACATATATTCACATCATATTATAACAAATTATTATGTTTACTCTTTGCCCCAAAATGTTTATTAATTAGAGAGAGAGAGAGAGAGAGAGGAAAGAAGAAAGGAAGAAAGGAAGAAAGGAAGAAAGGAAGAAAGAAAGGAAGGAAGGAAGGAAGGAAGGAAGGAAGGAAGGAAGGAAGGAAGGAAGAAAGAAAGAAAGAAAGAAAGAAAGAAAGAAAGAAAGAAAGAAAGAAAGAAAGAAGGAAAAGAAAAGGAAAAAAAGAAAGAAAAGAAAGAGAGGGAGGGAGGGAAAAAGGAAGGAAGGAAGGAAGGAAGGAAGGAAGGAAGGAAGGAAAAGGAGAAGGAAAGGAAAGAATCATCAATATGAGAGCGAAACATTAATCGGTTGCCTCCTGTATATACCAAACCAGTGATTGAACTGTTACCTTTTGGTGTTTGGGATGACACTCCAGCCAACTCCAGCCAACTGGAGCCACGTGGCCAGGATTATAGCAAATTCTTAAGTACCAAAGCATGTGTATGGTCAGTGAATACCAAGGTTAATGGAAAAGCTGACTGCTACCTGGAGAAGATAGATCTTCAAAGATAAATGTATTTGGATAGATAGAGAGCAGAGGGAATGACATTATTGATGATGGAGAAAGCAAAGCAAAGGCATGGCTATGCTATTTTCAAGGCATATTCAGAGATCAGATAGGCAGATCAGTCTTCAAGGTGAGAACAGTGCACGAGATCTGTTCCCAGGCTCATTTCCCTGATGAGCCATGCCTTTGCAGGTCTTTAAAACTGCCTACTGTTTTGGATAGTGGATGACTTCCCCTCTTTCCCAGTTTGAATCCAAACCTCTTCCTTTGCACACTGTTGGCTTTGTGTTTTGATGTAGTCTCTAGTGTGGTCTTTTTTGATGACCTCCCAGCCTCTGCACCTTGGTTGTTGAGCATGATTTGTAGCTTTGCACGTTTTAATCATGGGCTTGCTATTGACTTTTATTATTAAGAAAATTGTTAGTAAGAATTTTATTATATGATTTATCTCTTAAATCCTTATGACATTCCTAATCTTTTTGCCCTTCCCTTTGGGAAGGATGTCTACTCTTACTTTGCAAAGATGATATTGGGCAGATGAAGCATATGAATGCTATGGTAAGAAAATTATTCTGCAGTAGAAAGTTTTATTTGTTTGTTTATTTTATTTATTGGTCGATGTATTACATATGTATCTTTATCCCCAGCAGAAAGTTCTTAAAGGGAATGCACAGTAGTATAAAACTATAGAACAACTATGACTAAAAGGACATTTTACATTAAAAACAAACATGTTTTGTAGTTATTTCTTCAAAATGGATCTTATTAAAATATAAAATAGGGTAGACTTTCATAATTAGCAACACAAGCCTCTGCAAGAATGTGTAAGTATTTGCATCACTAAAATTAGGAATGGATCACAATGTTTAGTTAAAAATGAATTGCTTCATTTAAAACCAAGTAATCCTCAGGTAACAAATCACAGTAGCCCCAGGGATTAGTTGTCGGATTTCCCTGTAGAACACTTAAGATACAATCCTGTGAAAACTATATATATATATAGTCGGATTTCCCTGTAGAATGCTTAAGATACAATCCTGTGAAAACTATATATTTCTGTTCCCAATTCCTGAGTCAAACCTTGAAATTGAATCCTTAAGGCCTTCAAAGCCTCTAGGTTCAAATATGTTCCTCATCAAACATAAGAACCTGAAATGGAAAAAGAAAGACTTTTTTTACAGTGATTATTTTTATTTTTCCAAAACAGCGGTCAATGGACTCAACTTGTCTAACTTTGCAAGTTCTTTGAAAGACTTGAGACTTTAGCATTTCTAATTAATTGGTCATCTTGCAATTCAGAGATTTTAGCCATTTTCAGAGAACTGCCAACCTTTCAGAATTTGGGGTTATTTTCATTGTGCCTCTCATTAACTAGAGTGGGAGCCCCTAGTCATCAATTAAATGAGCCTTTCACCCTAACTGCTGGCAAATATTTAAGGCTGGAACCATACCAATGAAAATCCATAGGAATTTTAATGTTCAAAAGTTCTATGGGTAGTAAAAATTTGGAAGAAGGTAGAGTCACGATAGATTTCTGGTAAATCATTTGGTGAACTTCTATTGAATTAAAATGATCTCTCTGATAAATGAGTTGTGTGACTGTAAATGGTATCACCAGCCATCATTTTGTCACTTATCATTTTCTCACTGATTGACTTGACAAACCTAGTAAGAAAAGTAGATGAGGTATGGTACATTATTAATTGCATTCTTGTATTGGCTTTGTTTTTCATTCTATAATAAATCTACCAAAGTAAATAATCATTTACCTGATATTGTATCTGTAAGGAACCTAAAATAAGAAAGTGACACATTATATAATTATTTTTTTCCATTTTTTAAAACTTAGCTCCAAGTGAAATTTGAAACAGCAAATTTAACAATGTTTTAGAAAGTTTGGATGTCTAAAGAATTTTCTGTGCACCTTGGTTGGTGTCCAGAAACTAAAATTTGAGAAAATAAAATCTGAATTTAGCATCTTCTCATCATTTTAAAGGCTTAACTATTATGGAAAGCATGTACTATAAAGACAAAAATTGTTTTGCCTTAAAAAAAATCCCCAGATTTATTAGCTGTATAATGACGACTCTGAGGACAGAAGGCAAACAACTGTGTTTTGTTTGTGTAATTCACTCCTGGCACTGTGTTGTAACAATCATAGAAATGCAAGTTGCACATTTAGTGCCTTTTCTCACAAGAGTTTTACAACTACCATAGGAAATAAGGATGTCAGAAGCTCAGAATATTCTGAGTTCAGGAATGATTTATATAAACAGTTCAAAGTCAGCAAAATGTTTTCTGAAAACCCTTGTCAGATTTCTGCACACAGCTTATTGGCCAAAATTTTCTCTCGTAGCTATGGCTAGCTACAAGAGTGGCTACAAAATGCAACAGTTTAACTTCTGCAATCTCTATAGAGGAGTTGTTTGGAAATGATGATTGGATTTGGTCATACAATAGTATATGAATCTAAATTATATTCCCTAGGATGGGCCCATCTGAATTTCTTCCTCCACAGATATAAACGGATTCCTTTACTTAATTATTTATTATAATGACAGTAACATCATTTGTTAAGTGTTTTCATGTGCAAGGTAGTATTCCAAGTAATTTCCAAATATTAATCCTAAAACAATTCCATGAAGTAGCTTTCATGAAGCCCAGAGAAAACTGAGACACTTCTCTGTTCATGCAACTAGGAATTGGCAGAACAGAAATACTCTCAAACCAGTGCCTTTTACATACTTCTTCCATCCTTTAATTGCACGTTAATGAACATCCCACATCAATCCTTAAATGTCTTTTTTTTCCTTTATATATTTATAGTTTAACTGGAGTTTATTGTGGTAAATGTGAGTCAGATAATTTTCTGAAACATAATTTAAAAAGGCAACTTGGCTGAACTGTATCATATAGTAAAAGTTGCCCCAAATTCCTTATTTCTCTTATGTGAAGTGATGAATTACTCTACATATTCTCGTGCAGTCCTTCAACACCTAACACATAGAGTCTCTGAATTTAAAAAATTAGATTTTTGAGGGGCCAGCAGAATAGTTACCTCAGTTCACTTTTTATGACTGACAAAATTTTCAGATTGAAATCATCACTCATCTGTTTGCAAAGAATCCTCAGTAAAAAATACAAAGACAGTGCTTTGAAAGGAAGGCAAAGAGACAAGAAGCTGGGATGCATCTGTGATAAAGGAGTAAGAGATTTTATGAGTTCTCATATATATTCTTTTGCACGAGAAGGAAAAAATGTAGAGTTGATAGCTAAAACTATATTTGATTTATAGGTGGATTTGGTTTATGTAAAAATAATTGTAGTAAATTACTCTGAGAATAATCTAAAAACATGAAGAATACAGCGTTTCCCTACTGGTACATGATCTATCGCTAGTTAAATATGAAATAATGCAGGGTCTGACAAGTCTTCCACCCACATTGGACACATAGGCTCTGTGCATGATGCTAACAATTTGAAAGATGCCAAGCTAGGGCAATGTTTGGAATCCAGCACTCTTTAAGTACAGGTTGATGAGATAGGATTCCAGCACTGGCTCTGGCTGGCTTGACCAAACCTTGGGTTAAGCCTGCTACACATTAATCCTGAGTGATGTGTGAGGAGATCTGAAAGAATGTGTGTTTAATGGGAGTGCTCTATTAAACATTTAAACAATGATAACTATGATTACGTAGAAATAGTGTAAAGTTGATGCACCAGTCAATAAAATCCAAATAGAAACTATATCTTGTGCAAGGAATTAAAACCTTGTGAAATAACCATTTCTTTCTACTTCCTTTCTTTCCTTCTATAATACCTCTATAGCATTTCTATACTTGCCCTGAGAAATCCTTCTGCTTTGGAAAACTAGATTTAAATCTTTATGACTTAAATGATATTGGACCATACCAAAGACATATTGGCTATAAATATAACTGTATGCAGACACATATTCTTTTGATACATCTCAAGCTAAGAAAAGACACATTGAGTTAGTGTAATGTTTTTGTCCTATAATTTGCATGCTGTGAGAACTTTAGGCCTCTGTAAAGTTTAAGTTAAAATCTTAGATGTGACCATTACTGTTTGAATGAACTTGAAATTTATTTAGAGATTTACCAAGGACAGAGGTAGCATGGATTTGCTACCATACCTTAGGTCATCAGATTCTCCCAACAGAATGTGATGCAGTTTCTGATATTCCATGTCTGGTAGAAATCAAGGAAATAGGTATTTTTGCTCACTTTTTGTACTTATACTGATTCTGTTTAATAAACTCATCTTCTTGGAACAAGTAACAAATGAGTACTATGTTAGCATGGAATCTATTGACAAGCTGTAAACCATCAATTTATTAGCATTAATTTAAATAGTTCTCTTGGAAAATGGCCCAGGATTAAAACACAATTTAAAGTTGGTGACTAAGATTTTGCAGAAATGATTTTATTATACTATGTTTGTCTTAACAATGAAAGTGTGAATAAAATAAAACCTCCCTGAGGTATACTTTTAATATATTTCAAGGAAATAATTTAGTGATATTTGCATTAATTCAACAATACCTCTTTGCACATTGGACCATGGTCCTTATTTAGTATCTATCATACTATTTTATAATTGCCTTTCTTTAGTTTTCTTTAGATTATAAGCTCCCTATGGGAAGGAAACATGTCTTTTCAACATAAATAACTAAAAATATTTTATAACAATTTTTATTTTTGGCTGTGGTTGAGGTAGCATTGAAAATAAAGAGAAAAGGAGGCAGTGTTACTAGCTACAAATGCATTTTATTGAAACTAATAATTGTAATTACTTTTATAATATCCTTTTTTGACAGTATGGAAAATGTACTTGAAACTTAACAGGTCTTAAAACAAATGGCCATCAAATAATAAACACTTCAAAATATAGTAACTCTGAATGAGTTATGACTCATTAAAGAAATAAGCAAGTGAAAATTATCTTACAGAAATTGAAATACCTAGTTTTTTAAAATTAAATATATTTTTATTGATCTCAGAGAGGAAGGGAGAGAGAGAGAAAAACAAACAAACAAACATCAGTTATGAGAGAGAATCATTGATCAGCTGCATCCTGCATGCCTCCCACTGGGGACTGAGCCTGCAACCCAAGCAGATGCCCTTGACCAGAATGGAGTCCAGGACCCTTCAGTCCACAGGCTGACACTCTGTCCACTGAGCCAAACCAGCTAAGTCTAAAATAACTAGTTTTAAAGAAAGGCTGCTCTCCCACTTAACCAGTGTGATGGGAAATAACAGGGCACACAGCTGTTCTGCTGTGTAACATGGTCCAACAAGCTCTCCGAAGTGTGTGCTTCTCAGGAAGATATACTTTTAGGGCTTCCTCCTACAGCAGAGGCTTATTGTGGTGTCACTTTTGCTGTGACGAGTCCAGGAATCCTATCTAATAAAAGAGTAATATGCAAATTGACTGTCACTCCAATACAAGATGGCTGACCCTATGTGGTCAAAGGTGGCTGCTCCTATGTGGACCCAAAATGGCCACCACAAGATGGCTGGCAAGGAAGGGAAGTTGTGGGCAATCAGGCTGTCAGGGGTGGGCAGTTGGGAGGGACCAGGCCTGTAAGGGAGGGCAGTTGGAGGGGACTGGGTTGGCAGAGGAAGGCAGTTAGGGGCAACCAGGCTGGCAAGGGACAGCATTAAGGGTGACCAGGCTGACTGGGGAAGGCAGTTAGAGGCAATCGGGCTGGCAGGAGAGCAGTTAGGGGCAATCAGGTAGACAGGCAGGCAAGCACTTGAGAACCAGCAGTTCTGGATTGTGAGAGGGCTATTTGAATGCCCTCGAGGGGTCCCAGATTGGAGAGGGTGCAGGCTGGGCTGAGGGACACCCCCCATGCATGAATTTTGTGCACTGGGCTTCTAGTATTTATATAATTCATTATGTTTATTCATAAAGTTAGAGGAATGGGGTTTGGCCCCACAGGAGTTTTCTTAAAACATTATTTGTAAAAATGTGGGCAGTTGGCCAAATTTTAATCTAGCTTCTCACAGTTTAGCCCAGAACTCCTTCTTGTTCATGGATGTATTTTCTTTGGCGGTAAAAAGGCATAGAATAAAGCAGAGAAAGACACATGTAAGGCACTGTATTTTTAAGGTAACACAAGGGAACATTCACAGGTTTTAAAGATTAGGATGGAGACATCTTAGGGATGTATTACACTTTGTATGATAGTTCACTCTCTGTACCCCCACAATGCCTGCCATTCTCATATGCAAATTTCATTCGCCCCATTCCAAAATTTTCAAGTGTCTCAATTTAATAAAGTCTCAACTTTATTGAGTTTAAAACTTCATTTAAATTTCATTATCTCAAAAGGCCTACTCTTCTTCATGTAAATCATCTAAATCAAGTACGGATGAGGCTCTGGGTTTAATCCATTCTGAGGGAGAATTCCTCTTCATATGCAAAACTATGAAACTCAAGAAACAAGTTATTTCTCCCAAAATACAGTGGTAGGACAGGTATAGGATACCAGATAACAGTGATCTCTACTCAAAAAGGGAGAAAACGAAGGGGGAAATGCACCAACATTCCCAAGCAACTTTAAAATGTAGTTGAGGCATCAATATTCAGTTGAAACCATGGGAATAATCCTCTGTGGTTTTCAGCTCTGTCCTTTGGATTTCTGACTTTTCCCTCTGAGGTTGAGAATCCATCCTCTCGTCACCCTCCAGTTTTCATCAGGAGTAGCATGTATTTGAAGCTGATTAGTTATACCAGCCTGGCTCTTAACTGTGGGGTTTCAGTGAGTTCCATAGCCTTTTCTCATTTTGATCTCTCCCTTCTAGTCCAAGCTGGCAGTGTTTCTGCTAATATAAAATTTCAAGACCATTTGAGTTTCCTTGGTATGTCACAGGAATGCGCCCCATTAGAAAAGAAGCTCCTCAATGGGCCTTTCTTAGATAATTATATCTTTAATTTTGTGTTCTGCTGACAAGGTTGAGGGGATCCATGAATCACATGCATATTCTCTTTAAAGAGACATCTCTGTGACTGAATACTCAGACCTTCTGAGCCTTCGGAGGCATTAGACAAAGGTCATCCAGCCACACCCTTGGCTTTGTATCCAGAACCCTTTTTCTTGAAAGTGATAACTCCTGACTTTAGTATCTTGGCAATTTGGACAGCCAAGACTATTCCACTTCATCAAGTCCTGCTTCCTTTTTGATTAAGTTCTTCCCTATCCTTACATCTTTCCTCTTGCATTTTACTGGAAGGAGCCAGAAAAAACCAAGCCACATCTTTATCCACTTTACTTGGGAATCTCCTCAGAAAAATATCCAAGTTCATTAGTTATAAGTTATGCCTTTCATAGAACTGAGGGACATATTCTGCTAAACTCTCTGCTACTATATAACACAACTTCTCTTTCTTCCAGTTTCCAATAATGTGTTTTTCATTTGCGTCTGAGCCCTTAGCAGTAGTGCCTTTACTATCCTTCCTAGCAATCATCAGCTTATGATGATTCAAGTGTCTCTTAGGCAACATAGATTTTCTCTTCTGGGCTTCTCACTGGCTCTTAATTAGCAGAGGCATTCAAGTCCATATTTCTACCAATAGTCTGTTCAAAGCAATCTAGGCTTTTTTTATCATGCTCCTCAAAATCCATTCTGTATTTGCTCCTTGTCCACATGTTTAGGTATTTGTTAAAGCAGCATCCTACTTCTAGTTCCCAAAATCTATATGAGTTTGCCACACTAACGAATCACTACAAACTGAGTGGCTGAAAACAACTCTGTTGACCCTTGATTTTAGCAGAAGTCCAAAGTGGGTCTAACTCAGCTAAAATCAGGTGTCAACAGACCTCTAGGGAATGCCCATGTCTTTCCTTTCTCAGGTACTGGAAGCTTCTTGCATTTCTTGACCTGTGGCTCTTCTCTCACAGCCAAACGAATAACATGGTCACACCTCTCTCCCTTACAACACTGCCTTTCTTATAAGGATCCTTGCAATTACATTGGACCCCCCCTTGGATAATCCAGTGTCACCTTCCCATCTCAAGACCCTCATCTTAGTCACATCTGCAAAGTTCCTTTTGCCATGTAGTCACAGATTACAGGAATTGGGACCTGGCATCTTTGGGAGGTGCAGGTGGAGTATTATTTTTCGTACCAAAGAAACATACTATACAAATGAAGTCTTTAAAAGTGAAGTTTATACCTCCCTTCTTTCTGCATCTGATATAGTTATTGCCTGGTACCTAGAAGGTACCCTGTAAATGTTAAATAATTGTTTTAGTAGAATAACTTGTATTTGGCATTTGCTACATGACAGACACTTTTCTAAGAGATACAGTAGTGAACAAAACACAATTCTCATTCTCACAGACCTCACCACACTCTAGTGTGGCGAAGCAGAGTGTATTTGCATGCAATAGTATTAGGTGATGGATGACATGAAGAAACATCATCCAGGTAAGTGTAGGATTTGCCGGGTGTGCTATGTGAGAAGTCCTTTCAAACAAGGTGCCATTTGACTGGAGATCAAACAGAACAGAGGAATTGAGACTTATAAATACTTGGGAGAAGAAATTTCATTAAGAGGAAATGGTAAATGAACAGATTCTGAGTAAGAACATGCAAGGGTTTTGAGATTTTTAAGGAATAGAAAGGATGCCAATGAGGTTCACAATGAGAGGTGAAAGAATGGACTAAGAAGAGGTCAGACAGGTACAAAGGTGACAGGTTGTGCAGTACTTTGTAATCTGTGGGAAAGAGTTGGATTACACTGAGAGGGAGATGGAAGTACATTGCCTAGTTAGAACACAGGCCAGCAAAAATCTGACCTGTATTTTAAAAGGTTATTCTGGTTGCTATGTTGACTACTACCTGCAGGAAGGTAAAGGTGGAAGCAAGGAGACAAGGCAGGGCTATTGTAGTGGTCCCAGGGAGAAATGATGCTGACTTGGCATAGAGTGGTAACAGTGGCAATATGAATTTTTAGCTCATTCTATTTTTTTTAATTCTCACCTGATTATATTTCTATTGCTTTCCAAAGAGAATGGAAGGGAAAGGGGTAGGTGGGGGAGAGATTGAGAGAGAGAGAGAGAGAGAGAGAGAGAGAGAGAGAGAGAGAGAGAGAGAGAGAGAGAGAGAAACATTGCTTTGAGAGCTACACATTGATTGGTTGCCTCCTGCACCTGTCCTAACCAGAGCCAGGATGCAACCTGCAACTCATTTTTGAGCCCCTGATTGGGAATCAAACCTGAGATCCTTCAGTGCAAGGGCCAACAATCTAACCACTGAGCAACACCAGCCAAGGCTCTGAATTTTTTTCTAAAGTAGAACTCATGTGATTTGCATGGATTGGTTGTGGTATGAGAAACAGCAGTTAAAAATGACTGTAAGGATTTGGGCTGAGCATTTGTTAATGGAAGCATCATGTTTTGAACTGGGGAAGACTATAGACCATAACAGATTTTCAGTTTTGGGTATGTTTACATTGAGTTGCTGATCAGACATTAAGCAGAGATGCTGTGTGGGCAGATGGACACGGGGACTTAAGTTCAAGAAAGACACTGGGGCCAGAGGTGCACTTTTGGGAATCTTAGCACCTAGGTGACATTTTAAACTGTGGCGCTGGATGAAGTTCCAGGCAAGAGAAGAGGTGCCAGCACTGAGCAGAGGAACTCTCTTGTCTGAAGGTCAGAAATCTGAGAAGAAATGAGCCCCAGTGTATGCTCACACGCAGGCAGTGGGGAGTGAGGGGATCCAAGAGAGAGTGAAGCCAAAGAAAGACAGTCTTTTAAGAAAGGGGCAAGCCTAGCCCACATGGCTCAGTGGTTGAGCATTGACCTATGAACCAGGAGGTCACAGTTCAGTTCCAGGTCAAGGCACATGCCAGGGTTGCAGGCTCCATCCCAAGTGGGAGGCGTACAGGGAGCAGCTGATCAGTGATTATCTCCCATCGTTTCTATCTCTCTCCTTCTCCCTTCCTCTGTGAAATCAATGAAAAATAAAATTTAAAAAAGAAAAGAAAAGAAAGGGGTGATCAGCCCTGGCTGTGTAGCTCAGTTGGCCAGAGCAGTGGTCAGCAAACTGCGGCTTGCGAGCCACATGCGGCTTTTTGGCCCATTGAGTGTGGCTCTTCCACAAAATACCACGTGCGGTCACGCACGGACAGTGCAATTGAAACTTCGTGGCCCATGCACAGAAGTCGGTTTTCGGCTCTGAAAAGAAATTGCAATCACTGTACTGTTGATATCTGGCTCTGTTGACTAATGAGTTTGGCGACCACTGGGTTTTCCAAAGTTGCAGGTTTGATTCTTGATCAGAGCACATACAAGAATCAACCAATAAATAAGTGGAACAGCAAATCAATGTCTCTCTCTTTCTCTCCCTCTCCCTCTCCCTCTCTCCCTCCTTCCCCCTTCTACTCTCTCTTTAAAAGCAGCAAATTAAAAATAAATAATAAAAGTGATCAAATGTGTTCACTGCTGCTGAGATGCCAGTAAGATGAGTACCCCAAAATAACCCCTTAGTTTGGCATCATGTACATGATTGTGTTCTGATGAATTGGGGATATAGATGCCTGATTGAAGTTATTCATGGAACTCCAAGGGCCTTTATAATCTACCAAACAGCAAAGACTCCTCACTGCATTTCTAAACTTTGACAAATACTTAAAACTATGCTATGGAATTTGGGGCTGACTGGTAATATAAATATTGGAGTTTCTTTGAAGTTGAGTCAAGACTTCTGCATTAGTCATCTAGAGTTCATTTCTTTGCAAAACACTCAAAATGTACTAGCTTTAAGCTATCTAAATTCCTTACCTTCAATTATCTCCCTCTCATAAGACAAATGAGTCTATAAAAATGGAGAGATTAATGTAATGAAGGAAAATTCCATTTTCCTGGGAGAACAGAACTCAGTCCACACAGAATAGTTTGAAAGGCACTTTTGCTTTAACATTTCTGCCCCATTTCCTTATGGTGCTGACAGAGAGCGAACATCAAATGCAGCAGGTCAGGCATGCATTTGTTCTCCTGAGACCAATGAATACGTTAGTAATTAATTAATGTTGTATAAATTTCATATTCCCCTCCTCTTAGTAAACTCAACTATCAAAACATAGTTGGCTTATATGTTACTCCATATGTCAGAATCACTGAGTCCATATTTGGTGTCTTTTGGAAAAAGTAGGCATAACTTTTTCCAAAAATAAAATATTGAAACTCAAAGAGCCAAAAAAAAATTATCCTTACATACTGTGCCAAAGTTTATTACAGGTTCTTTAAAATAGAATGTATAAATGAAAACTATTCCACATATTTCTCTCATAGTATACTCCTATGCTTTTTCATTTCCTTTCTACAGAAGGGGGCCTTATAGAAGGTATGGGATAGACAATGCAGAGGAAGCTGATTGAAAAAAGGAGGATGTGAAAGAAATTTGCCAGATTGAATTTATCATCTGAAACTGTGATCCAAGGATGCAAATCATCTTCCCTGTGTCTGGCTTGATCTAGCCAAATGCTGGGTTTTGAGGGGGTTAGAATTTGCTCTTGGTGCTTCATAGTCTTGCTCTCTGCCCACCTCCCTCTTATTGGGGATATTCTCCTTGCAATGGTGCAGACATAGGGTTACATATTTCATTACCCTCTGTTTGAAATTTATCAGTTATATTTCTAAGACTGTTTTTGTAACTAGGTTATGTGTGCTAAAAATTGCTTGATTTAACTTCAGATTAAACCCAAACAAAATAGCCAACCAACCAGCAAAAGAAAGCAGAAAGGGTAAAATATATGAGGAACAGTTGGCATATGGTCAACTCCCTGACTCGCCTATAGGCACAAACCTAACTCTGGATTTGTGCCTTCAACAAAGGGTTTGGAAGCTCAGTATTGGAAAATGCAGGTCCCACTGATTGGAAGGGAAATGGTTGGTTACTTTTTTCTTTTCGTTATCGGCTTATATTTGCTTTCTCATTTGTGCTTTATTATTTAACTTCAATAGGTACAAAAGAGTCTACTGAGTGCTATTGTTAAGAATAAGATATACCCATATTCAAATTCCAGTTCTGACACTTACTGGCTGATTTGACCCATTTATCTACCTTTTGTATGTCTTAGTTTCTCAAACATAGAAGACAGACAGTCCCCACATTATGAAATTGTTGTGATGAACATTATATCAAGAATTTTATGAAAAAGGACCAGTGTAGAATATAGACCCTATAGATTTTAATCGTAAATTGAATAATATATGTTCTGGAAACAAACAATACATTTGATAAGTGTGTTATAGGTACATAATAACAAAGGACATTTTGGGGAGACCATGTCTTGAATATGGACATTTTTTAGTTTAAATAGGAATACTTTTTGATGTATATTGTAAAATATTTTGTGCAGAAACATGTATCATTACAAAATACAGTTTTACATCTCAATAGATTAACTCACTAGGAATCATTAAGGTAAAGGAAACGTGGAGGAATAATAATATCACTTCAAAATTAAGAGATTATTTATCCACCGCAGTATGAAATATCATATAAGTGAATAGTGATTCTGCTTTGCATTACTATATCTATCCATCCACCCATATGTATTATCTATGTTTTTATATATCCTATTGCAATTGCAAAATGCATATAAGTGAATGTTAACAAAATCTCAAAATACAATTAAATTTAGGACCCGTTAACCCAGGGGTGGGGAACTTTTTTTTCAGCCAAAGGCCATTTGGGTATTTATAACATTATTCAATATGCAAAGTTATCAACTTAAAAATTAGCTGTTATTTTTGGTTAAACATTTAATTTACTCACCCCTAATGCCTTAGCAGGGCGGGATCAAATGATTTCATGGGTCTTATATAGCCTGTGGGCCAGACATTCCTCACCCCTGAGGCTTAATCTCTAATCCCCATTCAATATGGTCTCAATTATCTTTGAAATTTGGGAGAATCAAGTATTACCATACAATATAGTCTATTGTTTCAGTTAGCATCACTGATGAGAAACCCTAGCCAGTTTGGCTCAGTAGATGGAGCATCACCTTGAGTACCACAAGGTCACAGGTTGATTCCAATCAAGGGCAAGTACCTCTGATGCAGGCTCCTCCCGGGCCTGGGCCCTGGTGGGAGGTCATGCAGGAGGCAACCAATCAATGTGGTTCTCTCACACTGATGTTTCTCTCTCTCTTCCGCTCTCTAAAAATCAATGGAAAAATACCTTTAGGTGAAGATGAAAAAATAATAATAATAAAAAATAAAAGAATCACTGATGAGAAAGTGCTGCTCTACACTATGAACACCAAGCTGAACTGAATAGATTTCATATAGTTGGGTCTTCCAAATGACTGCCATAAAAATGTGTGACTAACAGTTTTGTTGATTTTTATGGTCGGAAGTTGTGGATGGAAAATAATACCTAACTTGGTCCCAAGCATTTTGTTCAATCTACTCTATAAACAGTAATAAACCTCAGTATCTTCTAGACAATGACACTTTGAGTCATTTAGGAATGCAAGCAACAAAATTAGCTGTCATCAGACTTTGGTTTATTGTAAAATGTAGCAAAGTTTTTGATGTAATCCCTGACCTCTTGCTCTGAAAACAAAAGCAAAAACATAATTATTGCTTATTCTTCCCCCCTTCTTTATTTGTGCCACTGTATAAGAAGGGAGAGAAAAAAAATCATTGTAATAAATAAAAATAGAGATGTAAGAGAGAAAAATAGATGAATCCAGATTAGAAATATTAGGAGCAACAGAAATATCATTAAGCAGTTTCAAAATATGCTTCATTTTTTAAAGGTTATCATGTAAAAAAAAAAATCACACCAAAAATATAGCAGCAGAGAAGAGAGATAAATACAAGTTAATTGCACACTGATCCCATGCAAAAAACCTGGGTCATTAGCCAAAGCAGTAGTATTCAGAATCCAATTTGGGAGGCTTGTGCAGTGCCTGGGAGTCCTCTATTACGGAGCCGTCACTGAATTGGTCCAAGTCTGATGGGGTCTGATGGCCTGGGACATCATCCACCAGAGTGTCCAGATAGCTCCCCACAGAAATGCCATCCAGCCCATCGCTGCCGTCGTGTAGGCTGTTGTAGCTCCCGTGTAGGGAGGTGCTCTGGCTCTCCAGTAAGCTGCACAGGCTGCCACTAAGACTGCTGCCTCGGCTGGTGATGGTGGCTTTCTCTTCAATCATCCACTTGATGGACTCAATGCTCTCATTAATAACAAGCAGCTGGCGCATGAGCCTGGCGTCTGTGGCTCTGAGGTTAACCTACAGAGAAGGGGAGAGAGAAAAGAGCTTCCAGTTAGCCTATGTCCTTGAAAGACCCAACGTTCATTTGGATTCTGTCTTCTTCAGCCCATGATTTTAAATCCATAGACTAAATTCACTTGATCTCAGGATGTTTTTGAAAACTGCTGACCAATGGTGGGAATCCTGATTAAGGAATTCGCTTCCTGCCAGACGCATCAGGCTTCAAAAGAGACAATAAAACTCCCACTGCATCCCTGACCCTGAACCAAAGAGGCCTGGAAATTTCATACTGAATATCAGGCTCTCGGCTAAAAAACGTATGCTCTCTTTGGCCAGATTAATAGTTTATCCAAGTTTACTTTGAGAATGTGTGTGTGGATGCTAAGAGGTGGGGAAAGAAGAAATGTGTAGAAATTAGGAATTATCATAATCATTGTTAGAATTTCTTTTTTTTTTTTTTTGAGTGATAACATGCTAGGCATCATTATAGAAGCTCAACACTCATTATAGTAATTCTGTACCACAGGTATATTATTTTTACCCCCATGTTACAGATGAAGAAACAGAAAAGATTTGAGAATACAGAAGAGGTCTGTTCTCTTTATGATATATGAACATATATAGTAATCAATAATGCCTTGTTTCTAAGATGAACCAAATTGCTTTAATATTTCTTGAATACAGAAGGGTACCATTATACTAGGCTGATACACTTTGCAAGATGCAGTGTACAGATAGTTTCTGTAGGCTTATTTGCTTCAAATATGTCAGGAGAAGCCCCAATCAAAATAGGGGTATGGAATTCTGAGAATGTTCTAAAACTCCCCTAAGTGCTTTCTAGGTGTGTATTTCTTCTGATAGTTCTAAGATACCTTGGAGAAATCTGTCTTTAAAGCCACGAAACATAATTTCTTTGTGGGTCTCACACTTCAACGGAACATTTGCTAACATCAGATGTATAGTGGTTCTGGGAAAGGTGATAAAAGGGAGGAACTCCGCAGGAACTCCCATCATTTCTTTTGTTCTTGGAGTTGGAGAGATGTGGCTCCTATAAAGACTATGGTGCCTGGACTGGAGGCAGGGACACGTTTGGCCACCAGGTGTCCTAGTCACATTCTTTATGGTTTGAAATGGATTCCTGCTTTTGTTTTTTATTTGTTTGTTTGTTTGTTGTTGTTGTTGTTTTCAGTTGAAATCTTTTCACTGAAGAGTCTGGGCTTTGCTAATTCTCTTTAAAATGCATGGCTAATTCAAATTGATATGTTTCTAGAATTATCAAAGGCACTCAGTCACAAATGACTCAAGCCATAAGAGAAAAAGGAGCCTATTGTCTTCAAATATATGCATTTATTTTTGTAAAAAATATTTCCTGGTTAGGAGTTAATCCATAACTGAAGGCAAATTTTGCATTTAGTGAATGTGGTGAACAAACATTAGGAGAGATGGAATTTCTACAGGGATTTCAAAGATCTAAGATTACAGGATAAAATATATATGCATAAATATAAAAAGCACAAAGTACAATTTGAAAATCATTCTTTTTGATAGGATATTCAATAAAGTGATTGGTGATTTCCTTATCTTTTCCAAGAAAGCACTGAGAACAAATTCTGTGGAAGGTAACCAGTGAAAATCATTTCACTGAGGTATTCACAAACAGAAGGATATAAACTTAGGTTTCAGAGGAAAAATGTGTAGAAATTAAGGAATCATTATATCATCATATATTAGATTTTTTATTTGAGGTGTCATCTCAATGACCTTGCAGAGTGATCTATTGGTGAAGGAGACTTTCTGGCAGTTTTTATGTTCCAGTTCACCCATTCACCCCCATGAGCCATCAAGATACTGTAATATGACAAATATTTACAAATCAGCAACAATTTGCCTAAGTCCACTGAGGAGCCTAGAAAATCAGGATGAGCCAAAGTCTTGCAAATGTCTCCAGTCACGCAACCATAGCTGATAAAACACACTTTGTCCATTGCTGGTTAAAGGAGAGCATTTCCCGGGAGCTCCCCAAATGAGCACAGCTGCATCTGTTCACATGCCCACCCTGTCCCATGCAAGTCTCCTAGCCCAGGCTCAGCTCTGGGTGTGTCCCTGCTATTCCGCTCACTTGGAACACTTTTACTCTTTTCCTCCCTAAATCTACCCCATCCTTCAAGTCCCATTTCTTCCCTCAACCCTTTTTGCTACTTCTAGCTTCCTCTGCAGTCCTATTAGTTTATATCTCACAGTTTAGCTTAATTTTGTACGGTCTTACATTGCTACCTATTATTGTGTCTTTGAGCTGTTTCTCTGACTAAACTTAAAGTGCCTTTAAGAAAGAAGCATGTCTTCTATTTCTTCCATCTCTTTAGGTGTGTCATAAGCAATAATTGATTTTTTTTCTTTTGCAAATAGCCATAATTTGGGGACCTCAAAACATAATAATTCACATTCCCAGAAAACTGTGTCACTCAAGGGTTAAAACACTCTTAGGATAATATTTCAGCAATTTTTGCCTGAGCCATACAGTGGCTGCATCAAATACAATTTAAAAAAAATTCATTGCACAATATGAATAAGGGGGGAGTAGACTATGAAGTAACAAAAGCTTCCTTTGACCATGACATGATTTATTTAAATAAAAAAATTCTTTTCTTCTGAAAGCAAACATTCACAGGCCATTGAACCACAGTTGGGGAAAAAAAACTGACGAAAGCCGGTCAGTTAGAACGCATTGATCTGGCTGATAATGATTACAGATCCACTGTATCTCACTCTCTGTCCTTGGTGAGAGAGTAAACAGCTTCCCCCTGTGGGAGCACTGGGCCAGCCGGTTCACACGCTGCCCATCCATTTCCTGGAGCTGCAGGCAGCTTGCTTCACACTCACTGCTTTCTCCTAGAACTGAGGCGTGGCTATGCTACTGCTGATGAACCTTGGAAGTATGAGCAATCCACCACAGAACTAAATCACAGTGTTACTTCAGTCTGCAGCTGCCTACCTTTTCTCACTGTTATTCTGTCAGTCCTTATGAAGCCTGACCATTGATTAAGAAGAGATTAGATGAGAGAGAGAGAGAGAGAGAGAGAGAGAGAGAGAGAGAGAGAGAGAGAGAGAGAGAGAGAGAGAAACTGGCTATGTTGGCAGGAGACCATACAGTTTTTTCACTTGAGGTCTTATAAGGTCCTGTAATCTTACTCTGAGAATGGTGAGAGGTGGGAGGCCCTCCTTATGATTCGAATCTGTGTCCCCTCTCTTTGGAGAGGGGGTATGATATACAACCCCCATACCACATTTCTGGTTTTTCTGCTCCCTTCATAACATTTACCACTAATTGAAATCACTCTGCTTCTTATTTGTCTACTTATTTTCTGTCTCCCCTCCATTGGCATGCAAGTGCCACAGAGTGCACAGGACTTGATGTGTCCTCTTCCCTGCTCTGTGCTCAAGACATACAAGAGTGCTTGGCACCTGGTAGGTGCTCAATTAGTGTTCATTCAAGGGCGCAATGATTTTGTCAGATTGGACCATCGGTCAGGAGTGCCCCTCCGTTGGGTTCTGTCATGGGCCAGTGACATGTTTGCTTCTAGAAGAAAATACTTTTTTTTTTTTAATTTAAGTAAATCATGTCACGGTCAGAGGTAGCTTCTGGAAAGAGCATTTCAGTATTGGAATGTTCCCAGCGTGCAATCCCACGCCTCTTCATTCACGGGCCTGGGACACTGGGAAACTGGCACAAGGTTATTCCTACCTTCAACGTGCAGATTGTGAGCTAGTATCTCCCGATAGGAAGTGGACGTCAAGGTGTGAATCACACTCCAAACATTACTGTGTTTGTTCGGAGGTAATAATTGGTACGAGCTCGGCACAGGTGTTCTGCAAACACTTGCTGAAATGTGTTAAACAAAGGGAGCAAACACACACATAAAAAATTTACCAAAAAAAAAAAAAAAAAAAAAAGTTTGCACGAATTGATCCAGTGAAGTGGATGTCCTTTCCTCTCTCCCTGCTCCCTCTCTCCCACCCTGGCCCTTAGCTGCTGCACTTTAGATGAGATGAATGCTGATATTTCATTTTTAAGCAGGAAGTGAGTTGGGTCTGTGGTAGAACTTGAAATGAAGGACCTTGAAAGAGCAAATATTCTTAATAATAAACTTTTCCAGATCTATGTTTTCTTTCAGACACTCATTTTAATACTGAAAGAATACAAAAGTTATGAATTGGCTCAATGTGATCCCAGAAAAGGGGGAATGCAGTCAAATTTTCAATTAAAGAGGGAAATGACAAACTAGCCAAATCTTCTGTGGTGGTAAATGAGGAACCTGCCCCTGCCTCTGTCGACCTACATGACCTTTGGGCACAGTGGCCTGGCATGTGGGCCTGAAACTACATCCTGGGTGTCGTCTGAGCTGCAGTGAGCCACGGGACTCAGTGGATGTGGTAAAACAGTCTGTGAACAAAGGCTGATTTCTGCCCAGGAAAGAAGATGTAATTCAGCTGGGGGACTCAGCTGTCACTTGTGTCTGCTTTTGGTATTTAGATGTTATCCTATACTAGAGGCCCAGTGCATGAAATTTGTGCACTTGGGAATGGGGGACCCTCAGCCCAGTCTGTGCCTTCTCGCAGTCCAGAAGACCCTGCCTGGGGTGGGCCTAAGCTGGCATTTGGACATCCTTAGCACTGCTGCGGAGGAGGGAGAGGCTCCTGCCACTGCCACTGTGTTCCTCAGCAGTGAGCCCAGCTTCTGGCTGAGCAGCGCTCCCTCTGTGGAAGTGCACTGACCACCAGGGGGCAGCTCCTGCTTTGAGCATATGCCCCCTGGTGGTCAGTGCATATCATAATGACCATCTGTTTAGTCAATTTGCATATTAGCCTTTTATTATATACTATCCAATAAAAGAATAATATGAAAATTTGATCGAACGTTCACTATACCCACAAGCCATGCCCACCAGCCACTCCCACCAGCCAATCAGGAGCTTGGGGGTGTGGCCAAGGTGGCCCAGGCCTGGGGGATGTGACTGAAGTGGCCTGGGCCTGGGGGTACCTGGAGGCATGGCCGAGGCAGCCTGGGCCTGGGGGCGGGAGGGCATGTTCGAGGTCGCCTGGGCCTGGGGGGGGCAGGGCCGAGGCCCATGCTAGCCGGGGGCGAGCTAGCTGGCGCTAAGGCCCTGGCCGGAGGGGTGAGGAGGTGGGGCTGGGATGGAGCCAGCCATCTGCCCCATTGCAGGGTGATGGGTGGGTGCCCAAGGCCTAAAGGCTTAGCCAGAGGGCTCCCAGTATGTGTGAGGGGGCAGGTTGGGCTGAGGGATCACCCATCCCCAGTGCACAAATTTCGTGCACCAAGCCCTTAGTGGGATAATAAAAGGCTAATATGCAAATAGACCAAATGGCAAAATGACTAATCACTATGATGTGCACTGACCACCAGGCGGCAGATGCTCAACACAAGAGCTGCCCCTGGTAGTCAGTGTGCTTTCACAGGGGAAGTGCCACTCAGCCAGAAGCTCATGGCTGGTGAGTACAGCAGCAGTAGCCATCTGTTGGACATCCCCTGAGGGCTTCTGGACTGTGAGGGGGTGCAGGCCAGGCCAAGGAACTCCCCCGTGACCAGTGCGCAAATCTTGTGCACCAGGCCTCTAGTTTGATCAAAAGATTCTTTTTGTTTTTGCCTTGTCCATAATCTTTTTTTATCTTTATTGTTCAGTTTATTAATTACATTGTTTCCCCTTTTTTTATCCCCCTATAGCTCCCCTCCACCCCGTATCTATTCCACCCTCCACCCTCACCTCCCCCTCCCCACTGTCCTCTCCCATTGTTGCAAGATTTTTGTCCAGTCTCTTGCTGTACTTCCCACAACCCTTTTCTCCCCAAGAATTGTCAGTCCATTCCCTCTCTATGTCCATGTTTCTGTCATATTCACCAGTTTATCTTGTTCATCAGCCTATCAATTCACTTGATTTTCATGTTCATTTGTTGATAGATGTGTATTTGTTGTTCATAATTTATATTTTTACCTTTTTCTTCTTCCTCTTCTTAAAGAATATCTTTCAGCATTTCATATAATGTTGGTTTGGTGGTGATGAACTCCTTTAGGTTTTTCTTATCTGTGAAGCACTTTATCTGATCTTCATTTCTGAATGATAGCTTTGCTGGATAGAGTAATCTTGGTTGTAGATTCTTGCTATTCATTATTTTGAATATTTCTTGCCACTCGTGTCTGGCCTGCATCATTTCTGTTGAGAAATCCGCTGACAATCGTATGGGTGCTCCCCTGTAGGTAACCAACTGTTTTTCTCTTGCTGCTTTTAATATTCTCTCTTTATCTTTTGCTCTTGGCATTTTAATTATGATATGTCTTGGTGTGATCCTCTTTAGATTTCTATATTTTGGGGTTCTGTGTACTTCTTGGGCGTTTAAGTCAGTTTCTTTCACCAGGTGGGGGAAGTTTTCAGTCACTATTTCTTCAAGTAGGTTTTCATTAACTTGCTCTCTCTCTTTTTCTGGCACCCCAATAATTCAGATGTTGGCATGCTTGAGGTTGTCCCAGAGGCCCCTTACACTATCTTCAATTATCTGAATTCTTTTTGTTGCTTGCTTTTCCAGCTGAGTGGATTTTGCTTCTTTGTATTTCAAATCTTTGACTTGGTTCTTGTGGCCCTCTGGATTGCTTTTAGGACTTTGTGTAATATTTTTTATTTCAGTCTGTGTATGCTTGATTTCTAGTTGGTCCTTTTTCATATCCGTGAGGGTCTCGTTCATATCCTCAGAGGTCTTGTTCATTTCCTAGAGAGTCTCCTTCATATCCTTGAGTGTCTCATTCATTTCCTTGTAGGTCTTGCTTATTTCCTTATAGGTCTCGACCTTTTCTAGGAGCCTCTTGAAAAGCCTTATAACTGTGGTTTTGAACTCTATGTCTAGTCGTCTTTTTTCCTCCATTTCTTTCACACCTGAATTCTTTCCATATCTCTGCATGGTGGCTGCTTTATGTGGTAGATGTCCTCTAAGGGTCAGTGGCACAGCCTCCCTTGAGGTGGGTAGTCTTACTGCAATCCTTTATGGGTTGTACAGTATTTTTGAATTTAAGCCCAGCTTGTTGTTGTTAGCCCTAGGAGGGTTTGACCTCCAGGCCAATTGGCTGTGAAGGGAGACTGTGTTCAAGTTGGATGGGCGGAGTCTCTGAACTGAGCAGGCAGCCTCAGTATCAGCTATGTCCCATGCGGCGCTTGTGTGCGCAGGTCTCTGTTGGATGGGGAAGGCTGCAGGCACCTCCAAGAGAAAGCAGCTAGTCTCTTCCCCTTGCCAGACAACTCTGCCTCTCCCCAAATGAGTCTGCCCACCCAAAGTCTCGCCCAGGGTTGTAAAACAGGTGGTTTCCGGGACCAGGAGACAAGTATCCAGGGAGCAAGTCGCGCATCTGTGCTGTCGCACAGTTTACTCGCATGTAAACTTCTTTTCCCAGCCACCCGGTTTCTTCACAGACTAGGAGACCTCTGCCGCGCCCAGCTTCCAGGGTGCGTCCCCCGGGCCTCGGACCTTGCCTAGCACTGGGGAATCTGTGCAGTGGGACGTCTCCGCCCTCCCCGTTGAGAAATCCAGCCGGGGTTGCTGCTCCAGCCTTACAGCCCACGCGTGCGACCAGGACGGCTCTTAACCTGTTTCCGTCTTCACAGCTGTGCTCCCACCGCTCTTCTGAGTCTCAGTGTCCCACCTCTACTTTTATTTGTGGAGTTTTCACTCAGGCAGCTTTCTGGTGATTCTGGGTGATGTTTGTTTTGTTGTTATGTTGTAGTTTTTGAATTGTTGCGCGGGCAGAACAATAGGTGTTTACCTATGCCACCATCTTGGTTCTCTCCCGATAAAAAGATTCTGTAGGACAGATCATCTCAGTATCTCCCTCCACCCTGACATTATCTCTGATTCTTTGACATTCCTTTGGTCGTTTGCTTACTAAACTGTTTCTGCTCCGAGAAAATTCCACAAGTTATAGAGAAGACAAGTTATACCACTTTTGCCGCTCAGGAACTCCAGCAAATGGCATAGCTGGTAAAAACCCATGGCTAAAGCCAGAAGTTTGAGCTCTATGTGAATGCAGTAATAGAAATTTTAGCTCTGACCATTTGGGTTCAAATAAAAAGCAGATTGTGTTCAGCTCCAACATAAACATGCATATCCTCTTTAACATGCCTGTAGCTTGACTGCAGCATGCACTTGAACTGCAGAATTGTGTCTTCCAGATAAGGACATTACTCATTCTATCTTGTCAGACTACAGGCATGGTTAGCACCATGTTGTCATTTCTCTCTCCAAGCTCTCTTTCACTGTTTCTCCCCTTCTATTTATGAGAATGGATTAATCAGATAAAAGCAAGCCATCTCGTAGTTATGCATTCCTACTGTAAAAGCCACAGTATCCATGACCTAAATCCCAAACGTCCAGCAGACTGTCATGTGAATTAGAAGGGAGAAAGACTACTTTTCAAGCAAGTCCATAATAATGAACTAGCGGAAAGGAAGCTGGATTAAGAGTTGTTTAAAAACATGATGCTCTAATCCTAGTTTCAAATTGGAGGAAACCAATCAACATTGTTTTCAGATTTGTAGTTGGCGGAAGCTCTCTTTTCTAGCCATATTTATTTCTAAATATACAAAAATAATCAAAAGCATCTGTATGTACTAAATGAAAGAGTTGTTTCAAATATGCTTGGAATATTGTTTTTCCAGCAGCTTATCCCAGTTTATCTGCATGTTCACTTGGCATAACCTTCTTGTGTCTAAATTTGCTCCCTCTCCAAATTCACCACATCCTCAATTTGATGATCACAGGAAATTTCCAGCAGTTTTATTAATAGTTTATTTGTAAAGCACTCCTCTCTTTTCACAGAGGACCCGCAAAGATGTTGTTGTCCATGCAGTCTAGAAGACAACGTGCATTCCCACCCACAGCCTTTGCTTCGGAATGAACGCTTCAGGGGAGAAGCCATCCACAAGTCTGAGCGGTTCCACCAGAGTTTTCCTCTGCTTTCCCAGTCAGTTAAAAACTGACCATAAAATTTGATTCTAATTGGGCAAGAGAGGATTCCATTTTTATATCAGTCAGCTTTTGTCTCCCTCCATGTATGTTGTTTATTTGGGGGGCTGAACAATAACTAAAACAGTTCACTCTTTTCCCAAGACCTTATAGAAGAGTTATTTCCCCAAAGACTAAATTACATACATAAAAACACTATCAGCAGCACAGTTGACTGATGGATGTTGTTTTGATAAATTCAAAAGCTGCATCTGGTTTATGTGAAAGGGGCACATGTGATTCCCCCCTCTCTTCCCCCCTCCCCCAATTTTAAACATAAATTCCAGCCACCAGGCCTGCTCCTGAGATCTGTACAGTTTCTGCTGTTTGAATAGGAGTTTTCAGTCTTGTTCCCTCAGGTTTCAGGTCCAACGGATACTTAGATGCCTGTAAAGTCAATTCCTTTTCCATATCTTAATGTAGTGAAATTGGGTTCCTGAGTGCTTTCAATACATAGATGCAGAGTGTAGTCACCTGGGTTGAAATTATTTGGAATGATGTAACAGAAACACAGAATCCCCACATTTGTACCATGTGCATTTTTTAAATTTAGAACTTAAAATGGCATTTTTACATGGAAGACTAGGATATGTAAAGTGCTTCTCTGTAAACATAGTAGCTGTGCTTACTTACAGTGGGAGGGAAGGGAGGATGCAGGGTGGTGAGCTGGTAGATGCTTAACAACTGGCTCCCTGGAAAACCACACACACACACAAACACACACACACACACGTAATAGAAATTGTACCGACATAAAAGGTGTGTAGCACACACTTTACAAATAATACTAAAATATATAATGCCTTTTATTGTGAATTTCATGTAACCGACTCTCAGAGAATGCTTTTGTTCATTTTTGTTAAACCTGTGGTTGCAGTTGAACCACAATTCAACAAATAGAACTGCTCCTAACCCACAAACTCTTTTCTCAATAATTCTGTCATTAAATGTCATATGTGATCTACTGTTGAACTATTTCTCACACCAGTACAAATTATATGTGCTAAACCGAAACCTGTTTCAGCTGCAGCATTATCTCTGTGCCTCAGCACTAGTTATGTCTGCACCTTGCTGGTTGGTCAGTGGTGTGAGCAACTTTGCTAAATTGGATAATTGGGTTTTAAATACGTGAAGAATAGTTCCCTGTCTGTGTGTGCTGTTGATAATGTAATAGATCAAGACTCAGCCCCCTTTTCAATTTAATCTGCAGTATTCACATTTTCCCCATCACTGCTTTATGACCACAAAATCAAGGTCAAGTTCTGATTTATAGTGACTTCCAGTTTCCATGCTGTCAATACTCCCACCATGGTCAGTTTCAGTCTACCAATGTGATATCAGTCTACCAATGTGATATAAGCATAGGTTTGCTAAGAGATTCTCAGTAGTGCAGCATTAGATAGTATTTCACCCAATAGAAACAATATATGTTTTAATTAACCTCAGAAAATAACTAATAGTAAAATGCAGTAAATAATTACCAGGTAATGTATTTGAATACTTATTGCCTTATTTTTCATATAACTTATTCATTTGTAGGTTTATATAAATACACACTTTAAGGTGTAAGAGTGACTGTGGCTGAAAACTAGTTCATAAAACTGAAGATTTAACAAACAGGTCACACAGGCCAGTAGGAGTTGGCCCTAGTAGCCCCCTGAAGGTGCAGAATAAAAGCTTAACCTAATCTACTACATTTTTTGGTAAGTAGGTCAGGGGCTTTCATTTCTCCCTCAGGGCATTTATTTTCCTATAAAGGATTAAAAGGCCAATGTAACCCTATCTTTTCCACTGACTAGAATTTGAGAAAAATGTAAAATGTTTATACCAAAGTTATTAGTGTTTTTTTTAAAAAATACGTGTTGGTTTTTTTTTTATTTTAGAGAGAGAGAGGAAGAGAGAGGGAGAGAGAGAAACATCAATGAGAGAGAAACATCAATATCGACTGGCTACCTCCTGAGCACTCCTTCCTGGGCATCGAGGCCACAACCTGGGCATGTGACCTGGGACTGGGAATCAAACTAGTGACCTCTTTGGTGCATAGGTCGGTGCTCAACCTTTGAGCCACACTGGCCAGGTGAAAATTATTAGTATTTTTTTTATGAAAAGATTTCAAATATTGAATATAGATTATTCTTTTAAGCATCATTGAGATATAAAATGTACTTGGTAAAGGAATAATAGATCTGAAACTCACTTAAGCATTTGTGCTTTGATATTTATGATTTTTTGCTGGATATATTTCTAATAAAATATGCCACAGACTTCTCTAGGTAAACAGAACCATGCAGAATCAAGTATAAACAGAATATTTCTAATGCGTATTCAGCAGTGCACTTAAGGGTGTTGAGAAAATAGCATGAAAGTCCCTTTTTTACATGATTTCAGACATTCTTTCCACCCAAATATTTAATCTTGTCTTTCAGTAATTTTTTTGTTTTGTTTTAGTACTTTCTTGATTTTCAGATTAGATCTGTTTTGTCAGTCCTTATGTTCCCCTTTTCTTCCTCATTCTCTTAATTCTATTTCTAATCTGCTATCTCAGCCATGGAATTTTTCTAGGGGTTGAGTAGGGGAGTACTGCACTGCAAGGAAGACTTATCTTCGCCCTCATTAGAAAGTAATGTTAACTGAGTAAAATTATGGAGGAGATATTCCCTGAAACAGGATAAGGTGCATTTGGCTTGCTCTCTAGAACAGCTCTTTTCAACCTTTAACACACATACACATCGCTGTGGAATCTTGTTCAAATTCAGATTCTCTTCACTGCTCTGTTATCTTGCATTTCTAACAAGCTCCCAGCTGATGCCATTAGAGATAGCAACCTCTAAGATATCTGCCACGAGCCCCCACTTCCCTGCTGTTTTTGTCTACATATTTGCATAGTTCCCTGCCCTTGTTTGTGAATTGGCCTATGGGCTTGTTTCTAAGGAATAGAATATGGTGAAATGATGGGATGTCACTACTGAGAAAAGGTAACAAAAAGACTGTGGTTTCTGTCTGGGGCATATTGCTTTCGCTAATGAGAGCCATCTGCCAGGCTGTGGGCCTTTCTCGTGAGATTTACATGATAAGGAACTACTATTTACTGGACAACAGCTAAGTGAGAAGCTAGGCAGCCAGCTGCTACAGGCTGTGCAAGTGCCTTTGGAAACAGGTTCTCCCTGAATCCAGCTTTAAGGTGACTGCAGCTCAAACAGACAGTGGCGATTGCAGACCTGCTGCTAAGAAACTCTGAGCCTGGGGCATTCGGTGAATCTGTGCCCAAACTCTTACAGAAGCTGTGAGATCATGTTTGCTGTTTACCTGGCTGAGTTTTAGAGTTATGCAGCATGAATAAGGAATACAGCAATGCTTTTGGTAAATGGAACACACTTTGAGTAGCAAGTGCCTAGAGATCTTTTTACTTGTAGATAATTCTGGGTAATGGCTGATGGACCACTCTATTGATGGAATAATACTCTGCTGATACATTGTTTGAATAGTTTGAAAAAAGCAAAGCATAGAAAATAGGTAAATATTTATTGATGAAGACAAAATATGTTCATTGAGGGGCCATCAGCATCTCCCATGGACTAACCTTTTTTCTTCCTAAGAAAAGGTAGTTTAGTACCTAAAGGATAAATAACTCAGATATGGCACAGATTTTGGAATTATTAGACTGAAAATTTAAAATAGTTATGTTAATGTGCTAAGGGATCTGATAAAAATATGCAAGAACAGGTGGATTTAAAAAAGCAGAAAGATGGGAATTCAAAGAAAGAATCAAAAGGAAATGCAATAAGTAAAAAACACTGTAATGTAAATGAATATTTCAGTAGACTGAACACAACCAAAGAGAGAATCAATGGCCTTGGAGACATGTAAATAATTGGAATGTTTCCCTGAGGGCCTTAGAGGCCTAGCAAAGCATTATTTTAATTATCTATGAGATTACCCTTATGTGACCTGCTATTTACTATTAATTTGGCCCAGATTTTTCAATCTAAAACTTGGTTTATAGATTTGTGTCTGGATGACATAAAAATGGCTTTTGTCTAGCTAAAAAATAATCTCAAAGATTATGGTTTTACTATCCTGCTGGGCATTAAACATTTGCTCAGAGAAACTCTAGGGCAACAAAATGATTTCATGTGTCTTCTTCAGAAAATATATCAACCTTTCCTCTAATTCTCTTCTGAACCAGCTATACCATCACCAAAAAGTAATCTCACAGGATTATCTGATCACAAAACTCCTAACTGGGCAGGTCCTGTTTGGTAGTTGTGCCCTAGGCATATATCTTCTTTAGTGAAAGGTTTATCTTTGCCTTAAGCAAGCCCTGTACATTTTTTGAGTGCATCTAGGTTAACCACACCTTTACAATAAGCATAACCACCCTCAAGAGAGCACATAATTTTGTTAACTATCCAGTAATCAAATCTCCCCACCTTACTTGGACAAAGTAATCTTCCTTGTTAATTTCAAAACTGTCATTCCCTGGAGCACTTGAGATCTTGCTTCCCAGCAATTATTGTCATTTTTTGCTCACATAAACTCTAATATAAAATTTTCTACATGTTTGGACGTTTCTCATGTCCACACCATCTCGCTGGTTCTCTCATTAAATGAGCACATCTGTGACATGTGCTCCCTCTGGGTTTGTATGAGAGTCATGTTTTCATCTTTTTGAACATTGTACTTTGCTTACCTGCTAGGACTAGTTAAATAGAGTTGCCCACAAAGAGACTTCTGGAATGACTCATCAACAGCAAAAGAACTTGACCTTTTCTGACTCTGTTTTCTTCTAGTTGGTTCTTTCTGTTCTGGTTTGCTTAGCTGCTGTTGTTTCAGATTCTTGACCAACAACAAATATGTTAGTTGGTCTATATTGTTTGCCTATTGGTGTGCTCAAATCCATGTAGAAAAATTCTATTTCCATGAATTAGGAGAACAAGCCTTTGAGAATGTGTGTTCTTTGTTTTCTAGTGCCCTATGCCTGAGGTGGTAGAACTGAAGTTTCAAGACCTGTCAAGCATTTTATCGAAAAAACCTTTTACTACTCATGATTAGAAAATGAAATATTTTTCTACCGCTAGAGTATATTAATGAATTAACTTAGTCTCTTAAGAAAAAGGAGAACTGTCTAATTATAGAGGCTCATAAATACTTGCAAAAATTTAATATTACCAGAATTTCAAGAAAAAAAACAACACTAATACATTGAATTCACTGACCTTTTAAAGGAAAAACCTCCTTACGGACAATACTAACTCAGAAGCATTTTTGTAGAAGAATCAAAGTGAATCTTTAGAGATTGATTGTTTTCATAATTTTAGGTTAAAAATAACTAAGTGTCTTTTTCTTGATTTCTTCATTATGGGAGATAAGCATAATTTATTTTAACTTTTTGAAATTTGGATTTATTATCTAATAAGGACACTGGTTAATCTTAACTTCCTAAATGTATTATACTGGTTTACTGATAAGCTAATGTGACCTCCATATATTATGTAAGATTAAGAAAATAGTGCAGTTATGTATTATAAAATATATGTAATTATAATTCTTAGTGTTTTTAATTCAACTGTAACAATTTTCTGTACTGTAAACATGATTTGCAAGATATTTATTAATTTAGAACTTAGAGTAATGTCAAGTTAATAAACAAAAACTTATGGGTCTGTGTACAATTCCTAAGGAGAATAGACTATTGCAACACTGGTCACCAATTGTTATTGATATCTTTGTTTTGTTGTTGCTGTTAATCCTCACCTCAGGATATTTTCCCATTGATTTTTAAAAAGCATGAAAGGGAAAAAGAGAAACACAGAGAGAGAGAAACATATATGTGAAAGAGACACATCAATTGGTTGCCTCCCACACCCTACCAGGGATTGAGATTAAGCCTGCAACTGAGGTATATGCCCTTGATTGGAACTGAACTAGGGACCCTTCAGTCCTTGGGCTGAGGCTCTATCCACTGACCCAAACTGACTCGGGCTGATATCTTTGCTTTTAACTTAAAGTAATAGAGTGACTATACCTTTGGGTCATTTTAATGAATATATTAATTTTGCCACCTACAAAGGTGTGAAAAATACGTTTTTGGCTGTGGAGGTCTTATAATGTAGTATGTAAGCTTTGCTGGACTGCTAAAATCTTAATATATAGATGATAGACTGTGATTATTCCACAGATTCTCTCTAAAAGATTAGTAAATTGGATTAAAAAATGATAGCTTAATTGTGTAGTTGAGGCTACACTGGGAATAATTATGGCAAAGAACTATAACAAAAATATGGTTTTGTATATCAAAGAGGAGAGTTTTTTTTGCTCTTAATTAAAATTGTTCAATTTCAAAAATATTTTTATTGATTTCAGAGAGAAAGAGAGAGGGACAGAGCAATAGCAACATCAATGATGGGAGAGACTCATTGATCAGCTGTCTCCTGCATGTCCCCCGTGACCAGACAAATTGTTCAGAATGTGAAAGAACATAGTAAAGGACAGAACTTGACTTGATATAGAAAACTGAATATACAAAACAAACATAAAATCTGTGTTTACTTTGAATCATAATATCTACAAAGAGTAATTCTAAAAGCAATCCTATCTAATAAAAGAATAATATGCAAATTGATCATACCTCTGATCAAGCCACACCCACCAGCCAATCAGGAGCAAATTATGCAAATAGACCCTAACCAAGATGACTGCTGCAACTGAGAGCAGGAGGAAGGCTTGGGTTTACCTGGCAACAGAAGAAGCCAACCTTTCCGCCTACTGTTGCTGGCCTAGGCCCCCACTCAATGCTACAAAATTTCAATTATAGAAGATACGTAATCTCAACAGAAATGGCAGCAGCCACAGAGCTGGAGAGAGCAGAGGCTAGGGTTTCTGGGGCGATGGAGGAAGCCAAACTTCTGCAGCCCTAGCCTAGGCCTCCACTCTAGGCTACAAAGTTTCAAACAGAAATGGCTGCCGCCACGGAGTAAGCAGAAGGCTCCCCCCAGGCAACAAAGTTTCAATTGTAGAACATAAATTCATCCCAGATCCCAGAGCCTACACTTGGGTCATTAGGTGTTGTGGCCGGTCTGCAAACTACCATAGGCCCTTCTCCCAGGCCACCCCACTCCCCAAGGGAACCCCCACCCTGATTCAGGGCAACCTTCAGGGCAAACCAGCTGACCCCCACCCATGCACCAGGCCTCGAATCCTATTTAATAAAAGAGTAATACACAGATTGACTATCACTCCAATACACAAGAGGGCTGTCCCTATGTGGTCAAAGATCCTGCCCCCATGTGGACACAAGATGGCTACCACAAGATGGCCAGCAGGGAAGGACAGTGGGAGGTTCCATGCTTGCAAGGGAGGGCAGTTGTGGGTGATCAGGCCAGCAGGAAATGGGCAGTTGGGAGAGACCAGGCCTGCAAGGGAGGGCAGTTGGGGGCAATCAAGCCTGCAGGGGAGGGCAGTTAGGAGTAACCAGGCCAGCAGAGGAAGGAAATTGGGGGCAAACTGGCTAGCAGGGGAGCAGTTAGACATCAATCAGGCTGGCAGGGCAGTGGTTAGGGGTTGATCAGGCTGGCAGACAGAAGCAGTTAGGGACAATCAGGGAGGCAGGCAGGCTAGCAGTTTGGAGCCAGCAGTCCTGGATTGTGAGAAGAATGTCCGATTGCCCATTTAGGCCCAGTAGGATCGGGCCTAAACGGGCAGTTGGACATCTCTCAAGGGGTCCCAGATTGGAGAGGGTGCACCAGGCCTCTAATAAAATATATAAAAATGTTGGTAAAATTTGCTCAGTGTAGATGGACTTACAGGGAGAAATTTTCAAAGGAGCTGGTCAATAAATGTATTAATGCAAAGCAAGGACTATTTTTCTTTTTTTTGTCCTCTGATGGGATAAAAAATGGCTTAGAAGAATTTAGTTTGCTCTTATGGAAAGATAGTAAAAAGTTATTATTTCCTGTTATCTGCTCAGAGAGCAGAGATTCCTTATCTAACCTGAAAGTTTCAGTGCTTTGTCTTGCCTTTAAAAGAGAAAGAGAGAGAGAGAGAGAGAGAGAGAGAGAGAGAGAGAGAGAGAGAGAGAGAGAAGGAAAAAAACGAGGTTACCGTATTTTCTAGCATGTAAGACAACTGGAACTGATGATGATAGGAGGAAGATAACAAACAATAAGAGCAAGTGCGGGCAAATACCTGGCGAGTTAGCAACACCCATCATAACTGCAAGCTATGGTATTTTTACACCCGGCATATAAGACGACTCTCGACTTTTGACAAGATTTTCCTGGGTTAAAAAGTCATCATATATGCCGGAAAATACGGTATTTAAAATTATGTTGTAATCTTACTCCAAACTACAGCCATTCCTTGTTTTCAGACACATCTGAGAGTGCTTTCATCAAATAATTAAATCTACTCAAATAACACTTAAACCCTTTTAATTTTGCCTTCCAAAGAAAAAAACCCTAAATTCAGGTTGAAATCATTTAAAATGTCTTTTACCCCCAAACTATTCTTTGAGGCCTCTGCAAGGCCACTGGGCATGTGCCTTGGATGACTGGTAGGTAGCAGTCTTGGTAAATGATTGGGCATGCCTGTGCTCCAAGAAACATTTCTATAAAAACAGGCAAGCTGGAGGTAGATATTCTGTTGCTGTGGGTTCCCCGTCTTGCAGGTATAAAAAAGGTGCTTCCTAGTGAATGTATTAACTCAGCGTATCTTTCCAATGGACTATCTGTCTCTGCTCCTCTGTTCCTTCCTTTACCCATCTTTTCCATCCTGATGGTTCACCTCACTAAAGAATTAAATATTTAGCATATATGTGAGTTATTTGTATGAGTCATATTTTTGACTGTTAATTTGTTGTTGTTTTGAGAAAGGTAGCCACAAACAGAAATCTGTTAGATCTAGCACAAAGGCATTTGGGCCCAGAATAGTACAGATAACGCAGGTGATATAAAGAAACTTAATAGTGTTGCAACAAAAGTTTCTGTTAAGTATCTGTCCCTAGTTCTAACTTTTTTTTAACCTTTAATCACTTCTTATCTTCTATTTATTAGGGAAAAAATTTTACCTGTATTGCATTATAGAACATTTAATACCCTAAATTTAATATTACCAATAAGAATAAACTGTCTTCTCATTTTGAACCAAAGTGAATTCTATGAGGAATGAATGGATTTGTTATTTCCAATGGATTTATCTCTCAGATTATCTGTGATTCAGCACATACCAAGTATTGTGATGACTCAGTATTCATAATTTTCCTGAGCTGTCCACATTTTATTTTCTACAAATAGTTTAATGATATCTCTGGTACTTATAGATTGTCAAGGACTAAATTTATGTGCTACTCTCTTTAGTCTTTTAAAATGAAAGTGTTTAAACTATTCCTTTGCATGATACCACTTAAAAATTAATGATTTATTTTAAATAAAATGTATCACAGATATTAAAATAACAATGCCTAAAATATTACAATCATTTTCCCCAATTTAGTATTCTCCTAAGTTTTTACTCTAATAAATATAGATGATTTTACCTGGATATGTGAGAGTTTGCTCTCCTTTGAATGCAATGTGATTTGTCATGTTTATGTCTATATAGATCCATTTCCAGGAGAAATAATAATCAAAGAAATTCAAAACAGAGGTGATGGCTGATTTGTTATTTATTTACTCCAATGATGCCTGTGACCCAACTACCAATTGATGATGTAATTTAATGAGACTAGCAAGGAAAATAAAATTTTGGTTCTAGTCTTGGTTCCATTACTAACAACCAATGACTTGTAACAAGTTACTCAACCTAATCTTCCCAAGCCTCTGTTTTTCTTTCTGTTAGATGAGAATACTGGAGATCATCTTTAAAATTCCTTCCAGCCTTAAAATGTCTTGATTCCTAGGTATAGCACATCAACAGTGGATGATCAGTGTACAATTTGCACACAAAAAATGAGATTGATCTATGTGTCTAATGGAGCATAGTTAAAATGATCTTAGAGTTTGATTCTGAGAGATGCCTACATGAGAAAGAGTTTACATATGAACAAGGGAACTCTCAATATACAGAAATTTTAAAGATATGCACATAGGTAACAACTGAATATAAAGACAAATGACAAAAATGTGGTAAGCATGCACTAACTCCTCTAGTTCAGTGAGTCTATCCTATCCATCAAATTGGTGTGTTTTTTTTGTTTGTTTTTGTGTGGGTGTTTTTTAAATATGTTTGTATTCCTATCAAAGAAAGGGAGAGGAAGAGGGATCAAAACATCACTGATAAGAGAGAATCAGTAATTGGCTGCCTCCTGCATACCTCCTACTAGGGATTGTGACCTGAGTTGGAATCAAACTGTGACCTCCTGCTTCATGTGTTGATGTTCAACCACTGGGCCACACCAGCCAAGTCATCAATCTTAGTTCCTAACTAGGATTATTAGTACATGGCAAATCAGTAGACATATGTTGAGTGAAGAAATGGATGAGAGAGGAAAAAACAGGTACATATGTACGTGGTAATGTAGCAGAGGACAAGTATGGGTTAATGTTCTTTGGGAAAAGAATACATGGGAGTTGGATAATTGTGAAAAATGGATCTGGATAGAGAGAGGTGGGTAGGGGAGGCCTATGCAAAGAAAGAAGCTGCAGTGAGGAAAATAAGTGAAGGCTTAAAGAGCTAAAAGTTCAATACATACATACATACATACATACATACATACATACAGTAAGTAAGTAAGTAAAAGTTCATTTTGTGCTCAGGAAGTGGCAAGCCAGCCAGATAGAGATTGAGGATCTAGAATGTGGTGGGAAGGTAACCTGGAGGCATGCCCTGTCTGAAGTGCTGAGCAATGATCACTCTGCAATGAGAACAGCTCACCATGTTGTCTTGAACAGAAGCTCACTGTCAGAGTACTGCCTCACTGCTGTGATCTGGGTTACTGACTGGTAGCTGACCTCAAAAGAGCATAAGGGGGTTTCATTAGGATCTCAGACCTGTTTGGGCAAGCATTTACTAATTGCAACAAAAAATGATATTAAAGAAAAAAATAACTTCACTGTCTAAGGAAGTTAGACAAGGACTGCAGCTTAGATTGACAGGAGGCCATTGCTTTCTGGAACAAATGCTACCTCTTCCAAGAATAATTTTGCTGAACTGTGAGTAAGCGATTATTTCGTTCTCCAAGATCCAAAGTGGTAGATTCAGTCTTGGAGAGTATCTGCTGAGAATTCGGAGTCCATCTGTACATGTGAAGCAAGACTAGTTTCCATCAAAAGCAAAGATGGGGTGATGTGCTTTTCAAGTATCTGACCTAGAAAGGCAGAGGTCTTGACTCCAAATTCTTATTCTGATCTCCCATTTCCTGCCTATAAACCCCATTTCATTGTTCTTAAAATTCTCATGACAAATATGTTCTTCCTCTTGGGTTTTGACTTGTTCTCCCACTTTAGGGACATACTTAAGTTTCTCTGAAGGTCTGTGTATTTTTCCTGTTTTGTTTTGTTTTTAATGGACACAAAAGAAGTTTGTTTCTTGCCTTTCAAATGCAATCACATTAACTGTTCCTCACCTAATTGCTAAACACACTTTGTTTTAGTTGAGTCCATTTAAAAATGTTCTTAAAACAAATGTTCCTTTGTAAACTGTTTTCTAATAGCAGTTTAATGAAGATAATGTAGTAAAAATTTCTTAAATGATGGATGATTAGAGAATTCCATGTTTTCCTTTAGGAGGGAACAACAACAAAAAAAGATGGCATTGTGCTCTATGCTAAGGAACGGGATACATATTCTTAAGAAATACTTCTAGGTACTCCTAAAGTTAATGAGCAAGTTTCTGAACAGCATTTGCCATCTTTAATATACTTAAACATCATTAAAATAATATCCCGATGCTACTTCAGGAGATGCAGCTACATCCATAGCTTGTGATGATTATTTACAATTATAACAATTAGTAATTGAATGAAAGGTGCTATGTGGAATTGCAGTATGATTATTATAATAATTAGGAGATCAATTCTCAGCTTATACAACTCGTTAGGAAAATATTTTTGTAGCAACAATAAGAAGTAAGTAATTATCATTATGTAAAACTAAATGTTTTCAGTTGCTTTTATACCTTAGGTTTCACAATTAGCTTTATGCCTAGTCAAAATTAAATTTTATTTTCTGTTTGAGCTTGTCAAGAGAAACTACCATTCAGACACGTTTTTTCCCATTGTGAAAATTGCAAAGATGAGTCAGATAATCTTAACAGATTCTTGCTCATACATTGATTAGGCCACTCTAATCACAATATAATTTAATATTATGTTTTATATCATAATATAATTTATTATAATCAGATAGAAATAGTTTACCTAAGTGCTTTCTGTAAAATCAAATAAAACAATGTATATGTGTATATATATACACACATATAGTTTCTGTTTTTCTTTTTGACTCAGTATGTTTGGGCATTTCTTGGCTATATTCTTATTAAGTCCAAAATAAAAATAGTATAGGAAAATGGTATCCCAGACAGATTGATACCCTAGAAAAAATATGGGTTTGGATATTTAAAACAAGAAATATCATGCAATTCTTCCCCTAATTAGCTTCTTTACATCAATTTTATAATCTATTTTGTGGTCTGATCAGTGTGGTGTTTGCCTTTAATATTCTATCAACTTTCTGTTGACAATTTAGGATCGGTTAAAAAATGAATCATCTCTTTAAAAAAAACACAATTCTAGCTCTAGCCAGGTTAGAGAGTGTTAGCCTGTAGACTGAAGGGTTTGAGGTTCGATTCCGGTCAATGCCTGGGTTTCGGGCTCAACATCCAGGGAGTGTGCAGGAGACAGCTGATCAAAGATTTTTATCTTGGATGTTTCTACCTCTCTCTCCTCTCCCATCTTCTCTGAAATCAATTAAAAAAAAACGTATTAAAAATAAAGATACAATTCTCCATCTTGGATTAAATAGTCACTGGCCTGCATAAGTATTCATTAACAACTCTAAGGGAAAAAGTAGATTTACAGTTGCTCATAAGGAAAATAAACACTACTTAATAAGTTATAAACTCATATTCTCACAACTGTAAACCTATTTTTGCCCATCTGATATGATACCACTTTGATTTAATTTACTTTGATGTAATCGCAACATATTTTACAATGAAGAATCACTCCTCACATTTTGCTATTAAAGAAATGGAGCTGTGCCCAAGTAACCATCAGTAGATGAATGGATAGAAAAGCAGTGGTACATTTACACAATGGACTACTCATAAAAAAAGAAGGAATTCTTATAGCATTGATGGACCTGGGGAATGTTATGCTAAGTGAAAATAAGCCAGTTAGAGGACAAATGCTATAAGATTTCACTTATCTGGAATTTAATGAACAAAATAACTAACAAGATAGAAATGGACTCATTGATACAGAGAACAGACTGCCAGTTTTCAGAGTGGAGGGGGGTTATGGGACTGGGTGACAAGGTGAAGGGATTAAGCAAAGAGAAAAAGCTTGGTAGATACAGATTAATATGGTCATTACCTGAGGGAAAAGGTGGAGGGAGATAAAAGAACAGATATAGGAAGGAGAAATGATGATGGAAGAAGACATAATTCAATATACAGATGATGTATTATAGAATTGTACACCTGAAACTTACATCATTTTATTAACCAGTGTCACCCCAATAAGTTAAATGAAAAGTTTAAAAAGTGGAGTTATAAAGATACTACAACTATCTAAAAGTTGTACACCTATTTAAAAAATGTAGCTGGGAATACATTGTCATTTCTATTCTTACCTTCTTGTATTTCCTTATATCTAAAAATCACTGCTGCCAGATTAAATGGTTTGCAGTAGCAGTAAAAGCTAGCATAAATTCAATGTTAATTTGTCACTTCTATCTTTGAAGGATCACAAATGATGGTGATAAAAGCAGATGCCTGGCATATGGCAACAGATGGGTCACACCACATTTAAAAAGAACTAGTGGGGACAGGGTGGTTCACTTTTCTCAGTTCTTACCACAGAACGTGGAAAGTATGGGGAAGAAAACAAGGCAATGCAGACTCAATTGGGTCCTAATTTTCCTATAGCTGCTAAATGTCCTATTAAAATAGAAGGCTTTTAGTTTGCTACTATGTTTCAGGTCACAGCAATGTAGAAAAATCCATCCTAGAATGAATAAAGGTAGATATATAGGTAGGAATCTACAGTACCCACTGACAAGCTATGGCAGCTGATGGCAAGAATTATTGGAGCAGATGGCACATGATGAATGCATCAGGACAGGTCCAGACACCCAGATTCATGACAGTACCAAGTGTCTCACTATTTTTGCTCAGATGATGACTTCTCCTAACATTGCATTGAAAATTTCATCTATGAAGCATTTGAAATTTTATGTTATAATTATGCATACTTTTTATTATAAATCAAACATAAGAATTATGCTTATAATAAAACTTTGACTCAATACCCATTAAAAAAGAAGGAATTACCAGCAAATTACCTACGATGGAAATGCTTACCCAGTCAACTAGCACCTAAATAACTATTCATTTTTAAGGAATGTTCCATTTTCCACTTGGAATTCTTTCCATAAATACAACTCATAAACTCAGATGCTAAAAAAGAAAACCAAGTATTTATATTCATACACATTAAACTAAATAATACTGGGTTTTACTGGATATAACTGCTTGCCATATAATTAGCAAAGATGATGCCAGATCATGTTTTCCCTTGGGTATGAATTATCTAAATAAGGCTCTATTTGGGTTGATTTAATCTCTCACTATTAAAGAAAATATATTACTCCTACTCAAAATCCTTAAAGAATTTTCTGAAGTTAAAACTTGAAAGTTTATTCTAAATTGTAATACAGAAAAGAAGACAAAGTTACAGCAATAAAAGCTCAAACTTTACCTAGAATTCAACATTATTTTCTACTAATTAAAATCTTGGTGGATGCAGCTTAAAAAGTATAAGCAGTATTGTACTTGGGTGTCTCTATTAGTAAAAGTAATGGAACAGCCATTTTTCTTTCCCTACTATCTGTCTTTTGATTCAGAAATGTAACTTCTGCCTTGCTGGTGTGGCTCAGGGGCTGAGCATTACTTCGGGAACCAAGAGGTCACTGGTTCGATTCCAGGTCAGGGGATATGCCCAAGTTGACGACTTGATCCCCAGTAAGGGTGCATACAGCAGGCACCCAATCGATGATGTTCCTCTTTCATTAATGTTTCTGTCTCTCTCTTCCCCTCTCTCTCTAAAAATCAATAAAAACATATTAAAAAAATTTTTTGCAATCACCTAAAACTTGGCATTGGTCTCTCCTAACACTCTGTATGTGCTGCTTTTATAAGTTAATCAGTGTGGTTGCCACTGTCAATTTTGGAAATAACAATAATGTCTTTCTAGGCTATTTTGCAATTATCAGAATTCACTGCATAGGAAGTAGGTAAAGAACACTTGGAGATGGTTTATTGAATTCCAGGAAATAACCATAGTTCTCACAGGTAAAGGCCCCGGGGTTGATGTCAGATATAGGAAGAGTTTTGGTAACAATGCATTTTAGCAATAGTGGAGGCATTTGCTTTTTTAAATATTGTGTTTGTAATTCCACATAGAAAATTAATTTAACTAATCCAGGTTAACTTCCATAGTGACAGCAAAGAATTCCAACAACATTAATAATAGCATAGACAGTAATAACTAGCCTTTAATAAAGCACTAGTTCCAGGCACTATAACAAGTACTTTATATATTTTTTCACCTAATCTTCATAAAAACTCTTAACAGTATATTTTATTAAATTGCAACTCAGAGAGGATATATAATTTGCTGGTATCATACAACTGTGGCGTGACGAAGCCAGGATTCAGACCTAGATCTACCTGGCTCTGAACGCCACGGCCTGCATGCTTCCTTTCCTATGCCAGAGCCCAGAAAACAGCATTCATGAACAGCTAACAAAACCTACTAGCATATTTGGTCTGACAAAACAAACAAACAAACAAAATGTAATTAGAAAATCATGTTGCAAAAGGAATGACATTTATTCCCTCAGCTTAGGAATTGTTAAGGAAATAACCTGAACTGTCTTATCATCACAACAGAAATCCAAGAAACAAGTTAAATATCCACTATCAGAGAAATGTACAAAAAAATGGAATCTCACTCAGGCAATAACAATTAGGTTTAGAAAAAAATCACATAGGAAAAGGTTTATGATACCATGCCAAGCAAAAATATAGGCTCTACAAAAGAGAAATATATAAGGTATATATTATAATTTCAACACTGCAAAGGAAAATTACAGAAGAAAATAATTGAGTATAATAAGACAAAAATTATATAATAATGGCCTTGAGTAATATAATCATTATTTTTGTCTCCCACTTACACTTACACTCATGTACTTTCCAAAATAACTATCAGGAGTGTATATTACATTTTAATGAGAAAAACTTTAATGACAAGATAAATCACATAATCATAATCATGAAAATTTATATAAATAGCTGATTATTCAATGCTAGTTGAATGATGAAAATGTTACACTATTAAAATTTTTTGTTTAGAAAATACCAACATTCTAATAAAGGCAATTTACATTAATTTATTGTATAATAATAAAATCTATGGAATTGTGGAATTATACCTGATAGGAAGAGAACAAACATTTTGGAATACTTATATTTTATACAAGTATAACCTCACTTTCCTTGTTCCAAAAATATTTTTGTCATTTTTAAATTTTATTGCATACTTTCATTCCTTAGTAATCAGCAGTACGCTTTTTTGTTTATGACTATTTCAAAAGTACAGCATACTTTAAGGATCCCATAATAAAAAACACATGGTACTGTTTAGTTCTCAAGAAGAAAATCTTAAGAAAAAAATTGAGTCAGTATGCAAAAATATAACAGTTTTTATTATGCAACTTCCCTCAAATAACAACTACAATTGGTCCTTATTGCCTACCCAACCATATTCAAGCTTCTTAGCTGAAAATTCTCTGTTCACTGTGATTGTTTTACCTTTCCTATCTCAGTACACTAATTCCCACATAATCTTCTCACCTACCTCAATCATTCCCGTGCTTATTCTACCCCCAAATTTGCCCAGGCTAATTTTCCTCAGCCTATGGTAACCCTCCTACCTAACCAGTTCTTTGCAGGGCACTTTCTAGACAGCTTTACGAATTTACTTCTAATTCACTTCTCCGGTACTGAGCTCTTATACTCTGCTAAATGTATAGAGATGAAATATATCGGACATGGCTTTAGCTGTGCAAGAACTTATATTCTTGAGAGGGATATAAAAAGTAAAAAAATGAGAAAAAATATACAGTACAATGTTACCATGATATGACTTGGAGGATGAAAACTCAGAGTTGACTGGATGAGGTGTGAGGGACAGCACTGGGGAAGGAAGAAATATCCAGGCAAAAAGAACAACCTAAACAAATGTCAAGAAATAAGAGTATACATGGCACATCTGAGGACTTAGGCGGGGCTGGAGTTGTACATGAAGATGTAAATGACCAGGTCTTGGCACAGTATTGAGTGGTTATGATAGATATAATTTGCTTGATATAAAAATTATGTTATTACAGATCATGGACCTTTGGAATTAGACCAGAATTTCTAATACCCTGGTGGTTAAATATTGCTGTTGTTTTACTAATAATCTCATTGGTTTGCAAGTAATCTGAAACCCATGTCTTTAACTGTATTTCTTCTGGGGTCTGTACTGGAGTGGGATGTGGTTTGTACTTAAAAATACATGTTGCATTCATTTGATTACTGTTATAGTAACATTTCTAGGGGCAGAGGTGGTGAACCGTGCCCAGGGTGGATATTTACATAGTTAATGGTGTGCATCTGAGAGTTTCCATCTGTCTCTAAGGCCCAGCAGGGGGTGAGGATTTAGAAATACGTATATTTCCTATAGATTTGCATCATCAGTGTTTAATTGGAACAACCAAGGTTTTTGGCTGGGCCAAACTAATTTCATGTGTAAAGTCAAGAGATGGCAAATAGATTATGGTTAGACTCATTTCCAAGTATGTGAATATGTGAATCATGTAATATGTACTTATTTTTCTCAGAAGAGTTGGGGAGTATGAGTAGCACCAAAATCTGCTTACAAAAAGGCACTGGATTATTTTCATGGAGAGGATAACTTTTTCAAGTGATTTGATACTATGTCACAAAATTAACTCAATGATGTAAAAAGAAAAAAAAGTGAAAATGTATTACTCCTTGAAGAATTTTGTGTGAAATCCAAATAGAATCAGTTTGTTTTAAGACTGACAGAAAACAAAAATAACCCAACCCTTAATGTTATGAAATTGCTGAGCATCCCCAGTAATGATGTCTGGATTTTTGTAATTAAAGTGTAAATGCAAATTCTTTTCCTCTATTTATACTGGCCACTCAGTGACACACAAAACAACCAATTTGGAAAAGTAGGAAATCCTGGCCTTGTCTTTATCTAGTGTAAATCACTCCCTATCTTGATTTCCAGCTCAGCAATCAGAGCATTTGATAGTGCTCCTATGAGACTTAATGGTTAGTGGTTTTAAATAAAAGAGTGTTACAAAGTCTAACAATAGCTGAGACCTGTTTGGCTCAGTGGATAGAGCTTTGGACTGGGGACTGAAGGGTCCCGGGTTCAATTCTAGCAAGGGCATGCACCTTGGCTGCTGGCACATCCCCAGTAGGGGGCGTGCAAGAGGCAGCTGATCGATGTCTCTCTCTCATTGATGTTTCTGACTTTCTATCCCTCTCCCTTCCAGTCTGTAAAAAAAATCAATAAAATATATTAAGAAAAAAAAAAAAAGTCTAACAATAATCATTTCATCCTACTTGCTTATCAGTGCCAATAAGATGGTTATGCTATGATTATTTAAAAGGCTTTAATACAGAAAGTAGCATCCATTTATGACTTCATCCTTGTTATTTATTTTTTACTGCTAATGATCATATTCAAAGCTCATTTCATTATTAATTAAATAAAAATATTAGAGCGGTTCCATTTTGTGTTGGCAATATGCTTCCAAGCATGTTGATTTTCCATGTCAGATGCCAAGTAAAGCTATGGTTCACAAAAAGATTACTTTCTATCATGGCTGAACGAAGCACTGCTTGAGGAAGCTTTTTCACTGCCTTATTAGCTGCTCTTTAAAGTTATACTATTCATCATTATAATAATACTTGAGGCCCGGTGCACAAAATTTATGCACGGGGGGAGAGGGGGGTGGTTGTCCCTTAGCCCAGCCTGCACATTCTCCAATATGGGACCCCTCTAGGTATGTCTGACTGCCCATCTAGGCCCGATCCTATAAGGCAATTGGACATCCTTCTCACAGTCCAGGACTGCTGGCTCCAAACTGCTCACCTGCCTGCCTCCCTGATTGCCCCTAACCGCTTCTGCCTGCCAGCCTGATCACCCGCTAACCACTACCCTGCCAGCCTAATTGATTTTTAACTGCTCTCCTGCCAGCCTATTTGCCCCCAACTTCCCTCCTCTACCAGCCTGGTTACCCCTAACTGCCCTCCCCTGCAGGCTTGATTACCTGCCAACTGCCCTCCCTTGCAAGCCTGGAACCTCCAACAGCCCTTCCCTGCTAGCCATCTTGTGGTGGCCATCTTGTGTTCACATGGAGGCAGGATCTTTGACCATATGGAGGCAGCCCTCTTGTGTGTTGGAGTGATGGTCAATCTACAAATTACTCTTTTATTAGATAGGATAGAGGACTGGTGCATGGGTGGGGGCCAGCTGGTTTGCCCTGAAGTATTTCCCAGATCAGGGTGCGGGTTCCCTTGGGGTGAGAAGCAGCCTGGGCGAGGGGCTTGTGGAGTTTTGCAGGCTGGCCACGCCCCCCAGCGACCCAAGCAGAGGCCCTGGGATCTGGGATTAATCTTTGTCTACAATTGAAACTTTGTAGCCTGGATCGGAGCCAAGCCTTCTGCTCGCTCTGAAACATTGTAGCCTAGAGTGGAGGCCTAGGCCAGCAACCGCAGACTGAAAGCTTGGCTTCCTCCGTTGCCAGGGAAACCCAAGCCTCTGTTCTGTCCAGCTCATTGGCTGCCATTATTTCTGTATCTTTTATAATTGAAACTTTGTAACATTGAGTGGAGGCCTAGGGAGGCAGAAAGCTTGGCTTCCTCTGTTGCCAGGGAAACCCAAGCCTCCCTCCTGCTCTCAGTGGCTGCAGCCATCTTGGTTGGGGTTTATTTGCTCAATCTGCTCCTGATTGGCTGGTGGGTGTGGCTGTGGGCGTGGCTTGTGGGTATGGTAAAGGTAGGGTCAAATTTGCATATTACTCTTTTATTAGATAGGATAATAATTATAGTAAGCTTATAGTGTGCATCTATATAGTACATGACAACCATTAAGATCTCAAAATTCCTGACCTCATCGTGTATGAATCCACATATAAGCACAAGTAGTCAGATGCTTCACTACATAGGTTTTCCATGTTCTATAAAATTAGTCTTTTAATTCCACTTATAAATGTAAATTTTAACATGGTTGGAAAGGAGAGTAATAAAAAATTACTGCCATTGAATAACCAAATACATCCAAAAAATGCTTAGCATCACATAAAGAATGTTTATCAGTTTAAATGTACTCCAAAGTATAGATCAAGTTCATGGATAACAAATGTTTGCTAATAAAAAACAACTTGATTAGTTGATAAACTGAAGGTATCATACCAATACAAACATCTAAGAAAATACTTTTATTTTGCATTAAGTGTACTTGTGTAGACATTGCAGATTTCATTTCCCTGTGGTGAAAGATTATCTTGAAGCAGGATACATGTTTATAGACATGAAATTTACATAATTTCCAAGACTACTACTGAAGGATGGCATTGGAAGAAATGTAACTGACAAGAATTGGGGGAAATTTTATGATCCATTCTTGAGTCTTTATTGAAGTTTGGTCCCTATTAAAGCAATACATACTCTGCATTCATCATGAAATCCAAAATTTACCAAAATAATATTTGTCAAGTTCTAATTAATTTTTCCCCCAATGACCAAACCACATCTAAAGAAAACCATAAATCTCTTAGTTATCTTGACTTTCTTCTCATATAACTCTAGTCTGTCATTCCCAAACTAATTTTAAGAACTCCCAAGTAAGGGATAATTGGAACAAATACTATATCAAAGACAAACACAAGTTAAAAAAATGGAGTAATAAACTCAAAGTTAAGAAATAGAATATGAAAGTTAAAATTATATTTCATTTCATTGGCGCTGTCAGAGCCATAGTTTCTGGCAAACTATGAACATAACCAGATTAAAGGAAAAACAAGTGGATGTTTTTCAAGAGTTAATTCAACATAAGGATATTACTGTTAAATGCAACCCTCAAAAGGAGTTTAGCACATGATGACAGTGATAGTATAACTTAAGTCATTACTTCTTTGATCAAGTAACTATAGTATTAGGGAGAAGACTATTATTAATGGTCTCATTTATTGGGCAAATACAGTATTTTAGCAAATATAGCTACCGACATTACATTGAAACATAGGTAGCAAATGTTTTATATTCATTGTTTTAGCATTATAACATCATTAACTCTAGGACTGAGGAAAGAATATAGCATATGTGAAAGTGCTTTGTAAACTACAATATATAGTGCAAAATAATGACTCATAGGATACATCTTTTCTTAGACAAAAATGCTAAAATGTTGTATTCTTTTTCTGTGACCTTTTCTCTCGTTAACAAAACTGGCTCTTCAAATCCTTGTTCCCATACAGTTCAAATACTAGAAGGCAATAGTGTTGTTATGATATCCAGGATTCAAATGTAGTTACTGGGTGCCATATATGCTCCAAAATCTTCCAGCTGCTACTTCATATTTTCATATGTAACATAAGCTCTGGCTGAAAAGATGATTTTGTGAGAATAGATTTTCTGGCATTAAGTCAACAGGAAGGTGAGAAGTTGAGGGCATTTTCCGATTGCCCCTAGTATGCTTCAGGTAGACTGTTATATTGTCTAACTGAATACTAGTCTGATCGATGTGAAGTAGCCACTTCTAGCATTCTTGCAAAGATATTCTTAGGGAAGGTCTGAACTCAGCAGGGAAAGGATGGAAGTCATTCATTATGACTGTGACTCTGCAAGAGGGAGGAAGGGCATTTATGCCCTTTAACTGTTCTCCTTTATGAGAAATACTCACTGAAATATTTAGAAGTAAAGTAATAGCATATCTGCCATGTTTTTCTTCAATTGGGAGAGTATGTTTATGAAAGCTGGGGACAGAAAAACAAGAAAGGGCTTAGGGTAGAAGCGGCAGGAGAGAGTCTGGGTGATACTCTGCTTTGGCTCCCTGGAAACATTATGGGAAAGAAATAAGTGAGCCATAGCAGGGCTGCTGTCAGCTCACTGAGAAGTCAGAGAAAAGGAGGCCTTGGAACAAACAAGGTTCCTGGCTTAAGCCTGAGATGAGCTGCTGCTGCCCATTGCTCCCCTGGTTGCAAGTCTCCTGGGGACCCTTAAGAGTTTAGGAGAGAAAAGTCAAGATGCAGGCCTGAAAGGGAAGAAAGGTGTGGGTGTGGTCCAGGGATGGCCTGCCTGTCTCCACTTTTTTAAGGTGAAAAAGTTTTAAGGAAGTGTGTGTGTGTGTGTCAGAGAGAGAGAGAGAGAGAGAGAGAGAGAGAGAGAGAGAGAGAGAGAGAGAGAGAGAGAGAGAGATGAGAATGAGAATGAGAGTAGGGAGAGGGAAGAGAGAGAATGAGGTCAATGTAAATTGTTAACAGGTGGGAGAATTTGGATGAGAGATATATGGTGATTTTGGGTACTATTTTTGTAGCTTTTATGTAAGATCTAACGTTATATTAAAATAAAGAGGTTTTAAAAATGCCTGCCAAATATTTGGAACTCCTCCTGTAGATGTGGATAATATACATAAGAAAGAGGACGATTAAAAGCAGTAAAAGCCCATTAGTGTAGCTTTAGGAAAGTGGTAAAAGAATGCCACTGGGAAAAAGAGGATTTAAAAAGGTCACATAGGTACAAACCAGTCCAGAAGGAAGTCTGTACTGTTGCTGGTTTAGTAGCAATACAAGAATATTTGATAGCTTCTTTTCGTCTTTTGAGACTAGTTCCAAATTAAAAACAGAAAAATAGGTTGATTCCTTGGAACTCCTTTCCGTTTTGAACCTTATAATGAACACTCAGGACATGGAGCTTTTTTCATTCTGTCCATCCAACTTACCCCTCTGGACACTGATAATGTGATTCTCACTGAAGTTTGCTTAACTGCCTCAAACATATAAGGTACAGTGTTCCCAGGTCACATTGTTTTCCTAAGTCCCCTGTGCCAAGAGGAGTCAGATAATTAATGCCCTGATGACTGATGCTACCCCGGTACTAAACAAGGCTGCCAAAATAAATGATCATTTATTTGGTATACTATCAGAGAAGAAAAAGAACTTCATTTCTATGGTATGCCAGTGCCTCTGAGAACTGTGACTCTTGAGGCTAATAGTATCTGGGAATAGAGTAGATCGTGCAACCAGGAAGAAATTCTGCTGTATTGCTTAAAAAAAAAAGGCAGAAAAGTTATTTTTCCTTCCTTCCTTCCTTCCTTCCTTCCTTCCTTCCTTCCTTCCTTCCTTCCTTCCTTCCTTCCTCCTCCTCCTCCCTCCCTCCTCCCTCCCTCCCTCCCTCCCTCCCTTCCTTTCTTTTTTTAAAGTAATGCAATGTTAAAACTGAACTGGAGCCGAGACCAGTTTGGCTCAGTGGATAGAGCGTCGGACTGCGGACTGAAGGGTCCCAGGTTCTATTCCGGTCAAGGGCATGTACCTTGGCTGCGGGCACATACCCAGTAGGGGGCGTGCAAGAGGCAGCTGATTGATGTCTCTCTCTCATTGATGTTTCTGACTTTCTATCCCTCACCCTTCCTTTCTGTAAAAAAAAAAAAATCAATAATAAAAAATAAAAAAAACTGAACTGGAACCCATGGTGTTTCTCTGGGCAGGATGATTCCCAGGTCCTTGTCCAGGTGGGTTCAAAGAATGAAGCCACGGACAAAAGGTGGTATAGAAAAAGGTGGAAATTTATTGGGAAACAAGCACAGACTGCCACTAAGTCTCTTTTTTCTAAGGTTTATGAAGGCTGTAGTTCTTTGTGTCCTTATATCCCCTCTGATTGGTCACTATTGCAGCTCTGGAACTCAAACCTCAGGTGAGGTTCCCCTCTTCTTCTCCCTTACGGTTTTTCTATTCCCAGTGGCCTTCTCATCCCTTTCTGAATGAGTGGCTTCCTTCCCTTTATTTTATAAATGTATACCTTCAGCAGCTCTTAGCTCCCTTATTCTATGGAAATGTATACCTTCTAGCAGCTCCCTTATTCGGTGAATGTATAACTTCTGCAGCTTTACAACAGTGTGTTTCTCTCCCATAGAGCCCCTTATTCCTGAAACTTCCTAAACCTGCCTATTTTACCCCTAAAAACCTCTTTCAGTAAAGTGGAACAATAACAAACACTCAAAAGATGTTTTACTATTTCTTCAACCAACAACCTAAATTCCAGGTGACTGGGTTTGGCTAGTGGGAGGCAGGGGAAGGACTGTGGTTCTATGTTCCAATCAAAAAGGAAATGTTGCTAATGCATTCCAAACACAACCTTAGAAGCAGGAATAAGGTGTACTTTAATTTAGATGTACAGTGCTCGATTTCTAAGTAATGGCTGGGTATTATGGAAACACTAAAGGCCCGGTGCATGAAATTCATGCACTGGGGGAGTGGAGTACCTCAGCCTAGCCTGCACTGCACGTTCTCGCAGTCCAGGACCCCTTGCTCCTTACCACCTGCCTGCTCACTGCCCTTTACCAATAGGTCACTGCTCCTTAGTGCTGCTGCGGAGGCGGGAGAGACTCCTGCTACTGCCCTTGCACTCACCAGCCATGAGCCCAGCTTCTGGCTGAGTGGCGCTCCCTCTGAGGAAGCACACTGACCACCGGGGGCAGCTCCTGATTAAGCATCTGCCCCCTGGTGGTCAGTACACATTATAGTGACCAGTCGTTCTGGTCGTTCCTCCATAAAGGTCGCTTATATAATATAGATAAGCATTGATTAGTCATAGCCTCTGCCCTCGAGGTGATAATAGTGAAGGAGAAAAAAATAGTAATATTATTCACCAAATTGAAATATATAGCCTAAAACTTGCAAAACAGGAAAGGGACAAATGAAATTATGTACATAGAATTTTGTCAGACTTTTGCCCCATGGAAACATTTAGCCCTAGATATCAATAAATGTATTTATAAATGTATTTAGTAAATATGCTTTTACTACAGAAATATTCTTTCCTGTGAACAATATTTAGTCTACCGTTAAATCATAAGTTTTATAGTGTGACTAAAATCACTGAACTCAGTCATTAAACTAAGATATACTTAATGTATTATTTCTTTGCAATACAATTTTATTATCACCTTTTCAAATGATAGAAGACTAGAAAGAGGTTTGCGTTCTTACCCATGAAATCCTTATCCTTCTCTGTGCTTTGAATAGTGATTAATTTTCTCTCTAAAAATGCATATAAACATCTATCCAAGCCCTAATATGTTCCACTCACATGAATAGACTATAGAATGTGTGTAAATATTTCTGAGAGTAGTGGTCAACTTCATTACCTTCCTTTGGTGAACTTGTCCATGTTTAGCATCAGCTACTGTGACTAAAATCCTGAGGGTCCGATGGTTTTTAATGCACCTTATTCTACAGAGTGGACATTCCAAAGTTGAAGTGACCAATTCTTACTTAGGCGCTGAGCATTCCAGGTGTTACTTCTGTGCAAGGGTGCTCAGTGCCAAACTTAGCAACTCAGACTTAGTAGATGTAGGATAAGAAGCTATTTTACATGTAGTCATACTCCCTTCTTTGAAATGGAATAAAGGGAAGAAAGAAAAATGAGTAGTAGAAACAATTCTAATCTCATCTTTTCAGTTAAACCAGTGGTCGGCAAACTCATTAGACAACAGAGCAGCAAACCGCACTCGCAAGCCACAGTTTGCAGATCACTGGTATAGAGGAACTGGATAAAACAAGAGCTCAACAGAAAAACATACAAACAAAAAAATCACCCATAACTCCACCATCTAATGATACCACTGTGAATATTATAGAATATCTTTATTTCCAACCTTTTTTCCTAAGTATATTATATCCAAAACTGTTTTTACTGTTCATAAACAATTTTATAATTTAAACAGTTAAATTTCTATCACATGCACATAAATATTCTACCCACCATTATTGGTCATTTAGATTATTTTTATTTTTCAATCATGAATAATACCAAAATTACAGACTATATTTTTGTGTGCATATTCATTATTTCCTTGGGATAAGTAAATTTCTATATTTATCCTAAGTATTTCTGGCACCAGAATTGCTATGTCAAAGGATGTTTTTTTTTCCTTTTTTAAATACATTGTCAAGTTTACCTCTAACGTACCTTGGACATACACACTTATAGCTGCAGTGAGGAGAGTGCCTGTTTCTCTCCACTCTTGCCAAGGCATGGCTTTGACATTCTTTTCTCATTTGGCAAGAAAGTCATTTGTTTTACGCATATACACAGAAACCCAGGAGGAACTCATTGAGCTTTTATTGTATTTTATACTGGAGAGCTTTCATCTTAGGTTATAAATCCATGGCTTGTAGATACACATGCTAGAGCATTTTTCCCCATAGTGAATGATTATAGTTTGTTTTTTGATGAACAACTGGAATTGCCAATTAACAATTATAATGAACTAGTGGCCCGGTGCACGAAATTGGGCACGGGGAATGGGGGGTGCAGAGAGGGGGTGGTGTCCCTTAGCCCAGCCAGCAAAAATGCCAGCATCCTTCACCCAGGCCTCTAGCCAGAGGTTCCTCTCCTCCTTCAGCACAGCCTCTGGGGAGATGCTTGTCCTGAGGCCTCCTCAGGGCCCCGGCACACAACGTCCTGTCGGGTACTCAGGGGCTAGGGCTTTTCGGTCTGGCTCCCCCGCATGGCATGGCACACATTTGCTGCCATGGGAGCAGTGCCTCAGGAGTCGCTTCCTTGGACCATACCATACTTGCGAGTGTGTGTGTGTGGGGGGTGGCAGTTTTAGCGGCAGTGTTTTGATGCCTGTAGTGTGCCTGCTGGACACCCCCCTGCTGCAGGCCATGCTGGTTGCACCTGGACTGCAGGCAGTGGTCTGCTGGGCTGCCACTGGGGGCTGCAGGTGGAGTATCCCAGCACCCATAGGGCTCCATCAGCATCAAGAACTGGAAAGACCCATTTTTCTGGTTCATCCTCTCCCGTCACACAGCTGGCCCGTTCCCTCTCTCCGCGCCCATGCCGCCGGGCTGGTGGGGCAGGAATGCTGCGCTCAAGGCTCTGGCTGACCCCTTTCCTCCCTCCCCGCGCGGACGCTGAGCTCGCTGTCCCAGCAGGCCTGTTTTCTCAGTGACTGCAGCCGTCTTGGTTGAGGTTTATTTGCTCCTGATTGGCTGGTTGGCATGGATTGTGGGTGTGGTTTGATTGGAGTTATGGTCAATTTGCATATTGCTCTTTTATTAGATAGTATAGAAGTATCTGAACATGGAATGTTCTGTCTTGTGAGCCAGGGAAGTACCTATCACTGAAGAAGTTGAAGAAAAAAAATTATCAGCTAACTAGCATGCCAGTAGGGAATTGGTCTAGAGCAGTGGTTGGCAAACTCATTAGTCAACAGAGCCAAATATCAACAGTACAACGATTGAAATTTCTTTTGAGAGCCCAATTTTTTAAACTTCTAATGCCATTTCTTCAAAACAGACTCTCCCAGGCCGTGGTATTTTGCGGAAGAGCCACACTCAAGGGGCCAAAGGACTGCATGTGGCTCACAAGCCGCAGTTTGCTGAGACCAAGGGTCTAGATGACCTCTATAGTTTCTTTCTACCTTAAGGTCTTTGACGCTCTTTTCTTTGTTGTTGTTGTTGTTGTTATTATTATTTGTAGAGAAGCAAGCAAGAATTTATTGACTACAGAAAAAATATATGTAGAACAGTAAAACAAAGAAGGGCATAGAAGAAGCAACAGGAGAGCCTAGGTTCGGCTGCCTTGGCTCACCAGGAAGTCAGAGAAAAAGGGACCTTGGAGTCAGTTTTAGGAGGTTAGTCTGGGAGAAGCTGCCTCTGCCCATTGCTCCCCTGGTTGCAAGTCTCGCGGAGTTTCTTGGAGTTTAGGAAATGCACACAGAGAAGGGGAAGGGAATGGTCTGGGTGTGCTCCCTGGAGGGAGAGCAGCCTGGGACCTAGATGCCCCTGCCCATTCTCTCCTGGCTGCGAGTCTCATGGGGTCCCCTGGAGTTTAGGAGATACATGATTATGTGGAAAGGAGATGGGGGAGGGAATGGCATGGGAGTGACCCCTTGAGAGAGAACATCCTATGATGTTCTTTTCTATTTCTAGAGATTATTGACTCTGTATTTTCGTCTCATCAATTGCAATATTTTTATACAAATAGGGTGATTCTCTCTGACTGCTGTATTTTGTCAGCAATCTATCCAAAGTGGAATCACTGTAAGTTATGCTTTGAAGCAATATATATATCTATAATCAATACCAGAGTGTTGCTGAATCTAGAAAATTAGATGCAACATGAGCTCCTGAGAGTTTCAATTTAAAAAGTATGTATGCACGTAGTCACCAAAATATATGTATAATTATAGCTAAAGTATGTAAGAAACCAAAGGTATGCTTTCATGTTCAGAAAATTTCTAAGAGGGTACATAAAATATTATTCTTAGTAGTTGTCTCTAAGGAGGGGAAATTGAGTAAAGGGATGTAGAGAACTTTTATTTTCCACTTTAGATCATTTATACTATTGGCATGTTTCAAAGACTGCATGTTTCAATGACTGCATGTAAGAATTTATCATAATTTAAGATTTTATGAAATTAAGAGAAAATTTGGGAACAGAGTTAACTTCACACACACAAAAAAAGCCAATAGGAGCTATTTATCATTAAATTGTGAGCAAAGAAACTACTGGTATCTGAATTGAGCAGTCTCACTGCCTAACCAGGTTAGACTTAATCACCAACTTACGATAAAGTGAATTGTGAGGAAGGACTTTTCTTTTCAATGTATGGAAAGTTGGAGACTTAAGTCCTAAGTTAACACACAGAAAATTTCATAATTTTAATTACAAATAGATAATTCTGACCTTTTTTTCAGTTTGCATAAAAAGGATCCATGGTATCTATCAAATCTTTTTTAAACCTTAAAATTATTTAAGAAAAGCTGATACTGACAGTAGAGGGGGACATGCATGTGAATGTGATTCTAGAACTTAGAAATGAGGGAATGATTATCTCCTGAAAATCTGAAATTAATCATAAGGCATCAGAGGTCATGATTAAACTATCGCCCCTAAAGACAGTCCAGTGTGCCCGACTCCTGACTGATGGGATTAATGCGTCAGTTAGAATATAGGCTTAACTGCAATGGGCATGTTGCCTGGCCCAACCAAGGCAGTTTTTTTAATTAGTAACTGGTTGAGGTTTATATGAGAAGTGACAAAATAGGATAAAAATTAACTAGATAAACATTTCTTAAGTTCTATCAGGAATCTGTTTGTATTACCCAACACTCCACAGTGCCTACCTCAAAAGAGGGTGAACATGAAAACTGTTGACAGTACTAACTGACAATGTAATCATCCAATGCATGTCAGATGACTTAATAAAACAAGGAAAATGAAATCTATAGCGATTTATGTGAATGTGTATGTATACTATGCAATGTATATGCAGGCAAAGACATAGAAAAAGACCTGAGAGGATTCATACCAAACTCCAACAGCAATTTCCTTTGGGATATAGAGCAATATGGGGGAGCTAAAGTATTGAGGATAAGTGAAGGGAGGCTTTAGTCTTCCTTTTTCAATATGTCTATATTTCTGGAAGTTTTATAATGAAAAAGCATATCTTTAACTTTAGAAAAGGAAATAATAATGTTTTTGAAGAAATACCAAAGGATACATTGGTAGATGTGAGATGAAATTACTGTAAAAGTGTGTATTCACAATAAATGAGCACACTTCGTGGTTCTCAGACATAATGTAATATGCGAGTAATTTAGATCCCCCAGGTAGCCAGGCTCATAGTGGTTCCTGTTTGAATAACTGGCTGAGAAACCACTACTAGTGACTTAGTCAAGTTACTTAACCTCTGTAAGCCAGTTTCCTTGTCTATAAAATGAACATATGCATATATGTGTAACCTATGGACACAGACTAGTGCCGTAAAGGCCTGGAAAAGGAGGGGAAAAGGAGGACATTTCTAATACTTTGAACAATAAAGATAAATTTTTTAAAGGGAATCGTTGGGCTGGCAGCACCAAGCTTTTTCTATGACAGATAAAGTATGTCTAACTGGTGAAAAAAATACATGTTGGTATAGCCATTTTAACATACATAGAAATTTGGTAATAAATAGACATAATAATAAAAATAGCTACATGTAAACATCCATGTCTTTAGTTATTCCTCCTGGGAGAGCTTATGGTAAATAAGCATACAGTTTAAACTATTTAATATTTTGAAATTATGAAAGAAAAACAGATATATAAATTTAATCCTGGGTGTCAACAAAAGCATAGAGGTACTCTCAAGCATGAAATGTAATACCACAGTTATGGTTAAAAGCTCAGATCCTGGGGGGAGAGAGGAGGCGTGAAGGGGGCAATGGGGAAAAAAAGGGATACATCTATATTACTTTCAACAATAAAGGTAAATTTAAAAAACAAAGCTCAGATACTGAGTACAACTAGCTCATCTCCTTACTACCTTGGTAATCTTAAACATCAATAATAAACCTCAATAATTTAGCTAAAAGATAACTGTAAAAATTATGTTTAGTTACGATAACTATAAGGTTCCAATGAGATGATACATATAACATGTTTAACATAGTACCTGGCACATAGAAAGATCTCATTATATGGTAATGGAAGACCTGACTTGGGGTGGTGAACACAATACAATATATAGATGATGTATTATAGAATTGTATACCCAGAATCTATAATTTTATTAACCAATGTTACACAAATAAATTCACAATGAATGAATGAATGAATGAATGAATGAAAGGTCTCATTATAAGTAACCAAATTAGTTTCCAGTTCCTCAGACTACCTAGGCTACTGGCAATTAGGTTCATTAACCTATGCTACTATACTCTGCTTGCACTGGAGCTGGGGAAAGGCTACCCACATTTCTTTTTTGTTTTTGTATAGAAATGTGGTCTCTATGGAAGATCTAATGACATGGTTGATACTATGATAGTCAGTTTGGTAGAAGAGGTGCCTAAGCTTTCATCTGCCACAAAGCCACATTGCCTATGTAGGGCTACTTGTTTAAAGTCAAGAGAACAACCATGTAATTGAAGTAATACCTGTTAACTGTCATGATTCTCACTGTTTTTGAATGCCATGTAATAACAAATTTTCTTATTTCATTGAGTTAATACAGTGCTTTGAAAGAGATGACTTTATTCCTATATAAAAAAGAAATCCTATCTAATAAAAGAATAATATGCAAATTAACCATACCTCCACTATACCCACAAGCCAGTCAGGAGTGAGTATGCAAATTAATCCCAACCAAGATGGCTGCAGCCACGAAGAGAGCAGGAGGGAGGCTTGGGTTTCCCTGGCAATGGAGGAAGCCAACCTTTCTGCACACTCTGACCAGCCGAGGACTCCACTAAATGCTACAGAGTTTCAATTATATAAGATAAATAAATCCCAACAAAAATGGCGGCAGCCATGGAGCTGGAGAAAGCAGAAGGCTAAGGTTGCCCCCGGCAATGGAGGAAGCCAAGCTTTCTGCAGCCCTGGCCTGCTTTGGCCTCTGCTTAAGGCTACAAAGTTTCAATTATAGAAGATAAATAAATCCCAACAGAAATGGCTGTGGCCCCAGAGTGAGCAGGAGGCTAGGCTCCACTTCAGGCTACAAGGTTTCAATTATAGAAGATAAATAAATCCCAAATGCCAAGGCCTCTTCTTGGGTCGCCTGGGGGCATGGCCAGCTTACAAACCACCACATGCCCCTCACCCAGGCCACCTCATGCTCCAAGGGAACCCCCACCCTGATCTGGGACACCAGGGCAAACCAGCTGTCCCTACCCATGCACCAATCCACTATTCTATTTAATACAAGAGTAATATGCAGATTGCCCATCACTCCAACACACAAGATGGCTCCCCCAATGTGGACACAAGATGGTCAGCAGGGGAGGGCAGTTGGGAGAGACCAGGCATGCAAGAGAGGGCAATTGGGGGCAATCAAGCCTGCAGGGGAGGGAAGTTAGGGGTGAGCAGGCTGGCAGAGGAGGGAAGTTGGGGGTGACTGGGCCTGCAGGAAAGGGCAGTTTGGGGGGAACCAGGTCTGCAGGGGAGAGCAGTTGTGGTGGGACCAGTCCTTCAGGGGAAGGCAGCTAGGGCCAAACAGGCCGGCAGGGGAGCAGTTAGGCATCAATCAGGCTGGCAGGGGAGTGGTTAGGGGGTGATCAGGCTGGCAGGCAGAAGCAGTTAGGGGCAATCAGGAAGGCAGGCAGGCAAGTAGTTGGGAGCCAGGAGTCCTGGATTGTGAGAGGGATGTCCGACTGCCCATTTAGGCTCGATCCTACTAGATCGGGCCTAAACGGGCAGCCAGACATCCCTCGAGGGGTCCCAGATTGGAGAGGGTACAGGCCAGGCTGAGGGACACCCCCTTCCCCCTGTGCACAAATTTCGTGCACTGAGTCTCTAGTAGTAGTATAACTTGCTCAGTGCCATATACTAGTAAGTGAGAGAGCCAAGGCTAGAATGAGGGGCCATGGAAGATGAGCTAAAGTCTCTTCAGGGATAGAGTGTTGGGCCTAGACAGCATGCTGGGCCCTACTGGTCTGTATCCTGTCTTGTTCTAGAAGTGACTAGAGTCCTAGCTTGTGTCTGATTCCAAAGTCGATGAAGGTTCCAGCAAACCAGAGGTCTACCACATGAATAGTGAATAAACAACCTTTAAAGAACAAGAACAACAAAAATGTCCTTCAAAGAAACTGAAACAAATTCTCAGGGATCCCAGAGACTCCAGACATAAATCCCAGTTTCAGAAGTAGTATCTTAAAAGCTAAAGTCTTAGTGTGTGAAAAAGTCTTTTAATTGTGACTCACCACTACAAAGTGGAAGGTAAAAAGGTGTTTTTATGCAGTCACTCAAGTGAATATATCCAGTTTTAAAATTGGCGTAAAATGTGGTCTTTCAAGGTCAGGGCAGTATAGTTGTGTAACTTGAATAAAAATGGAAGGAAATTCTTTTTTTGTCAGAATATGTCCTCATGAGTATACCAATCATTCAACATACATTCCCAGGGACATGGCTGGGCTCATCCATTTTTGGAAATACTACTGTTTTCAAGTTATGTATAAATCCTTGTCATTCTATCTGTGTAACATTACTATCTTTGCCTGTACTGCCATTAATTTTGAGCCACTGTATAAGGAAACATGTTTCAACAAGATTTGTTTACTAGAGTAAGGAAGTTTAATAATACTCCATGCACAACATGACAGAAGAAACTACTGTTAAGAATCAGATTTCCTTATCTCCTTTATGTCTTTATCCCTAATAATAATTAAGCCTATAATTTACATGGTTATTAGCACTTTTAATTCCTTGTACAAGGCACATTTGTTGTGAGAAATCTCCTCAGCTTTATCTGTTAGTCTCAACATTTATGTCTAACCATTGCATCACACACTTGCTGATGTTATTTGTTTATAATCTTTCTCTGGCCAAATTATATTCCCATTTTATCTTTTCAGCTCTCTTGAGAACTCTTCAAGGAAGTTACCTTCTACTTTCAGCTTCTCAATTATATATCAACTAAAGACCCATTGCAGGAAGATTGCTGCAAGAATACAGCTTCCTGAGGACTGAGCATAGCTTCCTCCCTTCTCTGCAGCCTCGCTCCCTTCTTCACTACCTCACTCCTGTCTCTGCTGCCTTGCTCATTCGTGTCTCCTCTGCCTCGTTCCCATCTCCTCTGCCTCGCCACCTTCCTTCTCTTCCGCCCCGCTTGCTTACTTTTCCACAGCTTTGCTCCCTTCCACAGTGCTTGGCTTCCTTCTACAATGTCTTCTGTGCATGGATATGCAAATTAACTGCCATCTTGATTGGGGTCATTTGCATACTCACTCTGATTGGCTTATGGGTGTGGCCTATGGGCATGGCTTGATAGCAAGTACAGTCAATTTGCATATTATGCTTTTATTACGACGGGCTTTCCTTAAGTTTTTGTCCAACTTTAAAAAATAACTAAATGTTAGCACCAATGATACAAATCTTGTTGCCTACTTAAGTTGAATTATAGCTGATGCAAGTATGAACTTCATTTTTGAAGGTATAGAAGATAACTTTTATTTCAATAAAAATATATTTTATTGATTTCACAGAGAGAAAGGAAGAGAGATAGAGTTAGAAACATAGAGGAGAGAGAAACATCAACCAGCTCCCTCATGCATGCGCTTTACTGGAGATGTGCCCACAATCAAGGTACATATCCTTGTCCAGAATTGAACCTGAGATCCTTCAGTCTGCAGATGGAGGCCCTATTCACTGAGACAAACCAGTTAGGGCAATAATTTTTCTTTTTACTACAAAATAAGTAAGCCATTTAACACAGGGTACACACACGAAAAAGATAAGTGGGAGAAAGTATCAGTAACATTTTTTATACTATTATTATTATTTTAAATTTATCTTTATTGTTGAAAGTATTGAAGATATCCCCTTTGTGTTGTTTTTTTTCCCACTGACACCCTCCACCCTGTACCTGCCCTTCCCAGGCCTTCACCACAAGATTTGTCTGTGTCCAAGGGCTGTGCATATATGCATATGGGTTTCCTGCTAATTACTCCCCATCCTCCCCTTCCCTCTGAGAAGATAACATTCAATATTACTTGATGTGGCTGCATTTGTGTCTACTACTGTATTTGCCTAGAAAACTTTATTAAAGCACGAGTTGATGAATTGGGTGAAGTAGGAAAAAATAACAAACTTGAGATTGTTTTTACCTCACTACTACATAGCTGCTATGCAAATAATTGACAAAAATAAGGAAATCAGGACTCAGTATTTTCAAATTAGTTTTTATAGTAGCTCTACAGTAACCATCCCAACATAATAAAGAGTTGACTAAAATCCAGAATATGGCATCTACAAGTAATAAGTACTTCTTTACAAACTCTACTTTGATTTTGTAAACAGTAATTATGTAGGAAGGCAAATGTGGGAAGGTGTGTTAGACTCCTTCTAATTCCAGGTTCTAGTTCTTTAGTAATTGCTTTTATAATCTCCTGCATTTCAAATTTCTTCCAGAGTAAATTGATGTAGGTAATTTTCACTCTCAAGCTAGATGTATGATATGGACATATTGAAGTAACACTAAAACTTTTTACATGTATTGTAAAAGTGCAATATAAAATTAATCACTAAGAAATAAAATGCAGGTTCTGACAAAGATTATTTATAGTTATTGGAAAATATTTGGATATTCTGATATATTCTAGAATTTAGAGTAATACTACTTGATAAATAATGCTTAAAGTCCCACTCTTAAGAAAATTTTGCAAAAGGAACCTTTACACACTGAAGTATAATATTCATAACAATGTATTGGTGCCACCCCCTCCAAAAAAAGGAGTCTTTGCATAGAGAGTAAGAAGAAAATTTCAAATATAGCAGACCCTGGATGGCCAGCTTTTTAAAGTAGGCATTTTGTTCTATATTCTCAAGGTCTTGAGGCAGACCTGGTACATAGTAGGCATTCAATAAATACATTGGTTATTGAATGAACCCTTGTCTAAAACAATCCAGGAATACATTCTGAAGGATTCTTTTTGATTGGTCTCTTAGCACTTTAGGGGGTGATAAGATATCACAGATGTATAAAACTGTATTTTGAAGGGAAATTATTGGGATACAGACCAGAATGGTCATAAAAACACAGTACATGGATTCAGATGATATGAGTTAAGTTGTGATTCTGTCCACTAATTAGCTGTGTGACCTTGGCTTGCTTTCTCAACCTTCTCTAAGCCACAGTGGTCACATTTGTAAAATATGAAAGAAAAGAATTCCATTCCCAGTATGGTCTTAGATGCAAATGATATGACAGATATTAAAACACTCTGTGAACTGAAAAGTAGTGAACAAATATTATTGGGCATAATTTGTACAAGAGCTCCGAAATCTATTTCTAATTTTATAATACATTTCCTATGTGTAGCTCTTCATTTTTATTGTATTGGCAAATTTCCTCATCTTTAAAATAAAAATAAAAGTAAAAATACTTGATACATTGGGAAAATTTGCTCCCTCACCCAAACATCCTGATATTCCTGAAAATTTTCTTTTGCAGTATTTTCCTTCCTACACTCTTATTATGTATGGTGCTATTTATGTTGTTAATAAGAGTTTCAACATTAAGAAAACTGATCACAGAAACATATTCTCCCCCTCTTCAATCTTTTTCAACTTTCTTCCATTACAATGCATTTCACAGGCCTCTATGAGCATGGGTTATAACATTAGCTGATAAGAGTTAAGGAAATGATTCATAAAAGCATTAAAGGTGAGAGAGACAATGATAAAGTCATGTGCAAGTAAAGAATCTTAAGACTACTTTCCTGCAAGACTAGGCTGTATTATGTCCAAGGTATACACATCCATTCTAATAGGAAAAGAAGGAAGCTAATTCCTGGATGTCTCTAGAAAGGTATTTCTTAGGAAGGACTTATGAAGGCAAGATCAAAGCCTGATACTTCTAGACTATCCAGAAGAAAAATCTATGGACAACTCAAAATAATGAGCATGAAATATGGAGTCAAAGCTTATCTCAATGCTGATGGTAGAGGATAGACAAGAACATAAAAATCATGATTAAGAGATCATAGCTCATCTTCTCTACATAGAGACACTAGGGAAGATAGGAAGAACTACATATGTTCGGTGTTTATAAGAAAAGTGCCAAGTCTACATGAAAACAAATCTGTTGCTTTGCAACTATGCTAAAGCTGAGCAATCAGAGAGTAATGTAAAATGGGGGAAACTCTCTCATTGGCCAGAGAATATACCTGTTTTCAACCCCTTCTCTCTCACATCTTATAGCTAGTGTTATCATGTGCTCAGTGGAGACCTTTATTAGAGTACAAAATTAAACACAACACATCTGTTCTGGCATGAATTCTGCTAAGCGCATAGATGTTTCACATAGAAAATATAATGAATAGTCAATTTAGTAATGTGCCTCTGCTGTTATTGTTTCTATTTGCTTTTTAAAGTTTATTTCTTAATATACCATAATCATTACACATAGCAAGATCTGGTCTGGGGAAGTTGATTTTTATTAACTCTGTAACATTTTCATTAAGAAAAACAGATATATCTAGAAAGTTTTGAAGAGGAACAGAGTACATGACCTCTATACATACCACTTTGGAATTTGGATTTTTTTGAGCTGAAGACAATCAAAACCCAGCAAGCTAGAGAAAAAAATTTTACTTCTCCCTTAACTACCTAAAAGAATTTAGATAGAGGGCCTAGTGCAGAAAGAGAGCTATTACCAGAGATAACTTTTATCTGAACAACCCGTCTGTAAGCCAGGCAAACATCTAATTTCCAAACATCTGCTCTTCTTCTTGGCCTGAGAATTACCTGTCTCCCCTTTGAAGCCCTAGGGCCCTATTCCATTACTTTTCTCAGAGCGGCAAAGAAGCTCAACTGCCTAACTTGACCTTGTGTCGCACATTTTATTGGGGTTACCATACAGGTGGAATTAAATTTGTTTTTCTCCTGTTAATCTATCTTATGTCAGTTTATTTGCTAGACCAGCCAAAGAACTGAGAATATGAGGAAATTTTCCTACTTAGTAGTGTTGTTAGTTTCTAATAACCAAATGTGTGGGGTTTTTTTTTTTTTTTTACCTTGCAGAATTACAGAACACATTTGGCTTGATATACTAAAAGTAATAAATGGCAAATGAGTACAAGAAATTGGAGAGAGAGCCTTAATAGAGAGGCTCCTTGACTTTTTCATTTTGTATTTTCAGCAGCCAGTTAATTACCAGGTATAATAAATGCTTAGTAAATACTTGTTGAATAATGAATATATATAACCTGTGTATCTGGACAACGAAACATATAGTATAAAATCATTTGCATTGCATATGATGTATGAATATATCATATACAACTACCCATTCATGTGCATGCATACACACACACATATTTTTCACATATGATGCATGAATATATACACATACCACTACCCATTCATGTTTTTATTTTATTACATTTATTTATTTTTAAATATGTATTATATTGATTTCAGAGAGGAAGGGAGAGGCAGAGAGAGAGATAGAAACATCAGTGATGAGAGAGAATCATTGATTGGCTGCCTCTTGCTCACCTCCTACTGGGGATTGAACCTGCAATGCGGGCATGTGCCTTTGACCAGAATTGAATCAGGGACTCTTTAGTCCACAGGCCGATGCTCTATCCACTGAGCCAAACCAACTAGGGCTGATTTTATTTATTTTTTAAAGAGAGAGGGAAGGACAGAGAAAGAGAGGAGAACCTGGATATGAGATAAACATTGATCAGTTGCCTCCCAAATGGGCCCCCACTGGGTATCAAACCAGCAACCTAGGTATGTGCCCTGACAGGGAATTGAACCCACAACCTCTTGGTGTATGGGAGGATGCTCCAACCAACTGAGGCATGGGGCTAGGACTATAGCTATATATTTTTTAAACATCTAGGCATTCCATGTAGGGAGGAAATGAATTCTTGAGACATACAAAGATACATGATGGCTTTAAGGAACTTGAGAGAGGTTTTTAGAGTGTTTCCTAGAGCCTTCGTGTGGTGAAAATTCTGAATATGGGACATATCTTAAAGATTGGCTTTTTGTGCTCATATGATTGCCAAGATCACTTTAGGCTGTGGAATTCATTCTTTCCAGAATGTTCCAACTGCAGAAAGAGAAGAGGGAAACACCTCTGGTTATTTCTTTTTAATGCAAAGCTCCAGTAGACAGCATCATTTATATAGAAAATCCTTCCCTGGAGAAGGCCCCTGTTTCAACTTTCCTTCTCCCCATCCTGGTAGAAAATGCTGTTGATTTGTGGTCGTTTTCCTCAGAATATTTGGGAAGGAATCATTTCCTCCAATCACTTCATTGTACACATAAACTGAGGCTACATACAAGTGACTTGCACAAGAGTTTATGGCAAGTGCCTTTATCTAAATCCATCCGGAATAAGGAGTGTTCCTGTCCCTGTACTCCTCCCACCCTCCGTTTCTTAGGCTAATATTTGCAAACGGCACAGAACACAATTGCAGATTGAGGACTGAAGGGGAAGGGTAGGAAATGGTGATTAGCAAACCTCTGAGCCTGGAGATCACCTGCTCTCTTGAATCAAAACAGGGTAACAAGCTATTCATAAGAACATCAAGGACAGGACGAGTGGGCCATTGTTTTCAGAACCAGCTGTGGAGAATTAGCTCAACAGTGGCCTTGGAACAGCAGCTGCACCAAGGGGCGGGGGCCATGGAGGTGGGAGAGGAGTGAGCGAGCAAGTCAGGCAGGCTGCAGGGACCCCGCGGCGCCACCTCTCGGCAAACCCGGAAGTGTTTTCGTAATAAGCGCAATGGCCTGAGCCACCTTTTTGAACCTAAAGTGTGAATGGCTCGGAGCAGGCCCCAGATGCTTCTGTAGTAACCGCAAACCCTGGGAGGATTGGTGCCCAGGGGACTGCGCTGTGGCTGCTGAATGGTCATAGCCAGCGAGGGGAGCACCAAGTCCTCGCAATCGGAAAGTACACAGACCAGAGCAGCCCTTCTCTCTTGGCGAACCTCGAACCGAGCAAAGTCCGGGGTAAACAAGCATTGCAGCGGCTGCCCCCAGACCTGCAACCCCTGCGTGCCCCTCTCCCTCATTTCCCACGCATCGGAACCCATCCCTGCAGCCCTAACCACCCTCTTCCCATCTCCGATCTCCACAGGTTTTTTTTTGGTTTTTTTTGTGTTTTTTTTGGCCCGGGAGGCCCCCATCCACATAGCTGGTGGCACACCACACTCACCATCTCTTGCCTGAGGAGGTGCAGCTTGGTTTCCAGCCTCTCCAGGGTGCTGGAGTGGCTACGTCTTCCTGGGGAGCCCGAGGTTGGGGAGGACGAAGAGGAGGACGACAAGGAGGGAGGGAGGCTGCAGCAGCTGCTGCTGCTGCTACAGCCACCGCCGCCGCTGCTGCTCCCCCCACAGGGGTCCCTGATCCTTTCCAGGGGAACCGGCTCCTCCCCACGCAGCGAGCGCACTAGGCTCTCCGGCACTTTGCGCCCCAGCTTCAGCTCAATGTCTCTGAGGTCTGGCACTGTCGCGTCTTCCATGACTTTTCAAGAGCGATGATAATGGCAGGAAAATGCTGTGGCTGCGAGGTGGCAGCGGCTTCTAAGTGGGCCCCGAGGTCAGAGGGCCCCTCCGGCCGCCAGGGCTGTCTATCCTTGGTGGACCCAGAGCACCACCCGCTCCATAACCGCCTGTGCGTATCCACCCTGCAATCCTCGCAGGACGCGCAGGGTCCCAGCCGCAGTCCCCCGGTCGCCGGAACTCCTCCGACTCTTACCAAGATTATAGAGACCGATTCATCCTCTTCCCTCCGGCCACTCCACTGCGAAGTTGAGTTAATTGATATTGCAGAGAGGGGGAGAGTGCAAGTTCTACAGACCGAAAGGAAACAGAGGGAACTGAAGCCGGCTTTAGCTTTCTGGGGGGGAAATCGCGCTATAAAACTGTCCATCACACCCCAGCGCCATTCCCCGACTGCCCGTCTGGCCCCGCGCGACACAAAATAATGATGTGGCCACACTCCAGCGTCCTTTCATTTTCCAGCCACGAGTCTCCCAGCTTTCAAAGGATCGTCAGAAATCATCTCTGGTCAGTGAGAGAGGAGGGCGGGCGAGTGCGCGGACGCAGACAAGGAGAGAGTAAGCAGGGGTTTCAGGGCTTCCTGGATGCAGTAGAAATACCCTTCTTGCCATTTAGGCTGTTTGATCCAAGTCATTGTGTTCGTGGGAGCCTCAGAAACTTTAAACTGCGCTGGCAGGTGGACCAAGCCAGGGCCAACCCCTGTACCCCTGTACCGTATATCCTAGGCAAGAAGAGCAACCCATTTCCGCACCCCTGCTGCCAGGGGTAGTTTCAGCGCCCTGTTTCAGTTGGGAGTTCCTAATAAGAGTATTAGATTTCAGTTTTCCCGGTGGAATTGCCTGGCACCTACAACCTTTACAACAGTTAGCGAATATGAGAGGCAGAATGATGATTTTAAAGGTTGTGTCATACCCCACCCTACCCCATCTTCCCAAGGCAAAAATACAACTTTAAAAGCCTTTCCTAATAATTTTATACGAATAAAAAGTAACCAAGTGAGAATGCACTATAAAATTAATGGGCTTACCTAATGTAACAGTATGTCACTACAAGCAGAAGTGAAGAAATAAATAGCCAGAATAATGCATATGATTACTGAAAATAGCTATGGATTTTAAAAGGCGGGGGGGGGGGGGGGCGGGGGGAGTTGCTGAGATGATTTTATGTTAATTATGGAGGTAAAATATGGAGCATAACTAGTAAAAGTTGTCTTTGATAATTTATCTATATTTTCAACTATTTAAGGGCATGACATCTGTTGATCTGAGATACTTTTACCGAGGAAATTATTATGAATTATAGGTTTGTTTCAACATAGAATTTATGCTAATATCTTCAAGTGGAGGATACCATTTTCAATACAGTGAAGTCTAATTTTAGAGTTCCATTGGAATATTTTGAAACATGGCCTTCCTTTTTCTGGGACAAATAAGTATTTGTGGTATTGGTCCTTCTGACCTCCATTCCCAGGGACATCACTTGTGGTTTTGTCAACACTTGTAAGTTCAGAGGCAGACATTTCTGAGGGTTTGTTTCTAGACTCATCTAGAAAGTCTAGGGATAGGAAACAGGACTTCTGAATGACGTATTTCAAGTCAGGGAGAAAGTTGCTGAAGTTCTCTTGTCAGCAAGTCAAATATTTGTGTTATTTCTCACTCTTAAAAAAAATAGAGAATAGTTGTAAATTAGGTGGTCTTTTTTAAAATTGGAACAACCAGTTATGGAATCAAAGGAGAACAAGACTAAATCTCAACTCACTGATAAAACTACATGCTTTGTACTAAATTTGGAAAACCACAGGCCCATTGCCTAAGAATTGCACTGGGACATGTAATTATGGGAAGTTTACATCTCAGTCAAGAACAGGTTTTTAAAAAATTAAAAAATCCTTACGAAGTTCATGATAGAGTTGGCTGAGAAGAGTAGCTTACAAATACAATACCTACCTTGAACTTGGTCAGTTTAAAACGTTTATTGTCAAATTATCATCAATATTATCTACAGAAAAGGAACATTTCCTGTGCTGTGAGTCACAGACAATAAGATTAATATTTGATATTGGTGAAAACTAAAAAATGGGAAAAAATTAGCCTTTTAAAGGTCAGCAGAGAAAATTTCTCTGAAATTAAAAATATGACCCATATTGAAAGTAATACTTTGTGCCAGTACAATATAAAACAAATGTTAAGACTTACATTTTCTCAGGTTAATGCTTTATGATATTTAAAATAGAGGCATTTTGCCCTAGCTGATTTGGTTCAGTGAGCTAGAGCATCAATCTGTGGACTCAAGGGTTCCAGGTTCGATTCCAGTCAAGGGCACATGCCCAGGTTGCAGGTTCGATCCCCAGTAGAGGGCTACAGGAGGCAGCCGATCAATGATTCTCTCTCATTATTAATGTTTCTCTCTTTCCCTCTCTCTTCCTCTCTGAAATCAATAAGTATATATATATTTTTAAAATAGAAACACTTTGAATGCTGAAATGCTAATTTTCAAAACATTTTAGAATCAACCTGGTTAGTATGGGTTAGTGGTTGAGCATCAACCCATAAAGTAGGAGGTCATGACATGATTCAATTCCCTGTCAGGGCACATGCATGCTCAATCTCCAATAGGGGGCGTGCAAGAGGCAGCCAATCAATGATTCTCATCATTGAAGTTTCTATCTCCCTGTCTTTTCCTCTCTGAAATAAGAAAATGTGTGTGTATGTGTATGTATATATATTTACAAAATCACATACTAGAATCAGAGAACTCTTATTAGGCCTCTAATAGATTGTGTTAACCCTGTCATTACTGTTTTATATAGTCTGATCTCAGAATATTCCTTATCCAAAATGTTAAAAAAAAAAATAAGAGTTTTTTTACCTTTGAATCTTAAGACTTTTTTTTGCTTCTTTTTAGGATTCTTCTATGATTAAGAAAAGAAAATGTGCGAGGAGTTCAACCCATTGCTGTTATCCTGGTATGTTAATTGCACATATTGATTGGAGGAATTAGTTGCAAGAACTTGGTCCAGGATGAGGACTAGGGATAGGAGTGATTGAGGGTATCAATGAAATGAAAAGGGAACACAGGGAGAACTGAGAAAGAAATAAGGAAAAGAACTGAGAAAGAAATAAGGAAAAACCCTTCAGAGCAAACATTTATATATATATATATATATATATATATATATATATACACACACACACACACACACATACACACACACACAAACACATTAAATAGAGGGAGGGAGAGGGAGAGAGATAGATGATGAGAGAGAATCATTGATTGGCTGCTTTCTGCACACTCCCACTGGGGATCAAGCCTGTAACCTGGGCATGAGCTCCTGATAGGGAATCGAATCTGGGACCCTTCAGTCCGCAGGCCAACAACACTATTGAGCCAAACCATCCAGGGATGTATTTTTATTTTTTGTTAATCCCAAAGATATTTTTCCATTGAATGGAGAGACACATTGATTGGTTGCCTCTCCAAGCACCCTGACCAGGGCCAGGGATCAAGCCTGCAACCTAGGTACATGCTCTTGACCAGAATTGAACCTGGGACCCTTCAGTCTGCAGGATGATGCTCTATCCACTGAGCCAAAATAGCTAGGGCACCAGAGCAGCCTTTTATGTTTTAACTAGTGTACATGGATTTGTGCACATTGGAAGGAAATTATTTAGAAGAAATATTTTAATATCACTATTTACCCTTTCTCTATAATAGAAGTGTCAACCAAATTCACAATCAGGATTCTACTGAGTCTCTTATCTACCTACTCTAGGATTTCTGTGAGGATCAAATGAGCTGAGGCACGTGAAAATGCTTCACAAACATTTGGTTAAACTGTAAAATGTTTGCACCTGGCTATAAAGTAAACTGGGTTCCTGGACTAAAGAAACTCCAAGGTGGCTAGTTGCTACGGAGAGGAAGTCGGGCATTGCTGCATGACATCATTACCCAGTACCCACAGTGATCATTTTGGGACTGGGCTGGGCTGTGTACCCCATTTTGCACCATGGGCTCTGGCAGAGTTGGCTGTGATTTGGTTGGGTGTTGCTCCAGGGTGATGGTGGGGCCTGTGTCCCACTTGGGGAAAGCCAAGTGTTGGTTTTTCAATGCCAGGTTCGTGATGCTGTTTATTTTTAAATAGCCAGTGCACTTCATGGCAGCTCCTCTGTTGAGCATCTGCCCCCAGGTAGTCAGTGGGCATCATAGCTGCCGGTCACTGGGAAGGAAGGACACTTAGCCTTTTATATATATAGATGAGTCAGTCTTCATAGCACTTCCTTCCTGATTCAGCCTTTCTTGTCCATCTTTAATCATTTCTTATTTCCTTAATTAAGAGCACCTGCCAGCAGCAACCTAAACTCAGGGTGTTTCTCCAAGGCTGATATGTTAAAAATAAATTTATGAAGGTAGTTATTGTTTTTGTGGTATATTTTTTTAGACCCAGACTACCTTATATATGCTTCCTTTTCTAACTGCCTTATATATAAACTAGATTTGCCTTTGTTTTCTTTTCTATTTAGACTAGGGAATCTAAGCATGGGTATTAAACTAAGAGACTGAATTTCTTCCCCAGTTGAATTGTGTTTCCAGAGAAGGAAAGTAAGTCTCTTATTTATCATTTCAAAACACACACACACAACACAACAAAACTCAGTGTTTAATTTAATAGGAACATTGTTGAACTCAGATGCCAGGTTTTAAAAGAATGTCTCATTCCTCCCAAAACAGAGTGACGTGATGTATGCTTCACACATTCCACACTTAGAACATTTTCTGGTATGAGACTTATAGCCATAGTAGACTCAGCAAGACTGTATGGTGTGAGTAATGCCACTCCTTACTCTGCTGGCATTGTGGCTAAAAGAAAAAGGACCTTCCACCTTCTCCCAGGCACTGATTCAAGGTTTTCATTATTCTCAGATCTTGCTGGCACCAAGTTCAAGGACTAGGGCAGATTCTCTAACCTGAGACTTCTGCATTCCCCACAGTGCAGAATAATATCAAGCAGCTTCCTGCCTCAAATTACTCTTAAAAATTTCAAGAAGTAACTATTTAATGGGTATCAGCTTCTTTGGATCTTTGTTTTAATTACATAGGAATGCTGTTTCTAAAATATTTTTGTTTAGCTGATGATGTGCTTAACAAGGAAGATGTCATACAAAACTAAAGAATATTGCCCTAACTGGTTTGGCTCAGTGGACAGAGTGTTGACCTGCAAACTAGGTTTGATTCTGGTCAAGGGCACATGCCCAAGTTATGGACTCAATCCCCAGTAGGGCTGTGCAAGAGACAGCCAATCAAAGATTCTCCCTCATCATTGATGTTTCCATCTCTCTTTCTCTCTCCCTTCTTCTCTGAAATCAATAGAAATATATTAAAACAAACAAACAAAACAATAACAACAAAAAAACCTTAAAGAATGTTGATCTTTTCCATACATAGTAGACTTATATAGTTGATAAAGCTGCAAAGATTTTATTCTATCTGTTTATAGGGTGATTTTATTCACCTGTTTTGTAGCTGGGTCTCTAGTTTAAAATAATCTAGTTTATTACCAACCTGAGCTGCTTATGCATGTGTATGCCATATATATGTGTATATATATATATACACACACACACATATATATATTTGAAATGCCTCTCCCTAAGAAGCACAGATCATTTAAATAGTACTCTGATTGGAATCTAATTAATATTTATAATCAGAGCTAAACATTTCCCTGAGAGATTTAGTAGACAACACTAAAAGTAGGTCACCAGCATCTAAGTCAGCCTTATCCCCTCTTCTCAATCCCTGTCAAATCTCTCTGCCTTCATTATGTGTAAAGAGTCCTTTATTTGCTTTTACTTGTTTGGCTGAGCTCTGAATTCCTTCTGAAATGTGCAAAGCCAGGAAAGCGACCTCTTCAGTGAAGCTAACCTGGGTGTCTTTCTTCGTAGCCATCCCAGTTTGGCTTATGAAATAGACTGTAGATTGTATTTCAATGGCATGCTGATAAATGATTATAACTATCGCTCTGAAAATATATAAAGAACTGATTTGTAGCTTTTGACAATTTTCATGGCTTAACTATTCCACTGTGGCTGATCTTAAGCTTTGGAGGCAGCCTTGAATGCTTATGTAAAGCCACAGGGAAGAAAGAGATAACGGGCTTTTCCCTAATTGGGAAAAAGGTATTAAAAATGACAGGCTAGTTTACCCCTGTAGTCATAATCACCTAGGGTTAGATAACAACAACTATCAGCTTTTTATTAAAATATGCTTTTTATAGGCTAGAAAACTTTGATCACAGAAATAATCTTATCCTATAATCCAGTGGCATAGTTATGAACATAATTTATAGAATCCACCTTTCATATCTTTTACCAAATACCTTGATGACTTCTAAAATCAAATATGAGGTGGGTCTAACGATAGTGTAAATATGAAAACAAACATTAAGGGCCTAAAGAAATTTCCTATTTCAATGACCTAGTTTAGAGACAGCCTTTTGGATTTGATATGAAAAAGACTTCACAGATTTTATCTGAAGTATTTGATTTTATATAGCATGGAGGCTAAGCATGTTGGACTAGAACCCCAGTGAGGGTAGAGAAAAGCAGGATGACCGCGCACAAAGAGGATGGTGTCTGAGAAGTTCAGAAAGCCATGATTTTCCACAAAAGGTTTTGACCTGTAGATGTGACTGATACATGGCGTAGAATTCCCATGGAGGTCATGGCTTCGTTTTCAATGCCCATTTCTGGCAGTGTCTTATGAATAGCTCAATTCTGCTCCATCATTTAGGCTTCTAACTTCTCATTATCTGGAGTGTTATAGTTGTGGAAGGCAAGGCAGAAATGCTTTCTGGTAGTCTTGAAGAGAATAAGGACTACACATTTATATGCATTTTTAAAACTTTATACACATCACAGAGATTCTGTGTAAAGACACACATGAGTAAATTAGCATTATTTGGGAGTTAAAACTCAGCAAGTCCCCATATTAGAATTATAGTATTATGAGTTAAGAGCATTACTCTTCAGTTGAAAATTAGCCTTCTTAAGCTATTAACTACCTTGCTGGATGCATGGAGAAGGAAAGATGAGAGGGAGAGAGAGAGGAGAGAAAGAGGAGGAATATGAAAGTCATTTTTCTTCCAGATGTAGGTATGAGACAATGTGAATACTTTTGTGACCGTAATGAGATGTTTTTGAGTCTATGTACCTTATATAAAAGATAAATACTGCAATTATGTCTTTAAATATTAAGGCAGATAGTTACTAGTTATTATATTCATTTGATGCATCAGCAAGAACATTTTTTGAAGTAGAAAAACACTTTGAAATCAGAGCAGCACAAATCACAGATTTTGTATCATTTAATCCTCATAACAACACAGAGAAACAGGGATATTAACCTGCTCTTATAAGATTAATGTGAAGCCCCCGAAGGTGAAACGACTTGCCCAGGGTTCACTGGCGTTAAGTGGGGAAGCTGGGATTTGTCTCAAGTTATATTTTACTCCCCTGCTCATGTTGTTCCATTACTTACAGATGGGCATGAGCCCTCCTTTAGAATTTTTAAGGGTGTCTACTGATGAACATTTTTTAAAAAATATTTTTTAGGGAGAGAGGAAGGGATAAAGATAGATAGAAACATCAATAGGTTACCTCCTGCATGCCCCTGAGCCTGGAACCTGGGCATGTGCCCTGACCGGGAATCAAACGGGTGACCTTGCTGCATGGGTTGATGCTCAACCACTGAGCCACACTAGTTGGGCCAAATTTATATTTTTAAGAAGCCAATATCAAGTTACTGCTTCTGATGTTTAGGGGGAATTCATATTCTAAGTGAGGTAGAGATAAAACTTAAAATGGATTTTAAACGTAAGTGCATTCATGGAAGGTTTATATATAATGAATCATTAAGGGATATTAGGATGTTCTTCGAAGCTGATCCCATGTTCTACCTCTGATTTCATATGAAGCATCCTTTCCTCCCCTAGTACAGGAACCAGGACATGAGATTGAATGTGGCAGTTGGTGGACCCCAGATCTGAATAGGTGTGGGGGTGAACTCTGGTTTACAAGGGGATGGCCCCAAGGGAAATGGAAGAGTTGGAAGAGCAAAGCAATCATGAAAGGGTGCTGTGTGAGAGCTTGTGCAATCATCTTGGCTGAGCAGAAGGTTTTATGACCTTTTGACCAGAGAAACTTTGCTTGCCAGTCTGATGTGGCAAATGCCAAGGGCATGGCAAAGTCACAGGGTGGGGGGAACCCACGGCACCCTGCCATTTCAGAAAATAAAAGGCAGTGAGAGTGTAATTGCTTACCCATGTGCTGTAGCTGATTTTGTGGTAGCTGACCCTCAATTCCATAGTAACTTTTGGCTTATAATCCTAGGCTACACTTTAGTAGTTCAAACACTTCAAAGTTTAAGAACATTACTTAAGTCTTTTAAACTTCACTATGATTCTACCAGAATCACTTCATATTTTGAATGAGTTTGTGAGTTAATGCTGGTTCTTAGGGGTCAGTTAAAGAGATGTGATCATAAGTATTGGGGTGCCATAGCACAAGATATGGCCTCAGAAGGAGACATGGAGAGGGAGGGAGGAAGTGAGGAAAGAAAAAGGTGAGGGGAGAGAGCAAGTGTGGGAAAAAATGGGAGAGTTCTGACAGGTGAAAACCCAACAGACAGGTATAGTTGCTTTGTTATAATAGCAACCAATCTCATTTGACAGTTGTGTAAGAAATTGGGCCAAAAACATCTCTCATTTTCATTTTCTCCCAGTTCTGTTTTGTTGTTTGTTTGTTTTTTCCCCTAGAGATGATTTAGGGCAGTGGTTGGCAAACTCATTAGTCAACAGACCCAAATATCAACAGTACAAGGATTGACATTTCTTTTGAGAGCCAAATTTTTTAAACTTAAATGTCTTCTAACAGCACTTCTTCAAAATACACTCGCGCAGGCCATGGTATTTTGTGGAAGAGCCACACTCAAGGGGCCAAAAAGCCGCATGTGGCTCACCAGCCCCAGAGGGTGAATAATGGGATTCTGAAAAGACAAATTTTGATTACTTGTAAGTAGGTTGTTATAGTTCCTTTGCAAGAAAAAGAAACAGACAGAAAAGTATTTGCTTATTTATTTACTTCTTACAACTTACCTAAAATTAAAAAACACCTGAGTAATGACTATATCCTGGGTAAATTAAATATATTCTTGGTGTGCATCTACACTGATAACATTTCTAGAGGACCAATGATCACGTTTTAAAATCAGGTATACCGTTATACTCAGCAATTTCTTTTCTGGAAATTTATCTCTAAAAAGACATCAGCAAAATGTAGAGAGATTTATTTATAAATCTGTTCAATACAAATCCCAAAGAAAACCAACCAAGCAAGCAAAAACAGCTATATAAATGTCTGGTCATAAGCAATTAGGTAAATAAATTATGTATAGTATATAGCCCCCGCTTGGACAACTCTGGAACCAATGATAGAAATACTTAATACTTTACTTAACAATAAAATGCAAAATATTGCCAGTATGTTGTTAAATCTTTTTTAAAAACCTTAAAAAAATGCTCATGTATACAAATATATATACATACATATACATATATATGTATACATGCACACATATATATGAATATGCACACATATTCATACACATAAACATGGAGGTATAAAATAGTCACCTAAATTCATATCAAATATATATGCATAGTTATCAAATGATAAAGAAGCTTTCACTTTGTGGTAAAATTATGGGAAGGTTCTTAGAACATTGCTTAAAAATCTTTTTTAGTGCTTCCCATTTTATTATTACATGTTTATGAATGCCTTTAATAACAGCTGGGTTTTTTTAACCCTAAATAAAGAAATTAAGTGGAGTATTTTTAAGGGGGATCCTGAGTGTTTTAATAAATGCAAATGTCATTTAATAACTTAATATATTAGTTTTCTAAGTAGCCTTTGCTAATAAAACTATTAAAACCCTAATGTTATGGAGTGCCAATACCATCATTGATTGCTGGCTACCTCATGGCAAATTTCTATTCCATTTCTCCCATGATGAAGTGAGCTGCCTACTTGGATCTGACTGGAATAACTCCTTCAAGTAGGGAGCAGAGGATAACTCTAGAAATTGGCCAGGATTATTGCCTGATTCAACATAGAATACAATAGTCAAATCAGGCTACATGTGACATAAAATACCAAGTTCTCTATATATTTAATAAACTAGAGGCTCAGCGCGTGAAATCATGCACATGTTGCATCCCTAGGCCTAGCCTGTGATCATAGCCATGTCTGCTGCTCCGTGATGCTGCTCACTGCTGACCTGCAACCCTCTGTGACACTGATGCTGCCTCGTGAGTCCAGTTCCCAGTCCCACTCCACTGCCACAGCCCAGTTCCCATGGTTCCCCATTGGCCATCCAGTGATGCCCCAAGAGGTGGTCAATGCACCTCATAGCAACTAATCAATTGGTCATTCTGGTTGTGACACCTGACCTTTTATTATTATAGATGATCTAGCAAAATTATCTTCCCCACAGCACTGCCACTGAACTTTATTTATTTTTTTAAAGAACAATACCTTTTAGTTTTAAATAGTCAATCCATGAATGTTCAGGAATTCTTTAGTCTGGTTTGTGTTAATGCTATGTTGGGTAGCAAATAATTATAAAGGAGGGATTGAGATACAAGATAATATTATAGAAAAGGATTAAACCAAAACTGTGAGTCCTCGGGTCAGTACATCTAGGTGTGTGGGAGTTAGAGAAGGTTGAGATGTGATGAGTCATCAAATATAACACAGATACCACACAGTTTTCTCTTTGGCCAACCCTTTATGTTCATATCTTACACATTAAAAGTTTGCAAAAGTCTCTGGTCACTAATCGTGTAAATTTCAATCTGTATGAAGATATGCTCAGCTCACAATAAAATTGCATTAAGTTCTAACTCAATAAACTGTCATCATTCATATTTATGTTCTAAGCCTAATGTGAGTAACTGAAATTATTTTCGTTTCCTGTGTGAGAACTGTAGTAAACTATCAATAAATAAACCACAGAGTGTTCATTTCTACAACATGCCACCAACTTCAGACAGATTCCTTAGGCACTTGGGTCAGAGATTCATTGAAAGAATGGTTTAGTTGACATATAACCTGGTATTACCTCATTCTAAATTGTGTCTGAATAGGAATTATAAAGAAAGATTTTCTAGTTTGCTGGAATGTGGCTTCTGTTTTATAGAACATAAGTTTCCTGGTGTAATATAATATCTTTACTTTGTATTATATACCATTCCTAATTATATAAGTGTACTTTGTTTAAAATAGTGTATAAAGGGCAAACCGTATTTGACTAAGAAGGCTTACAATGCACATTATTTAAACAAGTGTTTTTATGTAGCTATATAAATATGAAAAAAGAAGGCATAGGAAAGAATGAGATGAAGTCATATTTTACCCTATTAATCAATTCTCATATGGCCAACACCCAGGTCCTTTCCTCCCCTGTACTTCACTCCCCAATTAAGGTTTCCAATGAGTTTTCCATTAACATTAGTTTCCATTTTCATTCAGAATTGTATTTTATTTTGTCCTGCTTCTATTTAAATAAGAAATTATATATGAAAATTTCAAATTATAAATGTTAATTTTAAAAATCCTTTCCTGGTTCTCTTTTACCACTGTTCTCTCAAAATTTTCTGTCACTTTTCCGCAAATTTTCTCATTTTTATCACATTTCTCCTTCTTTACCTATCCTTGCTGCATCTTATGTCATCTCCTCTCTTACCTTTCCTCCTCTTCCTTACCTTGCTTCCCTCTTTCATTTTCTTTTTCTGTTCTTATATTTAAAGACTAGAAATTAATGGTATCCTCATGCCGATTAAAGTAGATTTCACACTGTTTCCTTTTAAATCATGTTAGTTAGCATTTATTGAGTACTTACTTTCTACAATTATAGAAGGTAGATTCTCTTGTGATACCCATATTACAATTTGTGGGCTTAGCTAAACTCAGTAGTTTTCCTATGGCCACCACAGCCAGGAGCTGTGTTTTATTTCAAGATGAACGCTTTTCTCTCTGATTCCAGAGTCCATGCACTTAATCATTATTGAGTGCTTTCTCCCCTTTTAATGAAAATTCCCTGTGATCAGGCCTCTTCCTTCTCCTTGGTTCTTGGTTGTAGTTCCTTATAGATCTGCTATAATTTAGAAAGCCATATGTCCTTGTAGGCCAGTATCACTTTCCCTCTCTTCTACCTGTTAAGCACCCTTGTTCTCGTGTTTGCTGAAGCTTGTAGAAGAGGTAGGTTACATGATTAGGGGATGTCTGTTTCTTACTTTGTAGTTAGGAAAATAGAGGTAATAAGTTGACAGAAAAAAGCTCAGCCTATCCTAGGGTTTCTGTTTTTTCTCCCCCAAGAAAATAAATTCTGTATTTTCTATAGTTTTGTTATCTTTTATTCCTTTGAAAGTGAATATGGGAGAGCAACATTATGTAAGAGCCTAGAAAGAGGAGAAAAATTAATTACCTTTTTATGGATCAAGCAAAAATATATACCTTTGCCCCTGGTCTCTGAGTTATAACTTATGAAAAGATTTGACAATTGTTATTTTACAATAACAGTTCTAGCAATCACCATCTTATTTTATGCACACAGTGTGATAATTATAGCAGGAATTTATGTGTCCTTTTAATATTTTAGGAAATGTAAATACCCAGATATGTCAATTGATTTAATAAAAATAAAAATTGAACATTCAGCCCTGGCTGGTTTGGCTCAGTGAATAGAGTGTTGGCCTGCAGACTGAAGGGTCCTGGGTTTGATTCTGGTCAAGGGCACATGTCCAGGTTGTGGGCTTGGTCCCCAGTAGGGGGCATTCAGGAAGCAGCCAATCAGTGATTCTCTCTCATCCTTGATGTTTCTATCTCTCTTCCTCTCTGAAATTGATAAAAATATATTTTTTTAAAAATGAACATCCAAGTACATTTGTCATGCTCTGCACAGAACTAGAGACTTTGCTTATTCTTTCATTAATGATATGTTCTTTCAGTCTAGCTGGGTGTGGCTCAGTGGTTGAGCATCAACCCAGGAACCAAGAGGACAGGGCACATGCCCAGGTTGTGGGCTTAATCCCCAGTAAGGGGTCATGTGACAGCCAATGGATGATTCTCTCTCATCATTGATGTTTCTATCTCTTTCTCCCTCTCTCTTCCACTCTGAAATCAATAAAAATACATTTTAAAAATAATAATTGTTCTTTCTATTACCTCATGCTATGTGAAATCATCATGTACAAAATTATATTGTCATTTTCCTTAAGCCAACTACTTTCTGTACTTACTTATTTTAATTTATGGCACCGCAATTTATGAGCTCAACCTCTTTTACACATTTAGGAGTTTGGAGATATTTACTGTCTCTCTCTCTCTCTTTTACCCTTACAGTCAATCATTAAACCCCACTGACTTAAAAAAAAAAAAAAAGATTTTCTATCTGGTGGTCAGGCTCATTATCTCATGATTACATGATCATAATTGGATTGAAACTGATTTCCCTTCTTTACTGTTTCCTTTCTCCTCCACCTTACATAATGCTGTTTCTAAGTAGTTTTCCTAAAAATGCTTTTCATATAGGCCTAACCCAGTGGTTGGCAAACTCATTAGTCAACAGAACCAAATATCAACAGTACAACAATTGAAATTTCTTTTGAGAGCCAAATTTTTTAAACTTAAACTTCTTCTAATGCCACTTCTTCAAAATAGACTTACCCAGGCCATGGTATTTTGTGGAAGAGCCACACTCAAGGGGCCAAAGTGCTGCATGTGGTTCATGAGCCGCAGTTTGCCAACCATGGGCCTAACCATTGGACACAGACAAGAGAGGGGTGAGGGCATGAGAGGAGGCGTAGGGGGTAATGGGGGGGGATAAGGACACATGTAATAACTTAATCAATAAAGAAATTTAAAAACAAAAAATAGATACAAAGAAAAAATAAAATACAGATATTTAATTTTAAAAATGCTTTTCATCCTCTTAGGATCTGTAATGGCTCCATTACCTCTGGCCTGAGTTCTAAATTATTCCGATCTCCACAGCATGAAAAATATCTTACCTATTCTGCAGATGTGCCCAGCCATCCTAAAGAAAATTTCTCATTGCAGTTAGAATAGCTTCCACATAGTTTCACCCACACAGAGGCTTCCACACTGCCAGCTTTAACCATCTGCCTTTACTGATAATGTCCTTCTTGTTTAGAATTCCTGACTTTTTTTTCATATTTGAGTCCATTCTTCAATACTGAGATTCCTTCCTCCCTCCTTTCAATGTCCTTCCACCTTTCCTTCCTTAGTCAAACATTGCCATTTTTACTGTGTCAGGCATCATGCTTGAACAAAAACAAAGAATAAGCATGAAAAAGACCAATGCTTAAGGAGCTCAGAGTCACAGTAACTATTGTGCCTGCAACATAATAACCTCATATAAATATTGCCTCTATGGTTGTTCCATTATGTGAATTCATGTTCCACTAATATTTTGTCATAATTTTAATGATAATTAGATAAAAATTCAGTGGTACATCTTTGTTCAAGCAAAGTGACTGGATTTGAAGATGTAAGAAAAATCATATATGGTTCTGACCAAGAGACTTACGATCTAGATGGGAAAACAACTTACTCGTTATTGTTAGCACATGTTAAAATCCAAAGATTTGAAAAAAGACAAAAATGTGGTAGATATGAGCTAGAAAATTCAGGAAAGGCTTCCCAGAGTAAATGAGGGTTTAGTTGGTTTTAGAGGGAAAATGTGAATAACGATAGTGCCTAGATGAGGGCAAGTATTTGATATCATTAGTTCTATATTCTCTTTAGAGCATGCTAATTCTTTTATATCAGTGAATTCTGTCTCACCAACTTCTTGGGTGGCACATGTGTCAGATATTTGTTTGTTTTTATCTCCTAGACCTAGAGCATCTAGAACTGACCTGAGCAATAAAGTATGTAAATTGAGTATTCTATTTGCCTCCACTGAGAAGAGAAGACATGCTTCCAGAATTTGGGTCTATTTAGGGCTGGAAGAGTGTTCCCGTAGATTGTTAGTTGATTGGGTATGAACATCAAACTATACAGGCAATGATATTGTAAATTTAAGTTTATCACTATCAACTTATTCTTTTTACAACTCACTCAAGTTGTACAATGTTGATTTTATACTTTGGAAAACTATTATATGAATGGTAAAAAATAATCTATCAAGTAACATTAAGACACTTGAATGTGACCTGAGATCTAAATACTCACATCTTTCCATTTTCCATTTTGATTCTTTGGCGATGTCTGTGAGAGAAAAAAAAAAAAAAAGAAAAATGATAGCACATAAAACCTACATCAGTGGTTGGCCAACTCATGAGTCAACAGAGCCAAATATCAACGGTACAACTATTGAGATTTCTTTTGAGAGCCAAAATTTTTAAACTTAAACTTCTTCTAACGCCACTTCTTCAAAATAGACTCGCCCATGTGCTGTTGCCCACCAGCATTAGTCAAACAGTACCTGAAAGGGGGGGTGAGGCTTACGGAAAGATAGAGATAGAAAGATGGATAGAAATAAATAAGAAACAAAAGATATGGGATCAGGAAGTCCGCAAAGCCCTCTTTAGGACTGAGGCCCTGAGTTTATTTCACTCCACTCTTTTAAACAGTTCTGGTTACATATTACACAATTCCTTGTTCCCCAAACAACAAAGATACATTCTATTGTTAAGGTGTTTCTTCACTAAACCCCTTATCTTAACGAACTTCCTTAGGCTATATCTTTACCCAAGACGCCACCTAAATCTTTTCCCACAGACAGTTTGGCTATTTACAATGTTATGTGCTGGAGGGCAGTATTGTTTGCTAAACTACAATTGAAGGTAACCATTCTGGGGAGGGGTGAGCAGAAACCATGACTAATCTTTAGAGCAGAAAGGCCAAGTGACCTGCCCTCTTGGAGAATCTTTGTTCCCCAAGGGCACTCTCCACACCCATGCGTGGTATTTTGTGGAAGAGCCACACTCAAGGGGCCAAAGAGCCACATGTGGCTCGTGAGCCGAAGTTTGTTGACCACTGACTTACACCTTCCTCTGAAATGAGGAATTCTGTGATAATTAATGTAAAAGATCAGCAGCACTGCCCCACTACTGCAGTTTGCCCATAGTCTATAGGAACACGTGAAGACCACCTAGGTTCTCTGTGAGTGAGGTTTATGAAGTGACTCAGCCCTGAGCTTCATTTATTGGCTCTGGCCTTATTTCCACAGGCTTAGAAGCACACAGAATAAGGAAACTTCTTTAATTGGCCAAGACACACATTTTGAGGTGTGTAGAGCTGCTAACAGGATATAAGGTAGCAGAGCAAATAGTTAAAATGAAAGGCAGCAGCCAGAGCTTCCCAGAAATTGTGGCATTGACTCTGTTGTCATAGTAATCCAGACATTGTTTGTGTTTTGTTTGATTTCAATCACACGAAACACCATCTACTGTACTTTGGGTTTCTCTCTCTCTCTCTCTCTCTCTCTCTCTCTCTCTCTCTCTCTCTATCTGTGTGTGTGTGTGTGTTTGTGTGTGTGTGTGTGACAGAGAGAGATGACAGTGCAGTAAGTATTGTATTTCTTCTATTTGTGAGACGTTACATCGGAGAGGTTCTGTCCTATTTCACCACCATAGGACAGGGAAGTTGAACAAAGGGAAATTAAACATGAAGTTTTTCTACCATTATATTATTCACACTTAGTTTTGTTCAGGTCATGCATATATAGAGTATATGAGAGGTCAAATAGGGGATATTAAAATGAAAATATTGTATTAGAAAAATGGGTTTATGGGTGTGATTTCTTTTTTTTTTTTCTTAACTTGCCAGTGATTGCTATAAATCCCTGCTCTTTATACTATTGGTAATTTTATCTAATATTCATTTATTTGTCCAAATACTTACTGAGCACTCACTTAAATAGGAATAAGTAGACCACTGGCATGGAAGCATCTTTGCATAGAAAATGATTGTTGCTTTCTGAAGAAATGTGTGATAAAGGAGAAGTATCTAAATTGAGTATCCTGTTTGCCTCTACTCAGAAGAGAAGACATGCAGGGAGTTTATTGGCTTCCAGAATTTGGGTCAAAGAATATCATTCTCTCTATTTAGGGCTGGAAGAGTGTTCCGGGAGATGTTTATTGAGTCTTTGATGTGGCATAAATCTGAACTAGCTTACAAAAGGCACTGATAAAATCAAACATAGTCTTTTAAATTTCTGTATACATGGCACATATGCAATTTTTAAAGACTTAGATTTTAATAACATTTCTGTCATGAGGCTGTTCCCCACACTATTACTATTGTCTTTTGATTACTTGCTAGGGGCCACTAGTTTATATAATTTATCTCAAATAGTTTTCAAATAACTGTTATGTTCCCATTCAACAAACAGGGACAGCAATAATCCAGAGAGATAAAGTAATTTTCTCAAGGTTATCTAGAATCCACACAATTCTGTTTTACTTCAAAACACTTCAAATATCACACCAACATTTCTCCCAACTTTCTGCTTTGTGTGGATAGGTCATTATGGGTTAAAGGATAAGGTTGGTTATATATATACTAGTGGCCAGGTGCACAAAATTCATGCACGCAGTGGGGGGTTGTCTCCCAGCCCGGCTTGCATCCTCTCCAATCTGAGACCCCTGTGGGATCAGGCCTAAACTGGCAGTCAGACAACTTCCTTGCAATCCGGGACTGCTGGCTCCTAACTACTCACCTGCTTGACTGCTTGATCACCCCTAAGCACTCTGCCTGCCATCCTGATTGCCCCAATTGGTCCCCTCTGCTGGCCTGCTTGGCCCCAACTGCCCCCCCCACCAGCCTGATCACCCTCAAGTGTCCTTCCCTCCTGGCCTGATCACCCCAAACTGCATCCCCCTCCTGGCATGATCACCTCTAACAGCCTCTGCCTTGGCCCCACCACCATGGCTTTGTCTGGAAGGACTTCTGGAAGGTCTCATGGTCTAATTAGCATATTACCCTTTTATTAATATAGATAGGATATGACATACTGCCATAACTATAACATATGTACCAGTATTACTCTATGAAAATACATACTTCATGCAGTAGGAAGGCATCTAATACATTACATTGTATATGTTGTAAGTAGTAGGAAATACTGTATTCATAGCAATAATATACACCTTGTGACTTTTCTTCCTGATCTGGGAATGGTTCACCAGTTCTTTGAATGTGTCCTGGCCCCTAATGTATTTTTTTTTTTTGTCATCCATTGTAACTTTACTGTTTATTGCACATGATTTAAGATCTTTAATGTCTAACCACCAAAGATTCAAAGGACCATTTTTTCCATGAAGTTTAACATTAACATCAGTGAATTCGTGTATTCATGTGTTTTTATTGTAAACATCTGATTTATTCACATTGTCATATGTCCTGAACTCATAAGCATGGACCATGCACAGGCTGGCAGCAAGCCAGGAAGCCACTCTGAAAGTAAACAGATACACTGCATAAGGAGAAAAGTCATTGCACAACATTTAATGTCCAACCTCAGTCACCTCAGAATGTTACATATATTGGCTTCTTAATTCATATAGTATCGGGAACCCAACTGCTTGGTTGGTGACAGGGTTGACCTGGTTTTAGGAGGATTACTCATGAAATAATTAAGGAAAAGGGGCTCAATCTTTTCTTGGTTGCTTGCTCCTCCCCAGCACCTTCATCTTTCTTCTCATCTCAGTTTCTTGGGCATCTTCTTCTTCACCTTCACCTTCTTCTTCTTCCTCCTTTGCATTCTTCCTTGGCACTTTCTTTCTCTTCCTCTTTGTCAGCCACTTCCTCTCCTCCTCCTCCTCCTCCTCTCCTTCAGAGGAGGGTTCATCCTTACCTTCCTTGGCTTTTGCAGCCTCCATGGTCTCCTCCACATCAATCTGCTCCTCCTGGACATGGCTGGTGTATTAAGAAGGGAAGGAGCCAGCAGACATCAAGTAGAAGCTGGTCTGTAAACCACAGTAGGCAGATCAACCAAAGACCTGGGAACTGTGGGAGTAGCCACTGGCTATGTTTCCCACGCTGGTGAAACTGAATCAGGTCTCCTCACCTTCCAAGAGTTTCCTGTAAGCTGCAATGTCAATGTCCAAAGCCACAATGAGGAGGTCCTGATATTCTTTTAAATATCATGCCATTTCACTCTTTGTAGTTCTCAACTCATTTTCTAATGTGTTGATTGTGTCCTGCTTAGCATTAATACCTGAGTTCTGCTTATCCTCCAGCTCTCCCAGCTGCTTTCCCAGAGTTTAGTTCATGCCCTGGGAATGCTTCCATCTCCAGGGTCTTGGCCTTGAGCAGGCAGCAGCTTTCAGACACCTCCTCCTGAGGACAGTGCTCTCAGTTGCATGGTAAAGCGGCTCTTACACCATTCTTCTGCATTCTGCATATTCTTGGCAGCCAGCTTCTCGTACTGGGCGCAGACGTCCTTGAGCTGCAGAGAGGTCGGACTTGAAGAACACATCCATCTCCACGGAGATCTGAGCATATTGGATTTGCGACTGCAGCTCAGCGATCTCCTCTTCATGCACCTTCTTCAGAAAGGCGATTTAGTCCATCAGGCTGTTGATGTACTTTTCAAGCTCAGCACCAATGAGAGCCACCTCATCTGTACCTTTGTGCGCCTCCATCAGCCAACCCTCTGCCTCATCATGGTTCAGCACCTCTTCCTGGTAGCATGCCTGCAGGTTGCTCCCAGTCCCTTCCAAGCCCTGGTGCCTGCTAACTGCCCACTGCACTCTCTTATCTAGGGACTGAGCTCGATGGACGGGTCAGAGGCATCCCATTTTCATTAAATGTTCCACCCTGGCCTGCTATACCAGTGTGCACAGACAGCCCAGGGGCATACAGTGATCCCAGAGACCCTGGCCACCTCTGCCTACCCAGGTCCCCGATGGCAGCCTGGCCCCACAGGCAGAGTCAAGCGTAGCCACCTCGCCCTCCCTTGACTGCCCTGTTACTGATCTCGGCCTTGACCCAGTGGGCAGTGTCAGGCACGGCCAGCCTGCCCTGCCCAACCCCAAAGGCTGCCTCTACCCTGCAGGCGGAGTCAGGCGCTGCCCTCCAGGCCTGTGTGACCCTGATGGCGGCCTGGACCCCGTAGGTGGCCTCAGGTGCTGCCAGCCAGGCCAGCCCCATCCTCCATGGTAGACTGGACCCCTGGGAGGCATCAGGCACTGCCGCCCCGCTCTCCTCTGCCTGCCCTGTTACTGATCTCGGCCTTGACCCAGTGAGCAGCATCAGGAGCAGCCAATCTTCCCTGCCTGACCCCAGTGATGGCCTGGACTCTGCCGGTAGACTCAGGCACTGCCCATCAGGCCAGCCCAACCCTGATGGTGGCCTGGATCCTGTGGTCCACATCAGGTGCGGCCACCATACACTCCCCTGCCTGCCCGGTTACTGGTTACTGATCATGGCCTCGGCACTGCCTGCCTGGCCTGTCCAGTCCTCCATGGTGGGGCTGTGATCTATCCTGCCTGTCCAGTCCTCCATGGTGAGGCTGCCCACCCAGCCTGCTGGGTCTGGGGCTGCGATCTGGACCCTCACTGCCTGCCACAAGGTGCCGCCATGGCTGGGCTTCACTGTGGGCAATGGGGGTCCGGGTCCCCTGCTGTGTCCGGGGCTGTGATCTGGACCCCACAGCTGCCCAAAGTGGCCTCCATGGCTGGGCTTCAGGCAGTGGCGGGCTGGCCGGCCATTTTGGTTGGGGTTTATTTGCTCCTGATTGGCTCATTGAAGGTGTGGCTTGATTGGAGGTACAGTCAATTTGCATATTACTCTTTTATTAGATAGGATTTGCTTACATATTTTCTTTTTCTGATTATGTGCATGTAGTACCTTGGATATAATTTACTCTATGCTTTATTACTCTACAGACTTCAAAACCAAACCAAACCATGAAAAAAATTGTACATATGTATGTGTATATAAGGAGGATGGAGGGAGGGTGTCAGAGATAAAATATTTCCCCCAAATTATTCTTTGCCAATCCTTGTGATAGAAATGAAGAAAAAGTAATGAAGTTTTAAAAATTGGTTTTTTGAAACTAAGAAGTTTGAGGTAAATGCAAGGTTTAAAGTCTCATTCTGTGTAAGGAATTTGGGATTGAAAACATGAATGGATCAACCATGTACTCCTCACAGGAACAAGAAAAACAATTCAACATAGCACGCCCGTGCTTGTTTCCACAAGCAGCAGCATTTGTGCATTTTAGGGGAGAAATGGTGCACTACAGTGTTGTTCACTAGCAGGAGGGTTTGCAAAAGTACTTAGTGTCCCCCTTCCAATGGATGGAGTCTACTGGAATGCTTCCCACAATGCAGTGTGTATACAGGATTGCAGAGGTAATGGGCACTGTGGAAAATGAAGTGTCCAATACTCTCATCAAGTTGGAGGAAGTTTTGCAAAAAAAAAAAAAAAAAAAAAAAGATTTCTTTACTACAGAGCCTCTCAGAGCTTTTTATACGGTCAACTACATTTTAAACTTCTAAGAGGAAAAGTAATTTACAGCTCTTCTTAAATTTATATATAGCCATGTGTCCCGTTTTCTTAGAAACCTTTGGGAGTCTGCTGTTCTACCTAAAACCCTTTATGGTATATTTTCTACAGTTTAAGCTAAAATGCATGGCACTTGGGCAACCCATTTTGGGACCCATCTCACATGCTAAGAGCTTTGTTACTTTCACCATTATAAGTGTCACTTCTCTTTTGTTTAAAGAAATACATGACATCATATATAATAGGTATTTTGTTAGTGACATGGATCTTTTCCATAATAACTACTAATGTGACTGAAGAACAAGAAGTGTTTTACAAATCCTTGCAGATCATTATATTATTACTTGTGAGGATTTTTTATGTATTCTGTTTGATTAGTTAAGTCAGAAATGCATTTTAAGAAAATATGATAAATTTCTTTCACTCATTTGTTCACATAATTTTATAAGCATTTGATAAGTATTTTGAAGCTTAGAATATTGTGAACAACAAAACGTATGTATTATGTTTCTCACACAGTAATCCATGACACCACAACACCCTACAGTCCGACAATACAAAATATTCATTTCACTTTCAATCCTTTACATTAGCTGAAGGTTTTGGTTTTTTTTTTTATTTTAGGGGTGCTCTGCCTCATACTAGGTCCTCTTTGCAAGTATCAGCATGCTAGGAAATCCAGAAGTAAGAGAAAGGAATAACTTGTCTTGACAAGGCTATTTAAAATGTGGATGTTCCCTGAAGGAGTATGACTAGAACAATTCCGTGTGATTTCATTTATCCTAACAATTTCCCCCTTTATACAAGAGAGCAGGCAGGTCTGGGGATTGTGGGCAGTTAAATAGCTTGAGCTGAGTGCTGAGAGGACAGAAAAAGAAACTGCAAGTAGAGGCAGAGTGCAGCAGGCAACTGAAGACAAATCTCCCACTTAGACCCTTTGTTTTCGGACTGGTTCTAGTATTCTGATGGTGGCTTTTTCAGTTATAGGGCACACAAATAGTAGCTGTTTACTTTTTGAGAAAAGGTGAGAGGCTATCCCAATGGTCAGAAAACTCATTAGTCAATAGAGACAAATATCAACAGTACAATTGAAATTTCTTTTGAAAGCCAAAATTTTTAAACTTTAAACTTCTTCTAACACCACTTCTTCAAAATAGACTTGCCCAGGCCATGGTATTTTGTGGAAGAGCCACATTCAAGGGGCCAAAGAGCTGTTGTATATGGCTCGCAAGCCACAGTTTACCAGCCAGTGGACTATTAGTTGGGTGTTGAAGTATTCTTTCTCAATGAACTTGATTTGAGAAAGCAATTTTATGACATAGTCAGACAATGGTCACAGAATATAGATAATAGATAGGTAATAATCACTGGGCCAAGAAAGAAATGTCAATTTGATCCGATGGACATGTCTATAATGAGAAAAGGGAGTTAACCATGGTAACATTTAATAAGTACCTAAGTTGCAGTTGGAGTAGAATTGAGTGGAAGACCATGAAGCATGGCTATAAAAGTTTGAGTGACCTTAACAGCCTCAATAGAACTGAAGTTGATTGAAGAACAAGGATGGTTAGTTTGATATCTTGCTTGTGAGGCAGGAATAAAATTTTTAAAAAATAAGCAAAAACTTGGTAGTAATGACACAAGTGAGTTTGAAAGGATGGGCTATAATTTGGTCCTAATTTGGAAAGAGAAGACTGAAAATAGGTCAAGTTCCAAAAACACAGAATCGGGAATTTTCAGTGCTTCCAGAAGAGCAAACGAAAGCCTATAACTTGTCAAAAGCCACATGGGCAGCTGGATCCAGGGGAACAAAGTCTCTTTGTCTATGCTCCTGCTGCCATTCTGTGTTGCCTCTGATAGAAGGTGTTTAATACTTTTTGATTCACTGGTGACATGAAGTTGATGATTCTCTGAGAGAACACTCATCCAAAAAAGAAGAAGGGGGAGGAGGAGAAGGAGAAATATGCAATTCAAAAGCCAACAGAAAGTCAGGATAGGAGGGAGAAAGAGGAGGAGAAGAAAGAGCAGGAGGATGAGAGAAGAAAATGAGAGAAAAGTAAAATTGGTATCTGGGTATTTGAATATTTTTACAAAAATTAATCTAAAACTTCAACAGATTTGAAGCTTTGAAGTTTATCAGTAAGTCCTGTAGTCTTTCAAAAAGCCAGACATCAGCCGAACCGGTTTGGCTCGGTGGATAGAGCCTCGGCCTGTGGACTGAAAGGTCCCAGGTTCGATTCCGGTCAAGGGCATGTACCTTGGCAGCGGGCACATCCCCAGTTGGAGGTGTGCAAGAGGCAGCTGATCGATGTTTCTCTCCCATCGATGTTTCTGACTTTCTATTCCTCTCCCTTCCTCTCTGTGAAAAATCAATAAAATATATTAAAAAAAAAAAAAGCCAGACATCAGAGGCTAATTCAGGCATGTGGAGTGTCTAGTAGAGCAGAGAAACTCAAGCTTTGACCCCATAGCCAGAAGCCCAGAAAGGAGGACCTGTGAGTGTTGAAGAGAGCTATAGAGAGTGAATGGAGGAGATGCCCTGAGAAAATGGTACCATAAAATGCTTACGAGCTCGTTGTCTTGCCTCTGAGCCAGAGGTAGAACTGATGCTTAATAGCATAGCAGATGCTTTGAGAATTGAACTATGAGATAAACTACATCCCAGGTTCCAGTCTAGCCACTGGTTGGTGAACACACAGAAAAGGTGTAAGTGGTATGATGAAGGTTTTGGATATTAAACTGATATGAACTACAATCCACAGAAGGTACCATAAGTCAAAATATGCAGAGAACCTAAACATCCTACTGAAAGAGCTACAATGAACCCACTGGATTTTAGCTGGTCATATGTGTTAAAAGTAAAAGGATGAAGAAAGATTCAGTTCAAAAGTCAAACTAAAGAAGGATGGAAAGGATATATGCATATTAGACTAAACGGGCTTCAGAGCAAGGAAAACTGCCAAGAATTAAGAGGGACATTACACAGTGATAAAAGGGTCAATTCACCAAGAAGAACTAATGATTCTGAATGTTTGTGGTCTTAAAAAATAGCAACTTTAAAATACATGAAGCAAAATCTGATAGAATTGAAATAAGAAATAGACAGATTCACAATGTGACTTGAAGGCTTCAGTACTTCTCTCTTAGTATTTAAACAAGTCAGACGAGTGGTTGCGTGAGAAAACACCTTGGCCTCTCCCCCTGAAATTTCAACAAGTTAACCAACTACAATTCAACAGAGAAATCCCTGCTCAATATAGACGCATGCCTAAGAGAACTGCATTGAAACATCTAAAAGTGGGCAACCGGAAATAAATGGGAGAGAAGAAGGGAGGAAAGTGGAGGTGACTCACAGCATGACCCTGCAGCCAGGAGCTCACAGCTGGGCCCGAAGAGGGGAGAAAGCCAGTAGCAGCAGGCATTTCCTTTGCTGGGAGGAAAACTGTTGGAGGACAGCTCAACAGGGCTAGTGGCGAGGGAGTGAAGAGTATCTGAGTCAGCAGATGCTCCACAGAGCACAAGGTTCTGCCATGTGGCTCGGCTCTCCACTGTAGGGCATCAGTGGTGTTTCAGATAAGAAATGGTACCACAGAGCCCTGCCACCGCTTGGTAGATTGATTATTTTTGCCAACCACTGTGGTCCACATTTTCTCCATAATTGAAGATTATGCATTCTGCTCTATAAGTTCAGAAGTTGCCATTAGTAATGTAGGTGACATTCCCAGGAAGTAGCTGCAAGAGTCAGGGTATGGTTTGCCATGTGTTTTCCTTTCATCTCAACGATTGGCAGTATGCCAAGTACAGGCTGCTGCACTACCCTGAGTCCAGAGTGATGGCAGTGTAAATGGGGCTCTAGCTGGTTCATGATGAGGCTTGCAAGATGAGGGAGACCACTTTGACTTTCAAGGTCACTGTTACTTGCAGCAAAACCCAACCTGTCCTCACTGATCCTGTAACACAGCTAGTACATAGCAGACTTGGGAATTCATCTACATATTAATATGCTTTCTTTTCAGAATCTGAAATAGCAGGCTAGAAGAAACTTAACTTGAAAAACAGTAGGTTATGCATAATATACTTTTTGGAGAAGGTCTATCTCAAATGTCCCACTATAATCATTATTCCAATTTCCATATATAAAAAATTTTAGAATATAGACTATGTAAAATTGCAAATGTTGTTTATTCTTTCATGGGAGTTGCTTTCCTCCATAAGGAAATATAAGAACACTAGAGACCCGGTACCTGAAAATCATGCAAGGGGTCGGGGGTGGGGGTCAGGGGATGTCCCTGAGCCCAGCCTATACCCTTTCCAATCTGGGACCCCTCAAGGGATGTCTGACTGCCCGTTTAGGCCCGATCCTGGTAGAATCGGGCCTAAACAGGCAGTTGTACATCCTTCTCACAATCCAGGACTGCTGGCTCCAAGCTGCTCACCTGCCTGCCTCCCTGATTACCCCTAACCGCTTCTGCCTGCCAGCCTGATCACCTGCTAACCACTACCCTGCCAGCCTAATTGATGTCTAACTGCTTCTCTGGTAGCCTGTTTGCCCCCAACTTCCCTCCTCTGCCGGCCTGGTCACCCCTAACTGCCCTCCCTTGCAGGCTAGATCGCCCCCAACTTCCCTTCCTTGCAGGCTTGGTCCCTACAAACTGCTTTCCTCTGCTGGCCTGATCACCCACAACTGCCCTCCCTTGCAGGGCCTGGAACCTCCCAATGGCCCTCCCCTGCTGACCATCATGTAGTGGCCATCTTGTGTCCACATGGGGGCAGGATCTTTGACCACATGGGAGCATCCCTCTTGTGTGTTGGAGTGATGATCAATCTGCAAATTACTCTTCTATTAGATAGGATAGAGGCCTGGTGCATGGGTGGGGGCCATCTGGTTTGCCCTGAAGAGTGTTCCAGATCAGGGTGACGGTTCCCTTGGGGCAAGGCGTGGCCTGTGGAGGTTTGCAGGCCAGCCACTCACCCCAGCGACCCAAGCGAAGGCCCTGTGCTCTGGGATTAATCTATGTCTACAATTGAAACTTTGTAGCCTGGAACGGAGCCAAGCCTTCTGCTCGCTCCATGGAGGCAGCCATTTCTGTTTGAAACTTTGTAGCCTGGAGTGGAGGCTTAGGCAGGCAATGGCAGGTGGAAAGCTTGGCTTCCTCTATTGCTGGGAAAACCCAAGCCTTCCTCCCGCTCTCAGTGGCGGCAGCCATCTTGGTTGTGGTTTATTTGCACAATCTGCTCCTGATTGGCTTGTGGGTGTGTCTGTGGGCGTGGCTTGTGGGTGTAGTGAATGTATGGTCAAATTTGCATATTACTCTTTTATTAGATAGTATTAGAGGCCCGGTGCACAAGATTTGTGCACGGGGGTTAGGGTGGAGGATGTCCCTTAGCCCAGCCTGGACCCTCTCCAAAGTGGGAACCCTCAAGGGATGTCCGACTGCCCAATAGGCCCAATCCCGATAGGATCAGGCCTAAACAGGCAGTCAGACATCTTTCTCACAATCCAGGACTGTTGGCTCCCAACTGCTTGCTGGCCTGCCTCCCTGATTACCCCTAACTGCTTCTGCCTGCCAGCCTGATCACCCCCTAACCACTACCCTGCCAGCCTAATTGATGTCTGACTGCTCCCCTGCCAGCCTGTATGCCCCCAACTTCCCTCCTCTGCCAGCCTGGCCACCCCTAACTGCCCTCCCCTGCAGGCTTTATCACCCCCAACTGCCCTCCCTTGCAGGCCTGGTCCCTCCCAACTGCCCTTCCCTGCAGGCCTGATCTCCCCCAATTGTCCTCCCTTGCAGGCCTGGAACCTCCCAAAGGCCCTCCCCTGCTGGCCATCTTGTGGTGGCCATCTTGTGTCCACATGGGGGCAGCCATATTGTGTGTTGGAGTGATGGTCAATCTGCAAATTACTTTTTTATTAGATAGAATAGAGGCCTGGTGCATGGGTGGGGGCCAGCTGGTTTGCCCTGAAGAGTGTCCCAGATCAGTGTGGAGGTTCCCTTGGGGTGAGGGGCGCCCTGAGCGAGGGGCCTGTGGAGGTTTGCAGGTTGGCCATGCCCTCCCCCCCCCTCCCGGGCCAGCAACCCAAGCGGAGGCCCTGGTATCTGGGATTAATCTATGTCTACCATTGAAACTTTGTAGCCTGGAGCAGAGCCAAGCCCTTTGCTTGCTCCGGGGCAGCAGCCATTTCTGTTCAAAACACTGTAGCCTGTGCCTCAACTGGCTGAAAGCTTGGCTTCCTCCATTACCAGGGAAACCAAAGCCTCTGTTCTGTCCAGCTCAGTGGCTGCCACCATTTCTGTATCTTTTATAATTGAAACTTTATAATATTGAGTGGAGACTTAGGCAGGCAATGGCAGGCCTTGGCTTCCTCTGTTCCCGGGGAAACCCAAGCCTTCCTCCTGCTCTCAGTGGTGCCAGCCATCTTGGTTGGGGTTTATTTGCAGGTACGGTCAAATTTGCATATTACTCTTTTATTAGATAGGCTTAGGGGCCCGGTGCATGAAATTTGTGCACTGGGGGTTGGTGGTCCCTCAACCCAACCTGCCCCCTCTCACCTACTGGGCGCCCTCAGGGGATGTACAACTGATGGCTCACCCCCAGCCTGCCCAAGGCCTAAAGCCTCTGGTGAGGTTTTAGGACTTGGGCACCCAGCCATCGCCTTGCTCAGCTCAGCTCAGCCCTGATTGCCTGCGATCACCCGGCCCCGGGGGCTGGGCACTCACCGCCACTTCCGCTCCCAGTGCCGGGCAGCCGCCACCACTGCTGCTGCTGCTGCCGCTGCTTCCCCTCACAGTTTCCAGGGGCTGGGTGCTCGCCCCAACTGTTGTTTAATCTCCACCCCCAGGGCCTGGCGCTTGTGCCACTTTGCCCCGCCCCCGCTTCCTGATTGGCTGGTAGCATAGCCAATCAGGAGCCAAGGTACGGTCAAATTTGCATGTTTCTCTTTTAGTATATAGGATGATTAAAGTTTCCAAACTGAATTATCAAGATGTGAGAACTTGTAAATATAAATATGATTATCAGTAAGGTAAAAGAAATTTGAAGTGTAAATTACATCAGAAAATTCAAATTCTTGTGGGGTTTTGTTTTGTTTTTTTTTTTCCTGTGTGTGTGTGTGTGTGTGTGTGTGTGTGTGCGCGCCCACACACGCCCATGTTTGGAGTACATACTACTAGTCACTTTCATTTTTTATTAATTTTATTATTTTTTAAATTTTTAATGTTGTTAGTATTACAGATATCTCTCATTTTTCTCCCTTTTTGCCTCTTCCACCCAACTGTGACCCCATTTAGGTCTTCCGCATACATTTGTCTATGTCCATGGTTTGTGCATATATACATATATGTTCTTTGGTTAATCTCTTCCTGCCCACTACCCCTCTCCAGGTCTGTTATTCTGCTCCCTGTTTGCATACCTCTGGGCCTATTTTGTTCATCAGTTTGTTTTGTTCTTAAGAACCCACTTATAAGTGATATCATGTGATATTTGTCTTTCTCTAACTGGCTTACTTCACTTAACATAAAGAAAATTTCAAATTCTTTTGTCCAACACATCTATCATTATGTTCATTGATTTAACTAACTGGGTGCAAAGAAAGATAGGTGAGATTTATACTTTCCAGAGCTTATGTTAGGATACTGTGTGTGAGGAGGAGAGACAAATATAGGATGAATAATTAGAGTAATAGGATACATGATGTAATACATTTATTACCAATGTGCCATGGGAGCATCTAGGAGGGAATATTTAACATTTATGAAGACATCAAGAAGAGCTTCTTCTGATATGAATAGAGTTTCTCAGATGTCAGGATGAGGGCATTAATGGCAAAGATAATAACACAGGCAGATCCCTAGAAGTGAGAAAAGCCTAGACTTTTCTGGGAGCAAGTATTTCAGAATTGTGAGGGTAGGGTGTCTGTCAGGGAGTGGAAGGAGATGAGCCACAGACCACAGCTAGTCAGCAGCACTAAAGAAGTACCATGTGAATCATTTCCCTGGATCTCTGAATCATCAGGCTGAGTAGACTTGTTTTATTCTGTGTAATAGAAGCCTTTGTCTATTAGAGGGAAATGACAACATCAGCCAGACTCGACTGGACTGTTATGACTGGCTTTTTCTGGGGAGGGTAAGGCAGATTTTATATTATTGACACAGTGTAAACAGTGCTTGTTTTACATTTAAAAAAACAAGCAAATAAAATTGGCAAAAAAATGCTATTTTAAAGAAATACAATTTAAGGGAAGGTAATTATTTGGAGAAGAAAAAGTTTTTTCATCAAATGGTGCCAAATAGTGATATTATATTAAAAAGAATCTTGATATTTGTCTTACTCTATAACCAAACATAAATAAAAAATAAATTATATACTTATGACCATATAGCTAAAACTATAGAGCTTTTGGAGGAATACATGGATGGATCTTTTTGATTCAGTGATAAACAAAGGTTATTTGTGTCATAGAAAGCAATAATCATAAAAGAAAAAAACATGAAATTAGGCTTCATTGAAATTTAACACTTCTGATTATTAGCAGCTATTAAGAAAATAAATAATCATGCGTAGTAAAAATATTTGCAAGACATGCATTTGACAAAGGACTGATTTTGAAGATGTACAAAGAAATCTTACAACTCAGTAATAAAAACACAAACCACACAGTTATCAAATAGGCAAAATATTTAGACAGACACTTCATTAAATAAATTACAGGAAGGGTAATAAACACAACAAAAACGATCAACATCATTAGTCATCATTCTAAATTCAATCTAAGACCACAAGAAAATACCATTATACACTCACTGAGATGTCTAGACTTTTAAAAATGGATAAACCAAATGTTAGTAAGATTGTGGAGCAAGTGGAGCTCTACTGGTTGGAATGTAAAATGGTGCAACTAATTTCAGAAAAGTTCTGGAGGTTACTTATAAATCTAAACATGCATCTAAATTTTAACTCTGCAATTTTAACCTTGGGTATTTACCAAAAAGACTTATTTTTAAAAAGTTTACAATAGTGTTATTTAGAATAGCAAAAACTGGAATAGTTTAGGTATCTTTCAATAGGAAAGTAGGTAAACAAACATGGTATAGCCATACATTTGAATACTACTAATCAATAAAAAGGAATAAAATACCAATATACACACCATAAAGATGCATTTCGAAACATGTTGAGTCGAATAAACAGACACAAAAGAGTATATACTGTATGAATTCATTTCTATTAAGTTCTAGAATGAAAATAAATCGAACAGTAGCTGCTTCTGGTGAGGTGGAAATAAAGATTGAATGGGAAGGAGTTTGGGAAATTTTCCTGGGATTATGATAATCTTTATTTTGACAGGTTTGGGTTACACTGATATATAGATTTGTCAAAATTCAGTGGACATACACATAAGAATTACGTATTACACATATATATTTTTATCAAGAAAAAGCTAACCATATTTATTTAATGATATGCATGGTGAATTACATATGGTGGGAAGTGTGCTGCTCATAATTTACTTTGAAATGCATCAAAAATTAAGGTGAATTAATGAATGGATAGAAAGATGGGTAAATGGAAAGATACAATATAAAGTACCTTTTCTAAAATATTACTGATAAAATATAGGTGTGGGTATATAGGTGTTCACTAAATTTTTTCAATTTGTCTTGTGTATATTACATTTTTATAATAATATAGAAAATGTTAATGTCTCTCATTTTTCTAGTATCTGCTAGGTTTAGAATAATAATTTAGTATCACATTTTTTAGGCAAATAATATCCACCCACTTTCTTTTATTTCTATTAAAGCAGAAGTGAAGTCACAGGGTGGGTAGATACTGTCATGACTAGTTAATAAGCAGCCGCCTGCCACTCCCTGTTGCAGCACACTGTTTCAGAGCTCAATGCTAACAGTAACCAAAACAAAGTCCCCACTGAAACATAGGCTATCAGGGAAAGGACAAGAATCAAGCCAGTATTGACAGTTAACATTGAAAGACTACTAGTAAATTGTGGGAAGAGGGTTTGCACTAAAAGGCTTACATGTCCAACGTAATTGTAATCTTATAGATCTATTGGGATGCCTTTAACCTGGAAAAAAATATATATTACACTCAGTTAAATTTCCTAGTGTTTCCTGCTCATCCTCTTTTATCCCAAGTAATAAGTTGCATGAGCAATTTATTAGAAAACTGTCGAGTATAATTCATGTATTTTCCTTAACACCACTTATTTCCTCATTCACAGACTTCCACATCTCAAAAAGATTATCAATCACCCAGTAACAAAAAGAAGCAGAAAACCAAGAGTAATTTCTGGTTGCCTACTTTCTCTTATCCCAAGTGTTCATCCCATCATCAGGCCTTGTTAATTCCAAATATTCTCACATTCTTCCATTTCTTTCTATCTTCACTGTCTTCGCCTTTGTTGCAGACCATCGTCATCTTTTACTTGGACTTCTGCATGAGTCTCTTTAGTTATCTTTTCATGTTCTCTCTCTCCCCATTTCCTTCCATTAATTCATGTAACAGAAGTGATTTTTTCTCAAAATGTAGCTGCATTATGTCACTACCTTGTTTAAAAGGTTTCATTTCTCCTCTACTTAGTCTTAATTCTCATGCTGTGATAAACTATAAGAATCTGCCTTACACCCTCATCTGATCTCTCTAAAGTCATGCCTTCTGCTTGTCCCATTGCAAACACAGCACGCTCTACTTCGGAAGCACAGCCTGTCTTCGAATGCTCGTCCCCCAGTTCTGTGTGTCTAGTTCTTTCTGTTCTTTAATTTCAGAATAAAATATCACCTTTTCCAAAAGACTTCCCTGACCATTATGTTTAAGAGGTTCCCAACTTTTGATATCTTATTTAGATTAAGAAGATCTGGCTTTTATTTCAGGATGCTCAAGTTTATCTATTCATATCCTATTTTGGTAGTTGCCCCAAATATTTTTGGGATTATTTTTGGAGTTACTGCAAGGGATCCAAGAAGCTTTATATAAACTTTGAATTGCTTTTACATTGAATCAGTTCTATTTTATGTCCATGGATACTATTTTTCACAATTATGTATATGCTTCTATGATTAATAAAATAAAAATTTAAGTGTGTTTCTGGATATCAAAATTTAGTATTGTTTTTAATCAATCTATAACCAAAGTAAAAAAAGTATGCATAGGGTTTTCTTTAACAAAAGAGCTTTCAGTCCACAAAACGTTCTGAACCACTGTTCCATATTACTACAAATAAATTACAATTAAATTAATTAATTTAATCATATAATGTATTTGACTCTTTCCAAAGTTGGATAACATTTTTTATACTTAGTACTAGAATGTTACAAGTTAAAGAAATCTTTGGGATACTTCAGTTTAATTTCTTTATATTATAGAATAGAAAATAATTGGTTAAAAACTTAAAATATTTATCCAGCCCACCTAGTGTGGCTCAGTGGTTGAACATGGACCTATGAATCAGGAGGTCATGATTCAAGTCTGGATCAGGCCACATGCTCTGGTTGCAGACTCGATCCCTAGTGGGAGGCATGCAAGAGGCCGCCGATCAATGATTCTCATCATTGATATTTCTATCTCATTCCCCCTCTCTCTTCCTCTCTGAAATCAATAAAAATATATTTAAAATATTTATCCAATCACTCAAATAATAGAAGAATAGAATTAACACTTTTGTCTTGTAGTTCAGTGTTTCTTCCATCTCCCTCAGCTTCCTTTTGGCACAGTGCTGTTTCAGATTTGGGGCCAGAGACCAGATTCCTTAGCCAAGTGTCAAATGAGTTGTCCAGCCCATTCATTACCTTACTCATTCCCTCTTGCTCCCTCTCTAATTTATTTGGGCTACAATTTCACTGTATCAAGTGTTTATTTTTTACTGGTTGTTAAATATTTAACCAGCTGCATGTTAACATGAAAATGACCACACAAGAAAAATGATTGCTAAGTGAAGGTAATTTAACTCCCTACAAATAATCAAGTAATTATACGGAGAGCTATAAAGCATGCACAGAATCCTTTACCACCACTAAAGCATCCTCTCTACTCACATTTTTCTCATGCCTCCTAGAGCAGCATAAAAACAATTCCTTGATGCCAATGGCAACAAATTTAAAATCTGACTAGAAAACAAAGCTTGGTTCCCAGATGTTCCTATTGGCTATACTGTTACACAACTGATTTAATGATATGTTTGGACATTAAATGCTTTCATGGTTTGTTTCTGCTGCAGTCAAATTGAAGTTCGTTTTAAATAGGAGCATAAAAGTCCTAAAACTCCAATAGACCAGTATTTAAATGCTAGATTTAAATCTACTGTGAAGACATGGTTTCTATTGAATTAATTTTTGAATCCACAGAAGGAAATATAAACCTTTTTCACTTAACTTTCTTTCCAGACCAAATTAGTCTCCTAAGAACCACTAGACACCACATTTAGAGAACTAAGGTATCTCTGAGCTGTAATATCATTCTACTTTTTTTCTGTCTTGTTCTCAAGTGAATACTTATGAGATTTATTTCAGAACCTTGCCAAATGTAGATTTCTGGGCATCACCCTGAGACTGTGATTCAGTAGATATTGGGTTGAATTCAATACCTGATATTTTCGGCAAGCTCCCTCAACTGATTTCGAAACAGGTGCTCATGGACCACACTTGGAGAAATCTTGGCAAGCCCAGCAATGATCACATGGCAGACTCTCCTCCTGCACACATGTGTGAGGCCGGGATGGCCAGAGACAAGGCAGTGACCTGGGAGAAGTTCAGCTTTCCAACAAGTCAGGGGTGGTTACAGCAATTATCCATGTGCTAGCAATGATTTTTTTAAAAGACCAATGCCAGTCTTGAAATAAAAACGTTCTCATCTTCATAGATTTTGTGGGAAGATGAACCACAAAGCTAATTTGCCTGACAAGAAGATAATATTATCCCAAATTTGGTTCATGAAATTCCTCATTCAGCTCATGCCTAAAAATGAGGTACAACTATACCTTATTTTTTTCAATGAAATGGGTAGTTCAAGAGTACTACTTTTAAGCATTCTTTTAAAGAATCTTATTAAAGATAGATGATACTTATGAAGTGATCTTATTCTATTGGTAAGAGCTGAAATATACCCCATTATGGAGATCTAAAGATTAGTGCAGATGTTGCTGCTTAATCATGCTTAATCACATGGTTAATATTTCTAAAAGATCTTTGAGGGAAAGGGAATCTAGATTCATTTAAAAATTAACTCATTCATGGAGAAAAATGCACTTTGTCCCAATAATAATAATGATAATAACAACAACAACAACAACAACAACAACAACAATAGTAGCACCAATTCTAGAAATTATCAGAATAAATAAATTATCATACAAATAATCAGAATGAATCATCAAACTGATCCACTCTGGGCACAGGTTTTCTTCAAAGCCCAGTCAGGCTCTCTGGCTTAAAATGAACTCAAGTATAGAGGCTCTGTGTCTCCAGACTTAGAAGTTTTTGTTATCCTAAATCACCACCCATTTTCTGTATTGGTACCATTGTGTAATGGGTCTGAATAGGTTGTTAGAACTTTATTTTACTAATGCTAAACAGAAAGAGGAGACTTGATTGGGTACTGGATTTTTGGCCTAACTTTGAGGCTGAGAAAGATGCAATACTTGTTTTTCATGACAAAGTAAAGTTCTATAATGAGTCGAGTCATTCTTATACTTAGAGATATAATTTAGTAAATTAATGTATAGATTTTTCTTAAATTTAAACTTTCATAAGTGTTTTTAAACCTTTAATGTTTGCCACCACACATCCAATGTGAGGGTCACATGAGGGGGACCAAATTTTGCCACTGCCAAATATGCTTTTTGAGGTTTTAATTTCAAACTGGTTATTAAGAAACAAAAAAATTCAGAAAGAGCCTGACCACACACACACACACACACACACCCTCCCTCCCTTACCTGCCTCAAGGAATTCAGATAGAAAAACTTGCTGAAAAGAAGAGAACATCACTTTAGCATCATGATATAAACTAAATATGCCAGGGAGAAATCTAGCACAGCCTGTTTGTGAATTTCATTCTGTGTCCCATTGTCTGTGGGTGGCCCAGCAAGAATTTATTTACCACTCTGTTCTGTTTGTTCCTTCTCATTTACCTGTAAATTGCCTACTTTCCTTTTGAAATCCCATACCCCTGCTCCCCCACCTTCACCCTGTATCCTTTGTTCATAATGGCATATAATTCTCAACTGCCCAATGTGTCTTTGGGACTCATATTCTAATGGCATGCCCATATGTACATGGTAACAATTTTGGACATTTTTTTTCTGTTAATCTTGCTGATGTTAATTTGATTATTAGCCAAGTTTGAAGAACTTAGAAAGTGGAGGAAGGTTATTTCCATGCCTCACCCACACAGCTTATTTAGAATAAGGTAATATATTTGTTTATTTTAAGCATGTATAAATGTTCTGTGGAGTATTCCTAAAATATCCATGACTTCCAGGCAGTCTGCCACCTGAATGAGTAAAACTACTGGTGTGCTGATGTAAGCTGTAATTATAACAATGTGCCTGAATCTAACATAGTGCCTTTACATGGACTTGTTGGGGGTTGTGGTCTCTGTTGGGTCAGTCACCTGGTAGGAATGGTTTATTCAAATGGGAAAATAGATGTGAGATGGAGAGCTCTAGTGGATGTTAATGGGGAATCACCTATTCTCAGTCTTCAACCTTGGAGGTGTCAAGATGTCTAGATGGGCACTCCTTAGGAGGTGTCTAATTTCATTCCTTTAATGAGTATGGGAGGTCAGATGAGCTACTGTGAGTCTAAAGCTCTGGGTCTGCACAGGGCTTGTCTTTATACTTGGAACTGCAGATGTACTTACATCAAGTCAAGTTCAGCCTCAGAATTAGACCACCTACTGCAGAAGTGGGGAACTTTTTTTTCTGCCAAGGGCCATGTGGATATTTATAACATCATTTGCGGGCTATACAAAATTGTCAACCTAAAAATCAGCCTGCTATATTTGGTCATACGTTTAATTAACTCACCCCTAATGCCTTGGCAGGGCCAGACATTTATGGGGCCTGTATGGCCTGTGGACTGGAAGTTCCCCACCCCTAACCTACTGGAAGGTTATCACAAATCTAGAGTTGCCTCTCAACCCCATACATACATAGAGAAATTTGAATTATATCATTTTAATTTAGCAAAATAACCACAGAAGGAAAATGTTATTTTTTTCAAAAGCATTCCTTTAATATAGCACCAAAGCCATCGGATCATTTATACATAATTTCTGATTATTCTTATATTGATGGATTAAAAATGATTCACTATGGTGCTTATAGGGTGTTTAAAAAAAACATGGTTTATTTATTAAAAAGTTAAATAGCAATAAAATGAAATGGCACAGGGAAAGATGTGATTAAATATTTAAAGAACTGGTGATTAAATGTGAATGTTTGGGAATATGACCAAAATATTGGAGCAATTAAATTTTGAATAATCTTCTATTTTCCATCCTGGCTTTATTGTCTTTGATGCATACGGGTATTATACATGAAATATCTCAAATTACCTTTAGAGCAGGTGGAATTGGGAAGGTGGAACAATGGTATTTATCCCATTGCCCATATTTAGTGTTATTGAATGTGCATGTGCTTTTGCTTATAGCATTATATCCTGTCCTCCTATGCCAAATGCTGCTGATTTTTAAAATAAAATTGGTTCTCAATAACCAGCTTCAGGAAATCCCCTGAAAGTATTTTTGTAACTTCCTGCATCCTGAATGTAATCTTCCTTAGGATATCTTGAGAAAGGAAGAGTCCTTAGTGCTGCTTATCCTGTCCTGACCCAATTAGGTTTGTTGCTCGTTGTCTAATAAAATAACCTCAAAAAAGCATCATAATATAAACTGTAATTAAACATGTAGCTAGTAATAGGCGCTCAGCCATTTTATTTTCACAACTTTGAGCTTTCCATGTATACACACATATGTCCATTTGTAAATTGACCAGACATATCTATTTTTTAAAGGACACTCTCAAAGGTGCTCAGAGTAGAATAGCCAAATCAGTGTTAATTTTTTTAAAGGAGACCATGTTTTTAAATGTATATTTACATTGATTTCAGAGAGAGAGGGAACCGGAGAGTGAGGGAGAGAAATTTCAATGATGACAGAGAATCACTGATTGGCTGCCTCCTTCACTCCCCCTACTGGGGACTGAGCCCTCAACGTGGGCATGTGCCCTTTACTGGAATCGAAACCGGGACCCTTCAGTCCACAGGCCAACACGCTATCCACTGAGCCAAACCAGCTGGGGCCAAATCAATGTTATTTTAATGTCAAAACTACTGCAGTGATACACATGCCAAATTTTTCCCCAGGGTCTAGGAAAATAATCTTCATTATGATAGCAGGAGGCTACAGTCTCTCCATTTAGCTTTCTCCATAGCACAGGGAGAGGAATGTAAAGTCACTGTGTTCGTGTTGGTGGTTAGGCCGTTCTTCTCTCAGCCTGCTTGTAACTTGCTGAACATAAGAAGAATTGCAGGTGTCTGTCACAAGTGGGTTGTTAAAAGGAGCTGGGCAGAGAGTAAATGAGGGTGCTAGCAGCAGTGTGAGTGCATGTATTATGTTAAGGGGTCCTGGGAAGGAAAAATAAAAGATTGTACATTGAATATGTTCCTGGCATCTGACTAGATGTATTCTTAATTACCTCACCAATACTGTAAGGGGGATATTTTTATTTATTACTCAAGTTTATGGGTTAAGAAAATGAGACTCAAAAACGGAATGAACTTGCCTAAGGTCACACAGCCAAGAACCTGATATTTTTACCTTACTCGATCAGGGCAGGTCGTTCAGTCTTGGGGAACAGATGGTGCAGGGTATGGAGGCCTGAAAAAGTGTGGCATTGTTTAGGATACAATAAATAATTCAGTATGCTTGAATGAAAATATAAATGAAAAGTTACAGGCTCCAAGGAAGGAAGGGTAGACACGGGTTAGCTCCAGATGACTTCTCACCAACGGAAAATTAAGGATTCGGCTCCAGTTTCCCTTAAACACCATGAATATTAAGTAGGAGCTGGCCCCAGATAGGCTAGCATGCAGTCAGTTGGTAAATCTCACTGTTTCTCACTGTGTAGCCTGTTGTACTTTATTGACACCATCCTACTCTGAAATTATTTTACTTCTTGTCTGGACAACTAGAATAGCTTTCTACCTGTCTTTTTCAGCAGCTTCATTTATTTTCAGTTCTTCCTGTATGTTTAATGTTCTAATCTGTGGGCTACTTTCTTTTGCCAAATCTGTATGTTAGAGGGTAGGGCAAGAGTAGGCAAAACACATTTTACTGTATTGTTTTCCATATGAACAACTGTCAACCTACTTTTGCCCCACCCTGTATATGGACACTTTTTATTTTTTAAAGCAGTTTTAAATTCATAGCAAAGAGAGTAAAGAGAGTTCCCACATATTCCTGTCACCACACATGCACAACCTTCCCCATTATCAACCCACTAGAGCAGTGTATTTGTTACAACTGATGAACCCAAATTCACACATCGTTGTCATACAAAGTCAGAGTTGACAGTAGGGTTCACTCTCGGTGTTTTACTGTGTGTGGGTTTTGACAAACATATAATGACATGTATTCACTATAGAGTAGTTTCACTGCTCTAAAACTCCTCTGTGCTCTGCCTAGTTGTTCCTCTCAACCCACAAACCCCTGGCAGCCACTACATTTTTACTGTCTCCATATTTTTTTCCTTTTCGAGAATTTCCAATAGTTGGAATCATAGGATATGTAGCCTTTTCAGATTGGCTTATTTTAATTTGCATCAGGCATTTTCATTTCCTCCATGCCTTTTCCTGCCTTTCCAGCTCATTTCTTTTTAGCATTGAATAATATTCCATTGTTTGATGTTCCATAGTTTATTTATCCATTCAACCTACTGAAGGGCATCTTTGTTGCTTCCATATTTGGGGACTTATGAATAAAGCTGACATAAACATCTGTGTGCATGTTCAAGGAAGATGATATCTGGATTGTATGGTAAAAATATGTTATTTTTGTAAGAAACTGATGAACTGTCCTCCAGAGTGTCTACACCACTTTTCATACCCATCAGTATTATATGTCAATTCTCGTTGTTCATATCTTCACCCACATTTGGTGTTGTCAGTGTTTTGAAGTTGGCAATTACCATAGGTATGTAATGGTATATTGTTATTTTAATTTTCAGTTTCCTAATGAAAATTAGGATGTTGTACATTTTTTCATATGTTCACTTGCCATTCATGTATCTTCTTTGGTTAGGTGTCTGTTAAAGTCTTTCACTTACTTTTTAATAGGGTAGCTTGTTTTCTTATTGTTGTGTTAAGAGTTCTTTGTATAATATATAACAATCCTTTATCAGATGTGACTTTAAAATTTTATTTATTTATTTATTTATTTTATTTTCATCCCCTATTGTTTGTGTCCATGGGTTATGCATATATGCATACAAATTATTTGATCTCTCCCCACCATCCCCTCACCTTCTCTCTAAGGTTCAAATGTCTGTTCCATGCTTACATGTCTCTGGATATACTTTGTTCAACAGTTTATGTTGTTTAATAGATTCCACATATGAGTGTGAGATCATGTGATACTTATCTTTCTCTGGCTTATTTTGCTTAATATTCTCATCTATGCTGATACAAATGATGAGTTCTTTCCTTTTTACAGAAGCATACTATTCCATTGAGTAAATGTGCTACAGCTTTTTAGAAACATAGGTCAGGCTGAACTATGGCATCTTTAAATGACATAATGAGAAATTAACTTTTAGTCAAAATTTTTGTTTGATATGTCACTTAAAAAAAGGGTTTTAAAAGGTTGTAGAGTAAAATAGTAATAAAATAATAATCCTATCTAATAAAAGGGTACTATATAAATTGACTATACTTTTGCTACACCCACAAGTCACACCCACCAGCCATGCCCACCATCCAATCAGGAGCAGAGGAGGGGCTGAGGATGAGGCACCCAGGGGCCACAAGGGGCTGGGCCGAGGTGGCCAGGGCGCGCTGACCAGGGAGAAGGCCTGGGCTTGGGAGGATGGGGTCGAAGCCTGTGCTAGCTGGGCTGGAGCTGGCTGGGGCAAAGGCCAGGGCTGGGGGAGGGGGGGGCACACGTATGGCTGGGATTGAGCCAGGCATCAGCCCCATTGCAGGGTAATGGCTGGGGTGAGTGCTTAGTAGCATATCCCCCGAGGGCTCCCAATATGTGTGAGGGGGCAGGTTGGGCTGAGGGATCATCCACCCCCCAGTGCACGAATTTTGTGCACTGTGCTCCTAGTAGTAATAACAATAATAATAATAATAATAATAATAATAATAATAATAAATATATAAATGTGGGAGATTGAAAAGACAAGCCATAGACTTGTCTTTTTGAAAAAATATATTTTGAAAAAATATATTCAAAAGACATATATGATATCAGAAAGAGCAATTCTGGTTGGCAATTTGGCTTTACATAAAAAGCAAAACAAATCCAAAACACTGGCCTGTTCTAACCTGTTGATGGGTTTCCTACCTCACAGAAAATCCTTCACAAATGGGTATTTGAAACACAAGAGGACATTTGCTGAGGCACTAGAAGAGGTGGTTTCTGTTCTAGATGTTGCTGTGTTTATGACACCCAGAATTGTTGCTATCATTTTTTTTTTTACCAGCCAAAGAATTAAGCAGAGCTTTTGAGAAAAGCAGGGCCAAGGGATCTCAGGGAAATGGAGCCTTAGTTCTGATTGAACTCTAGCTGACCCATTCCCCACCTTTGGATTTTAACCAGTTATGTAAGCCTTAATGATCCATATGAGCCTCAATGTTGTTTAAGCAGTTTATATTGGATCTCCTCTTTTGGTTGAATGCATCAAAATTTGTACTTTATAGAGGGAAAACTGAAAACATCCTAACTATGCACCAAAAGAGAACTGGTTTCATCAAAATTGCAAATGCAATGGAATAGTGAGTAGGAATTAAAGATGACACTAGGAGAAAATATAATGACACAGAATGCTATTCAAAATAATTTTGTGTGTAAATGATTTAAAAAGCTATATATATAGTAATATATTTTATACATGATAATTAATTTTGCTTTTGTAGGGAGATATGTAAGCATGGATACTTTTCTCTACTCCAAGGTTCTTTCTGCTAGTCTAATAATCAAATAGACATGAGATAGATTAACATGAGAAAATAACCAAATTTAATTATATACATATGTATGGGAACACTGCATGCATGAGGGAGTCAGAGACCCCACATATGTGAGACGTTCAAAGTCAGAAAGGAAAGAGTGAGGTCTCCCTGACATTTGAGCTGAGGTTGAGGTAGGGAACCCTGAGGCTTCAGAAGGTAATTGCAGGGAGAGTGCATGCTCAGGAATCAGTAGTTTTTTCCTGCCATATTGATAGGTTGTCTCTGATAATCTCTTACTGTGGGCAAGGCCCCTAATTAAAATTCCTCTGGATAGTTAAGAGGAACAAAAATTTTTCTTGAGCCCCAGGGTTTAGGTTGCCTTTAGTTCAAAATAATCCACATACCACTGAGGTTCATTTTAGGGTGGCTTTTCTGAAACGCCTCTGGATGTTCCCCATTCCAAAAGTGGGATTGGTAGATTGTTTTACATCACATTCTTGAGAAAATTTAGCTCAGTTGAGTGTCATTTTAGGAGGCAGTGATGCTGGTGGGCTCTCAAAGTTAAGCCTATGTACAAGCAATCAGGTATTTAATAAGAGGCATCACTACGGGAACAGAAGAAAAAGGTTAATGATTGGAGCAGACTATAATCTCAGTTTCTGAGTTCTGAAGGCAGGCAGTCAAGAAAATGTCTAGATGTCAGGCTTGAAGCATCTTCAGATGGAGTGTGGGCAGTGATAGTCTGATAGACTCCGCTGGTCTGTAGTCTGCAACTTGCATGTATCTAGTGATCTTTCTTTTTTCTTTTTACTTTTTAATTGAATTTATTAGACTGACATTGGTTAATAAAATTATATAGGTTTCAGGTGTGCAATTCTATCATGCAACATCTGTCTATGTTGTTGCCTTGTATTGTGTGTTCACTACCCCAAGTCAAGCTTCCTATAATCTTTCTGGTATAGACATGAAGACTGGAGATTGTCCATGTATGAGCTGTGGTGGTAATTTCTCTGAAGTTTATATCAGGTGGTCCATCTTTACCTTATATGACCCTTGGGAAAAGGGCAGTTTTAGTTTTCAATAATTCCAAGTCAAAAGATGGGGGAAAATTGGAAATATTACCTTGGAGAGTCATAGGCAGATATCAAAGAACACTAGAAGTAAAAACAACAACAACAACTCAACAGAAAATGAACAGCACTAGAATCTAATACCCACAAAGGTGTATTGTAGTTTCTTTTGTGAATCTTTCTCTCAAGATAACCCTTTCTTATAAAAAGATAGCCATTAAGACTTTATTTACTTGCAAAATAAGTCTGGTTTCAATAAACTTAGTCTGTTTCTTTGTATATGTCCCACAAGAATAATAGTTAACCATATAGGCTTGTGTAAATCTGCTTTGCTAGACCTTTTCTCATTAGAAATCTTCAGATTGCACTTCAAAGGCCTCTCAAGGGCAAAAAATCCAAGGCAAGTACTTGATATCAGAAGTTGCCTGCGAAACAATTAAAATGTTTAACTTATGGAGGACCACCAAGATGGTGGCATAAGCAAACACCTATTGTTCTGCCCCGGGAAACGATTTAAGAACTACAACATAACAGCAGAACAGACAAGCACCCAGAATCGCCAGAAAGCTGGCTGAATGAAAACTCCACTAATAGGAGCAGAGGTGGGTCACTGAGACTCAAGACCGGCGGGAGCGCAGCCTTTCAGACGGAAACAGGTTAGGAGCTGCCCTGGTCGCGCGCACGGGCTGGGGCTGGAGCAGCGACCGGCCGGATTTCTCCGACGGGGAAGGGCAGAGGCGTCCCACTGCCCAGATTTCCCGAGCCAGGCGAGGTCCGAGATCCGGGGTACGAGGAGAAGTCCCCCTGCACAGATTCCCCAGAACCGGCAGAGGTCCGAGGTCCGGGGGACGCACCCTGGAAGCGGGGTGCGGCAGAGGCTCCTAGTCCCAAGGGTCGCGCAAACCCATGACTTGCCCCCTGGAAACTTGTCTCCTGGTTCTCGAAACCATCTATTTTACAGCCCTGGGCTGGACTTTTGGTGTGCAGGCACATTTGGGGAAAGGCAGAGTTGTCTGGCAAGGGGAAGAGACTAGCGGCTTTCTCTTGGAGGTGTCTGCAGCCATCCCCATCCAACAGAGACCCGCACGCGCGAGCGCCGCATAGGACCCAGCTGCCGCTGCCGCGCAGCTCAGAGACTCCGCCCATCCAACCTGAACACAGTCTCCCTTCACAGCCAATTGGCCTGGAGGTCAAACCCTCCTAGGGCTAACAACAACAAACTGGGTTTAAATTCAAAAACACTGAATACAACCCATAAAGGATTGCAGTAAGTGTACCCACCTCAGGTAACCGGGGAGACTGAGCCACTGTCCCTTTGAGGATATCCACCACATAAAGCAGCCACCATGCAGAGACATGGAAAGAAATCAGGTGTGAAAGAAATGGAGGAGAAAAGACGACAAGACATAGAGTTCAAAACCACGGTTATAAGGCTTTTCAAGAGGCTCCTACAAAAGGCCGATCAACTTAATGAGAATTACCAGGAAATAAACAAGACCAACCAGCAAATGAATGAGAATTACAAGGAAATGAATGATACTTACAAGGAAATGAATGAGACCCTCAGGGAAATGAACAAGACCTCTGAGGATACGAACCAGACCCTCACAGATAAAAAAAAGGACCAACTAGAAATCAAGCATACACAGACTGAAATAAAAAATATTACACAAAGTCCTAAAAGCAGTCCAGAGGGCCACAAGAACCAAGTCAAAGATTTGAAATACAAAGAACCAAAATCCACTCAGCTGGAAAAGCAAGAAACAAAAAGAATTCAGATAATTGAAGATAGCGTAAGGGGCCTCTGGGACAACCTCAAGCAAGCCAACATCCGAATTATTGGGGTGCCAGAAAAAGAGAGAGAGCAAGTTAATGAAAACCTACTTGAAGAAATAGTGACTGAAAACTTTCCCCACCTGGTGAAAGAAACTGACTTAAAAGCCCAAGAAGTACACAGAACCCCAAAATATAGGAATCTAAAGAGGACCACACCAAGACATATCATAATTAAAATGCCAAGAGCAAAAGATAAAGAGAGAATATTAAAAGCAGCAAGAGAAAAACAGTTGGTTACCTACAGGGGAGCACCCATATGATTGTCAGCAGATTTCTCAACAGAAACAATGCAGGCCAGACGCGAGTGGCAAGAAATATTCAAAATAATGAATAGCAAGAATCTACAACCAAGATTACTCTATCCAGCAAAGCTATCATTCAGAATTGAAGATCAGATAAAGTGCTTTGCAGATAAGAAAAAGCTAAAGGAGTTCATCACCACCAAACCATTATATGAAATGCTGAAAGATATTCTTTAAGAAGAGGAAGAAGAAAAGGTAAAAATATAAATTATGAACAACAAATACACATCTATCAACAAATGAACATAAAAATCAAGTGAACTGATAGGCTGATGAACAAGATAAACTGGTGACTATAACAGAAACATGGACATAGAGAGGGAATGGACTGACAATTCTTGGGGAGAAAAGTGTTGTTGGAAGTACAGCTAGAGATTGGACAAAAATCTTGCAACAATGGGAGAGGACATTGGGGAGGGGGAGGTGAGGGCAGAGGGTGGGGTAGGTACAGGGTGGAGGGAAGATATAGGGGGATAAAAAAGGGGAAATAATGTAATTAATAAACTGAACAATAAAAAAAAAAGAAAAAAAAAAGAAGTTGCCTGCAATACCTACAGATTTGGGTGAGTTCCTCTCTGCACGAGGCTTCCCCAAATATCTTGAGGTTTCTGCACCTGCCAGGAAGTGATCTTCATTTAACTGGTTAGACTGCTGGGGAATCTGTAAGCAAGTTAACAGGTAGATATTTCCAATGCTTTTGTTGGCTTCCTTAAGTCAATCTTAATTCTTTAGAACTGTCTGGTCACATCTGAGTCTATGCCATTCCAGCGAAAGCCTTGATAAATAATCTGTTTCCAATTGTGTTCTGTGAGAAGGAAAGCAGATTTTTATTTAAATTATGTAAATAATCATGTTGCCATAAAAATAAGAATACTGAAAAGTTCCCAATTCTGGAGGGAAAAGATAGGGAGAAAAAGATACATGTTTTCACTTCTGCTTACAAAGCATAATTTACCAAATATTGTAAGTCCTAGCTAGCTTAAGGGGAAAAATTGTTATATCAGGAAAACAAACAAAAAGAACAAGAAATGTTACAAACATAAGGTCATACAAATTTTAATCATTCCATCAGAACATTCAGTCCTGTATAATTACAACTTGTTTTCATTTTTTTCTCTCAATCTTGCCCTAGAATTCAGGGTGATAGAGACAGTAACAATTTCAAGAAGTTTCAAAGGTTCTTTGTCAAGACTTGTATGATTTGTTCAGTGAAGTGGTTGCTTTGGTCACTAGAGATTATAGAAGTTATACCCCCAGAAGTCTTAAAATTTTCTTTACAATTTTGTTGTTGTTGTTGTAAGGGCATCAGATTTTGCAGGAGGGGAAGTATCAACCCACCCAGAAAACATATATACAGCAAGAATATATGCATAACTCTTTCTAAATAGAGGTTGAATGAAGTCCAGTTTAAATATATTAGAATGGATGAAGGAATGCAAAAACAAACAAACAAAAAAACAAGAACAACAACAAAGAATGGGGTTTATGGGGAGCTGGAACAACCAAATGACCATCTTGGGTTTCCCATAGCTCTGTTTGTTTGAATTACTTCTATTGTTTTTCCACCTTATAATATACCCTAGACATTTAGTATCACTTATTTTTCATGCTTCCTGAGCAACTCACATACTACATAAACCTGACTAACTTAAAATTTCTAGGAGAGAAAACAAATATTTTGAGGTGTTCCAGGGGCCTTTAAGTTGAACCTAGGTAAAGAATCTATTTGTAATTTGAATTTTGCAAACTTTGTCACAATACTGGTATATCAAGAGGTTTAGACATGGACTAAATAAGTCATAAGTCATTATGAAATAATTCTAACTATCAGTTTAACCAAAGTGACAATAAATGATTTAAAAAATACAGAAGTTCATATAATTCTTAGCAAAAGTTAGGTTTTACTTTTGAAGAGATTTAGTTTTCTTAATTAAGGACACAGTTAAGATAATTATTATCAGTAACAGACCAATAGTCCAAGAAAACTTTGTCCCTTTACCATAGAAAGAACCAAATTCTAATTTTGTATCATCTTATATTTGATATTTGAATTCACTTACTTGATTACACTTATTTCAATCTTTGAATTCAGCTTGATTCCTAAAATTTCTCAAGATTTATTTTTCATAAATTTTCAGTATCTCTTTTACTTTGTTTCTTACCCATTTGGAAATAGGACAAAATTACTTCATTTTCCTTAACAAAAACATGTCTCCATGTCTCATACCTGTTTTTCAAGTCAAAACATATTCTATTTTCTTATATATAGTTGTTTCCCTATTGTCATTAATTTTTATAGTTTTAATTATGTATAGTATAATGCTTTAAACTCCTTATTTTCTATTTAAGACTAAGAAGTAAGCATTTATTAACTGTCTGTTATACCAGTATTCTTGAGAGTGATAAGTTTATGAACACATTCATGATTTCTAGAAATATATATTTCCTCACAGCACATTTTTTTTCAATGTGGCACAAGACACGTTTATTAATAGACCCAAATATCTTCAGTTCCTCTACAATAAGAAGCAAAAAGTAAATAAATCTATGTTCAGTAATTAATGTTTAATTATTTTATCTTATTTGGAAATGATGTAAATAGTCAATGACTATCTGTTATGTAGTTTAACTAGTGAACTTTAAAGTTTCAAGTTACCAAAGAAATTTTAGAAACCATCTTTAAGTAGATGTACAATATAATTATTGCTTAAGAATTTATCTAAAAAGAAGCTTTTTATCCTACTTCTCTTTATTTAATTTACTTGCTCTTGACAATTATGTTTACATTACTCTTGGAATTTCTTCATACTGACTTATTTTTCTTGCTGGCAATTTTGTAACAGAGACAGCATGAACTTACTTGGCTAATAAACCCACCTAAAATGAAAGTATTATTGGTAATGCTGATGATTCTGTAGACAGACCTATTTAACCAAATATTTTCTCAGGTCATGTGGTTCTGAAAAGCACTTGGATTAGTTTCTGTTATATTTTTGGGAATTGGCTAAATAAGTGCTTGTTTGTTTAAGACAATTTGATAGAGCTCCTTTATAAATTAACAATGTCTTCCAAAGGTAGGAAATACCACACAACACATACAAACATACAGTCACAAACAGAGACCTCCTAGCTTTCATTTGAAAATTCCAATTTTCACAGTTTTAGCAATATTAACATTTTGATATTCTTTTCATCTATTATCTAGCCCGAGTTAGAGCTTCACAACTGGGTTTTGGGAGCACAGTTCATGAATTCTCATAGCTGGGAGTCCTGGAAATTTCTGATCATTTACCCGCTCTTGTGTAAAAAAGCTTTGGTTCCCTTGACAGCCAAGGGGTCCTGGTAATGCTGTATTAAAACCTTTGTTTTAACCCCACCAGTGTTTATTTTATTTATATCAACTTTTTAAAGTTTCCATTCTGCTGGAACAAGTCCTACCTGTAACTCTCCTCTCTATTTTCTCTTTGTTTTACCCTCATCACTATTTAAAAATAGACATCTCATTCTGGTTATTTGATTTGGAAGTCCCCGTTTTATGAGGGCACTTTTAAATGATCTAATCTAATTGGAACGTTTCTCATAATCGCCTTGTACTTTAGGCTATAATTTCCTCGGGAGCTGGCAGCGGTGTGATTGAACCCTCGCTGTATGTGAGTGAGATTTAGCCCATGTTTCTGTATGGCTACTTTTCAGAGCCTCCAACAAGCCCAGTCCTTGGGGCATACCATTTTTAAGTTTTTTGTTTGTTTGTTTTAGTAAGATTTTACTATTATTTTTCTCGTTAAGTGCAGGAAAATTGTATTTCCAATGGCCTCATTTTTACAATGTCTGCAAATGACTGAAGGCAAATAGGAATTTGTTAGATTGAACTTCAATTTTTAAAAAATTTCTGTTCTTCCATCTGATTAAAGAAATCTTAGTGACTAGCCATTATAACAATATGAAAGATATAAACATTTTTTTTTATTTCTTTTCAATTTTGAAGTTTTCCCAATATATCATCTTGCCTTGATGAGTAGAAACTCAGTCTAATAAGCCTTTTATGGTTTAAACATAGAAGCAAGAATATAACCAGAAAAAGCAAGGGCATTTGTTGTACAGACAGGAAAGATGTATAACTCTCATCTCCCACAAAATTGTGAGCTGCCTCCAGCCACAAACCTGCTAGCTTGAGACATCAGGCAGGCACTACTGGAATGAGGTTTCTCCTGGATTAACAAACAATGAAGGCTGAGATAACAAAGGACCATTATGAGCTAGGGCCGTTTATGACCAGTTACCTCTGAGAGCTGTGTGACTGGACAAAGGAGGACCTATAAACCTTTTATAACAACCAAGGCTTGGAACCCTGGTCTATGTGCCTGGCCATGAGATACAACCTCACAAGTGCACCTTGCAGATGGTGGGGACCAGAGAAAATATTCTCGCTGGTCATACAGGTGAAGCTCTCAGGACACATAATTAGGTAAAAGAGCAACACCGGACAGGGAGAGCACGGAATAAAGCAGAATTTACAAAACCCATGATTATTCATACCAAATAACCAAGGGTCACTAAGCCCAAGAAACTAGTTTCACAAATATTTTCTCCTGCTAAACCAAATTTAGAAAAGAATAAAGGACTCTCACCACTTTGCTTTCCCCAAATTTTGTAGGTAGAGATCTGGGTGTTTGACTTGGCAAAAATTCTTACCTTTGCTGGCATGTGGCCCACTATGGGATAGAAGAAATTTTCCTCTACCTCGGGGTTCTTTCGCTTAATCTAATAATCAGAAAGACCTGTAACAGATTAACAAGAAAAAATGGCCAAATTTAATTACATTCATACGTGTGGGAACCTCGATTACATGAGGGAGTCAGAGACCCCACATAAATGAAAGCTTCCAAGACAGAAAGGGAAAGGGAAATGTACATGACAGTCTGAGCGAGGGATGCAGTAAGGAACCTTGGGGCTTCAGGAGGTACTTGTAGGAAGAGCACATGTCCAGTAATGATCTTTGTCATTTCCAGTGATTACTCTGATCATGGGCCAGACCCTAATTTAAATTCTTCTAGACAGGTAAGGGGAGGGCGGGACAGACCTTTGTCTTGAGCCTCTAAAATCTCAGTTGATTTTTTATCAAAATAATACACATACCACCGATGCACATCTTGGGGTGCCTTGTTCTGAACCCCCATGCTTGCATGATTCCAATTAGCTTAGATTGGATGGCAGCTGCCCTTTTAAAGTGTTTGTTTCCTGAAGCATTTCATTCATTTATGTTATCAACTGTAGACATTTGATTCCCACCATAATTTGGTGGGACTTTAAGCAAGCAGGGATATTTTGGTGCTTGCTTAGTATACACGGCTTTGCATGGTTGTTTTTGTATGGAGATTTTCTGTCTTTTAAGCCTCCTTGGGCCAGGGCCCATGGCCTCCACATGTTTGCAAATTCATAGTGTCTTATGCACAGTAGGCTTGCAATATATTATTTATTGAGTGAATTGAGCCAATAAATTAATGTATGAAACCATTGCCACATCCTATAAATACTTTACTTGAAAGAGGGTTTAAAATATATGTATGCACTTTGATTAGTCAACTGAAGAAAGCACATTAAAAAAACACATTTGTGGACAAACAAGAAAATTACACCATGAATCACAATTGCTGAACAGGCCCCGTATCATTGTTGAATTTCATTCAACAAAGTGGTTGATTTTTAAAGGTGATATATGAGATCTAGCCTCACATTGCACTCACAAACTTTGTTGGCTTACAAAGAATTTTGATGAATTCGCTTTTGTCCTTATACTGGAAGAAATATGTTTTACCACCCATCAAACAAGACAATGATCGGAAAGCTGATAGCTGCAGGATAGAGCCATCACTTTTCCTAATACTATTAGTTATATCAAGCTGCAATGGTGAAAGAACGTTAGTAGTGGTCAGCTTTAACTTCTGTGTTTAATTTTGTGAAGGATGTCAGTATAGCATCTCTTATCATTGTAGATGCTTTTAAGTGGGGGGAAGGAAAAGTTGGATAGCATGCGAAATAATTTGTGGATGTGAAGAAATGTTGATAAGTAATTCATTCCTAGTGATCATATTATCTGAGAATGCTCATGGCTTCCAGAAGGTATTCTAGAATTTAAAATGTAGTCTTCAAGTGTCTTACATATTAAATTAGACTTATTAACATGTGTGGACTGAAGAGGAAGGAGATGGAGAAGTAGGGTAAGAGCTGTAAAGTTGGGGCTTCCATTTGAACAAGTTCCTGGTTTAGAGAGTGCCTTTTCCTCTCACTGCCCATCACCTGGCAATGTGAAACAGGACCAGCAGCCCCCACCCAGCGCAGGACCAATGGCATTGATGGAGTCAGTCTTGGCTTGGTCTCAATCTGAACTCTGGATATGTGTGATTTGGAAATATAGATTTTCAGGCTCTACCACTTGATGTCATATGGCCTCTCTGAGCTTCATTTACCTATGAAATACGAGTAAATATCTTAACAAATATGAAGGTCACAACATGGTTGTTGGTATTGAAACTCATGGAATTAGTGCACTCCAGGCAGCCTTCCTCGGGCTCCCTCCCCCCCCCTCCCCTCACCCGTCCCCAGGTTTTAGAGACCTGCTTCCTCCACCTTTTACCTTCAAACCTGCTTAACGGGGAAGGGATCCCATAAGGTCACTCACATTTAAATGCAAATAACTGATAAGACTTCAAGAGTCACCTGCCCTTATTCATGTTTTACTATGGGTCAGAGGTGTTAAGTCAAAAGAATGAACATTTAATTGTGGAATTTTAGGAATTAGCTATTTACTGAGGGAGAAGCTCTTTGCTCAGTTGTTTACTTCCCCATGCTTTTGTGGAAGTGGTAGGCGGTCTGCTTACCGAGACTAGCCAACGCCCACGTGTGCACTGGTGACAAACAAGTGAGATGAGAAAATGGAAATTTTCTAGGTAATTATGCGTTTATTTTAAAGACAGCAGGTTTCTTCTGTTTCTTCCATGACTGCTCAATATTTAAGAAATAAGTCCTAACTCTCTCTTTAAGAAGGGCAAAACTCCCAAATGAAATGTAATTGCTAACAATGACATTGTTACCAAACATTTTTTACCCAATGGGGCAAGCACCGGCAAAAGAATTCAGGTTTCATTTGTCATGTAAATACACAGGTCAGGAAAATGGGTTTTGCTTCCTTATATGAAAAGAGCAAACTATACATCAAGTTCAATTTCTAAACCCCATTGAAAGGTCTAAATACGATATTTTTGAACCCAGAGCCATTAGGGGGATCAACATTCTAAATTGAAATATAAGGTTTGGACCATGTTTTAGGACTAACAGATATAGCTTTGGACAAATAATTTGCCATATCTAGATTTCTACCACTTTTGTTCCCGTATTACCAGCAAAGTGATAGCTCATTTTTAACCTAATTCGCCCTAACAAGCAACAAGGCAGGGATGGCTACAAGGTCCACTTTATGGCTGAGAAGAATGAGGCTAGTTGAGTTCTCACACATCAAAAAGGTGGTTGAAATAGATTCCATCCCAGCAGCCTGTTGAAAGAAAAGCACATTGAATTCTTTGAACTTGCTACATTAATTAAAGGAAGAGGCTTGATGTGGCTCTACTGTTTGGCAGTCTATAGTATAAACAAACTAAAATCTAAGCCCGTAAATGCCTCAAGGTTACGAAATCAAAACACTGAGGCCCACCTATCACAAACAGCCAAATGATTTTCATTCTTTGCTTCTATACTTTCTTTGTTTAAGTCCTTCCCCTGGTTCCTGTTGGCATAGTGCTCCTAACCATTTCTGGTTTGGCGCTCCCTGATGCCAATTGATTTTTGCTCAAATAAACTTAAAATTTTTAATATGCTTCAATTTACCTTTTAATAAACTTTAAGGTCAGTTGAAATTTATATTTCCTGTTCCATCTTTCTCTAATAATCATGATCATATCCTCAGTCTTTTTTCACTGTGCCTAGTATTTTAAATGTATTATGGGTTGCATAATGTTTACTCTTTCCATCAGAATCTAAAGATAAGCATTATTAACTGCTTTTTATACTTGAAACCATGAATCTCAGAGGGTTAAATTTGTCCCCAGCAAAGGCTCTCTACTTACAAGTCCCCCAACCTTCCATCTGGTTTCTCTAGTTTGAAATAACTTGGATCATCTTAACAAGGGAAATTCATATTATCTCTACTCCTGAAAACCTTTACGTTATCTTCTATATGATAAAAACCCAGTGGACCGTAACAGCCAAAGACTGGTCACCAGGAGGTGCACTGATGAGTCCCGAGGTGCTTCAGGTGTGGATCCCTCGCGATTTCACGTGCTGGGCCTCTAGTAGTACTATCAATGAAAAAGACACTTAAGTTTCTTTCATTTAGAAATATTGATTACAAAACTCCCTAGTATTTTAATATTTTTTCCAACTCTGCTTTTATAAAGACTACAAAGGCAATATCAAAATTGACCGTCTGTATTTTCATTAGTATAAATGGGTAACCGTGATGAGGGTTCCTCTCAGTACACATACACATACACACACGTGCATTTGTGTATACAAATATGATGAACACCTTCCTTGAAAGGCTTCCTATTTTTTTTGTGTGTGTATGGTCTCTATTTAAATGAAATAGTGCCCCCTGGTGGAGGTTAGATGTGAAAGCGGCTCCTTTAGGTTTACTTAGTTTTGTGCAATTTGGTAATTATCTATTTCTTTCAACCCTGTGCGAGGTAATTTTCAGGCTCTCTGGTCACAAAAATAAGTAAGATGTAGTTTTTGTTCTCAAAGAACAGCAGTGTCATGAGGCTGCCAATGTGGGAATGGCCAATTGCCGAGCAGAGGACTTCCGCCCGAGAGGAGTGATGTGCCTTAGCTGGGCTTTCTAGGCAGGCTACCTTCCTACAAGTCAGGTGCAGAGATGGTGGACCAGGGATAACATCATGAACAATAGCACAGAAGTAAGAAAAAGCATTGTGTCTTTTTGTTGTTGTTGTTGTTTTCAGAAAAGCAAGCCGTTTGTAGTCCTGTAACTTACGATTTGGGAAGAAGAGACAGAAGATGAGCCGGCAAAGCTACCCTGGACTGGTCGGTCACAGAGGGAGGGGCAGATGCCACGCTAAAGAGATTGTGCTTTATTGACTTTTGAAGTGGAGAGGGACATAGTTAAGATTTGGTGGATCAGTGTTGGCAGAGAGGAGGATGGATTTGATCAGCTTCAGGTCCTGTCAAGAGGGAGGGGCAGGGCTGAGAGAAGTTACAAGGAAGCCAGGCTGGTATTGGACTCACATTGCAAAGGGATGTTTGATATCCTCTCCAAATGAGAGTATGCATCCAGACTCAGATAAACATTGTCAAGTTTGAAAGAAGACATTATCAATTTTAAACCTGTGTTCCTACATTAGTATTTCTTGTAACAAAGTTTGAATTTATATCATAATTTTTTCATGAATAGTACAGTGTTACTTATATTGAGATCATTATTTAACCTCAGTATTTAACACATATTCTATAACTGATTTAGCCTTTTGTTTTTCACTCGTTAATATAGTGAAATTCTCCCAAAATGAAAATATCTGAGGCCTTTCTTAAGTTCTAGAAAAATCCAGCTGGGCAATGGTTAAAAAAAAAAAAAAAAGGAAAGAGAATTGAAAATGATTTTGGAGGACAAATGAGCAGAGGTGATGTGCATGAAATGTAAAGATGGGGTAGTCACTGAGCAGATGAAGGAGAAAGGAAGAAACCAAATAAACCCCCAGGTTCCTCAGTGATTCAGGGGTGGTAGTGGGACTTTTAACTGAGGCACAACATAAAGGAGGATGAGAATTTTTATGTAGGAGAAAGAAATTGTTCCATTCTGGATATGTAGAATTTGATGTTCTTGAGAGCAAGTTAAATGAATTTGTCTGGCCCACAGTTAAATATGTGAAACCAAAGCTCACAGAGTGATGCGGGGATTATCAGCTCAGAGAAGTGTAACGAAAACTACTAGAATGGTTGAGAAAACCTGAGGTGAGTGCTTAGTCTACAAAGAACAATGGACTAAGAGTGCCCCCCTGTGACTCTTCCTGTGTTTGAAAGCTATTGTTTTAAGGGCAAGTGGGTTCCTCATCCTTCTTGGGAAAGCTGTGACACACAAAGCTATTGTGACTACATGAACACTTGAAGAAAAGGGAAACTACAACTAAGATTACGGGGAAGAATCTGAAAATTTATGCTAAATGGTTAAAACAAAATGTTTATCATAGAAGTAGTTTGAGTTGAAACATAGCAGAAAACAAGGATTCTTTGTGGAGAGGAGGGAAAATAATTGGAGAGCAGGAAATTTCATGGGAGATTTATGAAGACATGGCAGAATTCCTCTGTCAGTTTTACGGTCTTGATTTAGTATCTCCTATCATTGCCAGGAGAGAGGCTAAACATAAACTTTAAATGACAGTTTAATGAAGAAAAATGAAGAATTTGAAACTAGCTTCATTTTCCTCTATTGCTAATAACTGAGCCAATTTCTCAAAATGGGTTCACAGAGAAAGTATTTGTGGTGGGCTGAAAAATGGCTCCCAAAGATATCCAGGACCTAATCCTTGGGACTTGGGAATATTACCTTATATGACAAAATGGACTTTGCAGTCCTGCTTAAGTTAAAGATCTTGAGATGGAGAGGTTATCATAGATTATCTGGGTGGGCCCTAAATGCCACCCCAAGTATTCTACAAGGAAGGCAGAGGGAGGCTTGAGGAACAGAAGAGAAGAAGGCCGTACGGCATGGCAAAATTAGAGTCACAACCTGCTGGCTTCGGAGATGTGGGAAGGGGCCTTGAGACAAGGAATGCAAGGAATGGAGCTCCATCGAAGCTAGAAAAGGTCAGGAGAAGGCATCTCTCTTAGAGCCTCCTGAGGAAGCACAGTCTGCCTACACTGTGATTCCAGCCGAGGGAAACCGGTTTTGGACAGCTGTCTCCAGAGCTGTAGGAGAATAAATTTGTGTTATTTTAAGCCATCAAGTTCATGGTAGTTTGTTATAGTGGCAAGTAGGAAACCAAAATAGTATTTTAAACATAAAATAATTGCTCTAGTTATCTCCCAAAATATTCTTTTTTAAAAAAAAGTAAAATCCTTAATCACATACTGAAAAAAATTTGAATGATTTAAATTTAAGTGCAAAATAAAGCCTCAAAAAGGTATACACAGTTCTAATTTTATTTTCTGGATAAATTTGATAAATGAACTTCAACCTTCTACTAGGAAAGTGATATAGATCAGGAGAGTTGGCCATAGATCATGGTAGCAAATTGAATAGACTAAAATTTGGTGCTTAGGATTTTTCAGCCATTGGAAGTGACAAATGAGAAACTATATGTTCATTTATGTAGCAGGCAGGATCACTTCTATCATGAAATTTAGTTTGTGTGTGTGTGTGTGTGTGTGTGTGTGTGTGTGAGTGTGTGTGAGTATGAGTGTGTGTGTGTGTGAGTGTAAGTGTGTGTGTGTGAGTGAGTGTGTGTGAGTGTGTGTGTGTGAGTGTGTGTGAGTGTGTGTGTGTGTGAATGTGTGTGTGTGTGAGTGTGTGTGTGTGTGTGTGAGAGTGTGTGTGTGTGTGTGTGAGTGTGAGTGTGTATGTGTGAGTGAGTGTGTGTGAGTGTGTGTGTGTGTGTGTATGTGTGTGTGTGTGTGTGTGTTAAGTGTCTGTCTCCTTTGAGTAGGGAGAGACTACTTTATATTTTGCCATAGATGGAAGGGGTTGTCTATGAGGTCATTAGAACCATGTTTCTGGATTTTCCAGTCTTATAGATCAGTAACCCAGGTTATCTAGTCTTCTCCATAACTCCTCCCTCTTCAAATGGCAGAATAATTGCAGTGCTGTTAAGACATGCAATGTTCTGAGTGTTCAGAGGAATAGAGGTTGTGCTGGCCCTGTAGTGTGAATTCTGGCAGGGATTGGTTAAGATCTCACCGTCTTCTTTCTTGAAGGCTCTGTTATCTGCCTGATCCAGAGCTCCAGCCTTTTGGGGACACTAAAAATCATGCCAGCAGTCATAGAGACACATACATATGCACATGAATTTTTTATATTCCATGCAATGTAAGAGTTGGATTGAAGACTTTCTGAAAATAGTCAGGGTTATTTATATTTCTGAGGTTCTAAAGTAACAACAAATTTCTATGCCTCGGACTTATTTTCTACCTAAAAGGAAATGTAAGAATATTTGCTTAGAGAGCTAACACATGATTAATGAAATAGATGAGTGTATATGCGTATTCATTGTTTTGTTTTTTTCAATTTTTCTGGGGGTTTGACATGTTTCAAAATAAAATGTGGAGAAAAATTAAAATAAGGGGAGGTAATGAATTTCTGAAATGCATTAAATCCTAGGTGCAGCAGTGTCACTATTATCTCATCTGATAATTGAAAGGCACCCAGGTAATTATTAGACTCCTGAGGAACCTTCACTTGAAAAGAAGAGAAAAAATTCTCTATGGCTGAAGAAATGGGGATTCCATTATTCTAACAAACTATATAGGTTGTGATACATATCAACTAAACACTCATTCAAATCTTTGTACATTGTTGCATAACCTTTTAAATTCTGTTAGTCTAATTAAACAGATGTACACTGTTTGATAAAGATATAAGATATAAGTCCAGAGTCCATTCCAATGAGCATGTTGGATTGAAGCCACTTATTGTAATGGATACCAATATTATTGAAGATAAAAATTTAAAAATATTAATGACTCTATAGATGAGAACTTAAATTATGTTATTCAACAGTGAATGGTAAGGCCTTACAATGATAAAAAAAAAGTTATGGAAAATGAATTATGCTTGCAAGAAATACATCATAGCCACCTTGTGTCTTTCTAGTACAAAATCCATCCAGTCATCTGCAGATGAACATTCACAGTTGCAACTTAGCTCAGTTTTCAAGAGAAAAACTTTCCTAATGTATTAATAGCATGGACTGGCAATAAACACATTTACTGTGTTCCTTTTTTTTTTTTTTCCTTGAATGCTAAGCTTTAATAAAAGTCCTGGGACTATACTGACATCTAGAGGAAATTGTTTTTAACATCACTTATTTTCAGTGGTTTTCACAACCTGGGGTAGATGAATTTCCCATCCTTGAAGCTTATTTTTAATGTTTTATTTTTTCTTTCATTTCTAAGCAAACTTTGAGTTTAGTTTCTATAGAAGTCTCATAATAAAACGTATAGCCTAATGCAGAGAAAAGAGAAGGAAGCATTAAGAAATTTCACTCATTAAGGAAATAAAAATTCATATCAAGATTAAACTCTGTCATTGTTCTTTAGTAAGAATACATAGTTGCAGATTCCATAGTTGCTTTGTGAATTTATTAATTGGAATATAACTTCAGAATTTTGAATAGAATTTTTTAAATTTTATTTTGTTATTGTTGACAGTATTACAGATGTTACGCATTCCCCCACCACAAAATTTGTTTTTGTGTTTTTAAAGTGTGCATTATGCAGTATATTTGAAAGAATAAAGTTTGTAATGGAACAAAATTATATTATATATATATATGCCCAACAGTTTAGGACTCATTGTTCCACAATTACCCATGCTTTAGGAATTTATTTATATATTTTGAATATAAATTGGAGAATCAGTTAATGAAATGGATTTCCTCTTAATTTGGAAAACTAGATATACATAGTGTGATTCTATCTTAAATATATGTTCTTTAAGAATTTAAACAGAAACATCATAGTCACTGATCAGGGCTTATTATACATATTGAGAAGAGTTTTAGCCTTTCCATGGTGAAGGGGCATAAATGCAGCATGCGTCTTAGAGAGAGAGAGATCCACTTTGAGACTGCCTCACAGAGCTGTGAAAGCACAAAAGAGGCAGACGGTGCAGCCACATATGAGGCTTCTGAAAGGAAACCTTGCCAAACCCAGGAGCTCCCATAGCTATTTGCATAAGTGCTAGCAGAGTTCCTCAGCCGATCTGGTCCTGCACCCCAGACGCGAGAAAGCAGATGAGGCAGCAGATGACCGTTTACACTGCCAGGGTGTGTGAACCAGCAAACATCTCTCACATTACTCACTAAGTAATGAGGAGGGGCCTTAGATATGTTCCACAATTCAGATGGGCCTGCCAGTTGGCCCCTGGGCTTCATTCTGTGTGATCCATCCTCAGCAGAGACACTCAGGAGGCAATGCAAATGCATCAGCAGACAGCACGGAGGTCCCAGCAGCAGCAGGCGAGGTACTGTCTATGCAACAGGGCGTGATGACAGATAATTAGCTGTGACATGCCCCTCGATGGCTGTGGGATGAGCACGTTCTGCTGGAAACCAGTGTGCAACATGGCATCATGAACCATAAGATTTAACATTGGAGCATAAATTCCTTCTTGCCAAACCATTTTTTAAAAAGGAGGTTTTGAGAAAGAGTTAAATTTTCATACGGTTCTAGGAATGAAAGTTAAATTTATTAAGCACTTACTATATTCCAGGCATTGGGGGATATACTTGCCACAAACAGCTATTTTTAATGTTCTAAAATTCCCTGTATTATAAGAACTGCCTTTATTTCACAGATAAGAAAATCGAAGTTTAAAGTAGTAATGCAACTCTCTCAATGAGACATTGCCAATAATAGGAGAGAACTGAAGCCAGCCCACGGCTGTTTGATTGCTAAGTTAACCCTATAATGCTGCTTCTCATAAACAGATGTTGACTTTTTTTTTTTAAAGGAAATTTGATAGTCTTTCTCCCTTTCCCCCTAGTTTTTGGGTTCATTGGCTTTACTAAATTCGAGTTAAATAAGTTTTTCTTATGTTTTTGATATTTTTATGTTATATTATTTTCATTTATTTTTCAAAGTGTTGGATTAGTTATTTTTTAAAATTACAGAACTATGTTGGAACAATTGGAGCAATTTAATATGAACTATATATTAGGAAATGATATTGTATCCATATTATATTTCTTGTAAGTGACAATTGTATTGTGGTTATGTAAGAGAATGCCATTTCCTTAGAAGGCCCATGAAAATAGGGACAAAGGATCATGATATCTCCTATTTAATTTTGAACTTGTTAAGGAGAAATCTTAATATGCACATAAGTTTATGGGAAATAGAGTGACCAAGGAAATGTGCAAAATACTGACAAGTGTTAAGTTTAGGTGCATTGTATGTGGGAAATAATTATATTCTTGAAACTATTCTAAAAATTGATTATTTTTAAAGTGATAGGAATTGTTTCTATTTTTAGTCTTCTGTTAGGCCAGTTTTTCTTTGAAAGCTGTAGGTGTACATTTACAAAGTTAACTGTGACTTTCATTACTTATAGTCTCAGTGGCTGAATAGAGTTGATTCCCATTGCTGGCTAACCCCTTCACCAATGTCACAAACTATCAGTGTCTTTGGTACTGACATCATCTATTGTATGTGAAACCATTTGGGTGATATGCCACTCATTCTTCCTTTTGTGGCCCAGAGGGGCCTAATGATAAGTGATCCTGATGAAGGAGGACAATGCTTATAAGAGAGTACTAGTCAATATGGAAATACATTTTTGTTATTACTTTGTTGGGAATTAAAACCATGTGAAGATTACTAATCTCACAAGCTATTTTTCCACCAAAACTTTTAAAAATGTATTTCTTCTGCTTGCAAAGATTATATCAACATTTCAAACCAGATGAGGAATAGCAGATGTCTTCACTGTTCATTTTAGGAGACATTTGATGCTCATAATCAACATTTTGAAATATGTTCAAAGCTGCCATCTTGTGATAATATTCTATTCAATTTTTAGCAGATATATTGATACAAGCCTTCTTAAATCTGAAGACTAGAAGGAAAGAACATTGCAGAAATGCATTTTAGGACATGCCCGAAGCCTGTGTTTTGAAACGTACAAAAAAGAATGCAAGAATGTATTTCCATGTATAGTATACTTAATCGAATAGTAACTGGTCTTTCTCATTTTACTAACAGTTTCTGTTAAAAAACCATAACAGATTTTATTCATTGTCTTTCTTTCCCTCTTTCACAAATTAAAAGTCTAAAGATTCCTATTTTTGTTAAGTGTTTTTTTATTGATTTCAGAGAGGCAGGGAGAGGAAGAGAGAGAGAGAGAAACATCAGTGATGAGAATCATTGATTGGCTGCCTCTTGTATGCTCTCCACTGGAGTCCACAACCCAGGCATGTGCCCTGGCTGGGAATCCAACCATAACCTCCTGGTTCATAGGTAGACACTCAGTCACTGAGCCATGTTGGCTGGGCTAAAGATTCCTATTTTCTATCAGAAAATTTTAAGAATAAACTTCTGCTTAGTGACCTAAATTCTGAAATCAATCATTCTTTACTGAGATTTTCAGAAGAGTCACTCTCTCTTCTTTAAAACTTCCTTTCCAAAAACCAAGGTTCATGAATAACTAACTATAGGGATCCTCTGGCCCAGTCCTCTCCGCACACAAATCATACTTCCAGATACAATAATTTTCAGCTCTTCAAGTTGATGCTTCTAATTTTGCCTCTTTATTTCTAAATTATATATTTCAGCTTCTATTTCTTATCTTCAAAAATCAGAAGTAGCATCTTTTAACATTCTGTTGTGGATGATGAGGAATTGGCTTTTATCATAGCCCTTTTTTTTTTTTTAACTTTTCCATCAGTTTACCTATCTTCCAGGTTTCAACTTAACTTTCCCTTCAATTAATCTTCCTAGTAACCCATCTAAATTAGATACCTTCTGTCATATTTAAGGGGAGCACATTGTGTTTCTTTCATACCACTAAAAATTATTACATATCTTGATGGCTTGTTCATTTGTTGTGGCAGTCTCCAAGTTAATTCCAAATTAATTCTCTTTTATTCCTTACTATTAGATTTCAATTTTATTCAGGATAGTAATCAACCAATCATCATAAACAACAACAACAAAAACCCTTCAGTTTTTAATATTCATTTGCCATGTGATAAACTTCTAATGAGATATATGCAGAATTCTGGGGAGGATATGTATTTCTGAATAAAAGGAATATTCTGCCTGGCATAGATACAAATCTGGAGATGCAGCAACCATTTTTACATCCCTGACAGTATAAACAGAGTGGTGATGGAGAAAAGGTAGAGAGACTGAGTCCTTGAAGGCATCATTGTGCTGCCTTACCTACCTTGGACTCTCTCCCTTTCAAGCTCTCTAGTTTTTGAGAAAATAATGCATCTCAAATAAAGTACTATGGTATTTTCATTCACTCTCATTTGCTATGAAGCTCTGTGAGGTCAGGAGCACTATGAAACTTGTTTATCCTTATACCATTGCATCAGGTCTTCTTAATCTCAGAATTATTGACATTTGGGTTGGATAATTGTTTTTTTATGAGAGGTGGGCTGTTTAGTCCATTGTAAGATCTTTAGCAGCACCCCTGGCCTCTGCCCAGTAGATGCCAGCAGCAGCCCCACCTTCAAGTTTCTCCTGGGGGTAAATTGTCCTCCAATTGAGGATCATGGCCTTAGATGCCGGGGCTCAGTGCTCAGGAAACAGGGGTCAATAGATGCTGACTATATTAACAAAGCTATGAATTAGTTGGATGTGAGGACTGAAAGGGGTGGTAGAAGTCAAGATGACCTTCAAGTTTCTCTCTTGGGCTAGTAATTGTAATATTGTATCATTTAAAAGATGAAGAGGCACATTCCAATTTATCAGTGTTCTCCTTAAACTGGCCTTAACATTGAATGAATGTTCCCCCCTGTGACTCAAACTCTACAACTTTTTGTTTCTGTATTAATGAAAAACATTATATTACCTCCTGCATAGTTCTCCCCACTCCCTTATTTGATTGCTTAGCATTTTCCCTCATTGTTGGTCTCATTGAACTATTGGCTTATAATGAATTTGAAATCCACTAAAATCTTCCATCTGCCTTGTAAAGACTCCTGCTAATTCTTATTTTCCCTTTCCCTTTAATTTTGCAGTTGTGATTTGGAAGGGGCAAGTTTCTGACATTTTTTTCTTCTAAACTTAATCTATTTCATAACAGGCTCTGTTTTTTGTTTGTTTGTTAATATATATATATTTTTTTTCTGTTTCACATTAGCTCTGTCAACTGGATATCCCATTGGTTGGTTGGTTAATAGAAATTTTGACTAGTAAATGGCAAAGACCAAAATACTTGATACTATTTGATATTCAACAAGTTATCTCTGAACATATATCTCATAATCAAATATTGGAACATTTATTTTAATAACCCAAAGCTTCTTTCTCCCTGCATTAAATTTTAAAGATCAAATGGAACTATAAATGAGCACTATCTTGGAAATCTACTTCTAGGAATGAAGACAGAATATAACTTCAGTCAAGACCGGTTTGGCTCAGTGGATAGAGCATTGGACTGCAGACTGAAGAGTCCTGGGTTCGATTCCGGCAAGGACATGTACCTTGGCTGTGGGCACATCCCCAGTGGGGGGTCGTGCAAGAGGCAGCTATTCGATGTCTTTCTCTCATTGATGTTTCTGACTTTCTATCCCTCTCCCTTCTGCTCTGTAAAAAATCAATAAAATATATTTTAAAAAAAAGAATATAACTTCAGATGACAAATACAGGCAGGTGCAGTCAGACATTTTTACTCCTCTGTTTAGACCAGTGGTCAGCCAACTCATTAGTCAACAGAGCCAAATGTCAACAGTAAAATGATTGAAATTTTTTTTGAGAGCCAAATTTTTTAAACTTAAACTTCTTCTAATGCCACTTCTTCAAAATAGACTCATCCAGGCCGTGGTATTTGGTGGAAGAGCCACACTCAAGGGGCCAAAGAGCTGCATGTAGCTCACGAGTCACGGTTTGCTGACCATTGGTTTAGACTATTAAGCTTAGCTCAATTGGTGGCATTGGCATGCAGTGGGTACTTGTGCAATAGGAAAGAATGGGTTTAAGTAGTGTGGAATGTGCTTTCCAATGCGCAGTTAATATTAACAATTTTATTTACTATCTATATATGTAAATGGTGAATGTGTAAAGTGTCCCCTCCAGAGTTTGCGAGACCGGAAGTTTGATCACTTGCTATGATGTATGCTGACCACCATAGAGCAGTGCAGAACAAAGGAAGGCTCTGACCCGCAGCCTGAAGGCCCCAATTGGCCCCGATCACCTGCCAGGCCTAGGGACCCTTCTTGTGCACGAATTTTGTGCACTGGGCCTCTAGTGTTTTATAAGAGAACTGGAAGACTAAAACAAGTGGTAAATATCAGAGATCACAAATGAGTATTATTTGCAATGAATAATGTAGAATATTATAGAAAAAGTAATGGTCACCTGATCAATATCTTACAGAACTGTAAAATAAATAGAAAAAAAGTCCTTGAATGAAAAAAATAAAGCAACACATTTAGGGATAAATTATCAAAGTATATTTATAAGATAATGGATGTAGCTTTCTCTTATACTTAGAATTTCTTAGAATTAATGTTTATGTTTTGAGACTGGTCATCTTTTTCTCATGACATATTCAGTATCAACTAGTTTCTTAGTCTCTACTCTTACCATTAACCAACATTATTTACAAATATCACCACCAGAATTATCTTTATTAAGCATGCTTTAATCATGACTTGCCTTTATTCCCTCTTCCCTATAAAACTAATTCTAAATTTCTTAGGATTGTATACAAGACACTAATTTTATTCCTAATTTGTTTCTATGCTTCTCCATAAAAACTGTGCTCTAAGAACACTGACCTAATTTATATTTTTAAATGTTTCATGCTTTTTCGAACTTCTTTGACTGCTAATTCTATCACTCTTGCATGGAAAGCCCTTCTCAAACCTTATATTTGCTAAATCCATTGGCATCCCTTAAGGCCCAAGTCATATGTGCCCTTTGCTATTTTACATTTCTGACTTTCCCTTCCTCAAACCAACATTACCTTGAACTATGTTTGAAAACTATATATGCTTAATAAATGTTTATGAAATGGATAATTATTTATATAAATAACATTAACTTAAAAATATTTAGTTTCATTGATGGTTATATAAAAATACCTTACACAATAATTTTTCTGAAAAGCCATGAGTATGTAAATAAAAAAGTATTACAAGAGAATAAATTGAGTGCTACTCTTTGAACGTTAAAAATATGTTATTCCTATATGCATTCTATTTTATTAACATGTTTTGTCTGTCTTTTAAACATAGCCTTAAGATTGCTTAATGTAGGGAAAACTAGTAACCACTCAGACATACAGTACTTTAATCTTTCTTTGTTTATTGAGTTGGGAATATCAGACTAGCCATTTTCAGTAGTGTATGAATACTATTGTTATTATTTACTTTTTACCAATTTCAACTAAAATATTTGTTTACTGCAGCCAAGCTAGAGAGTTCTTCATTGGGAATATTGTTTCAGTATCAGGTCAGAAAGAGAAAAAAGTATGACAACTAGAAAGATAAAGAATGACATTCTTGTGGAACTGCGTAAGAAAGAGGGCCAGCCCTAGCCTGTGTGACTCACCAGTTTCATTCCTGGTCAGGGCACACACCTGAGTTGTGGGCTCGATTCCCCAGTAGGCGACATGCAGAAGGTAGCAGATAGATGTTTCTCAGATCAGTGTTTATTTCTCTCTCAATTTAATATAAACATTTTTAAAAATTAAAAAGATAAAAATAAAGAGGGCCAGTGAAATCATATTTTAATTGAAAACGGGAAAGTGTGATAAGTGATAAGAGAGAGCTATTTGAATTAAATACAACTAACTGAATGCTATTTGTAGAGCACTATGATGCAGGTTCTTCAACTTCATGTCTTCGTGTGGATCGCTGAGCAATTACAAGAGGAATCTGGAGGTGAAATATATGGATGGGTAGTTCCTTTTTCAGCATATTCAGAGATAGGATAACACAGTGGCAGACAGACAATATCAATTGTCTCTTAAACAAAGTGAAGCTTTTTATCTCTCTCAAATGTGACAAAGATTGTGATTCTGTTTTGGTTTTGAACCTTACACTAAATATGGTGGACCCAAAGGGAAAGTTAATTAGAGTCCCATTTATAATTCCATGTAAATTACTTTAACTAATAAATGCGGCTTCCTTTACATCTGTTGGTCAGTGTCAATGAATGGAAATATATTTACATCTTAATGCTGTTAAAATGCTTACTCATGTATTTTAATCAAGAATTTGCTATACATCATGATTTCTCTTTATGATTTTTAAATGAAGCAAAAGCAGCTTATTTACACTGTCATATAATTGACCTTTAAAACATGCCAAAAATCTTGACACTTTCTTCTTAAACACCACAGAGTGGGTGCAACCTACTATTTGAAATAAAAAGGAAAATGTTGTGACTCTTCCCAGCTCTGGAAAGTGATTTCTGGAGCTTTAATTACAATATGTGCATGCATAGGAAGAAAGGAACAGAGTGAAAGAAAACACAGCTAATAACTCACTCTATTATTGCTCAGTGGGGCTTTTGTAATACTATTGTGTAAGACAATTGGTCTTTTATAGTTAGACCATGGATTGATTAGGATTCGGGATTTTTTCATATTCTTCAGCATAGTGTCGATACTGATCAGTGAGGAGAGGCTGATTGGCTTCATCCATGTTGCTTCTGGCACGAATCAGACAAGAAGCGCCCACAAAAATGACTGTAACCAGCAATAACGCAGCAACCACTGCTATGGTAATAATCTCAGAAATATGAAAACTCCGACCTATTTGAAAAATAGAACAAGAACAAAAAATAAATCTGCTAATAATTGCCATCAAAAATTGGATACTAAATTTAGGCACTTTGTTGAAATCCTCATACTTAATTTTTATTGTATAGCACTTGTCATTTTGGAGGCACTTTCCAATCCTATCTAATAAAAGAGTAATATGCAAATTGACCATCACTCCAACACACAAGATGTTTGCCCCCATGTGGTCAAAGATGGCTTCCCCCATGTGGACACAAGATAGCCTCCACAAGGTCGCCAGCAAGGGCTTGCAGTTGCGGGGGGGGGGGGGGGGGGAGAGCAGGACCAGGACTGCAGGGAAGGACAGTTATGGGTGACCAGGCCTGTGGTGGAGGGCAGTTAGGGGCAATCAGACTGGCAGGGGAGCAGTTATTCTATATAATAAAAGAGTAATATGCTAATGTGACTATACCTCTGCTACGCTACCAGCCAATCATGAATGGGGGACGGGGCCACGTGCTACATGGCCCCATCCCTCATGCCTCTACCTCCACTTCATGGGGCATGCGGGCTGGCCAGGACCATCAGCATGCGGCGTCCACTCCCCAGGCCACTCTACAAATCCCATTAAAACTGAATTTGCTACAAATAAAAGTGCCCTTTAAAATGACTATGAACACTGAAGTAAAATATTTTCATTTTATAAGCTTATATTTTACAGTATGCACATTTCACATAATAACACCCCAGAATTTATCTAGGGCAGGGGCCAAATGCCATTTCCGTAAGGAGCCAGAGTGCATCTCAGTTTTTGTGGGCCATACATTGCTCAACTTCTGCAGTCCTAGCATGCAAAGCCCAAAAGAAGGAGATGGCTGTGTCCCAACAAAACTTTATGGCCACTAAAATTTGAATTTCATATAATTTTCATGTCACAAAATAACATTCTTTTTTTCCTTCATTGACCAAAAATAGGCAGAAAATCAGATTTAGCCCAGGGGGCATAGATTGTTATCTTTGATCTAAGCCTGGGTCCCAGGTGTGGGGCAAGGCAGAGGCAGTTAGGGGCAATCAGGCCAGCAGGGACGCACTTAGGGGTGATCAGACAGGCAGGCAGAGGTGGTTAGGGGTGATCAGGCAGGCAGGCAGAGGGGTTAGGGGCGATCAGTCAGGCAGGCCAGTAAGCACTTAGGAGCCAGTGTTCCTAGATTGCGAGAGGGATGTCCGACTGCCAATAGTCAGACATCCCTGAAGGGGTCCCTGATTGGAGAGAGTGCAGGCTGGGCTGAGGGAACCCTCCCTTCCATGTATGAATTTCGTGCACCAAGCCACTAGTGCATCAATAAGGCTGACAGGGGAGTGGTTAGGGGGTGATCAGGCTGGCAGGCAGAAGCAGTAAGGAGCAGTCAGGAAGGCAGGCAGGTGAGCAATTAGAAACCAGCAGTTCTGGATTGCGGGGGTCCCAAATTAGAGAGGGAGCAGGCTGGGCCGAGGGACGTGCACCAGACCTCTAGTTTCTCATAATGAGTAGATTCCATTAGTGTCGTTATTTTCATTCTAAACACGAGGAAATAATAGCTCAGAGTCTATGTCACTTGCCCCAGGTCATTAGATTAGCAGATAATAGAAGTGGTTTTGGAGTACAGAGCTTTCGAAATCCAAACCCGATGCTCTTCCATAGTATCCTACTGCCTTTCTTGAAAAATAAATTTAAATTTAAAAAAAAATTGCATTTCAGAATCTCAGAAAGAATAGCTCAGAGTACCTCATGCCATTAAAAATTTTTTAAGCATAGATAAACAGAGGCACATTATATTGTAGAAAAATTAGGGGGGGCTAAACTCAAAACTCATTTTCTCTGCTTACTAAGCATGTGATCTTTGACAGTTACCCTCACTAAGCTTTGTCTTCTGTATTTGTAAAATCAGGATTATGACCTTGTCACATAAGGGTGTAAGGATTGAATAAGATAGTGTGCTATGTAATCAGCGCAACACCAGGTCAGAGTGGGCTGACAACAAGTGTTACGTTCACTCTTTTTATCCCCAAAGGAAAATCTAGATGAACGTTTCTAAATGCAAGTGTGAAATGTCAGCCTCAAGAATACTGTGATTAATTTACTTTTAAAGGTAACATACTGCTTTTGAAATTTTCCACAGTAAAAATACATTTTTAATACTCACCTGGCCATTGAACTTCATAAGTATATCCCAGGTTATCTGGAGCAGTAACAAACATTTCAGTGTTGGTAATTGGAGGCCAGAATGGCACCATATTGTATTGTCTATTATGTCCAATAGGTGCATTTTCCAATGGAAATGTGGATATATCTAAAATATGCCAAAAACACCTTATTAATATTGGTATATAGTTATATTCTGAAGGTGTCCTTAAATATTCAAGCATAACATAAAAAATATTTTACAATCAATAAAGACATAAGTTTTACTACAGCAGAACAGGGAATTGCATAAAGCAGATTTCAAATGCCTTGAGTATAGCACTAATTAATGTGTTATCTCATAGAAAAAGCAAGTTCAAAAGCTGGCATATTTTAGCATTTTGTCATCTTTGATGCTTATTAATTGTTTTACTTTTAAATTATAGAAACAGATTTTAATAAAATTAATTAAATTTATTTTTTCAAAGGTAAAGAAAAAATTGGTCTATAGTTTGCTGTAACATCATCTATGATTTAAATTAGAGAGAGTTTCTAATGGAGGTTTCTCCTTGACTGTGAATGTTTCTCTTTAGTATATTTTCTTTTTCTTCTGTTTACTTTTAGAGAAATAAATATTAACTTGTTCCTCAGGTTTTACTCTGTTAACAAAAAAAAAAAAAAAAAAAAAAGAAAGAAAGAAAATAACACTTAAAATTTTGAATCAAGGTCTGGAATTCTATTTGCTTCCTGCTATTACTTCTCTTTCTACAGAAGTTTCCCCTGACCCATGGTTTTGTTGTCCACGGTTCAGTTACCCAGTCAGCTGTGGTCTGAAAATCTTACATGGAAAACTTCAGAAATACAAATTTATATGTTTTAAATTGTGCTCAGTTCTGAGTGGTGTGATGAAATCTTTACCCTCCTGCTCTGTCCTGCCCACAAAGCGCATTGTCCCTTTGCCCAGCAGATCCACTCAGTATATGCCACCAGCTCGTTAATCACTCAGTAGCCTCTCTGTCATTTCATCAGCGTTGTGCTATTGCAGTGCTTGTGTTCAGACAACTGCTCCAAAGCCATTCATATAACTTTTATTAAAGTATATTGGTATAATTGTTCTATATCATTGCTAGTTATTATTGTGAATCTATACTGTGTGTAATTTAAAAATGAAACTTTACTATAGGTATGCACCTAAAGGAGAAAACATAGTGCTTGCAGTTCTAGGGTTCACTACTATGCACAGTCTCAGGCATCCCCTGGAGTTCCTAGAACATTTTTCCTGTAGACAAAAGGGGACTGTTTTATTTAAATACAAGTTGTATAATTGGTGAGTTTTTGTCATAAGGGTTAAAAGTACTGAAATGTCCTTTGTGGCAAAAGTTGTGGTATGTTCTTGTTGTTGTTCTATATGTTGGTACAATTAATTACCAGATGGAATGCTACAAAGCCAGAGTTGCAAGTGGGCTTGGGCACTACATGAGTGGAAATATATTGAGAAGAGCTGGGATATGTAAGAAAACTAGTGAAGTGTCACATCGTGTTTGTAAGAAGTACATTATCTGGACAGTCCATTTGTTTCTATGAAGCACAGAAGAGAATTTTAGAATCTAGTTTGAAGAATAATTGATTCTAGAAATGGCAGGTAGTGTTTATATTTTTGATGCTTAAGTGTTCATCTAGTAACATTTGTTGATGTTACTAGTATATGCCTGATCTAGGCATGGGGCTATAGCTTTGAACAGACAAAATTCCTGTCTTTGAGAAACTCACATGGTGTATTGCAGAAAATTATTTATTCAAGTTAGATATTAAAATTAATAAGTTGGATTTGTAAACTTCCCATTTCATCTTCACTTAATCAGCCTTACCCAAGTCAGCTTCAGCTACGTGATTAAGTTATATCCATTAAAATGAAGGGATAAATAATAGTTAAAGAAACAAAGAATAACAATTCGATTTTAACGTAATCTTCCTATGGCTCCCCATCTCTCTTTATTATAGATAATGCATTATAGTCATACATATGTACGTAATACACATGAAAATGAGGTGGAACTCCAATCAGTGAATGCATAGAAGATTGATAAATGAACCAATATTTGTATGTAAGTTATTCGCTTGTTAAATGATTTTTCTGATGAATAGTAAAACTCATTAAAAATATTTCACTTGTCAAGTCAACAGCAGTGATTATACTGAGCAACAATTTTTCCTAAGCTTGCCAGGACAGTTTTTCCCTTAATATAATCAAATAGTTTCTCTGCACCTATGGTTAGCGATCTTTGTTTGCTATATCCATAATTAGGTTGGTTTTAAGCTAATGGAATGGCATTCTAAATGTAGCTTCCAGGTTAAAAATAATGGAACATACTATTTTGACCAACTCATCAATTAATGATCTTAATCAGGTTGACTTAAGAACTTTTCTGTACACATATAAACACATATAAGAAAATAAGGGACTGGCTGAATTGGGTGGATAGATGAATAGATAGTTAATCTCAAACACTATGTTTAGATGCATGATGAAATAAAGACACAAAAGTCAACATTTAGGACACTTTTAAAATATAAAAATTTACAATGTTTTAGCTAGAGGAACAACATGTAAAAAAATTAAATAAAAGTAATATAAGTCTCTCTGCTGAGTAGAAACTAAGAGAAAGTGACTTTGTAAATAAGAATTTAAAAATATGTTAAAATGAACTTTAAAAGAGATTTTCTATGGTGTGATATAAAAACCAACACCATCTTTTCAAGTTGAGCAAAATTTCCATTTGTAAGAATTCATGAAGTAATAAAACTATGGATTATGAGTGTAATATTTTTTTTTCTCTTTTGGAGTATCAAAGAAGAGCTTTGTAAGAATTCCCGTCTATATTAAAAAGCAATGAGTATGTTCATTGGAAGATATGAGGAAGAAAAATTTGGGAAACAGTAAAAATGAGAAGAGGTTCACTGCTTAGTTCTATTGAATGCTAGTACATATCATCTTACTATAGCAATTCTGAGAGACTTCTTGTCTGCCCTGTCAAAATGGTTTGGAATATTTGGAAATGGCTAGATAATAGAGCTATTTTTGCCTTATTTTGAAATGTAGTTTATGTGTGTCAAGTGCTTAGCCTGAAGTGATAACTATGCCATCCGAACAATCTTTTTTGCTGAGCTGGTGAAAAGCATATAAAAATGTCTCACCAGCATTATATCTCCTCAACCATTCATCAAATATTGCGTCAGTGAAAGTATGCAGGAGGACAAAAATAGGATCATTTGGAGATAAATGGGTTTGTCCCCCTGTTCCATTCAGGAATAGATGAGCCAAATTGTGAAGGCTTCGAACAGCAGGATCATACCTTCCCATGGGATCACTGTAACCTAGATATAAAAATAGAATGAGAATAGTAAAAACCATTACAAATATTCTCCTTGTCAAGTCAACAGCAGTGATTATACTGAGCAACAATTTTTCCTAAGCTTGCCAGAACAGTTTTTACCTTAATATAATAGGATTATTTCTCTGTACCTTTGGTTAGCAACATTTGTTTGCTATACCCAGAACTAGGTTGGTTTTAAATTAGTTGCATGACATTCTAAATGTAGCCTCCAGGTTAAAAATAATGACCTGCACGGACACCAATCAAAATACATAGAATAGTCTATTTCCACAAGGCAAACATCATTCTACATGACAGTGGAAATCTCTAGCTTCCACTAAAAACTGCTGACATGATTGGGAGACCACTCTGATTGTCCTGGAACTTAAATTGCGAGATGCTACTTTAGTTTCCTGTATTATTCCCTTTGAATGACTGTCAGCATATTTATTTTTGGAAACTTATTGTTGTGGAGAAGTTATGATTTCTCAGGGCTTTCTTAACACTTCTGTATTAGTTTTAAACATCTGCAAAGCATGCCCTCAAAACATTTATAGAACTTTGGATAATTGTGTATATTCCATACACATGTTTACACATATATCTCCATTTTATAGATAGTAAAGATATATATTATATACATATATAAAAGCCTAAATGACTGTCTGTTGTTCAACCATTTGTTCAACCAGTAGCTATGATGTGCACTGACCACCAGGGGGAAGATGCTCAATGCACAGGCATGGAAACATGGAACAGACTGATGAATCCCAGAGGGAAAGCGGGGAGAGAGGGTGGGAAGAGATTAACCAAAGATCTTATATGCATACTGGAAGCCTGATGTGGTTTGTGCACCAGTGGGGTCCCTCAGCCTGTGGGGATTGGGCCAAAACTGGTCCGGTGCTTGGATTCGTGCATTGGTGGGGTCCTTTGGTCTAGCCTGCAGGAATCAGGCTGAAACCAGCAGTCTGACATCTCCTGAGAGGTCCTGGGTTGCAAGAGGGCACAGGCCAGGGTGAGGGATCCCACTGGTGCACAAATTTGTGCACTAGGCCTCTAGTATAATATAACTTATGTATTTCACATATATATATTCCCATATATTATATGGTGATATTGAGAATAGATCACAAACAAAAACAGAGTGTCTGTGATGTGGGATGGAGTTATATGTGTGTCTTCTGATTGGCTTGAAGAACTAGAGGTGAGAGATCAGGGAAAGGTTATCCTATATAATAAAGTGGTAATATGCAAATTAACCTTCATGTCATCACAAGATGGCTGTGCCCACAGTGGGAGTGGGGTTCCCATAACATAAGATGGCTGCACCCACAGCAGAGTTGGGGTTCCCATAATGAGCGATCAGCAGGGACCTGAGGCTGTGTTCTCTGCCCAGAGGGTTTGATGCAGGACCTCAGGCCATGCCCCCTGCCCTAGAGACCTCAGGCTACGCATCCTCCCCTGGCACTGGGCTGGGGGACCTGAGGCTGTGCCCCCGCCTAGCAGGGCTTGACAAGGGACCTTAGGCCATGCCCCCAGCCTAAACCAGGGGACCTCAAGGCACACACCCCTACCTGGGCCAGGGGACCTCAGATCATGCTCCCTGCCCTGACTCCAGGCCTGGCAACCTGAGACCACAGCCCCCCACCCAATAGGACTTGACAAGGGTGGGGCCAGCCAAGTCTGAATCATGCCCAATGGGGGTGGGGCCAGCCGGGTCTGAGGGTCTCACGATTTCAAGGCACGCATGGATGGGCAGGGACTTGACTCCGGGTCCTGCTGTGTGCCCCAGATTCTGACAGGAAGAAGATTTTCATATGTATTTTACTAATTTTCTTTCATTTCTGACAATTCTATTATAGAGAAAGGGCAAATAGCAATATTAAAATATTTTCTCTAGTTAATTCTTTTAATATGCACAAATTTCATACACCAGACCACTAGTATATTGTAAAATAAAATTCAAATTTAAAATACATTAAGTTACTTGTGTAATTACACATTTATTTATTCACTCATGTTCATATATCTGTTCCATTATTTTTTGATTCAAATGTTTAATGATTGTCTGCAGTGTATGTGGCATGTGGCTAGCATTAGTCTTTTTATAAACTCTGTCAAGAACTCAGTCTAACTGGGAAACTTATATGCATATGTGCATAGCCCACGACACTGACAATAGAGTAGTGAAGGCCTGGGAGGGGCACATGGTGGAGGGAGGAAGTCAATGGGGGGAATATAAAAGGAGACATCATAATACTTTCAACGATAAAGATAAATAATAAAAAAAAAAACAAATCAGTACATGTACTTAATTAGGTATCTGCACATCTATATATATAAAAGCCCAGCAACTAGAACTGGGGAATGACCAGAATGACTGGAATGACTGGTGGCTCTGATACACACTGCAGCAGCTAACCAGCCTGATCTGGGCCCCAATCGCCCCACCCCCTGGCCAGCCCAGCCCCATATTGGCCCCCAACATCCTGGTCTGGGAAAGACAGCAGCCCATGGTCCCTCCCCAACACTGGCCTGATGGGCCTCCATTGGGGCAGGCAGGCTGAATACCATCTGTGCATGAATTCATGCACCAGGCCACTAGTTCATTTATAAATCAGTACTTATAAACTCATTTTTTATATACAGTATATGTTTAGTCAATTTAGTAGTGATAATTTAATGAATTATCTTCAAATAGGTGATTCACATATAGTTATCAAAATCAACATAACGAGAGCAGATAGCTTATAATTCTGATAATAAAAGGGAGAGAGTTGAAAATAATTATCAAATTTATACATCAAATATCTTAAATCATGGGACAGAGAGATCAATGCCCATTTGTGTGTGTGTGTGTGTGTGTGTGTGTGTGTCTAACATGGGCAATACTATATTTAAGGTAATATTGGACAATAACAAGTTTATAATAAAGTTAAAAGTTTTTCTATTTTAAAATATTAAATACAGGTTTGGGCAAAAATAGGTTTACAGTTTTCCTTTTGGAAAATATATAATTAATAAATAACAATATAAGAATAAACTCTTTTGCATACTTACAACTGTAAATCTACTTTTGCCCTTCCTGTATATATCAGGCATGATTTATAGAATTCAAAATTTATTGAATATAGACACTAAACTTAGAGAGTTTGGGTTTGAATCTGTGCTATTACTAGCTAGCTGAATATTTTGGGAAATTAATTTAACTTGTTTGGACCTCAGTTTCCTCAGTTTTAAAATACTCTGAATTAACTAAGGAAAATCAAACTAAATGTCACTATATGCTAGATTGAATTTTTATAGACCTTTAAAAAGGTACAGGGTAATAGTGACCTAAATAAACCTGTGCCAAAACCAGACATTACAGAATGTGAATGAATTGTTCAGATTTTCAAAATTTTAAGAAACAATGTAGTAAGCTCTGAAAGGTTCAGTATTATCTGTACTAGAATTTGATATAGTTATACATATATTGGACAGTCACCTACCAGAAATTTGAGTTTAAATACTTTTTAATTATTTAAGAGCTTTGCAAACAATTTCCAAGAGCTTCTTTTATGCTTAAGAGAGTTTTGTGGACCCTGGCTGGGTGGCTTAGTTAGTTGGAGCATTGTGTCATACACCAAAAGACAAAAAGTTATGGGTTTAATTCCTGGGTCAGGGCACATACCTAAGTTGCAGGTCTCTGGTTGGGGCACATATGGGAGACAGCTGATTAATGTTCCTCTCTCACATTGATTTTTTTTCTCTCTCTATCTCTTCCCCTTCCTCTTTCTCTAAAACCAATAAAAATATATCCTCAGGTGAGAATTTAGATAAAAGGGACTTTTGTGGTCTGACACTTATATTTGAGGAAGTGCTTTTCTGAGCAGAGAATTGTAACTATGTCATACTGGCACCAGCATTCAAATAAACTAATTGGATCAATATAGCATTTAAAATTTTTTTCAAAGAGATCTGAATGTGACTTCAGTTTACTATGATAACTAAATCAATTCAAAGCACCAGTTTTGTTTACTTGCCTTCCACTGTGTTTCGGAAACTGTTTGTAGAGTTGGAATAAAAAGGAGGTGTGTCAAATAAACCAACTTCTAAGCACTGAGCGACATCCTGTGGGTTAGGAAGCCGTTGCACCATTGGTCTAGCCACGTTTCCAGCTGGATTCCTCTTAATTGGCGCCCCCTCAGTACCTGGGAAGAAGATGGGGTATGCAAACATTTAGAGAATGGTTAGAGATCTTATTATTGTCTTTTAACATTTTATATATAGCATGGACCCTGAATAATAGGTTCTTCTTGGTAGAGGAGATAAACTTTTAAAATGCTTTTCAGTGGCATTAAAGTAAGAAAATCTAAGTTATCTTGTCAACTTCTCTGAAAAGAGTAAATAAGTGACACATAAAATCATCCGAAAGAAAAAGTGATCACAATAAGAGATAGAGGTCCCGGTGTTTGTTAAATAAACATGCTTCTTGCATGAGAATATATTAAAATAAACATTCCATGGAAAATTGAATTTTGTCCAAATAATTTCATAAACCTAAATTCTACACTGAAATCTATATATAATATATATATGAAGTTTGGTACTTGAATGCTGTTTGTTTCAGCCCTCAGAGAAAGAAAGAAAAACAATCTTCAATTTCAATGAACACATTTTTCAGGAAGGCATGTCAGAAATAATTAAAGTCTTTTGAAGAGCAGTAAGACTAACAACTGAGCAAAGAGTTGTGGTACTAGGGATCATATGATGGATGCCTCTTAAGGGAGGGAAATAAATATCTTTCCCAGTTGGGTGGATCCAGAAAGTGCCCTGAAGTACTGAGGAGAATTTCCACATGTGAAATAGGAGATATTTTAGGCAGGGATAATAACAGGACATGACAAGCTTTCTTCTATATATAATACTAGAGGCCCAGGGCATGAAAATTCATGAACTTGGGGAGGGTGTGTGTCAGCCCAGCCTGTGCCCTCTCACAGTCTGGGACTCCTCGGCTCCTCAGGGAATGTCCACCTGCTGGCTTAGGCTCACTCCCTGAGGGATTGGACCTAAGCCGGCAGTCAGACATCCCTCTGGCAGCCCAGGAGCCCTTGGGGGATGTCTGACTGATGGCTTAGGCCTGCTACCCATGGAGGAGTGCACTGATGGCCAGGGGGAACTCCTGCATAGAGCATCTGCCCCATGGTGGTTAGTGCACATCATAGCAACCAGTCATTCATGGTTGTTTCACCATTAGGGTCAATTTGCATATTACCCTTTTATTATATAGGATAAACCCCATTGGAGCAAGAACTCTACCTGTTCTTGCTCACTAGTATGTGCCCCAGTTTTGGCACAGTGCCTGGAATTTAATAGTTGCTAAACAGTTGTTTGGTACATGTTGCTATATGGGATAGATCATGTTGGTTGTAAAAGAGGGCCTGTTTGGGGGATGGCTTGCCTGAGCTATGTGGCAATGTAAGAGATTATTGGATGATGGTAAAGATGAGAAGTTAATAAGAACCATAATGTGAAGAAATCAAACAGCAAGATGAGAAAGTTATATTTAATCCATGAAGTGGGAGAGGCCTTAGGTGGGTAGGAGGAGAAGAGTTTGATTATGAGCATTTTTTGTTATTCTGCATCAGTGTTCTCCAGATAGGAGTGCTCATGCCTTAGAGGGGACACAAAGAATAATTTACTGGGTGGAAGAGATAACATTTCAACATCTACTCATTTTTACTTAACCTTAGACATATAAATCCTAATTGTATGCAGCCATCTTGTGACCACATGGGGGTAGCCATCTTGTGACCACATGGGGGCTGCCATCTTGTGTGAGGCTGTGACAGTCAATTTTCATATTACCTCTTTATTATATAGGATGAGGTGATCTTCCCATTGATCATAGAACCCATCTGACCTCATACCTAGTGATTATATATATTATCGACTATATTTCCTTTGCTGCACTTTCCATACATTTCCCTATTAACTTCCTGTGTATTGGAGTCCCATACAATTTCCATGCAGAAATAAATGGAAAGTTCTGGGTTCTGAAGGAGAAAGTAGAATTCAGAAGTATTGTGGAGCAAGAAGAATGTTTTTCATCTGATAAATTGAAGACTATATTTTAGTGGCAGGAAGAATGTTAGGGGTCAGTAATTCACTCTGTTAATTTACATAAAATGTTTGGGGCATTAATGGGATAGTGGAAAAATACTGTGCAATAAGCATATGAAAACATAGGCATGGAGAGTCTAAGGACAATTTGATATAAATATGTATAGTATAGGTGTCCTGTAAAAGATGATCAGTAAAACTACAGGAATGGAAATTTCATTCAGAAAAGAATGTAGGAGAAAAGAATTGTTATGATGACTAGTAAATAAGATATTAAAGCATTTAACACCATATCAGGCACAATGTGCTCCATAAAATATTGTCTCCTTTATTTCTTTCGCTGGTCTAATAAAATGTTTAGCATTTATATCTTGAACTAAGACAAGGGGTAATCTTAAAAATTGTTCCACCTAAAATACATTCAATATTTTAAGAAACTATGTGTCAGAATTATGAGTTATATTAAATTAAAAAACTGTGATAAAAATATCCTATGCTATAATTTAATTTACCCATTTAATTTGTGCTATATTTTGTTATTTAGTCAAGACGGTGATCAGAAAATGTCTGAAAAACTTCCAGGCCAGAATATAATAGCCTGGTCAGAATGAGATGAATATTTTACTATCTAAAGAAATCTTGATCCTAAATTTCATCTCCTTACTTCAAGCACTACCACTTATTAAACATTCCAAACAATAAACATTTATTCTAATTCTTAAGTTTCTATGGAAGAAACTTTCATGCATATCACTTCTCTTATTCCTAACTAAACACAGCTAAGTAATCTTATAATGATGAACATTCACCTAATTCCTTTGTTCCATTTTAAATAGTCTCTCTAAGTTTAGAAAATAATGTAAATAATTGATACTTTAAGGAATATATGCAGAATAAATAGAACAAATTTAGAATAATAGAATAAATCCTCATAATTCTAACTTTTATATGGAAGAACATTAGTTGACAACTAGAGGCCTGAGGCATGACATTCCTGCAATTGGGGTGGGGGTTTCTTAGCCCAGCCTGCCCCATTTTGCAGTTTGAGACCCCTTAGGGGATGTCTGCCTGTCGGCTTAGGCTTGCTCCTCCCAGCAAGTGGACATCCCCTGAGGGGTCCTGCCGCTCTGTTCACCAGCTGTGAGCCCCGCTTCTGGCTGAACGGCACTCCTCCTATGGGAACGCACTGACCACCAGGGGGCAGCTCCTGCATTGAGCATCTGCCCCCTAGTGGTCAGTGCTCATCATAGCGATCAGTCTTTCTGAGATTTTGTTGATTTTCATATTTGTCTTTTATTATATAGGATAGCCAGACATGCCTAAAGAGGAAAAATGAGGGGGGATAAGGAGACTCTTATAATGAAGACCTGGTGTTTGCAACACAGGAACAGATAATAAGATCCAAGGAAGAGAATAGAAAGCTCAGTTACAGGTCCACGTATAACAGAAACAACCTGTGGCAGAGCTGGTGTTCAGATTCCTGGAATAAGGATGCTAGGACAATTGGTTAAGCATTCTCTATATCATCTTTTTATTTTTAACCCTCTGACTAGATTAACATCATAATAACATAATGTAATTATATTATTATTATTATTATTATTATTATTATTATTTACTCCCTTGGCACTTCCAAGTCTTTCTGTGTACTTCACATTTCCTAGGGAACATTTTCTGTGAAATTCCAACACAAGACACATGATCACTAAGCAGTGCTGAGTGCACTAAGAGGATTAAGTTATATAATTAGACCTTTCCAAAATAAGAAAGTGAGCAATGCACTTACCAGATTGCTCAAGAAAAGAAATGTAATAATGTACAGACACTCTGTTCCCCTTGCTGCACCTTATAGATTGCCTTGAGTATCTTAGTTGTTTCATGAATTGATTTTATTACATCGATTCTCTGCAATAATAGATTTTAATCTGACATCCTTAATAGAATGAATGGCCTTCAGGCAGAACACTTAATCTCTCCCTAAAGGGAATTCTGAATCCTAGATGTCATTTGGAACTTACTGTTACAGAGGGTTCCTAGAGTATCATAATCTTCCAAGGATTCACACACCACTCGCCATTGAGAAAAGACAGAGTTTGGGCTTATAAGGTTGGGATCAAAGTTGCTTCTGGAGCCCATCATGTCATCGGTGCAGATATCACAGATGTTCTTCCCAGTCGCAAAATTCCAGTAAGGAAGAGAGAAGGAAGGATTCTGCAACATTTCCTAGATCACAGAAACTCAGTTAGCATTCTCTGTTTTTGTTTAAAATTCTTTCACTTTGCTGGGTTTCCTCCCTGGCAACCTATTTCTATTAGTTCATGTCAGCCACTTAGAAGCCAGTTAGTGGGGTCTGAGGGGCTGGAGGACTCAACTACTTTATTAACAAAGCCTCTCATTTACTAAAAGGAGTCACTTTAGGCTTAGGAGTGATTTAAACTCAACTCAGTATACAGAAGTTCCTGCCATTGATTTTTCTAGGGGGCAGGGGAAAGGTCTTCCTTTTCTTTTTTAGATAGGTAATTATATTTCTATTGATTATGCCAAAAGTTATCAATAATCACTTCTATTCCTTGACATTTGCACCTCCTTCAATTTTCCTTTCGGTAATTCAAGCACTGCCAACTCTTGGTCTGGAGCCAGACTCAGCCTTGAAATGTGTTCTGTGGAGCAGTACCTTTTGTTTTGTTTCTGTTTTTTGTTGGTGTTGTTATTGTTTGTTTTTTGTTTTTTAGTTAAACTTGAATGCCTTGAGGCATTTAGATTCTGCTTCAGCCAAGGCTACACAGACTCTATCAGACTTACTTTATTTGCCTGGGCTGTAAAAATGTTTTACTTAGACACCTCTGCTTCAGAGTCTAAACTCTGAAGACTCAGGCTCCTGCCTGAAGTTCATACCACCAGGACATGCTGAAGGGAAACAGTATTTGTGCGTGCTGCTCTGTGGAACAGGGACCTGGTTTCCATTAGGGCTGATCTCAACGATTTGAAAAATGCTGGATTCAAAATCACATGGGTATTTTTCCGAGGTTCCTTAAAAGATGTATTTATGGTACCTGTTATTTCTCATTCCTTTCAGTCTTCGGGGAGTTACATTGGGAGTGTCAGATTTAAATGCAGGAATTGCCATTTTTTTATTCCACCTCCATGCATTTGGGATATTACTGCTTTTTCACTTCCAACCTTTCTAGGAAGCATCCCCTGGCCCTCAGGGTGTGATAGAGGGCCAAGAGCTTTCCCAGGCATGCCAGCATGGGTCTCCAGGGACTTTAGAGTCCTCATTTGGAAGCCATTGTTCTGGTTCACAGATATTAGTGACAGCTTCCAGGGGATTATTAAGAGTCACTTGTGGTTCAGTAACTGACATTTGGAAGCCGGAGCATATTCATGTGGCATTTCCATGGCGCATTACATATAGACTGTAATTTGTTGGATCTCTTGTGCTGTTGGGTTTTAAAAATATAAGTAGTCCTAGAGGTTGAAGTTTATACATGCAAAATTTGAAGCTTTTAGATACTTTCCATCTGCCCTTTTATTTTGGTGTGCTCATGGGAAAATGACTTGAAGGCATGAAGCTCTAGAGTTGATTACAAATGACAGATTTATCTGTGCGTAATCTACTAAATGTCTTGTATTCAGAGATATAAAATATGAAGTGCAGAGTACCAAATGAATTCATTTAATCATCCCAAGCTGCATATGTTTAGACTACATTCATACAAATATCTTATTCTGTATTGTAATGCATTATTTCTCACTCTTCCATTTATTTTCTTGGAATAATGCTGGGCACAAGGATATTACACATCGGTAAATAAACACCTTTTCTGCCTTCAGATGTTTTTAGGTTAATTTTTAGATTTTAACTTAGGGAAGGGATTCATTATAGTATTTCACACAGAAAACTGCTTTAATTTGTTGATTTCCTAGATCTAGTAATTTAAAATTTAATTTTAAAATTTTATTTTCTTAAGAAGGAGAAATTATTAAAAGACATAATAATAAAGTATCTTTGTTAGCAGATAATTTGCTGTAGTTTGAGCTTATGTGCTTAAAAATAGATAGGAAGCCTGATCTCTGTGGCTCAGTGTTTGAGCACTGATACATGAACCAGGAGCTGAGGGTTCGATTCAGGGTCAGGGCACATGCCTGGGTTGTGGGCTTGACCTCCAGTAGGGAGCCTGATGATTCTCATTGCTGTTTCTATCTCCCCCCCTCTTCTCTTTTCCTCTCTCTCGAAAATCAATAAAAACATATTTAAAAATTAGCAGGAAATAATTGTTTGGGTTGAAGTTCACTTTACGCAAATGCCTCTTAAGTAAAAATGATATCAAACTGATGGGATATTTTTAATAGATTTCTTCTGTAAGCCTCAAAGTGGTAAGAGGCACAGAAAACAATGGTGCTTAATGAAAATATGACAAAATAAATGGAGAGGAACTTTTTACATCATTTAAACCCTATACCACATTAGTATTGTCCACTCATATGAAGAGTTATGTATTTGGGACATGGAAGACTGGCGTATCAAATGAGATTCTCTCAAACTATATGAGTCATTGTTTTAATTACAGAGCTGTGGACTATGTCCGGTGCTTTCATTTGCACCTACAAATGTCTCACTTGCCTTCCTCATCATTGAGATTACTTTCCTTTTACTTCCCAACAGTCAAGATCAATTAATAAGCAATTAGCACAGGGAGAAACTTAGAATGCCTAAGGCAGAGCAATAACTGGGATCGCTTTGTCACGCCACGCTTTGGAACACAGTGGATCAAACGACTTGCAAACAAGGCGCCCTTTGTGTAAAGGATCTGAACATGGAAATGTTCCCCGCGTACCTGCATGTCTGTCTCCAGCTGCAGCAGGTGGTACCTGTGCCACGTGAGAAAAGCTGGTCCTTCATGGGAGAAATCCACTTCGCCAAAGCTTTCCTGGCCTGCCCCAAGGAAAGTCTTTTTGACTGAATAATAGTGTGTCCACACAAAGTAGTTATAAATGGAAATGTTCTCGAATTGTGGTGTGTTGCCATCTGGCCCCAGTATTTCTTCTGACCTCCTGGTGGCAATGACAAACTGGGGGTGAGTTGTGCGCTTTGCCATATCCAGGGCCCGGACAAAGTAGTTCTTTTCTTCTGTGCTTAAATCTAGAAGGTTTCTCCTGACTTTAAGGATACAAAATGCAAACATGAAAACCTCTGCCTTATGGGGGTGGGTAGAGAATGAACATAATAATCTAACACACCATGTTCTGTTTACTGGTAATGATAATTTGCATGCATGTTTTAAAAAATTTATACTTTAAAAAATACCTCTTACTATATATCCCCCCCTCCCCATCTCTCTGGCTCCCTCCTCTGTCCCTCCCTCACCAATTTGTGAGTTTTCTGTCATCTTACTTGTGGGCTTTATGATTGTGTTCTGTTTATTTCTGCTTTCTATTGACATTTTTCTTAAACTTTTCTACATTTTTAATGTCATAAATCTTGCAAAAACAAGGGATGTGGTGTAGCATGGTGGTAAAGACCAGAGACTCATTCAATAAAAACACATTTCTCTAAGACTCAATTTTCATCTGAAAATTGTATGTAAAACACTAGAAGTCCAGTGCATGAATTAGAACATGGGTGGGGTCCGGCTGGGGGTGGGAGTAGGTATTGGGGGGAGGGCCCACAGGTGGTTGGCCTGCCCTGCCCCCTGGTCAAACTCCAGGTTGAGGGGCCAATTTGTATATTAGGCTTTTATTATATAATATATCTTTGCAGAATTGTACCTTTTAAAGGGTTTACACACAAAAAGCAGTTAGACCAGAGTCTGGCTCATAATAAAGACTCAATAAATATTCTACTCAACCCTTGGTCTGGCACACAGAAAACAATCGAGTTTTGCTGGCTCTTACTATTTCATGCATTGGTATTAATTGATATTTAGGCTGATGGCTGGGCTCATCTTAAAAAAATGGCTAAACTTGCTCATCACAGGGGAAAATTTATGTGGGGATAGCAAGGGGAGTATAAGAGGCCCATGTATTACAGGTAGACAGACCTCAGTGTGAATTCCAGGTTTTCTGAGTACCAGCTGTGTGGATGTGTCCTTTCGGGATCACACCTATGCTAATTTACATAACTCCCTTGAGGAGTTACTGAAAGTATAGTCATAAACCTCTAGCACAGTTCCCAGCAGACAGTGGTGACTCCATACATGTTCTAGAAGGAAATATTAGTAAGATGACCTGAGCTCCAAGCTCATCCCTTTAAATTAAATACATTTAAAAAAATATCTATAAGCCTCTTTCCTCAACTGTGGAGAGAAGATTGAGCTGTATGATTTTTCCAGGTGTTCTTCCAGCTCAAATGATTTGGGTCTCATGCAGGACTGTCTAGCCGTTCATACCCCCGCTTACCTGTGAGAACCCTCTGGTCACAGGCAGTTCCTCTCCATCCAGGACGGCAAGTCCCACAGTTGTGTCCCGAGAAGTTGCCATTGCAATGACACGTCCGATTGAAGAACCGTGTGGGCCAGCCTTCCCGGTCGTCTCGGCCATCGTGTGGGTACTGGGGGCTGTGGGGTCGGGAGTCTGCAGTCACTGCCTCACACCTGCCCCTCCCTGATGAGGAGCCACAGGGGTCAGTCCCAGGCCTGGACACGGGGGACAGGTCTGGGCAGCACACACCATTCCTCAAAGCCTCAGTAGTGGCACACTCCCTTGGGAACTGAGCCCCAGCCTGCTGAGTGAAAAACAGGGGCAAGAAGACGTATCCTAGAGAGAGGAGTTTATGAATTTCCATTCTGCTGGAAGCAAGGCTCTGGTTCTGAGGTCCTTAGTGCAGAGACTGAGGCACATAGATAAAAATCAAGCTGAAAAGGAGAAAGCAAAATGGAATTATACATGGCTTCTCCCTCTCCCTTCCCCGCCTCCTGTTGGCATGTTATAAATGGCATGAGTCCTTTCCACCTTCAAAATGCCCCATGACAATTCAAGTCAGAAAAAGTTATTTACCTTTAAAATTTTGACATGTATAATACCTACATAATTAAATCCCCAACCCTAGTCATTTAGTTTTCTTCCATCATAATTTCTATTTATAAAAATACTCATCCTGGATGCCATTTATCAAAAGCAGTCATTAGCAGGTCACCACCACTAATTACATTTAACCATGGGCTGCAAGAAGAATTGGGAGCAGGTTTTCAGCAAGTTAATTTTCATTATTTAAAATCCCCCTGCCTAATGAAGACCTGGCTGGTGTCCACCCACTTCCCATGGAGCTTCTCTCCAGTACCTTCAACTCCTGAGGGGATTCTCTGCTGAAGCTCTCTTAGAGCAGAGTGTTTTATATTTGCCAGTCCCCTGATGTCAGAGCTGTTAATTGCATGTGGGTTTCTGCCTGATAACTAATCACAAATCTGCTCACCCAAACTGGGAGGGGCCGGTGCTCTTCTGCACCCTTTACTAATCCTCTTTCACATCAGTGAGTTTTTCTGTCCTTTAAGTACTTGGTTAGCACATGATTCCCTCCCCACTGATTTCCTTGTGATGCTTAAAAGGCCAGAGGCACTCATTTGGAATAAAACAAATCAGAGAAACTAGAAAACATTTCTCTCAATTGTAGAGTTTTTTATTTTTGATTTATATACCTTTAGAGGATGAAATCAGAATTCCTGCTCTTTTTTGGTGATACAAGGTTAGGCCAATGCTTGGCCCTGATGGAAGTTTTTGATTGTGTTTGGTTTTGAAAACAGATGCTGCCATTCTTACCATTTCTAGAGGGAATAATTGTTTTAGGAAAAGGCCTGAAATTGCCTGGCTGGCATGACTCAGTAATTGAGCATCACTCTATGAACCAGGAGGTTGCACTTCAATTCCTGGTCAGGGCACATGCAGGCTCGATCCACACTGTGGGGAGTGCAGGAGGCAGCCTATCAATGATTCTCATCATTGATGTTTCTAATCTCTTTTTCTCCCTTTCCCTTCCTATTAGAAATATAAAAGAAAAATCCTAATTAATAAAAGAGTAATATGCAAATTGACCGTACTTCCGATCAGGCCATGCCCACAGCCATGCCCATCAGCCAATCAGGAGCAAATTATGCAAATAAACCCCAACCAAGATGGCTGTGGCCACTGAGAGCAGGAGGGAGGGTTGGGTTTCCCTGGCAACAGAGGAAGCCAAGCTTTCCTCCTGCCGTTGCCAGCCTAGGCCTCCACTCAATGCTACAAAGTTTCAATTATAGAAGATATATTCCAACAGAGAGGCTAGGGTTGCCTGGGTGATGGAGGAAGCCAAGCTTCTGTAGCCCTAGCACCTAGGCCTCCCCTCTAGGCTACCAAGTTTCAATTGTGGAACATAAATTAATCCTAGATCCAAGGGCCTCCACTTGGGTTGCTGGGGGACATGGCCGGCCTGCAAACCACCACAGGCCCCTCGCCCAGCCTGCCCCACACCCCAAGGGAACCCCCACCCTGATCCAGGACACCCTTCAGGGCAAACCAGCTGGCCCCCACCCATGAACTAGGCCTCTATCCTATCTAATAAAAGAGTAATTTGCAGATTGACCATCACTCCAACATACAAGAGGGCTGCCCCCATGTAGACACAAGATGGCCACCACAAGATGGCCAGCAGGAGAGGGCCATTGGGAGGTTCCAGGCCTGCAAGGGAGGGCAGTTGGGGGAGATAAGGCCTGCAGGGAAGGGCAGTTGGGAGGGACCAGGCCTGCAAGGGAGGGCAGTTAGGGGTGATCAAGCCTGCAGGGGAGGGCAGTTAGGGGTGTCCAGGCCGGCAGAGGAGGGAAGTTGGGGGCAAACAGCCTGGCAGGGTAGTGGTTAGGGAGTGATCAGGCTGGCAGGCAGAAGAGGTTAGGGGCAATCAGGGAGGCAGGTAGGCAAGCAGTTTGGAGCCAGCAGTCCTGGATTGTGAGAAGGATGTCCAACTGCCCATTTAGGCCCGATCCTATTTGGATCGGGCCTATCAGGCAGTCAGACATCCCTTGAGGGGTCCCAGTTTGGAGAAGGTCCAGGCTGGGCTAAGGCACATCCGCCAGCGCCCCCCCCCCCCCGCACCCCTTCCCCCGTGCACAAATTTCGTACACCGGGCCTCTAGTATATTTATAATACAGTTACACCAAGTCACATGCCATTGGTCCTCCTGGTGCCTGCTGCTGTTGACCTTGGATATCCTTCACCTGCACTGGGGGGTGTCCATCTCTTCATTAAAGTATCACAGGTTCATTGCTGTTTCTGTGATTTAGAAGTTGACCACTAACCAGCTTCTTTCCTACTTTCTGTTCAAGGATTAAGCCAATGACACTAATTTTAAATTATTTAAATGCCTTGCTAATTTTAATGGCCTTATACCATCAGTAACCAATATCTTAAGGTTTCATATCCATTCAGGAAAAAATTAATTGTAAAAAATAATGCATCCTATATAATAAAAGAGAAACATGCAAATTTGACCATACCTTCGCTCCTGATTGGCTATGCTACCAGCCACTCAGAAGAGGGGGTGGGGCCAAGTGGCACAAGCGCTGGGTCCCGGGGGTGGAGATGAAACGGTGGTGGTGGCGAGCGCCCAGACCCTGGGGTGCTGTGCTGTGAGGGGAAGCAGCGGCAGCAGCAGTGGTGGTGGTGGCGGTGGCAGGGAGCACCCGGCCCCCGGGCGCTGTGAGCGGAAGTGGTGGTGAGTGCCCAGCCCCCAGGACTGGGTGATCGTAGGCAGCTGGGGCCCAAGGCCTAAAGCCTCACCAGAAGCTTTAGGCTTTGGGCAGGCTGGGGGTGAGCCATCAGTTTGACATAACCTGAGGGCTCCCAGTATGTGAGAGAGGCCAGGTTGGGTTGAGGGACCACCCACTCCCAGTGAATGAATTTCGTGCACCAGGCCCCTAGTAAAAAATAATATCTATATAGTGTCTTTTGCTTGTTTTAATTTTTGTGAGTTCAACTCCTTGATGTATTAAAGTAGGTTATCATTTTTCTCTCCTGATTGAATCTAGTAGCAATGTACCAAGGTGGGTTTCTTAGTGCTGACAAAGATACTAAAGTCATGTATGGGTGAAGAGTGTATGGAAACTGTGTGACTTCTCTGTATATCTAAAGTTATCCCAAAATAAAATGTTCATAGTAAAAAGCTATTTTATTTTATTTTTTTAAGATTTTTTTTTTTTTGCTTTTTACAGAGAGGAAGGGAGAGGGATAGAAAGTCAGAAACATCGATGAGAGAGAAACACCCATCAGCTGCCTCTGTCTCTTGCACAGCTCGTACTGGGGATGTGCCTGCAGCAAAGATACATGCCCTTGACCGGAATCGAACCTGGGACCTTTCAGTCTGCAGATCGACGCTCTATCCACTGAGCCAAACCAGTTTTGGCAAAAAAAGCTATTTTAAAAATTAGGTAACCTAGTCGTATATGCTAATGTGTGCAGATACAAGGTGCCTTAGTATGTTGAAAGCAAAACAGAAAAACAAAACAAAAATGAAGCTTTGTTCATCACACCTCTTTGTTATACAATTCTCACAGTTACCCTAGGACACCCCGAGTGCAGTGTGATACATAAATGACTGATATGGGGCAGGTAAGGGCATCAGTATCAAATCACAGCATATTAATCAAGTGTAAGAATAAATATAAAATTAGGCTCTTATATTTTCTTTCTGCACCCTAAAGGATTTGTGCACTTCTAGGAGATTGTGGGAATACCACTTTGGGTATCACTACCAAGAGGGATCTTATTTGGCCACATGGAATTCATCCTTGAGCTGGTGATTCTGTTGATAACTAATATAACAATCTTTCCCCAGAGGATCTGACTTATATTCTAACTTCTTATTTACTAAGTCCACTTAGATGTCTAATTGGTCAGACATTTTTAAAACATGTTCCTCAGTCTTTCCCATCTCTGTGAATGGAATGTTTATCTCATTGCTTGAGTTCAGGAGTTGGGGGAGGGGGGAAACATACCCGCAAAAGCCCTATTTCTTTCTTTTCATTTAATGCAAACTGCATTCATCGCTTGGTCTAACAGCCTAACTTTGAGCCATCACTATCTCTCACCTGAACTATGACAATAACCTAGTGTATCTCCTCACTTTCCATGCTTAACCACACAGGAGTTTATTCTCCACATAAGGTTTTATTCTCCATTCGACAGTCTGAGAGAGCTTTTCATTGCTGATACCTGATTGCCACTGCTGTCAACAAAACCCTTCAATGGCTTCTGAACTCACTTAGAATAAATCCAAGTGCTTATAGAAGCCTTTATGATCAAAGGGCCCCTCCTATGTCTGATGACCTCCTACCACCTTTCCACGGCCCTCCCTCTTACTCTTTTGCTTAAGAGCAAGCTTATTCTAGCCTCTGTGCCTTATATCTACTGCTCCCTCTGCCATCTCACAGGTCTTTTATGACTTATTCTGTCACTTCATTCCAGTCTCTGTTTCACTGTTACCTCTTCAGAGAGGCCTTGCCTAAGCCCCGCACCTGAAGTAAATCTCTCCATCCCCAATACTATCATTCTTGCTTCTCAGGACTTAGTCTTTTTCATAATACTAATCACTACCTGAAATTTTTATTATTTGTTCAGTTTTCACTTGCAGTTTTTTACTTATCACAAGATAACCCTTTGTCCTTCTTTTTCAATACTGACCTAAGCACTCTTAGAGAGCTATATAGCCATATTTAAACATGAGCAAGGAATAGACATTTGATGGATTTACTCCCAGTCTAATGGTAATCTGTGCTCTCACTGAAAGGAATGTGTTTTCATTAGCTACTATGAATGAGCATCTATTATTTCCATAAGCACTGCACATACATTACCTCTCATTCTTTCCAAATGTTATTAAAATGTTACTTTAATTTTTGTTTTGCAAATGAGCAAACAGAAGTTTATGGAGTTTAAACTTTTTAAAAATTATGCAGTTTCTAACTAGAAATCTCAAGTTTTGAAGCCAATTTAGTTTGGCTCCAAAATGTTTGTGGTTTTCAAGTACTGGTCACATTCTAAAAGAGAAAGGCTGGGAAATGGACAGTATGCTGTATTTCAAGTCATAAAACAGACCAGCTTTGACTGAGTGAGCAACTGCCCTCGTTTCCCTGAGTCTCAGCTCTGATCTGTCAACCATGTGTGACAAGTCTATATTGTTGAAGCAAATAAGCTCAGATAAAAATAATCAGTAGAGTGCAGACAATCTATTAATACTAATTTAACAAGTAAATGAATCAAAGGTAGAAATTTTGAAGTAGATGAAAAATAATAAAGTTAATACCATATTTATAACTACCTTACAATACTCAAATGTACTTTACACAATGCCCTCATTATTGACAAATGCCAAATTGATGTTACAAATAGTCCTGAGAAATAAGAGTGTCAAACATTGAAGAGAGAAGAAAGCTGAAATAACACTCTCTGTTAACTGTGAAAACCTGGAAATAAACCCCCCTCCCCCACTAGTGTATTCCACACACATACACTGACATTATTCCTCAGCTTACTGGTGTTTTCCAATGAAAAAGTCTGGAGCAAAGTGTAAAAAGAAGAAAATGTACTTATGTCTTTCTATTTTGCCTGGATATTGTGAAATGTGCAATGTCAGGATCTTTCTAAATTATTCACAGCATAGGTCAGAAGTAAATGTCAAACGACATGTGTAACACTCCTCAGTCCACTGCAAATATTATTTCTAAGATTTCCTTGGTGGAAATTAATTTTTATACAGTAAGTTTGCCTTATAAATGGGCTAAGTCTGAAACTTTACCTACATGTATCTGTCTATACATGAATCTAATAATACACACATTAGTAAAAAAATGAATAATTAGTTATTATTACCAGTTAAATAATAGCAAATTCTAAATGACTTTTAGACGAATAATACTGCTGAATTCCATAAATTGTGTCTTAGTGTTAAAGCATTATTAAACCAAAGAAATAGGTTTGAAGACATAGGGAGCTATGCACAGAAGGAGTACTAAGAATTGTACTGTAAACACCATTAGTGTGCGTGTCAGACATTTATAGCTAATGTGAATGAAGATCATATCTCAGGAAAAAGGACCGATCCTCTCCCCCTATATTTTCCTTTGAAGTCTCATGATTGTCATTTATAAAAGGAGTTAGGAAAAAACCTAGTGATAAAGGACCAGGAATTTAGGTTAAGTTGAGGAGAAAAACTTTCAGGAATTCCCTTCTTTTTATAGAAAAATTATTAATGAATATTAATATCTTTAGTAATAAGTGTGGCAAATGATAGTGACTATATTTATTTCCCTTTTGGATTGTATGTTTTTCAATTGTATGCTTAGTTGTTATCAGTTTAGATTAATGGTTAGAATTCCAAAGGCATTAAGGCATTAAGTCATCTGGTAGGCCAGTCATGTGTTCATACCTCATGGAGGAGCTTAAATCCAGTAGAAGCAAAGGGAAGAATGTCAGGCATGTGTTTTTGTGTCAATGAGCAGAGATTCAGTCAAATTCAGTCAAATAGATTCCATTGCTATTTCCGTGTGGAATATTTGAAGTTGAGGTCTCAGATAATGTGGTCTCCAATAAAATGTGCCATTAATTTCCTTATTGCATTTTTGAAACTCTATAATATGTTGCAAATACTGGTGCAGGGCCAGTTAACAATATTTGATTTTTGTTTATTGAAATCTTCTCTTGATAAGGTAATATTAAAGCATTTAAAGTATTTTTGTTTCATTTTGTTTTTAATCCTCACTGGAAGAGTGAGGATATTTTTTCCATTGATTTTTTTTAGAGAATGGAAGCAAGCGGAAAGGGGGAGATGAGAGAGAAGTATTTATATAAGAGAGATACATGGATTGGTTGTCTCCCACACACAACCTGTCTGGGGTGGGGATTGAACCTGCAACTCAGGTGCAGGTGCCCTTGACCTGGAATCAAACCTACAACTTCTCTGCTGCTCATGCTGATGCTCTAAACACTGAGCACACCATTCAGGACTAAAATATTTATTTTGCTGATGATTTATATTCTGCTTGCTTTAACAAAAGACCTTGTAATATTTCCCTATAGAGCAACTTCCAACGACATGTGTGTTAGGCATCAAAGTAAAAAAATCAAAGATACTTATATTTAGAGTGCAATTATTCCACTCTGAATACAAGTATCCTTGATTATTTGTTGTGTAGTAAATATTATTGTGCCCATTTCCAAAGGTTGTGTATAAGCTATAACACTCATAAAAAATAAAGTTTTCATTATTTTGGTATTTATAAATGTATCTCCATGGTCATCATCGTGGTCCATCCTCATGTTCTACTACTGTGTGCTAGGGGCTGCAACAGGGCTGATGCTCTGTAAATGACAGGTAGTATAGTCATTATATTCCCAGCCCTTATAAAATCATTAAATATTCATATGCAAAATAATGTGTGTATACATATATATTATATAAACTATGAATAGTATATATTTAGTAAGCAGATTGGCTCACTTTTTACTTTTTAACCATATTTTGAAAGTATGTACAAGCCTATATAATTTATAGCAATGATTTTAACACTGTTCATGTTTCATTGCAACTTTTATTATAATAGTCAAAATATAAACTATAGGGATAATGATAGATTTTACTAGCAAAAGAAATATTTAAGATGTCAATGTATATAGAATGAATACATGTACAGAATGAATACTAAGTCTTTTTTTTTTCTTAGAACTACTTCAAAAATCTATGTTGTAGTCCTAGCTATTTTTGTTAAGTGGAAAGCGTGTTGGTCTGGGAGCAAGGGATCCTAGCTTTGATTCTGGTCAAGGGCATGTACCTCAGCTGCAGGCTTCTCCCTGGCCTGGACCCTGGTCGATTGATGTGTTTCTCCCACATCAGTGTTTTTCTCTAACATTCCCTCTCTCTTCCGCTCTGTCTAAAAATCAATGAAAAAATATCCTCAGGTGATGATTAAAATTTTTTATGTATATATAAAATTTTAATTTACATAAAATTTATAATGGTTATATATAGAGAAATGTATCATATAATATATAATCCTATCTAATAAAAGAGCAATATGCAAATTGACCATACCTCTGCTATATCCACAAGCCATGCCCACAAGGCAATTAGGAGCAAATATGCAAATAAACCCAATCAAGATGGCTGCGGCCACAGAGAGTAGGAGGGAGGCTTGGGTTTCCCTGGCAATGGAGGAAGCCAAGCTTTCCGCCTGCCCTTGCTGGCTCAGACCTCCATTCAATGCCACTAAGTTTCAATTATAGAATCCCAACAGAAATGCAGCTGCCAAGGAGTGATGAGAAGGCTTGCCTCCACTTCAGGCTACAAAGTTTCAATTGTAGAATATAAATAAATCCCAGATACCAGGGCCTCCACTTGGGTTGCCAGGGGGCATGGCCAGCCAGCAATCTACCACAGGCTCCTTTCCTAGGCTGCCCTAAGCCCTGAGGGAACCCCCACTCTGATCAGGGACACCCTTCAGGGCAAACCAGCCAGCTCCCACCCATGCACCAGGCCTCTCTGCTATCTAATAAAACAGTAATATGCAGATTGACCATCACTCCAACACAGAAGATGGCTGCCCCCATGTGGTCAAAGATCCTGCTCCGATGTGGACACAAGATGGCCACCACAAGATGGCCAGCAGGTGAGGGCAGTTGGGAGGAACCAGGCCTGAAAGGAAGGGCAGTTGGGGGAGATCAGGCCTGCATGGGAGGGCAATTAGGGGTGACCAGCCAGTAGAGGAGGGAAGTTGGGGGTGACCGAGCCTGCAGGGAAGGGCAGTTGTGGGAGACCCAGGCCTGCAGGGGAGAGCAGTTGGGTGGTACAAGGCCTACAGGGGAGGGCAATTAGGGGTGACCAGGCCTGCAGGGGAGGGCAGTTAGGGGCAATCAGGCTAGTAGGGGAGCAGATAGGCATCAATCAGGCTGATAGGGGAGTGGTGAGAGGTTGATCAGGCTGGCAGGAAAAACAGTTAAGAGCAATCAGGAAGGCAGGCAGGTGAGCAGTTGGGAGCCAGCAGTTCTGGATTGTGAGAGGGATGTCCGACTGCCCATTTAGGCCCGATTCCAGTGAGTCCCAGATTAGAAAGGGTGCAGGCTGGGCTGAAGGGGTCCCCCGCATGCACGAATTTTGTGCACTGGACCTCTAGTAGTTATATAATATACATTATATATTTTAAATATGGAACACATACCTATATATTATGAAATATATAATAGTTATATATATATATATATGCACACACACACACACCTATGTATCTGTATGTGTATACATGTATCTATAAATAATATAATTTGTGAAAGTGACTATTGTTTTAGTTAAACTTGGGTACTTTGTCCTTGTATCTAATTTGATGCATCTGTAAAATAGACATTGAGGCTTATTTCTGAGATCTGCCTTACTTAAATACAAGAGAGAACCTTATAAGTTCTGTGATACAATAATGATCTAGCACAGTGGTCGGCAAACTCATTAGTCAACAGAGTCAAATATCAACAGTACAACGATTGAAATTTTTTTTGAGAGCCAAAATTTTTAAACTTAAACTCCTTCTAACGCCACTTCTTCAAAATATATTCGTCCAGGCTGTGGTATTTTGTGGAAAAGTCACACTCAAGGGGCCAAAGAGCTGCATTTGGCTTGTCAGCCACAGTTTGCCAACCATGGGTCTAGCATCTTGGGTGAGGTAAGGTTGGAGGTTGTATAGCAACATTTTTTCCTTCTCTTCTTTCAACATGATGCCTTGTAAAAAAAAAAAAAAAGGAAGGTTGCCTGCTTATATATTTTTGTAACTAGTTGCAGTTGTAGACAAATATCAGACACTCAGAAGCTTATCTATAACTAGAGGCCCAGTGCATGAATGAATGAAGACCATATCTCAGGAAAAGGGACTGATAATCTCCTCCTATATTTTCCTTTGAAGTTTCATGATTGGGGGATGGCCCTCAGCCCAGCCTGTACCCTCTCAAATCTGGGACATCCCTCTCATAATCCAGGACTGCTGGCTCCCAACTGCTCATCTGTCTGCCTGCCTGATTGCCCCTAACTGCTTCTGCCTGCCAGCTTTTTTTTGAGAGCCAAAATTTTTGGCTCCCTATCCACTCCCCTGCCATCTTGATTGATGTCTAACTGCTCTCTTGCCAGCCTGTTTGCCCCCAACTTCCCTCCTATTCTGGCCTGGTCACCCCTAACTGCCCTCCCCTGCAGGCTTGATCACCGCCAACTGCCCTCCCTTGCAGGCCTGGCCTCTCCCGACTGCTCTCCCCTGCTGGCCATCTTGTGGTGGCCATATTGTGTCCACATCGGAGCAGGATCTTTGACCACATGGGGGAAGCCATCTTCTGTGTTGGAGTGATGGTCAATCTGCATATTACTGTTTTATTAGATAGGATAGAGGTCTGGTGCATGGGTGGGGGCCAGCTGGTTTGCCCTGAAGTATGTCCCAGATCAGAGTGGGGGTTCCCTTGGGGTGTGGAGCAGCCTGGGTGAGGATCCTGTGGTGATTTGCAGGCTGGCCATGCCCCCAGCGACCCAAGAGGGGTTCCTGGTGTATGGGATTTATTTGTCTTCTGCAATTGAAACTTTGTAGCCTGGAGCAGAGGTGAGCAGAAGCCATTTCTGTTGGGATTTATTTATCTATAATTGAAACTTTGTATCCTTAAGCAGAGGCCTGGGCTGGCCAGGGTGTGCAGAAAGCTTGGCTTCTTCCATTGCTGGGAAACCCAAGCCTCCCTCCTGCTTTCTCTGTGCCGCAGCCATATTGGTTGGGGTTAATTTGCATACTCACTCCTGATTGGCTGAGTGTGGCTGGTGGGCATGGCTTGTGGATGTAGTGGAGTGATGGTCAATTTGCATATTACTCTTTTATTAGATAGGGTCATAAAATCATAATATGCTAATTAGACAGAACTTCCAGATGAAGCTACAGTGGTAGGGGAGAGGAGGCTTTTCTAATTTCATGATTTGGGCTTCTCATTATACCATAATTATTCTTTTCTTCTTCATGTGAATTGTAAAATGGATGTTCCTAGACAGAGTGGTTCTTCTTAAAGTGAGAGAATTTATATTGTTTTCATTTTATGAATCTTGCATCTTCTATACATAACTTCTAAGGTCACCATGCATATTTCATCACAGTGGATATACAGGAAAGAGTATTGTTATGTGGAAGATTTTTTTTTTATAGGCCAAACCTGAAAGTAGTTTATCATTGCCTACAAAGTTCCACTGTCCCCACCCTACTACAAGGGGCAGGAAAATGTAGTCCAGCTATTTGCCAAGGAAAAGAGATCAGTTTGGTGATCACTTAATAGTCTTATTCCAATAACCGACTATTAGCTATTTTGAAGCCTCCCAAATAGCAAGCATAATGATCACAAATATATATTTTTAATGTGGCAGGTGGAGGATACGTGATATTTTAGAGATGTAGATATCATTAGTGATTCTGTTATCTCACCTGATTCTTTTCCTCTAACCTATACTCCTGCCACTCATTAGAAGTGTTCTGACAGAATTTCCAAATATATATCTGGAGGGTAAATGCCTCCAATGTAAAAGAAGAATAGGAACTGACCTTCTTCCTCAATAAGCTCACATCTAACTAGGGAGACAAAATTATGATCCCCACAATATATTTGCTGAAATGCCTGATAAACAGTACAGGGAATGTTAAAATTGGTAAAGAGGTCATTATAGATTGATGCATGATCAGAGTTCTTTTTTAGACTACAGTATGAAGAAAATGCAGGATTTAAAAATAGTTTTATTGATTTTTAGAGCGAGATGGAGAGAGAGAGAAATATCAATGTGAGAGGGAAACATAGATCAGTTGCCTCCTCCACAACCCCTACTGGGCATTAAGCCCAAAACCCAGGCATGTGCCCTCATCAGGAATCAAATCGCCAACCTTCCTGTACCTGGGATGATGCCCAACCAACTGAGCCATATCAGGCCAGGGAGAAACTGTAGAATTGATGCTTGGGGATTGTAGTGAAGCTATGGTGGCAAGATAATATTCCATGCTTACCTTGTGCTACTGAATTGGAGTGATATCTTGTGTTTGTAGTATTATTAAGGGCAAGGTAGCACATTGTGTTGATGATACTATGATAGCTGCCTACATTGAAAAAGTATCACAGGAGGAAGTCAGAGTTCAGTGGCTCAGCAGACGAATAGAAAAACACAAGTAAAATTAAAATCCCCAGCATAGTTTATAAAATGTTGGGGAGTTACATGGGCTAGAAAACCTAGGGATATTTTCAATGGTGAGAAATCAGTTAGTCTTACTAACTCATTACTAAACAGGAAGCTCAGAAATTGATAGGACTTCTCAAGGTTGGCAATACAATAGTTTCTATTTAGTAACATGTGATGCAGTGAAAAGCATTAAAAGATATACAAAGGGTTGCGGCTGTCCCAATAACCAGAATCCTCCACTGATGTTTAGAAGTGTCTTCACTAAAATAAATAAGATGGTTGCTCCCAGAATTGAAATACTGCTAACCAAAGGAGACCACCTGAGTTTTGCGTTCAACTCCTCCTCGTTATTGCTCATTTGGAGGACAATTGGTAATTATTTTGCTAGACATTTCTAGAAACATCCCTTACTGCTAAAGAACATCAGATAATTCTGAGACCAGAAATAAATATTGGTTTTGGGTAATGTCAGAAAACAATCTAATAGAGAGGAAGCAGTTTAGGAAAACTTGCTGATCAGGTTTAAACAATATATTCTAGAGCAGGTGATAGAGAAGCTCAGAGGGCAAAGTTCATTGCCTTTAGGGGCAGGTTGTTTACTGCCTGTTGGTGTAAAGACAGCTCTCTCTGTCTCTCTTTTTCCCTCTCTCTCTTCCTCTCACCTAGGAACTCTCTGACCCAGCATTTTGTTGCAAAAGTAGCTTCCTGTATAAAAGAATGCAAAGCCTGAATAACCAAAATCTTTTTGCAACTCAGGTTACATTTAAATTATATAAGTATGAAAATATTATGTATAAGAATGATCACATTAAACATTTTGAAAAAAGGTCTTTAAAGTACTTTAAGAGCTTGAAAAATCTTGTTAAAATTAAAATTAAATCTTGAAATATGCAGATAAAGTGAGACTCTTGAAAGATTTATCACAATCAGTGTCAAATTTATTACTAAAATAGAATGAAATCTATATGTATAATGAATTGAGGAAGATAGTTATTTGTCTACATTTGTAATATTTTTTTCACTGAATTAACTTATAATATATTGTCAATTTATAGAGGGATAAAGTGAGACATTTAAGAAATTAAAATTACGAAGCCCTGAAAGTGTTTCTCAGTGGTCAGAGCATGCACCAGAGCACTAAAGGGTCATGAGTTCAATTCCCAGTCAAGGGTCACCTGTTTGCTCTCCTCCACGCATGCCTGAGGCAACCTGTCAATGTGTCTCTCTCTTACCTCTCCCTCCCTCTCCCCCCATTCTCTTCTCTCTGAAAACAATGGGAAAAAAATATCCTCAGGTGAGGATTAACAGCAACAACAAAAAATAGGGAATCCAAAATGATAAATGAAAAAGCATGATCAATACTGCATGTATAATTATTGCTATTGTTCTTTACAACTAGTTTTGATATGTTTAGAAGTGTCATAATTCCCTCCTTTTCTACCTTTTTATACACACACACACACACACACACACACACCTGAGGGGACTTTGGTAACATAAATCAAATTTAGGTAAAAAGACAGCTTTTTGTTGTTTATTTCCTTCCCTTCCCTTCCCTTCCCTTCCCTTCCCTTCCCTTCCCTTCCCTTCCCTTCCCTTCCCTTCCCTTTCCTTCCCTTCCCTTTCCTTTTTTTTCTTCTCCTTTCTTCCTTTCTTCCATAAGAAGTTTGGAGAGACAAGCAACATTTGCTAATACTCCCATTAAGGGTGTCTTGTTATTTTGGAAATATCCTTTCAGAAGGCAGACAATGACAGAGACCCCCTGCCTTTTCCACCTCTTCACCAGAACCAAGTTTACCTTCTTCTTTCTCCCTTCTCCGTTTAATAATGCACCATGGGGACTGGGCATCAGAAGTTATACCACTGGGGAAGGGGATGAAAAAGTTGGCAGCATTGCAGTGCTGCAGGAGAGAGAGACACACAGCAGGGAAATGATGTAGAGAAGTTGCTGAAAAGTGACTGTGGAGAATATAGACGAGAGGGTGTGCCCACTCCAGCAATGGTGCTCCAGCACATGTGATAGACTAGGGAAGGCACTCTCAAGCTCTCAATCATTGGTTCTCCGTGAGATCTGCAGGATTGAGAAACACTGTAATATAAAGTAAGCAGATGATTAACCTAAGTTCTGTCTTTGAGTGGTCTTATCAGATAAGGCTTTATTGGGTAGTCACTACCACGCTGCCCTTTCACATGAGAGTCACAGCCGAGGGTCACAGGTACTAGCAGTGACAGAAAAGGATTTCTTCTCTCGATTGTTTTCCTGGAATGTTCAGTATGAGGGGGTGGCAGGGAGTGGTAGTCCTCTGCCAGAAGTGCATATCCGAAGAGTGGCAGGAAAAATGAGTAGGCTTCCTTATGGGTCACATGGAGAGAGGTCTGAGTACAGTCTATAATGCTGCTCATTACAAATGGTGTGCCTGAGAACCAAGATGGCTGCATAGGTAAAACACCTATCTTGCCGTCATACTCAACAATTTTAATACTACAACTTAACGAAAGAACAGACACCTTCCAGAATCACCAGAAAGCTTGCCGAGTGAAAATTCCACAAATAAAAGTGAAGATAAGACACTGTGACTCGGAGGAGTGGCGGCGGACAGCGTTGAAAGATTCACGCGGAGAGAGGTTTGGCGTGCGCGCCAGTGGAGAGGGCGGGCGGCTGGAAACCGGCCAGTTTTCTCGAATGGGGAGACAAAGACGTCCCACTGGTCTGATTCTCCAGCTCTGGGCGAAGTCCAGGGAACCCACTATCATACGGGGTGAAAACTGGACAGTGGGAGGGCACGCCGAAGCTCGGGTGCTGCAGGTCTCTCCTGGCTTGTGGAGAAGGCAGCTCGCACGAACAGATCGGCTGCGTGAGGGCGCAGAGAGCGCACCGCGACTTGCCTCTCATTCGGAAAACCATCAGACTGCTTTGTTTTACGACCCTGGGTAAGACATTGGGTGTGCAGAGTCATTTGGGGAGAGTCTGAATTCCCGGCAGCCGTTGGAGCTCCACAGCGGCTCTCTCTTAGAGGTGCTGGCAGCTATTGCCCCCGGCGCAGGATCCCTGGGGCCGCACAGGGCGGTGCTAACACTGTCTGCTTGGCCCGGAGACTCCACCCATCCAACCTGAGCACAGCTGAGCTTCACAGACAATTGGCCTGGAGGTCAACCCTCCAAGTGCTAACAACGATTAACCTGAGCTTAACTCAGCAAGACTGTGCAAGCCATATCCACCTCAGGTAACTGGGGAGGCTGAGCCACTGTCCCTAGTAGGAAGTCTACCACACAAAGCTAATTTACCAACTCAGGGAAGCAGCCACCATGCAGAGACATGGAAAGAAATCAGATGTGAAAGAAATGGAGGGAAAAAAAAATGACTGGACATGGAATTCAAAACCACGATTATAGGGTTTTTCAAGAGGATCCAACAAAAGGTCGAGGCCTATAAGGAAATAAGCGAGACCGACAAGGAAATGAAAGAGTCCTACAAGGAAATGAATGAGACTTTCAAGGAAATGATCAAGACCAATGTGGAAATGAAGGAGACTCTCAAGGATATAAAGGAGACTCTCAAGGATATGAAAAAGCACCAACCAGAAATTAAGCATACAATGACTGAAATAAAAAATATTATACAAAGACCTAAAAGTGCTCTGGAGCACCCCAAGAACCAAGTTAAAGATTTGAAATACAAAGAGGAAAAATCCACTCAGCTGAAAAAGCAAGAAACCAAAAAAATCCAAAAAGTTGAAGATAGGGTAAGGGGCCTCTGGGACAACCTCAAGCATACCAACATCCGAATTATAGGGGTGCCAGAAAAAGAGAGAAACCAAGACAATGAAAACCTATTTGAAGAAATAGTGACTGAAAACTTCCCACACCTGGTGAAAGAAATTGACTTAGGAGTCCAAGAAGCGCACCAAACCCCAATATATAGGAACCCTAAGAGGACCACACCAAGGCACATCATAATTAAAATGCCAAGAGCAAAAGACAAGGAGATAATATTAAAAGCAGCAAGAGAGAAACAGTTGGTTACCTATAAGAGAGCACCCATACGATTGTCAGCGGATTTCTCAATAGAAATGATGCAGGCCCGACGGGAGTGGCAAGAAATATTCAAAGTGATGAACAGCAAGAATCTACAACCAAGATTACTCTATCCAGCAAAGCTATCATGAAGAATTGAAGGTCAGATGAAGTGCTTCGCAGATAAGAAAAAGCTAAAGGAGTTCATCACCACCAAACCAATACTATATGAAATGCTGAAAGATATTCTTTAAGAAGAGGACGAAGAAAAAGATAAAAGTGTAAATTAGGAACAACAAATACACATCTATCAACAAATGAATCTAAAAATCAAATGAATTAATAAGCTGATGAACAGGATAAACTGGTGAATGTAACAGAATCCCGGACATAGAGAGGGAATGGACTGACAAGTCTTGGGGAGAAAGGGGGTGTGGGAAGTGCAGCAAGAGACTGGACAAAAATCATGCAACTATGGGAGAGGACAGTGGAGGGGGGTGAGGGCGGAGGGTGCGATGGGTACCAGGTGGAGGGGAACTATAGGAGGAAAAAAGGGAACAATGTAATTAATACACTGAACAATAAAGATTAAAAAAAACAAATGTTGTGCCTATTTATTCACACCTTTTCTCTTGGCATCTAGAAATTCTTGAGATCTACAAAAAAAAAAGGGGGCTTTGTTAATGTTAACAGTGACTTCTTTGTACAATATTTATAAAATTCTTAAGCATGATTCTAGAAATAGTGCTTATTTAGACTCTATTGGGAAAGTCTTGCTTTTGTTATGAAATTAACGTTTTAAAAAATATATTTTATTGATTTTTTACAAAGAGGAAGGGAGAGGGATAGAAAGAAACATCTATGAGAGAGAAACATCGATCAGCTGCCTCTTGCACATCCCCCACTGGGGATGTGCCCACAGCCAAAGTACATGCCCCTGACCGCAATCAAACTCGGGACCTTTCAGTCTGCAGGCTGACACTCTATCCATTGAGCCAAACTGGTTTGGCCTGAAATTAACTTTAACACTGCTTATTTTATGTTTTATATCATTCAAGAAAACATTAATTTCTATGTTTTAATTTCTATGTTTGGTTTTTGCTTGTTTCATAATTTAACTTTTTTTTAGGCTGTTGATAGCTAATTAATTATTAAGAAACTTTTTGTCTCTTTGTACATTAAAAGGTGTAATGAGTACTTATAATCCAGGGGGCAATAATTTAAATTATAAATTTGCAATGTATTTTTTATTTAATCATCACACGAACTCTATAGGGTAGAGATCCTTACTCATAGAAGTTTATAAAACTAAAATGATTTACTCTAGTTTGTGAACCAGTAAATAATTGTTTTCTCAGTCCTATTTCTAGCAATATTTTCACAACACTACAACTAACTGTGGTTCTGTTATCAGACAGTTTGAAATAAACAGGACAATGGTAAGCAGGGTATAGAGATGGAGGGGACACAGAGGGAATTATAAATAAGTGGTCAACTGATGTCTAAGGGACTGAGAAATCGGTTGATAGAATCAGAATGCTTCATTTATGAGCTGTGTTAATGTCATGTCTTAGCAATTACCAACAATAACCTTTCAATATTGAACTGCTTGCCTAACCCTGGTGTAATGTTCCTGATGTTGAGTCCCCTTTTAGTCAGCGGTCATTGTTGAGTCTTTTCCCACAATTGGAAATGAACTCTAGTAGTAGGTTACTTTCTTGTGCAGAATTAAAAGTCGGTCCAGTAGAAATAGAGCTCTGTGTTTTTTCCTGAAGTGCTCAATGATTTTCCTCCAACATGCATGAAAGGTCTAAACAAACAAAACAGAAAACTGATGAGAAAGAAAATTAAGCCTAGATAGTAATCGGTAGGAAAAATCAGATGGGAAGCTTTCTCTTCTGAATAGAGAAAGCATAGTGATCTAGTTACAAAATAATTTATGTTCTCTATTTATAGAATGTATACATTAAATATGTATTCCTATCTTTATTTTCATCCATGAATTTAAAAAAAGTCAGGTCCTTAAACAGCAGGCAATGCCATCAATGTAGTATTTTTGTTGTTGTTGTTGTTGTTTATTTATTTTATCATTGGTGGCACATTAAGGACTTTTATCTGGCTAAGAGATTTAAAAATTGAGCCTGAAATTGATCAAAACAAGTAAGGTTTCTTTGCTTGCAGTTACAAATTCTCCATATTAATTATTCTTTCAGAATAAAAGTAGTACAAACACACAACCAGAACACAAAGCAAAAGAAAGGCAAAAACTATCCCCTGCTCTATCCCCAACTTCTGAAGAGAAATGTCTAAAAAATGGAAACTAATTGACTGATTATATATTGTAATGTTCACTAAGCATTCTTAGCCTTCAAAAGTGATCTATTCTTTTCTATTTTTCAAGTGCCTGTTTATTCTTCCTTCTTAAAATAATCATACATTCTTAATTTTTACCTTATGTCTGTAGCGGTTATTTTTCTTATTTATTTATTTATTTATTTATTTATTTTTAATAAATCTTTATTATTCAGATTATTACAATTGTTCCTCTCTTTTCATCTCATAGCTCACCTCCACCCAGTTCCCAACCTCTGCCCTTGCCCCCCACCCCTCACTGTCATCATCCATAGGTGTACGATTTTTGTCCAGTCTCTTCCCACACCTCCCACACCCCTTTCTCCCCAAGAACTTTCAGTCCACTCCCTTTATATGCCCTTGGTTCTATTATATTCACCAGTTTATTCTGTTCATCAGATTTTTTATTCACTTGATTTTTAGATTCACTTGTTGATAGATATGTATTTGTTGTTCATAATTTTTATCTTTACCTTTTTCTTCTTTTTCCTTTTCTTAAAGAATACCTTTTACTATTTCATATAATACTGGTTTGGCAGTGATGAACTCCTTTGGCTTTTGTTATCTGTAAAGCTCTTTATCTGACCTTCAATTCTGAATGATCACTTGGCTGGGTAGAGTAATCTTGGTTGTAGGCTCTTGCTATTCATCACTTTGAATATTTCTTGCCACTCCTGTCTGGCTTACATAGTTTCTGTTGAGAAATCAGGAGACAATTATATATATGGGTGCTCCCTTGTAGGTAACTAACTGCTTTTCTCTTGCTGCTTTTAATATTCTCTTTTTGTCTTTTGCTCTTGGCATTTTAATTATGATGTGTCTTAGTGTGATCCTCTTTGAATTCCTTTTGTTTGGGGTTCTGTGTGCTTCCTGGACTTGTAAGTCTATTTCTTTCACCAGGTGGGGGAAGTTTTCAGTTATTATTTCTTCAAATAGTTTTTCAGTATTTTGCTCTCTCACTTTTTCTGGCACCCCCATAACTCTGATGTTGGTACGCTTGAGATTGACCCAGAGGCTCCTTACACTATCTTCATATTTTTGGATTCTTTTTTCTTTTCTGGTTGGGTGTTTTTTGCTTCTTTGTATTTCAAATCTTTGACTTGATTCTTGTGGTCCTCTAGTCTGCTGCTGGATCTCTGTATATTATTTTTTATTTCAGTCAGTGTATGCTTAATTTGTAGTTGTTCCTGTTTCATATCCTTCAGGGAATCACTAAATTTATTGGACTTTTCTAGAAAATTCTTGAAAAATATTGTAACTGTGGTTTTGAACTCTATATCCAGTCATTTGCTTTTCTCCATTTCTGTCATTTGTGACCTGTTTCTTTGTCTCCACATTTTGTCTGCTTTCCTGAGTTGGTAGAGTAGCTTTGTGTGCTAGGTGTCTTATAGGGCACAGTGGCTCAGCCTCCCCTGTTACCTGAGGTGTGACACTATTGGTGCACCCCTTTGTGGGCTGTTTGCACAGTCTTGTTGTAGTTAAGCCTTGATTATTGTTAGTATAGCTGGAAGGAATTGACCTCAGGGCCAAATGGCTGTGAGGATCAGCTGTTTCTATGCTGTGAGAACTTCTGTGTTGGAAACACCCTTATGAGACAAGACTTGCTTAGTGGGGCTTTGGTGTTCACAGAGTCTGCTCCCTGAGTGTGTCCCTTATGGATCTAAGAAGTTGTAATCTGGATGGTCCCACTTTGACCCCTGGGCACACTGGCTCTTGGATCTCCAAGAAGGTGCTAATTTAGCCCTCTGCCTGAGGCCACCAAGCAGGAACTACAGAGAGATATGCAGATCCCTCATCTTTTTTTTTTAATGATTTTATAGAGTAATTTACTTTTCAAAACATGTAAAACATGGTACAAAATTTGAAAACAACCAAAAAGATACATTAAAAAATAAAGCATGTCTCCTTCTCATCTATAGCTCTAGGTGGGCAACCTCCTAGCAGGAAATAATCTATACCATTACGACCAGACAACTGGCCAGTAGCTATGACACACAATGACTATCGCAGATTCCTCTTCTTTTTTGGCTTTTGGAGGTGCCCAGATGAAGCCCAGCTGTAAACCAATGCAAGCTGCTGTGGGGCCTTGCATAGTAAGCACTCACTTTTGAATATAATACATTGCAATGTATGAGAAGGGGCTTCTGGGTCTCACTGACTCAGCTGCAGTTTGTTAGGTAAGTTTAGAATTCAAAGGATCAGGCCATTCATATGCAAAAGTCTCTGCGCTCAGCTTGGTTGGGGCAGAGTCTCAGGGCAAAGCAAGCTACAATGACTTTGTGGGGGCAGGATCTCAGCAAACCACAATGGCTTCCTGTCAGCTCTGCCCTAAGAGGCCCCTGGGTCTCAATGTCCCATGGTAAGTGCTGCAAGCACCTCTGAGAGAAAGCTGCCCTTGAGTTTTGCCCGCTGCCAGACAGTCCAGTTTCTCCCCTTATGAGCCGGAGTCCCCAGAATCTCACCTGGAACTGGAGTTCAGAGCATTTGGGAACTTTTGTCTCTCTCCTGATTGAGAAATCCAGTCACGTACTCAGTTGTCAGCCCCTCCATGTGTGTGCCTCCATACTTCTGCCTTCTGCAGCTCCTGTGAGTCTCAGTGTGCTTTTATCTTTCCTTCTAGTTGTAGAATTTCCACTCAGCGAGCCTTCTTGTGATTCTGGATGATGTCTGTTTTGTCTTTTAGTTGTAGTTTTAAAATTGTTGTGTGAGACAGCAGTTCAGGTGATTACCCATGCTGCCATCTTGGTTTTCTCCTCTTTTTTTTTTTTTTTTTTTTTTTTAATAAAGTACAAACATTGGCAGTGAAAGCCACAGAGTGGAGCAAATTTTAGGAATTGTAAGGAAGTAGACGTTATTTTAATAAGTTCAACAAAAAAGAAGATTTTTAATAATGAGCCATGAGCCCCATATCATTGGAGACATTGAAGAACTGAGGCACTGCTGACATCCTGGAAGAGATTTTCCCAGTAGGAACAAGTTTGGACCACTGAATACTTATCTAACTTTCAGATTCTGTTACTGCTTCTGATATGATAAATATTGTAAATGCTTGTAGTACTCACGGTTTCCTTCTCCTTCCAGGCATATGTAGATTATATGTAGTTGCCCCTTTACATCTAGGTAGGCCTATGTGATGAGTTTTGTTTATGAACTGTGTGCAAAAGTGAAGCATATCACTTCTAGGCTGAAGCATGTAATTGCTGGCCCCGGTTTTGTTTTTTTTTAAATATATTTTATTGATTTTTTTTGCAGAGAGAGGAAAGGAGAGGGATAGAGAGTTAGAAACATGGATGAGAGAGAAACGTCAATCAGCTGCCTTCTGCACATTCCCTACACGGGTTGTGTCTACAACCAAGGTACATGCCCTTGACTGGAATTGAACCTGGGACCCTTGAGTCCTCAAGCAGATGCTCTATCCACTGAGCCAAACTGGTGAGGTCTGGCCCAGGTTTTATATCTTTGTCACTTGTGCCTGCAAAGGAGGGGCTACCAGATCCAAGCAGGCTGGGTTACTGAGAGGTTGCATGGAATCATGCATGCATGAGAAGTAAACTTCTCATGTTAGGAGATTAAGATTTGAACATTGTTAGTACAGTATATGTTTATTATGTTAAACCCTATCTTGACTATTAATATGCCTTTAGACGGAAAGGTGTGCTCAGCTTATTTCTGACTTGGCATTCATATCAAGAAAGACAAACATGTCTTATTTGGTTATCTCAAAAGTCATTCAAGATAGGTACGTTCACTTTAATTTTCCAGATATGTAAGGCTCAGAGAGGTTAAATAACTAGCAAGAAGCAACTGGTAGAAAAATTGGAATTTGAACTTGGGGTAGGGTTGCCAGATAAAATATAAGACTCCCAGACAAATTTGAATTTCAGATGAACAACAAGTAATTTTTTTTTTAGTGTAAGTATGTTGCTTGGAACATAATTTCACTAACAAAAACAAACCATTGTTTATTGATACACAAATTTGCTGGAAACCTTATACTTTTATTTGCTAAATAAAAGTATAAATAAATCTGACAAACTTAATTTAGAGTCATTAAGGCAGACTGTGTGTCTATGACTCCATAATCACAGCTTATCTTATATTCTAAATAGTAATGTAATTTTTTAAAATCAAAAGATGAAAAAAGCATTGCTTATTATCTCCTAGATAATTCTCAAAGAATTTGCATAATTTGATATGAATAAAACTGATAATCTTTGCTCCTCAACTGAAGTGCAAAGAACCACCTGCCACCGCTTGGTCTAAGCCAGCAGGTGGTGACAGCGGTCGGGTCGGCAAACCACAGGGCCCGTTCCCTGCCAGCATTCACCTCAGGTAGGACTTGTCCCAATTCATCATGTTCATTCCTGTGGATGCTGCATTGTGTCAAACTGTTTAAAAAATAAGCACAATCCTCCTATGTGTCTCAAATGTGAAGCCTTAAAGGAGAAAGTCAAGTTTCCCTTTTGTCTCTCTGAGGAGGAGAAAGATTTAAGCTATTTGTAATATCCTCAGATGAATCCATTACACAGTTTTCCAGAAGTGAGAAGAGACCTCAGAATTAGGTCATGATATTATTTCTTAGTTTCCTAATACAAAATATCTGAAATATAGAATTAGGAAAACTTCTATAGCAATGTTGGTGATTTGTCAATGACTTGCTGCTAGGTTTGTCATATGACTTTTTGTGTAATTATATGCTTGCAGGCAGAAATAGTTGGCATTTTTCTTTTTTTATTGTAACTCATATGATCCTGGAAGAAACCCAGTGTTTTGAGATTGAGATCCAGCCTTTGAGTGATTAAGCATCTTAAAATCTCCAGCCAAATAAGCATGTCTTTGTTGCAAGAAGTTAATAGAACAGCTTTCTCTGTCCTGCATCCTCATTTCAGCCGCCACCTAATAACTATCGATGGGCTTGGCACTGGATAATTGAATAGCACACCAAGACAAATCAGATGTGCCCCCTGCTCTCACAGAGCTTAAGTCATTAAAAAAGGCCCACAATATTAATTTATAAAATGGTGGTAAACAAGCAAAGATGTGGGAGTATAGAACATGAAGTGATCCATTTTGGTTAATGATGTAGGATCATTATTTTATTCAACAAATAATGTTTGATCATCTATGTACCAGGCACTGTGAGTACAAAGAGAATACAGATATGTACAATGAAAAAGTGGTCCCAGTCTCAAAAAGCTTGAATTCTAGTTGAAAGCCTAAGTAAACACACGCACACACACACACACACACACACACACACGCACACTAATAGTTAAATACATACTTAAATAAAAAACATTATAAGTCAAATTGTCATATGTGATGGAAATAGACACAGAGTGGAAAAGAGGCTAGCAAGGGAGGGTTGGCAAGGAGCAGGGCAGTTAAAATACTGCTTAAGCCCTAGCTGATTTGGCTCAGTGGATAGTGTCAACCTGTGGACTGAAGGAGGTCCCAGATTTGATTCAGGTCAGGGGCATATACCTGGGTTGTGGGCTCAATCCCCTGTGGGAAGCATGCGAGAGGCAGCAGGAGGCAGCTGATCAATGTTTCTCTCATCATTGATATTTCTATCTCCCTCTCTCCCTCTCCCTTCCTCTCCCTTCCTCTCTGAAATCAATAAAGATATTTTTTAAAATACTGCTTAATATAATATGCACACTTACATTGAATTATCATTGATATAGGTAATTAATATCTTTTCATTTCTACTATATAGAGAAGAAATACTTGACTTAACCCAACTCCATTAGTTCACAGAATGATACGTAAGGATTACATACATACAGACCTGATACATAGGAGTAGAGTTCTTATTAGCTGCTAAAAATTATTGAAGTAGGCAATAGCTTCCTATAGCCTATTTCTATCAAAAATTCTTTATTAGGATCATTTGTACATTCTCATAATCCAACAAATACAAGGTTCAAGCCAAGTGTTACCAGGGACTTTCAGGACTCAGCTCTTATATCTGTCCAAGTAATCCTCTTTCTTACTGCTGTTAAATATTTTGAACATTATTGTTGGTTTCATCTAATGGTTAAAAAAAATAATCAATCTGTAATGGGCTACTATGGTTGACTCATATCTAAAAGGCCCTTGGAAGGTTCTAAAATGAGGAATATTCAAAGAGCTGCAGATATTGGTTATATAATCATAAAATAAATATAATTATGTGGGAAGAGATAAAACAAAGAACTTGTATGCATATATGCATAACCCATGGACACAGACAATAAGGTGATGAAGGCCTGGGCTGGGGTGGCGGGGGACGGGGATGGCTAGAAGGAGTCAATGGGGAGAAGAAGGGGGTATACTTTCTTTTCTTTTTATTTTTTATAAGTGAGTTGTTGTTCTTTTATATATGTGTGTGTACGTATATATGCATATATACATATAGATAGATAGATAGATAGATAGATAGATAGATAGATAAATTGGTTTCGGAGAGGAAGGGAGAAGAGAGAGAGAGAGAGAGAGAGAGAGAGAGAGAGAGAGAGAGAGAGAGAGAGGAGAGAAACATCAGTGATAAGAGAGAATCATTGATCAGCTGCCTCCTGCATGACCCCTACTGGGGATTGAGCCTGCAACCCAGGCATGTGCCCTTGACTGGAACTGAACCTGGAACCCTTTGACCACAGGCTGACACTATCCACTGAGCCAAACCAGCTAGGGCTATGTAAGACTTTCAATAATAAAGACTTGAAAATAAAAAAATAAATATAATTATATATTGAAGGCAGAATTTACAGAGCTGTAGCAAATTTCCTCTAAGATTCACGAGCATCAGCATTCACTATCCTTTTTCTTAACTGAATTTATCATGAGATGAATTTGATATTTTAAAAAACTCAGAAAACAATATTTGTGATTTGTCAGTGACTTGCTGCCAGAATTTCAGTATGACCTTTAGAATAAGACCACACTTTCAGAGAGAAATAGTTTATTGTTTTTTAAAAAGGAACCCTAATACACTGCTAGTGGAAATGCAGTCTAGTACAGTCACTTTGGAAAACAGTGTGGAGTTTCCTCAAAAACTTAAAAATGGAACTGCCATTTGACCTGCGATCCCACTTCTAGGAATATATCCTAAGAAGCCAGAAACATCAACCAGAAAGAATAAATGCACTGCTATGTTCATAGCAGCATCATTTATAACTACAGGCCTAGTGCACAAAATTCATGCATGGGGGTGGGTGCTGTCCCTCAGTCTAGCCTGCATCCTCTCCAATCTGGGACCCCTGAAGGAATGTCCGACTGTCCGTTTAGGCCTGATCCTATGGCCTAAACAGGTAGTCAGACATCCTTCTCACAATCCAGGACTGCTGGCTCCAAACTGCTTGCCTGCCTGCCTCCCTGATTGCCCCTAATCACTTCTGCCTGCCAGCCTGATCACCTCCTAACCACTACCCTACCAGCCTAATTGATGTCTAACTGCTCCCTTACCAGCTTGTTTGCCCCCAACTTCCCTCCTCTGCTGATCTGGTCACCTCTAACTGCCTTCCCATGCAAGCTTGATTGCCCCCCAACTGACCTCCCTTGCAAGCCTGGTCCCTCCCAACTGCCTTGACCTTCTGGCCATCTTATGGTGGCCATCTTGCGTCCACATGGGGGCAGGATCTTTGACCACATGGGGGCAGCCCTCTTGTGTATTGGAGTGATGGTCAATCTGCCTAATACTCTTTTATTAGATACGATAGAGGCCTGGTGCCTGAGTGGGGGCCAGCTGGTTTGCCCTGAAGAGTGTCCCAGGTTAGGGTGGGGGTTCCCTTGGGGCATGGGGCGACCTGGGCAAGGGGCCTGTAGTGGTTTGCAGGCCAGCCACATTCCCCCAGGAACCCAAGCAGAGACCCTGGGATCTGGGATTTCTTTATCTTCTACAATTAAAACTTTGTAGCCTGGAGCAGAGCCAAGCCTTCTGCTTGCTCGTTGGTGGCAGCCATTTCTTTTGGGACATTTACCTTCTATGATAGAAACATTGTAGCTTGGATTGGAGGCCTAGGCCAGCCAGAGCTGCAAAAGCTTGGCTTCCTCCATCACCCAGGCAACCCTAACCTCTGCTCTCTCCAGATCTGTGGCTACCGCCATTTCTGTTGGGATATATCTTCTATAATTGAAAATTTGTAGCATTGAGTGGAGGCCTAGGCCAACAATGGCAGGCAGGAAGCTTGGCTTCCTCCATTGCCACGGAAACCCAAACCTCCCTCCTGCTCTCAGTGGCCACAGCCATCTTGGTTGTGGTTTATTTGCATCTGATTGGCTGGTGGGTGTGGCTTGTGGGCATGGCTTGATCAGAGGTATGATCAATTTGCATATTACTCTTTTATTAGAAAGGATAGCTGAGATCTGGAAACAGCCCAAGTGCCCATCAGTAGATGAGGGGATTAAAAAGCTGTGGTACAATTACACAATGGAATACTATGCATCTGTGAGAAAGAAGGATCTCTTACACTTTGATACAGCATGGAGGTACCTGGAGAATATTATACTAGGTGAAATAAGCCAGTCAGAGAAAGATAACTATCACATGATCTCACACATGAGAAATTTTATGACAGTTCAATATAATTTAACTAAAATGATACAGATGATTGTACCTTCTTTTTAAAAAATATATTTTATGGGATACCATGCTTCATGGATATTAGTACTTGATTAAAATCATCGCCATAAGAATGAATGAAGAATAATATGGTTATAATAAAAACAGTTATTGAGCACCCATTATGCTAAGTACTACAAAAGCATTTATAGACATATCTTTTTAAATTTTTCTACAATCATAAAAGGTAGGGTTATTGATAGCATTATTTTCCATATGCAGATATTCAGCGCTAGCTATGTAAATTAGCTGTGAATAAGTGCAAGTAAACAAACAAAAAATAACCTAAATTCACTTTTAGGTTATTAATGTGATTTGAATTAGCAATATCTTGTATTAACTACAAATTATATTGTGTTACATGGGTATAAGATCTTGGAAATCATCAAATACAATGGAACCTCTTTTATATGAAGGACATAAAACTCAAAAAACACAACAGAGTTAATTAAATTGACCAAGTCAAATTGGAGAAATTCCAAAGTAAGAAAATTAAACCCATCTACTTTTTTTAAATAGAAGGAAATTTTAAGGCAATATATACAAAAGGAAATAACTGAATGAATTCCATAAGTGCAGTTCTCAAGGATGTCTTGATAACTTGGCATTGTTCTTCGAGCCAAGTGACGTCAGTCTTGTACGCACGCATATGTACAAGCATAACCCATGATCTGCAAAACAAAGAATGCAATATTGTGTTTCCCTCACAAGCTTGAAAGTCATCAGTTTAAACTTTGAAAATGTTTTCTCATAAGTTCAGCAGCACCATATCTTTTATTTTCTTAATTAAGTTTGTCATGCCGCAGTTAGACGTTCAGTCGGAGCCTGTCCTATACAGTCATCTGAGGTTTAAAGCTTTAAAAAGAAAGTGCAGTAGTTGGGAGAAACATTATTTGCTTTAAAGATAATCTGTCAGACACTCAACTGACACCTCATCTATATATTTGTTCATTAATTATACATGAACAGAAACTACCTTCTGGAGAATAATTAATGCCAAGAAACAACTGTAAGATGTACAAATCAATTATTTAAAATGAATATGGAAAATTATTAATTTTTAAACTAAAAAATAAATTCATTCCATGTAACTTCCGACTGGAAGTGTTACAGTTTTGAGTGTAGTGATTAAAAAACACCCACAACCTCTAAAAAAACAGAAAAACAAATATGTTTGTCTGGAAAGGCAGCTGTGGAATCTGTGCTGTGCCTTATTTGATGTCTGGGTCTGCATTAAAGAGAAACCTGAATCAATGCAAACTAAATTTTTTATGTGAATATATTATTGTATTTATGGTTGTTAATTTCCCGAGACTAAACTTTGGGCCATACATGATAATATTTTACATATTTTTAAATAACAACATTTCTTGGTTTACTAAGAATAGAGAATATCTTTGGAGTCCATATGTATATACCTCAGTGTTTGATGAGAAATTTGGGTGCCCTGAAAAACGTAATCTTTATGATCTTTAGAAATTGTAAGAAAAGTTAGGATACTCCTAGTTTTAGTGTTTTGCTATCTGTCATACAAATGCGTATTCACTAATCCACTAAATACGTTCAGAAATTTTCCCACTTTTGATAAAATGTCCCATCTATAAATGGCAAGATTTATCTAAGTTCAGACAGTGATTTAAGACCAGAGAAAACCATTAGCATTTAAATTGTACAAAAAAAATAGAAAATTGTTGAACTTTTTCAAATGTATTGCATAAAGCTCTAAAAACCTTAATCCCCAGACCTCATAAAGATAGCACATATAAACAAAACCACAGACAGTAAGATGTAGGAATATTCATGCAAAAATGTAAAATAAAATACCAGTAAATAAGTTCCAGTATCTATTAAAATATAATGTGTCTAATCAAGAATTTATTTAGGATATACAAATGGAAACTTAATTTTATTGAGTACTATATTCTATCAATAAATAAAAGTAAGAAATATAATGGAATTTTTAGTAAATGCTTAAAATACATTTAGAAAATCTAGTGCCTGTTTCTGATAAAAATAAAATCTTGGTGACATAATAACAAGAATATCTTTTAACTTCATTAAACATGCATATATAGGTTAATAGCTAACATTGAAGTTAAAAGGGAAACATTTCAGCAATTTTTGATGAAATAAAGATGAGATCAGTGTAGTTATTATCAGCATTATTATTAATATTTGTTTTAGAATTTCTTCCATAACAATGAGACATGAAGTTGAAAATATATGAAATAAAACCATAACTTTTGGTGCTTCAGCACAACTTCCTGAGGTGTTAACAATGCGAAGTTTAGAGGTAAACTGACTCCCTTTCTCTCCTTTGTGATCTGAGAGACACTTTTTGTCATGCTGATATATCAGTAACAGAGTTGTCAGGTCAAGAACTGAAGTTTTGTTAAAAAAAAACAACATTTTTTTTTTCATGAACAATTTGGTCTAGAACCAAATTGTCCAAGATGGGAGACCTTCGAGAACCAAGGTTTGACTGTACTATTAGTGCTATGAGGACAGACTTGCTCACTTTTCTCTCTCAACACCATAGCGTGTTGTCTGGCTCAGAGTTCTGGATCACTAGTCATACATTGAATAAATAAACCCATTTAGGTTCTGATGGCTATATTTCAGAATCAATTCTTTATACCAGAATAATTTACAAATATCTTATACTGGCTTCAGTCTTTTGTTCAACTCAGATTGAATTAGAGATAACCTAATATTGATTTTATTTCTATCATTCTATCAAATTGTATATCAAATGAATTTTTCCTAGTCTTGAATTATTCTTGAAATTTGACCTTGAAATATTTTATGATTAAGAAATAGGCTTCTCAGTGATGAGTGGTTTTATTCCTTTTGTTAACAGAAAATCCTTGGGTCTTCCCCATTGCTGGGTATAACAATGTTTTTCCTTGTGATAATTATCATGTCTGTCTGTTGATCATTGACTTCTGTGTGTGCATCTATCTGCTTTCTGACTTTTCCACAGCCTGCAATATCCATTATAGAAGAGAACACATGTTATTTGTTTTCTTATTCCACATTTTAACACAGAGCATTTAATAGGAAATTTGTGTTTGTTTAATTTTATTTTTCAATTACAGTTTGCATTCACTATTATTCTGCATTAGTTTCAGGTGTACTACATAGTGGTTAGACAATAATATACTTTACAAAGTGGTCCTTCCAATATTTCAAGTACCCACCTGGCCCCATACACAGCTATTACAATATTATTTTTTTACAATATTATTGACTATATTCTGTATGCTATAATTTACATCTCTGACTATCCATAACTACAAACTTGTATTTCTTTTTTATTTTATTTTATTGATTTTTTACAGAGCGGAAGGGAGAGGGATAGAAAGTCAGAAACATCGATGAGAGAGAGACATCGATCAGCTGCCTCCTGCACGCCCCCTACTGGGGATGTGCCCGCAGCCAAGGTACATGCCCTTGCCGGAATCGAACCCGGGACCCCGCAGTCCGCAGTCCGACGCTCTATCCACTGAGCCAAACCGGTCTCGGCCAAACTTGTATTTCTTAATCCTTTCACTTTTTTCACCATCTCATAATCCCCCTCCCCTCTAACAGCCATCAGTCTGTTCTCTATATCTATGAGTCTTTTTCTATTCTATTAGCTTGTTTTTTAGATTCCAAATGTAAGTGAAAATCATTTTTGTGTTTTTTAATCACCACACAACAACTAGTATTTTGCTAATCTATCAACACGTTTTATCTTTATATATGTTATAGCCTTAATATAATATTAATAATTTCATAAGTAATTTATATAATTCCACTACAGAGGAAATACTGATGCACATGAAAGATTATCATGCAATCCAGGAATGAATAGGTGTTAAATGGAGTGGGATAGACACCAAGTGCTATTGAAGTTAGGGAAAATGGTGATCAATGAATTTGGGGTCTAAAAGGGCTGGCATCAGAATAGAGGTGAAGAGAAGTATAAATTGCTTTCTACTTGCTGGGCTTCAAAAGTAATGACAGTTAGGGATACTGATGAGTTAAAAAAATAAAATATCTCATTTCACTTTTGAAAATTAAATATTAATTAGGGTTCACAAATTTCCTTTTAGTGGATAGATATTAAAGTGTTCATTGCGTCAGTAGTGTTGAATTTTAATCAATATTTCAGAAACTGTATGTGAATTATCTGATGAAATGTTAATGAAGCATTACTTTCTTGCAGTCTCCTTCCATACCATCATTTGTACGGAAGGTCTAGCACCCATACAAATGCTCTCTTGTAGTTCCCTGCCACGTTTTTATAAATTACCTCCTCCAGGGATCCATGAACTTACCTATTATTGTATAAACCATGTCTGGAATTCTTCCTCAGAATCTCACATGTCTCATATTTCAAATATCTTTTTTTATACACCTGAGTAAATGAGAACCTGATGGAAAACACGTTTTACCTTTATGCCTGCAGGTTTAATTTTTATTGATAATTTATGTTACTAAAAGAAATTACTTTTGTTAACAACATCATATTCTACAATGAGGAACTGTCAGTTTTTTCAGTGCAAATACTCTAGATACCACTAGTGACTTGCAAGGAAACCTAGTGCTAATGATGAAACTTTGAAGTCTTGTAATGTTAAATACATTTAAAATGTTTGAAATATGTAAAGTTGCATGTATGGTATGTGAATGAACTCTTTTCTTTGGATTGTCAATAATAGGACTTATGGTAGATTTTATGTTTTTGTCTCCTGCTATTTCATAATGGGTCAGAGGTTATTTAGGCCTCATATGCATATTTCTAAAAGGGCAGCACACATTGAAAAAATGTCACTGCATTAATGTGTGCCATTCTTGGCTTCCTTGGCCATGCCCGCTTGTCACAATTATTGCCAAAGCAATGCCATTGTTTGTTCTGTGATTCTCTGCCCATGCAATTTAGACCAGCCCATTTCCATGTTCTTAAGGTAATTATGTCTCTCCAAATGTCAACTAAATGACTTTGACATTCAAGATTCCTAACAGCTTCTGGACGCCATGTTATCTGTGTTATTTGTAATTCATATTCATGCAAATCCCCAGTCCCAGACACATTACACCATCCCATCTGCTGAGAAGGTCCCCACTCCTTCCGCCTTTGCCTTGTAGCTGGCTAGAGAGGCAATATACCTTTTGAAAATGCTTTTAAGGTATTCACTGTTTCCATAGATTCTTCTACAGGTGGGATCTACTAACCATTGCAAGTGAGAAAACACTGAGATAAAAATATTAATGTGAAAACTCTTTTTTTTTTTAAGCAACTAGTAGTTACCTGACTTTTCACAGCCTGCAATATCCATTATAAAAGGGCTATAGCAATAACTTGCCCAGATTTTTTATTGGCTAATTTATCTTTCCTTTGTTTTTAAAACAAATAAAATATATACTGTATAAAGTTTCAATAAAAGAAAAGTATGTGGAGATGTGTCAAAACAGAGGGATCAGTCACATCTCCATTTTCATATGACATAGATACAGTAAATGTCTTTGACTGGAAGATTCTCTATCTCTATCTCTATCTCTATCTCTATCTCTATCTCTATCTCTATCTCTATCTCTATCTCTATCTCTATCATCTCTATCTCTATCTCTATACCTCTCTCACGAATTATTGCTCATTGTGAACTGGAGTATTAGTAAAATTTTGTGGATGATCCAGGCAAGTTGTGGTTGTCATAAGATCTCTCTGTTGGATATTATTAAAAGTCAACTTGAAAATATTGTTTTAAAACAGCAGTTATTATATAGTACAAAAAAGTGACAAAAAAAGGTATCATGTTCTAGATAGCTACATCCTTGGGAATAGCTCTTTATCTCATAGCATAATGACAAACCCCTCAACTCTTTTATCAGACCTATGAATTTATGTTTTATTAGTTGACCTCTCTAGTCATTCCAGAGAAAATAATTTTTCATTATAAAATGAATATATTCCTGATGCTACTCACCTGAGAAATATACTTCATAGAATTGCTCATGTGAATAGCAGTTTAATCACAAATCAATACTAGTAATTTTGTGTCTGTCCCTGTGAATTACAAGTTAAAGCTCATATTGGAATCATGCCATTTACTTCTGATTAGGAAATATAAGGACCTCTCCTATTTCTCAGTTTCAGCTACTTTGAATGCTAATTGCCTATGTCTTTACGGTATAACCTTCCCTTGCCCCAGATCCATGCAAAGAAAACATTGTTTATGCCACATAACCTAAAAGTAATTACAGTAGAAACAGAATGTTAGCAATGGCTCAAGAACATTAGTCTCATGATTCATTTAAAATTATTGAAATATGGAATTAGACTTTCATCACTCCTGTTTGAAAATATTTTCTAGTATATATTTTAGTTGTTGTTGTTTAACCACATTTATCTAAAACCAAATTGAAAATTCAAGTTTTAAACCCTAGATCTCATTGCTTTGCAATAATGCAGGAGACCACCCTGGCTCGCCTTTAAGAGTCTCATGCTCTACCAACTGAACTAGCTGAGTGCGGTCCTGGCTCAACTTCAAATAAAAGTTCAAGCCTTTTATGCATGTGCCCTGAAAGGGAATCGAACCCCAGTGACCTCCTGTTTCATAGGTAGACGCTCAATCACCAAGCCATACCAGCCGGGCAATACATTTTTCATATGTATCCCACCTATGTAACAACTACTTAGAGCCATATATACAACATTTCCAGCAGATGCTGAGGGTCCCGTGTGTCTCCTTCCAGTTATATGCCTCTCCAGATAAAGATTCTTCTAAACTAATTCACTCAGCTTGTCTTTGATTCATCTGTATTATTTTCTGTCACAGATGTTGTATTCTTTGTTATCTATACTCATAAAAGGGTAATATGCTAATTAGACCAGACATCTTCCAGTCAACCTTCCAGACGTTCTTCTGGACAAAGCCATGGTGGCAGTGCTGAGGCAGAAGCAGTTAGGGGTGATCAAGCCGTCAGTAAGGAGGATCAGACTGGCAGGTAAGAGCAGTTAGGGCAATCAGGCCAGCAGGGAAGAGCAGTTAGGAGGATCAGGCTGGCAGGGGAGAACTGTTAAGAGAATCAGACTGACAAGGGAGAGCACTTGGGGGATAAGGCTGGCCGGAGAGAGCAGTTAGTGGTGACCAGGCAGGCAGGCAGGTGAGAGGTTAGGAGTCAGTGGTCCCAAATTGCAAGAGGGATGTCCGACTGCCGGATCGGTTCTAAACCAGCAGTCAGACATCCCCTGATGGGTCCTGGATTGGAGATGGTCCAGGCCAGGCTGAGCAACCCTCTCCCATGCACAAATTTCATGCACTGAGCCTCTAGTTTCTATATAATAAACAATTGTATATGCATATTGCAACTTGTTATTCAACTTTAAATAGGCATTTATATTGTTTTCGGCCTGGGGCTATTACAAATATACTATTATGAGTGAACACTTTATGTATCGTTTGATGCACAAAATTATGCATTTCTCTTGGGTATATACTTCAAACTGGAATAGCTTGGTCATGAATTATGCTCATATACAGTGTTAGTAGTTATTGCCAAACTGCTTCCCTAGGAGATAGTTCAAATTTGGATTCAATGGAGAGGATTTATCATTTGCTATACACTTTCCATTTATTAGGTCTTTATTTTATCAGCTATATATATGTGAATATTAGTTTAATGGCCTTACATATCTTTCATTACTTGTATTTATTGATATTTTGTATGTAATAATGGGATTTTGAATGGTATTTAATTTTTTCTTTTTTTATGTATTGTGTGTATAGCATAATGAAATGCGATTTATTTTATATGTGTTGATCTTGAATTCAGTCACTTTACTAAATTCCCTTGTTAATTCTAATAGTGTTTTTTCACATATCCTTTTCAAATATTCTATGCCCCCAAAAAGTCAACTTTAGTTCTTTCTTTCAATCTCATTACTTTTTATTTATCTTTCCAGCCTTACTGCATAAATAAGGCCCCCAACACAATGTTGACTAGAAGTGGTGATATAAGGCATCTTAGTTTTATTCTTGAATGTAGGAGGAAGTATTCAACATTTCACTAATGATTATAATATTGCTTATATATTTTTTTACTGGATATCCTAAATCAGATTAAGAGTATTATCTTTGCCCTGGTTGCTGTAGTTCAGTTTGTTGAAGCATTATTCCATACATCAGAGGTTTTGGGTTTAATTCCCAGACAGAGTACATACTTAGGTTCCAGGTTTGATCCCGGTTTGGGGATACATATGTTCCTCTCTTACATCGGTCTCTCTCTCTCTCTCCCCCCCCCCCCAAATCAATCCACATTCCATATTCTCAGGTGGGATTTAAAATTTTTAATTAATCAAATAAATAATTGACTTAAAAACAAAAAGAGCATTATTTTTATTACTAATTTTCTGAGACTTTTTATCACAAATGGAGATGAATCTTTTTGAATCTCTTAAAATTATCCATGTTCACCTTCATTCTGTTAACATGGTGAATTACATTGATTTATTTTGTAATGATAAACCAACTTTGCATTTATGGGATAAAGTCATTATGTATTAATACTGATTATGTATCGCTGTTCTTTTTCCTGCTAATATTTTGTTTTTTAGTGGTTTTTTTTTCATCTGTGTTCATAAGACATGTTTACCTGTTATTTTCTTTTAATATCTTTGTCAGAAGTTTGTGTTACTATACTGGCATTATAAAATGGGTTTGCAAAGAGTCCCTTCTCTTTCTGTTGTCTGGAGGAGTTTCTGGAATATATTAATTAATTAACATATATTAATTAAATGTTATTTAAAATTAACTGGTTAAACAAACTAGAGTTTGAATTTTTCTCCTGGCAACATTTTAAGTTATAGACTGAGTTTCTTTAAAAGTTATAGTATCATTCAGATTTCTATTTATTTTTTGTCACTTTTTTAAGCTGTGTTTTTTCATTTTTTCCAGTTCATCTAAATTCAAATATTTTCTACTATCCTTCTGATCATAAGACATACTATGTGTAATTTCAGTTCCTATAAAATTTGTTTGGGCCTAATTTGTAACTCAGAATATGTTTGCTTTCAGTAAATTTCACATTTTTCATTGGAATGTCTGATAAATATCATTTAAGTAAAGTTGTAAAAATAATATTCAAATCTATATTCTTTCTGACTTTTTTTTACCACTTTCAAACTATGTTAGAAACAATAATTTAAAATTTCCCCCTTCTCACATATTTTGCTTTTATGTCTTATAATTTCTTTGTTTGCCTATTACAACTTCATTTTTTAGTAGAATTTTATTGAACATAACATAAAATTCTAGGTTAACAGTTATTTTCTTCCATCACTTTACATATATAATTCCATTATCTTTCACTTCTACAGTTTCTATGGAAAAATTAGTTATTTGTTTATTGTTCTACTTTTGAAGGTACTATGTCCGTCCCCCTACCCACCCCCTTTTTATTTTCTGTGCAGCTGTTAAGGCTTTTTTTTTTTAGGTCTTTGATTCTTCATTATAATGTTCCTATGTGTGTTTTCTTCTACCTAGGATTTGCTGAGTTTCTTGAATCTCTGGGCCAGTCAATAAGAGAAACCATCTGGATCAAGATATTGTAGTCTCTCAATACTTGCTTGATAATGTAAATCATGGGTATGTAGAGAATTTAATAAAATGTTGTATCTTCTATGAATTGAATTTTAAGTCATAGCTAACTGGGGTGGGAAATTGTATTTTAATTAAATATGGTAGAAATTGTCTCAGAAACATTTTTTGTTTGTTTGTTTTTGGGTTAATTCTTACCAAAGGATTTTAAAATATATATATTTAGAGAGAGTGGGTGGGAGGGGAAGAGACAGAGAGAGAGAAACATCAGTTGGTCAAATCCATCCATATTCTCAGGTGAGAATTAAAAATTTTAATTAACCCCAACTGGGGCTGAGAATGAGCTTGCAACCACGGTACATGCCCTTGACTAGAATCAAATTCATGACTCTTCAGTCTGTGGGCTGATGCTCTAACCACTGAGGAAAACTGGCTAAGGCAGAAACCTCATTTGTAATATAGAACAATTACTAGAAATGATTTCAGTAGAATTCAAGAATTAAGGGAAAATACTATTTTATTATTTTTAAAAACCCTAAAATTTCCCATGTCAACATTTGCATAAATATTATACCAGTAAAAACGATCTAGATTCCATATGTAATTACAGATACTTTATTTGTACTTTTAATACCTTTTCCCTAATCTCAACCCCTTTTAGCAGCATCTGTCTTTTATAGTATTTTATGTTAGCAATTATTTTGCGTATCTACATCTGCATATTCTACTATAAACACTGAAAGACATGTCTTATTTTATATGTTACTAGAGGCCCAGTGCATGAAATTCATGCATGGAGGCAGAAGGGTGTCCCTCAGCCCAGCCTGCACCCTCTCTAATCTGGGACCCCTTGAGGGATGTCCTGGTGGGATCGGGCCTAAATGGGCAGTTGGACATCCCTCTCAAAATCCAGGACTGCTGGCTCCCAACTACTCACCTGCCCCTGCCTGATTGCCCCTAACCGCTTCTGCCTGCAAATCTGAACACCTCCTAACTACTCCCCTGCCAGCCTGATCAATGCCTAACTGCTCCCCTGCTGGGCCAACTGCCCTCCCTGTAGGCCTTCTCCCTCGTAACTGCCCTCCCCTACAGGTCTGGGTGCCACCCAATTGCCCTTACCTGCTGGCCTGATTGCCCCTAACTGCTCTCCCCTGTTGGCCTGCTTATCCTCAATTGCCCTCCACTACAAGCTTGGTTCCCCCCAACTGCCCTCCCCTGCAGGCTTGGTCCCCCCATTCCCATCCCCTGCATGCCTGGTCCCCCGCAACTGCCCTCTCTTGCAGTCCTGGTTGCCCCTAACTGCCCTCCCCTGCTGGCCATCTTGTGACAGCCATCTTGTGTCCACAAGGGGGTGGCCATCTTATGTGTTGGAGTGACAGTCCTCTTTATTATATAGGATTTCTTTTTTTAATGTTTTTATTAATTACAGTGAGAGGAAGGGAGAGGGAGAGAGAGTTAGGAACATCAATAATGAGAGAGAATCATGGATCAGCTACCTCTTGCATGCCCTCTACAGGGGGTCAAGCTTGCAACTCAGGCATGTGCCCTTGACCAGAATTGAACTTGGGACCCTTCATTCCATAGGCCGATGCTCTAGGCACTGAGCCAAACCGGCTAGGGCTTATTTATATTTTTAAACCTGATACCTAGAAAATAGTGGCCACAGTATTTTTTTGAATGACCTTATTTGACACACTTGTAATGGATTGTGATTCTTTAAAACCAGGCCTAAGTTTATTATTATTTCAATAATAATCCAGAAAATAGGCTGCATTTTGTATAAACCAAACTTTAATTCTGTTATCACCACCAGTACTTTTACAGCTAAGACAATTGAGTCTATACTTCTTTCCTTGCTTATCAACTACAGGTCAGTTATTGCGTTCTTCCAGCATTAAGCATTGTGTGAAGCTCTTTGTCCCATTTACTCTCACGACAATCCTATGAAATAAGAAATATCATCATGCCTGCTTCACAGATGAGGAGGCCGAAGCTCAGAGAAGTTCAGATCCTGTGTAAGTTACTTTATTATGATTAGTAGAAGAGAGTAACAGATTCTATAGATACCTGGGACTGAGGTGAGCAAAACATTCAAGTATATACCCATAGTCTTAAGCATCAAACAAATAGCACACTTTTAAATGTAGGTTGTTTTCGTAATAGTATGTGTGAAGTGATCCTGATTGAGCCAATAGGTAAGTGTGCCAACAATGTTGGGAGAAAGGGAGATAAAGATATCAAATGGGAGAAGAGAAGGATGAACCAGGTGAGGATGGATAGCAATTGAGGGATTGGAATGGACTCTTGATTTCTAAATTGTCCACATGTATATTTAGGTATATTTCTACATATTTAAGTATCTGTATATTTGGATGTGTTTATATATTTGTGTATGTTGGCATATTTGTGGCTTTAAAACATGCATATGTTTCTTAACTCTGTCCACTGAAAGGGCCTAGAGACATACACCCAGGTATTAATGAGCATACATAGCACCCAGACCTCAGGTCTCAATCCCACACTCTAGGGCTCCTCCGAGAGATGCCGAGTACAGAGCTGAGGCAGAGGAGACAAGCCTGGAGCATCTTGTTATGCTGACAAGTAAGAAAGTCATAAATGCAATGATAAGGACTGTCACACACATAGGAGTCAACTTAAAGGGACTCTCTTCTGCCAAATCAAGAGCAATATGAGCATCTAATAACTAAGGAGATTAATGAATTATAACTATTGGGAAAGTTAGGAATTCATTTCACTAATAAATAGAATAAAAATAAATGTGGGATTAGGAAAAATGGGGAGCTCATTTACAGGAAAATGCCAGGTGCTGACTATGAAACAAGCTGAAAGGGTTGGAGGTGGAAAATCCCTTTTGTAACCATCACAGTAAAGATTTGGCCTGGCAAGAATCATAGTAAATGCTCAACCTGAGATGGACATTTTGATGAAGAGCAGGGTATTTGTTGGATCTTAAAGAATCTCCCTGTAGATCTCCATTAGTAGCAAGGGGAAAACTATAATAGGAGACAGGACAGCATCTCAAGTAGTTAATTAAACTTCACTTTGAAAATAGGAACAGATTGACTGAATGTACCCCAGAGAGTGATATTTGAAAAGAGTACACGTCACTTACATTGTATTCCAGCTGGAAAGGCATAACCTGAATCTAATCATGACAGAATATCCAACAAACAACATGAGTAACATTATATTTAAAGAGGAAGGTAGATATTATTCAGTAGAAACTTTCAATGTCATGTAAGATGAAGAAAGACTAAGCAATTATTCTGATTAAGGGAACTGAACACATATGACACCTGATTTTAAACCTTGTCCTGTATTGCGGAAAAACTGCTCTAAAGGAGATGATTAAGTTCAGTTTACAAACATAGAATAGATCATAGAATGGCATTAGAGCGGGGCATCTAGCCCTGCCCAAAGTCAAAAGATGTGTTTGACTCATACCATTTATAATGAGAATCCAATAGAAACAATACTCATGTGAGCATCCAGATGCCTGTCTGATTTATCTCTTTGATATGACTGAAGGCGAGCAAATTGTGAAGTAAATGGGCTCAAATGTTCACACTGGGTGACTCAGGAGAGAGTATATGGGTGCTCTTCATACTGTACTTGGATTTTCCCTGTAAGGTTCAATTACTTCTGAATTAAAATTTTTATTTACTTACTTTGAATAAGAACACATGGGATTTATAGTCCTAAGAATAGATCTAGATCATCTGACTATCCTAGATATGGCCATATGCTTTAAAAACAAAAAAAAGCTAGTGATAAATGGATAATTTTAAAAAGAAAACATGAAATAATTTAAATATTATAAGTGATTAAGAAAAAATATTTTCTCTGCTCTTAATTTAAAATGTCATATCATGATGCTTTGTCTCCAGTAGTAGTTCACACTTACTCTTCTTTGTAGCTTGTGAAATTTCAAACTCAATGGATTGGCAAAGAAAAATCAATTGATTCAGTTAAGTGGCTTAGCATTTTTTTCCCAGTGATTCTTTCTTATCACCATTGAGTGTGAATTCTTTTTGAGATATATTTAATAATTATGATTTTTGAAATCTAATTCTCTTTACGTTAAATTAAAAGAGTAAAATGCATACTCTTTATACTGTGAAATCTGACTATTTTTAAGGAATTGCTAGTATAATAAGACTCAAATCAATTCTAACAATTCACAAATAGGAAAATTTTGTTTTATTGAGAAAAAAGTTGTGACTAATAAAACTAGGAACTAGATACTGCTATCATGATAAACAAAATCAATTTAATTTATAATTTTTCTTTCTTTAATATGTTTCTATTAATATTTTTAGAGAGAGAGGCAGGGAGAGGGATAGATAGAAACATCAATGAGAGAGAAACATAGTATATTGGCTGTCTTCTGTACATCCTTACTGGGGACAGAGACCACAACCTGGACATATACCCTGACCAGGAATTGAACCAGTGACCTCTTGGTTCATGGTCAATCACTGAGCCACACTAGCTTGGCTAATTTATATTTTAGGTTATTTCCCTCTTCTCCCTCCCGACCCCTCCCTCCCCATTTCCCAAGAGCTCTTATTTCTCTGTGGTACCATTTACATAGTAATTCTTCCCAAAGGACTGAAACCTAGGCCCTAGCATTGCCGGAAATCTGGAGACATTAGAGTGGGAAAGAGTTGAATTTCAGAGTGTTTCTGCAGGTGTGATCTAAAATTATCTTTCTCTGTGTGCTTCCTCTTCAAAGACCCTGGCCTCAGATAATGCCCATTTTTCATGAGTTTACTGAGAACCCAGTTAGTGTGTTGGAGTAGAGCTGGTGGAGGCAACTCTTGAGGGACATCAGAAGTATCTTGACCTCTTATTTACTCACCACCCAGCAGGAATTAGTATCCTCTGACCCACCACCAAGCATGTCTACAGCAGCTGTTTTCAGCCTTTTCTATAGCAAGGGGCACGTGATTATCCTCTCATGGAAAATATGTATAAAAGAAAAAAAAAGTGCAACCAAAACACCTCCTCAAGGAGAAGTTTCTCAGTGCTAGCTTCCCCTCTTCCCCTCTGGTTGGGCTGTGCCCTAGAACGGGAACCACATACATTTTGTCTCCCTGAAAGGTTCTTACGAGTTTTCTCTAGGTTTTTCAATTTGTAAATGTTCATCGCATATTGAAGACATCACTGGAATGAGGTTGGGGTTGGGGGACTAAAGAGGAATCCAGCTCCTGTTAGTCACCATTTGTCCTCAGGAGCATTTCTGTGCTTAGACTTTCCACTCTTGTTCTAGAGAACAGGATGGCTCTGATCAAATATAAGGAAACAATAAACACATGTAACTTGTTAAGTAATCGTGGTCCCTGAGGGTCTGGGAGCAACATTCAGTAAGATAAAAAAAACTGTGATCAACAAGGTGCTATACAAATAGGGTAGGGAGTGTTTATTTCAATCTTTCATATTCATAGAGTGGCAGTGATGTCTAATAGTTTCCTTACATAGAAACACTAGCTATCTTTTAAATTAGCTGCATATGCATTTTTAGAATTTAATTCTCCCAACAATTCTGTGAGGAATTAATTATTATGGGGCCTGTTTTACATGCCAACAGACTGAGGCTTAGAGTTTTAAGTTTTGTTAACAACTCTTAAATGGAGGAATCAAAACCCACTGCTTTTTGATGCTGTATTACTGGTGTAGCATATCTCATTGCAGGTATGGCTGTCTTAACTATCCAGGTATCACTAGAGTGAACCTCATTGGTCATTTAACTCCCTCAATTTCCAAAAGAAGAGACTGAGACGCAGGGAAGTTGGGTGGATTGAGCACGTTAAGAAGCCAGTTTATGCCTTTGTAGAAATATAATGGTCATTTCTGCTCTTTCATTGAAATGCTGCTGTGCCCTATTCTGTACCTGGATTTTGAAATTCCTCCTAGAAGCTATGATACAGTATGCTTCAAGAAGTTTAATTCTTTTTATTATTAAAAGAATTTATTAATATCCATAGGTTTTATTATAGTATGTCAGTATGTGGCATTGGGCTAAGTATTATCTTTGGAAATAAAGTATGTAATTATAACTTTAAATTTATCTAAAATTCAATATGATGAATTAATCTTGTCAAGTTTATTCAAAATGGAAAATCACAGTTTAGTATTTTAAAGAAAAAGAGAAATAATAAAGCAAATTTTCTTCATTCCTTTATACTAGTAAATTAGTTTATCAGTAAAGTAAATAAATTTGAAATGACATGAATTCCAATTATTTTAGAAATTCTATCATGAAGTTCAAGATATTTTAATAGTCTTTTCCATTTAAATTAAATATACATTTATTCTTCTCTGTTATTACTACAGTACCAAGACCACTGCACTCCTTGTGGGAACGTAAAGTCACCTCCTACTGCCCAAATTCTATGACACAAGAGTCTCAAGTATTATCAGGAGTTTCAAGTATTTTTAAAAGAACAATTCTACTCATTGTTAATAGACTTTATTATTTATATAGAAATGGAAGAGAAATAGTGGCCTATAAAAAAAGTTTTTGTTCTTGATAATTTAAAGGTTTTCTTTTACACTCTATAGAATGATTTTGAAATTGAAGACAGAGAACTGAGCTTAAGTTTGAGCTCTGTTATTGACTTCCTTCTTGTCTTGTCTCTTTATATCCTCTTTCTAGCTTTCTCCAACATGACTGCACCAAAGGGCTCTCTAATCTTTGTCTTTCAGTTGAATGCAACCAATGCAAAGTGGTCAGACTTTTAATTTCCCCTGCTCCCATCATACTGGTCACAGTGGGTAAGGGTCTTGTCTTTACTCAATGTCAGGTGGTCCCTCCACACTCTTTACTCTTTTGATCCTGGCAATCTTGTCTATGTGGTCCTTCAAGCCTAGAGACAGTAAGCACTTCTTACTTAGACCTGTTCCTTGTTGATTTCTTTACACCCTTAATTCACCTTTCTAAATATTACCTTTACCAACTCTCTTTGGTTACCTAGTTCAAATGTATCATCTGTTTTCTGCCAGAACTAAGACCACTACACTAAATTACCTTGAAAAATCCTATTATATCTTTGCATTTCAAAATTTTCTTTTACAATGCATATACTAATGCCCAGCACTGTTGAGATAGCTCATCTCTGTTCTCATGGTAGAATTCAAACTTGACAACATCAATTCATGGTCTGTGCTTGCTTCTTCAGTTTTATCTATTGCTAACTTTCCCTCTCAATATCTATGTGCTAGCCATATTGAAATGCTTTCAGCATTCCCATCTGCTCACTTGATGCATTTTAAACAATTTACATTATCTGGAACCTTCTCTTACTCTGACCCTCTTTTCTATTCTCTTTAATAAAGTCTTATGAGCATCACTTAAACTAGAAAATCTATCCTTACTAGTCTAATTCCCAAACTAAACTGAACTAAAATTTTTTAAAATTTCCCCTGTTGTTCTTTATTACATATGTTATGGTACTTAATATCCTGCCTACTTAGAAATATAGATATTTTTATTGATTTTAGAGAGGAAGAGAGAGGGAAAGAGGGATAGAAACATCAGTGATGAAAAAGAATCATTGATCAACTGCCTCCTGTATGTCCCACATTAGGGATCGAGCCAGCAACCTGGGCATGTGTCCTGGAATTGAACCATGATCTTCTAGTTCATAGGTTGATGCTCAACCACTGAGTCACACTGGCCAGGCCTACCTGCTTGAATAGAATAAAACTTTCCGAGGTCAGGGACGAGGTTTTGAGATGTTGCTCACTGGAATTCTACTACCTACACAATCCTGGTCCCATAATGGACAATAAATTCTAAAAAATTACTCTGTGTGTGTGTGTGTATGTGTGTGTGTGTGTGTGTGTGTGTGTGTGTGTGTATGTTTTTATATATATGAAAACAGATTTTATTTGAAAATTTTAGGATATTAATTTATTAAATTGTTACTATAAGACAAGTGAATTTATAATTAAAGCAACAAAACCAAGCAAACATGCCTTATTAACTATTCCGTGTGACTTAAATTTTATATATATTCCAAAAGTATATCTTTGAGGACCTAGATATAAGGAAACATTCCTAGCCATAGTATTCTTGAGACTTGGGCCAATTAGTTCCTAGCCAATCACTTGAGGCTACTTTAGGTTATATCTGGCCCAGTCTGGGAACCCCTCAACAAGAGAAGTATACTGTGGCATCAAGAAATAAAACTTGGTCAGACTATGTTTCTGTAGATAGTGCTCTTCTGAGACCCAAGCTCATCATCTATTAACTGTTTTGAATTTCTATGATATTTGAAACCAAGTTATCTGGAAAGTCATCTCATTTCTTCAATTCCTATTTGCTGTGGGATTTGGTATGTGGAGGACACTGTGTGAATTAATTTTCAAGAGGCCTGGAGGTGTAGTCTGGCAGTAGTTTCTTAGCTGCTTGTTGTGTTCCTGTTTATGCTTGCATGAAAAAGATTGAATAAGCAATGATTTATCATGCAATCTTGATTCACATTCTGGGTGATGGAGAACAAGTCTGCTGTGCATATGGAATTCATTCAACCAAGATTTTCATTTTTTTCTATCAATATAAAATAAGTCTAGGAAGTTCCATTTGCCCTGTTTTGAAATACTTAATTATTTTATGGAGTCTGTGGTTTCTGTTTTGTAGATGGTGCTTTAAAACTCCTCATCATTTTAGTGGTGTAATGAAAACAGTTTTTAAAGCATGGTCATTGCCTTTTGATATGCCTTTCACATTATTTCATATCTTGATTTGAACTCATTTTCATTTTTTCCCGGGGACAGCAGGAAATCGCATTAAGTGCGCAATCATGCTTGTATTGTGATAGGAAGTCATTGAAGAATCTTTTAGTAGGTGCTTCCAAATAAAGATAAGGTTTCTTGGAGCTGACAAGCATCAAATAACCATGCATGGCTGTCAGCTGAATTATATATCTTTATCTTCTTGTTATTGTGTTGTTGAATCTCATATTTGCCCTGATGGGTTTTTCAGTCAGATGTGACCTTTTCACCATTTATGATGGAAAAAGGCACACAGCAAAATTACTAAACAGGGCTAGGATTTCAGAACCATGCGTTAACATTTTAATTTTAATTTTATTTATTTAAAAGAGCTTTCTTGTAACCTAGCTAATGAGAATGAATAATTTTGCTATTCTCTAAAAACAAATGGGCATACTATTTTTAAACTTTTCTTTTAAACTAACCACTTTTAGACAATCAAAGCCCAAAGGTAGGAAATCCCCTCCCAGTTGTTCCTCCCCTCTCCCCCCACAATAGTGTTGCCATCAGAGAAAATAGCACAGGCTCATCATTCAGATGCAAGGCTAAGCTGTTTATAAAACGGTGCTGCAGTCTGAGTTGGAACCTCCTTCCCCGCCCCACAGTTCCTTAACAGATTATAATTCCAGGCTGTTTTCCCAATTGCAGCTAAGATGTCCTCTCAAATGTGCCTGTGGTTAGGAGTGGAGGACAGGGGGTGTGAGATTATGGCACTATTTCCACAAGTAAAGGAGAAAAACCCCCACTTTATTTAGACTTCTCAATGAACAAAATCCAAAAAGGCTATCTGAAAGAGAACTGACACCATGCATTTAAAACAAGTCACAGTTTTGCCAGAAAGATTTAGGATCTTTATAGGGAATCTGTTTGTCCTTGGGAGTAAATCATTGATCTCTAAAGACATAGAATTTATCCCAAGGGATATCATGCATAAACAATTTATTAGTTGATTATTTAAACCTTTAGAACATACAGAATTGTTGTTTATGGGGGTACGATTTTCTCTATAGGGGGTAACATGTTCTATTGAGGTATTTAAGAAAATATTCTATTTTAAAATTGCATATGTTTTGATTAAATGAAATTAATTCAGCATTACTTCATGGATTGGCATTGCTTCTTTCATTGGCCAGTATATCCTGTGGTCATATAGCACAGTTAAGTTCACCCAACTCAAAAAATATAAACTATACCAAGAAAGAGGTCTACCTACTAGCTATATTCCAGCAACTTTTTTTGAATAGTTTGTAACTGAAATTGAAAAATGAATGTCTTAAGTAAGAACAACCAATGATCATTTTTTTTCTATTTGGGTTTGCATAACTTTTCTAGCTATGAGGGTTATCAAACCTGAATTAAAATAAACTCTTCTTAGACTCAGATCCTAAATGTGGAAACTGAAAAAGAGTGTATAACAAATTAGCTGAAGAAAATGTATAGTAAGCTAAATGATATTTGGAAAATAAAACAAAGAATGTAACGACTAATACTACCTTTACTTGACTTATCTTAAGTTTATCATGTGTGTATTCAAATAAATTTTAAATGTATAAATTAAATAGAATTATAAACACACACGTTTTTGTTGTCTCTCCTAATGAAACAAATATATCCCTAAAGAGATTGATTTAGAATATCATGTAGAATTGTCAGCCTTTTTATTTTCACATATTTATATTAACTCAAATGATGAAAAGGACTTTTCTTGAACATAGAGAAAATATATATTATTATAATTGTAGGAGAAGGAATGGTACTAGAATTTCTAATAGTCTCTCAACATTTCTTACCAAGAATTATTTGGAGGATATTTATTTTCATAAACATATCCTCTCACATTTGATAATCAAATTACCATATTTCTGAAGCAATATTCTTGCCCCTATATAAGCCTCAATACACACTTTAGAACTATAATGTTTATAATGAGTATCATTAAATGTATATAACACATAGTATGTACTAAGTCAACAGACTATGTGAGCGTTAAAAGTTTCATGAAATATATCATCTTGTTGGCCAGTTTCATCTTTAGTAGATGAGAGGGAGGGAGAGGAAGAGAGAGAGGGAGGGAAGGGAGAGAGAGAGAGAGACAGAGAGACAGACAGAGAGAGAGAGAGAAGGAAAAGGAAAAGAATAGAATAGAAAAAAATGGGAGGCAGAATAGGAAGATGTGACCAAGGAGTGTTCTAGAGCCTATAGAAAATGAGACGGGAGTAAGAGTGTGAAATCCCTTCAAAAGGAGAACTAAGCACACGTTGCTATTGTACAAGATGATCTGAGGAAGCAATCGACTTTTATGTGTCTTACTTCTTGTACTTTATGGTTAACAAAGTGGTCTGATATCAATTGAAATTTATGGTGTCTTCAGTATGTGCGTGTATTGAACCAGGTTGTTCTAGCACTAAAAATCTCTCTGAAATTCAGCTTTTGAGTGGTTTGAGCTAATAAATGTTTATGGGGAAGAGACAGATCATCCAAAAATCCTAGGTTGAATTTGAACCTATAAGAATTTATACACAAATATACAACTATATATATATATATATATATATATATATATATATATACACACACACACATATATACACATATGGAATCTTTATATACACATATAAGTGTGTATATATATGCACATATATGCTAAAAAACATTTTAGAAGCCCCTGTAAAAGATCCTCATCCTATCTAATAAAATAGTAATATGCAAATTGACCACACCTCTGCTGCACCCACAAGCCACGCCCACAGCCATGCCCACCAGCCAATCAGGAGCATTTTAAGCAAATAAACCTCAACCAAGATAGCTGCCACCACTGAGAGCAGGGGGAAGGCTTGGGTTTCCCCAGCAATAGAGGAAGCCAAGCTTTCCACCTGCGGTTGCCAACCTAGGCCTCCACTCAATGCTACAAAGTTTCAATTATAAAAGGTACAGAAATGGTGACAGCCGCTGAGCTAGAGAGAACAAAGGCTTGGGTTTCCCTGGCAACTGAGGAAGACAAGCTTTCCACCTGCTGTTGCTGGCCTAGGCCTCCACTTTAGACTACACAGTTTCAAACAGAAATGGCTACCGCCACAGAACAAGCAGAAAGCTTGGCTCCGCTCCAGGCTACAAAGTTTCAATTGTAGACATAGGGCCTCTCCTTGGGTCGCTGCGGGGTATGGCTGGCCTGAAAACCTCCACAGGACCTTGCCTAGGCTGCCCCTTGCCCTAAGGGAACCCCCACCCTGATCTGGGACACTCTTTAGGGCAAACCAGCTGGCCCTCTCCCATGCACCAGGCCTCTATCCTATCTAATAAAAGAGTAATTTGCAGATTGACCATCACTCCAACACACAAGAGGGCTGCCCCCATGTGGTCAAAGATCCTGCTGCCATGTGGACACAAGATGGCCAGCAGGGGAAGGCTGTTGGGAGGTTCCAGGCCCTGCAAGGGGCGGCAGTTGTGGGCAATTAGGCCAACAGGGGAGGGCAGTTTGTAGGGACCAGGCCTGCAAGGGAGGGCAGTTGGGGGCAATCAAGCCTGCAGGGAGGGCAGTTAGGGGTGACCAGGCCAGCAGAGGAGGGAAGTTGGGGGCAAACAGGCTGGTAGGGGAGCAGTTAGACATCAGTTAGGCTGGCAGGGTAGTGGTTAGCGGGTGATCAGGCTGGCAGGCAGAAGTGGTTAGGGGCAATCAGGGAGGCAGGCAGGTGAGCAGTTTGGAGCCAGCAGTCCTGAATTGTGAGAAGGATGTCCATTTGCCTGTTTAGGCCTGATCCTACCGGGCAGTCAGACATCCCTCAAGGGTCCCATATTGGAGAGGGTGCAGGCTGGGCTAAGGGACATCCTCCACACCCCATGCATGAATTTCATTCACCAGGCCTCTAGTTTGTAATAACAAGAAAAGATACAGGGAGAGAACCAAGATGGCAGCATAGGTAAACACCTATTGTTCTGCCCCGTGCAACAATTCAAAACCACAACATAACAACAAAACAAGCATCACCCAGAATCACCAGAAAGCTGGCTGAGTGAAAACTCCACAAATAAGAGTAAAGGTGGGACACCAAGATTCAGAAGAGTGGCAGAGTGCATCCTTGAAGAGGAAAACAAGTTAGGAGCCGGCCTGGTCGTGTGCGCGGGCTGTAGGGCTGGAGCAGCAACCCCGGCTGGATTTCGCCAACGGGGAGGGCGGAGACGTCCCACTGCACAGATTCCCCAGCGCCAGGTGAGGTCCGAGATCTGGGGTACGTGGAGACGTTCCACTGCACAGATTCCCCAGTGCCAGGCAGGGTCCGAGGTCCGGGGGACGCACCCTGGAAGCTGGGTGCGGCAGAGGTCTCCTGGTCTGCAAAGAAACTGGGTAGCTGGGAAAAGAAGTTTGCGCGCACAGACGTGCGACATGCTCCCTGGAAACCTGTCTCCTGGTCCAGGAAACCACCTGTTTTCCAACCCTGAGCGAGACTTTGGCTGTGCAGACTAATTTGGGGAGAGGCAGAGTTGTCTGGCAAGAGGAAGAGACAAGCGGCTTTCTCTTGGAGGTGCCTGCAACAATTGCCACCCAACAGAGACCCGCGTGCACTCGCGAATGCCGCATAGGACATAGCTGACACTGAGGCTGCCTGCTCAGCTCAGAGACTCCGCCCATCCAACCTGAACACAGTCTTCCTTCACAGCCAATTGGCTTGGAGGTCAAACCCTCCTAGGGCTAACAACAACAAGCTGGGTTTAAATTAAAAAATACTGTACAACCCATAAAGGATTGCAGTAAGAGTACCCACCTCAAGTAACTGGGGAGGCTGTGCCACTGACCCTTAGAGGACATCTACCACATAAAGCAGCCACCATGCAGAGAAATGGAAAGAAATCAGGTGTGAAAGAAATGGAGGAAAAAAGACGACTAGACATAGAGTTCAAAACCACGGTTATAAGGCTTTTCAAGAGACTCCTAGAAAAGGCCGATGAAATTAATGAGAACTATGAGGAAATAAACAAGACCAACCAGGAAATGAATGAGACTTACAAGGAAATGAATGAGACCCTCAGGGAAATGAACAAGGCCTCTGAGGATATGATCGAGACCCTCACGGATATGAAAAAGGACCAACTAGAAATCAAGCGTACACAGACTGAAATAAAAAATATTACACAAAGTCCTAAAAGCAGTCCAGAGGGCCACAAGAACCAAGCCAAAGATTTGAAATACAAAGAGGAAAAATCCACTCAGCCAGAAAAGCAAGAAACAAAAAGAATTCAGATAATTGAAGATAGTGTAAGGGGCCTCTGGGACAACCTCAAGCATGCCAACATCTGAATTATTGGGGTCCCAGAAAAAGAGAGAGAGCAAGTTAATGAAAACCTACTTGAAGAAATAGTGACTGAAAACTTGCCCCACCTGGTGAAAGAAAGTGACTTAAAAGCCCAAGAAGTACACAGAACCCCAAAATATAAGAATCTAAAGAGGACCACACCAAGACATATCATAATTAAAATGCCAAGAGCAAAAGATAAAGAGAGAATATTAAAAGCAGCAAGAGAAAAACAGTTGGTTACCTACAGGGGAGCACCCATACGATTGTCAGCGGATTTCTCAACAGAAACGATGCAGGCCAGACGGGAGTGGCAAGAAATATTCAAAATAATGAATAGCAAGAATCTACAACCAAGATTACTCTATCCAGCAAAGCTATCATTCAAAATTGAAGACCAGATAAAGTGCTTCGCAGATAAGAAAAAGCTAAAGGAGTTCATCACCAGCAAACCAATATTATATGAAATGCTGAAAGATATTCTTTAAGAAGAGGAAGAAGAAAAAGGTAAAAATATAAATTATGAACAACAAATACATATCTATCAACAAATGAACATAAAAATCAAGTGAATTGATAGGCTGATGAACAGGATAAACTGGTGAATATAACAGAAACATGGACATAGAGAGGGAATGGACTGACAATTCTTGGGAGAAAAGGGTTGTGGGAAGTACAGCAAGAGACTGGACAAAAATCTTGAAACATTGGGAGAGGACAGTGGGGAGGGGGAGGTGAGGATGGGGAGTGGGATAGGTACAGTGTGGAGGGGCGCTATAGGGGGATAAAAAAGGGGAAACAACGTAACTAATAAACTGAACAATAAAGACAAAAAATATTTTAAAAAAAGAAAAAGAAAAAGAAAAAAAAGAAAAGATACATTAAATACATGTAGTCCTTATCACAATGTAGTCAGTTGTGTGTTCCTATAACCTATCTAAATTTCAGAACAAACTTTTTATTTTCATATATACTTGGGATATCTATGTGGCACTAGCAACAATCAGGGATCTAGAATTAATGTGAGAAAGTGATTTTTTTTTATTACTGATTCCTTCGTCAAAGATATTACAAACTTTCAAAGCTCCCTGACTACCAGGAACACTCTGCCTCAGGCCTGATGGAGCAATGACAGAAGAGAGATGAAGCTATTCCATGTTTCTTGTTTTGACTGTTCTGCCATAAGAAATGGAGCTCTGTGTCAGGTCTTGGCCCTGAGTCACCCAGACTGGGAAGGAAATAGTCTCAGAGCACACACCCCAACTCAGGGGCACCCTGTAATTCAGGACAGATGACCAAGCCAACCACTATTGGATAGGAACCAAAAAAGTTATTTTTAAAAATGAAATCTTTTGTTCTAGGTTTTATTAAACAATTTCTGAATCAAAGGAGGAATGAATCCAGTTATGCTTGCCTTGAGAATGGGCAGCTGTTCAACGTGTAAAGGGCTGAGGTGAGACACCTCCAACGTCGCTTGGAGACTGCGGGGCCTTACATTTCAGGCCTCATTAATCTTCGCTTATGTTCTATCATTCCAGCAGGCTCTGCAGGTCTGTTTCATTGCTCAGCACCACTGAAGAGGTTGCCAGTTCCCTTTCTTGAAACTATTTTATTCATTCTAAATATCTAATCCTGATGCCCTTCACTTGAAGCAGAACATTATATGAAATACATGCAAGTAAGAAAAAAAAAACAGTAAAAGTCTTCATTTATTCTGTTGGCTATTGCAAAAAGAAAATGGCCTTCTCAGAAATATAAGAAAGTGGTCATTCATAGAATTCAGTGAGTGTTTGCAGCTGACCCCTTATTCAGGCTCTAGGCTTTGCCCCTGAATGACCTCAAGAATTGGTTTCAAAGAGAAACATCTATCATTTCCCATGAATTATAAATATAATCAATCGGATCTCATTTTCTCTTTGATAGAAAAATAAATAAATATGCTTGAAGCCTTTGAACGTTATGAATTTGCATATTTGAATATTTAGTAGAGATATATTTTGGTTCATATTTCTAAGTAGTTTCCAAGTTTAAAATTTCCTTCTTCAGTAAGGAATTCATTTAACTACCCTTAAAGCAGGATACTTAGAAAGTACCAAGTTATGCATTATTCAGGTGAAGTCAGAGAACACTGAAAAAAACTATAATCAGAACCTCTGTCCCACATAAGACTTCTGTTTCCTGAACCTTATATGAATGCCCTATCTCAGTACTAGAGCTTGTCTTGTTCTGGTAGTTACTTCCTGGGTTCCCCTGGTTCCACCAATGCAAACTGTTTCTATTAATAGTGTTTTAATATTTCACACACACACACACACACACACACACACACACACACACACACACACACACAGATACACGGTGTGGCATTTTGCCTTTGTTGTGTTTAACAGACTTCTCTAATATTAATGGAGGTTGTTCTACTTACGTTGTGCTACCTCAGCAGAATACTAAATTTAGAGAAATATTGCCCAAGTACCAGAAGGTGGCAGCTTCAGACCACTATGTATGAACAAATCAGCTTTGCCATGTAGTGAGACTCTTAGTGCATGTACTTCTTAAGACATCCATGCAAGAAGCCAGCCAAAAGATGGCTTTAAATGATTTATTTTCTAATACAATCTTGATGAAAAATGACCTTTCAGAACAGAAGTAATAAGTTTGGTCCCATTTGATTTAAATAGAAATACAAGGACCACTATTCAAAAGGCTGGAGATTTTAGAAACTAGCAGATTTATGAGATCCGACTTTTACGAACAGTAAAAAAACATATCTAAATGTAAAAATTTCATAGCTGTGCCCTTAGAATCTATAAAGATGCTATAGCTGCTAGTTTAGAGATTTGAACTTGAATCAGAACTTATATCTGAGCATGGAAAGTATAAATTTAGGACATATTTGGTCGTGTCAGGTGTCTGAAATTATTTAAAAATAATGGTTCCTATTCACTGAGAATTTTAACTTATTTCCAGGTGCCCTTGGTAATGAAAGAGAGAGGAAGAAAAAATGAGAGAAATTAATGTAGGAATCAAAGCTTTAGAATGATTCAGAACAATAGGCTAAGAAATATATTTTTTAAGTAGTAACTGTGGGTAACTAGATTTTATATGTAGAATTTACATTTTTCTTGTCCTCTTAAGGTCTTTTAAAAATTATATATATATATATATATATATATATATATATATATATTGTTTAAAGTATTGCAAATAGAAGTAGATATGTTTTTTTTCTCCCATGGACCTCCCCCCGGCCTCCCCTACCCCCCAGCACATGCCCTCACCTGCTCCCCACAATGTCTTATATCCATTGGTTATGCTTATATGCATGCATATAAGTCCTTCGATTGATCTCTTACAGCCCCCACCCCCCACCTTCTCCTGCCTTCTCAATGTAGTTTGACAGTCTGTTCAATACTTCTTTGCCTCTGTATCTATTTTTCCCCCATTTCTTTTCTTTAAAAAATCTTGCATCTGCATATTAGAGATAAACATATAAGAACAAGAGAGACGGAAGACACTGATGACATCTTGCCATGCTAGCAATCAGCAGTTGTGTGTCGCTGCAGGTTGTCCAGTACCAAACCAGAGATTGTGGGTCCTGCATTGCCACCATTTGTCCACCATCCAGATATCATTGCTGACATGTACACATAAGGAATATTTGACATTGAAACTGGGACTCAGAACTGTTGGACATTGAAACTGAGACTCTTAAGGTCTTTTAAGAATATTTTAAAACAAAATTTTTAATAATGTCAGGAAATAAAAAATGCAAACAAGTAAACAAGTATGCCTACTTTCATAATTTAATTACTGTGCCATTAGAGGGGCTTTTACAGTTTTTAAAAAGCTAGGCTTTATGGTTTGTTTTTATAGGCAAGTATGTCTGTGCATCTATAATAATAAAAGGATAATATGCTAATTAGACCAAGCATCTTCTGGATGTCATTCTGGACATCCTTCCTGACAAAGCTGAAACCAATTTTTTTTTCTTGAAGATTTCTTGAATGATTAAAGATAGCGACTGAGGATTCACTAAAGTCTGAAGCCAGAGAGCGAAATGTTCTGATGGTGTTTATGTAGTAAAGAAAATATATTAATTATAAATGGATAGTGTTGGATCTGAAATTATCCATCAGTTCAGTGTATTACCATAACCAAACATAATGCCTTTTACCTTGGTTTCAATTAAAATTATTTTTTCCTTTAAAAGGTTTGTTGACATATACTTTAATGACATAGGAAATTGCCATAATGTTTTTCCCCAAACTGTTACAAATAATACTTGCATTGTCCAAAAGCATGGCCTTATATTAGAGTCTATAATTCTAACAATTTATATTACAAGAAATTTCTATGAGAGAACAAAAATTACCCCCACCCTGAATTTTGAATATCCTAATGTAAAACTCAGATAGCTTTCCAAGGAACACAATATTGTTTTCAATAAATACCCAGAATAGTAATTCAAAATGATACAATGTTGGAGGCACTCATAGGTCAAATTTTACTCCATCACTTTTAACTCAGCTCTTTGTAGGGATTAAGATCATCTCCTGTTTTACTCTTGAAAATAATGGTGTAATCTCTTGACAATTTTCTTGATAGGTTAGCAACTGGTTTTCAACCACAAAGTAATTTACCTCATTTTTTTGTTCTATTTGGCAAAAGTTTTCTATAAACATATGCTTACATTTAGCCCTGTTATTGAATGCAAGTATATTACAATAGCCCTACAGTAAAAGTATGTACCTTTTTGTGCCCAGTGCTATAGAGAAGAGAAATGAGTACAATGCTGTTATTTTCCTGGGCTTGGAAAAGGCTTCCTGGCATGCTGAAAATAAACGGGAGGCATCTTCCTTTTGTCAGAGTGACTACCTGCCCTATGGATGATAAATCTAAATTAAGTTGATTGTGTCTTCTAAAATTAAAATAGAAATGGCGAATGGCCCATCTCTCACACCTTCTTAATCAACTTCTTCCTTTTCTTAGGCAGGCAGTACTTAAGAAATTTCCAGTTGTATTAAATAAGAATAGGTGTTATTGATATCATGGTTTTCATTTATTTAGTACTGAACAGGTCCTGGACACTATGATTAACCAATATTTTATTCAGCAATATTTATTGAGCATTTGTTGTTCACTAGATTTTGGAATAGATTTGAGATAGACATTGGACATATAATAATGAATAAGTTAGATATGCTTTTCTGACAATGAAGAGCATATGAGCTGGTGATGAATCTAGAAAAGGAAATAGGTGCATCAAAAGTGCTAGGGAGAAAAAGTTGTGATGGTTACAATGGAAACTACACTCCAGAAAACACTAAAATGTGTCTCTGGATAGATTATTTGGGAAAAATTGAGATAACATCTATAATAGTGAAAGCATAATATGCTAATTAGACCAGATGGCTGAACTACCTTCTGGATGACATTCCAGATGATCTTACAGATAAAGCTGGGGCTGTAAGGGTCAACTCCCTTGTATGAATTTCATGCATCAGGCCTCTATTTTTAAATATTAAGTAAACATTTATAAACAACTTACTACATGTCATTGTCAGAAAAGCATATCTAACTTATTCATTATTACATATCCAGTGTCTATCTCAAGTCTATCCCAAAATCTAGTGAACAACAAATGCTCAGTAAATATTGTTGGATAAAATAGTGGTTAATCACAGTGTCCAGGACCTGTTCAGTACTAAATAAATGAAAAGCATTATAATAATAACATCTATTCTTATTTAATACAACTGGAAATTTCTTAAGTACTGCTTAGTTGCCAAATGTCCCATCAATCCACAAGGAAAAGAAAACCCTGCTCCAAAAGTACTCATTCCCTCTCCTTCTGCCCCTGGAAACCCCTGATATGCTATTTGTCTCTTTTTTAACCTATTCTGGCTGTTTCATATAAATGGCATCTGACAAGAGGAGCCTTTTTGTGACTTCTCAGAATGCCAGGCAGGTACAATATCCAGAAATCAATAAATGAGATACCCCATATAAATAATATGAAGCAAAAATAAAGGCACATGGTCATATCAATTGATACAGAAAAACAGCTTAAAAAATCCAGCATCCATCTATAACAATGAGAGTGTAATATGCTGATTAGATTGAATGCCATTCCAAATGTCCTTCCAGATGGCCTTCTGGACAAAGTCAGGGCTGCAAGGGCTGATACAAGCCACCAGGGCTGTGAGGGCCAAGTCCCTTGCATGAATTTCATTCATTGGGCCTCTGGTTTATAATAAAAACTCTCAGGAATTTGGGAATAGAGTGAACACATTTCTACATAATAAAGGACATAAGATAAACCCACAACCAACATCATAGTCAACGGGAAAAAAGTAAAAGTGCTTCCCTTAAAATCAGGAACAGTACAGGGATGCACACTTTCACCACTGGTAGTCAACATGATATTGGAAATCCTAGCCACAGCTATCATAAAATAAGAATAAATAAAAATCATTCAAATTGTAAAGGAAGAAGTAAAACTGTTATTATTTGCAGATTACATGACACTATAAAGAGGTATTCCTAAAGATTCCACTAGAAAAATTAGTAGAACTGATAAATGAATATAGTATAGTAGCAGGATACAAAATAAATACCCAGAAATTAATTTTATCCACAACTATCAGAAATGCAAACTAAGAAAACAATCCCACTTAAATTGCTAAAATCCACACATACACACACACACACACACACACACACACACACACACACACACACACCTATTAATAACTTGAACTTAATATGTAAAATATCTGATCTTGGTAATTTATACGTCATTGCAAAGGAAGCCCACTTCATGGAAGAACATATTTACCAATGATACTTCTGATAATGGGTTCATTTCCACAACATATAATTAACTCATACCACTTAAAAGGAAGAAAGACATTTAATAAAAAATTGGCAAAGGACCTAAACAGACACTTCTCTAAAGAGGACATACATATGGCCAATAGACATAGGGTAAAGTTCTCAAAGTCATTAGTCATCAGAGGAATGCAAATTAAAATGACAATGAGATATCACCTACTGCTGTCAGAATGGCTAACATGAACAAATCAACAAATGACAAGTGCTGGTGTGGATGTGAAAACAAGGGAACCCTAGTGTACTGATGGTCGGGGGGCAGACTGCTGCAGCCACTTTGGAATACAGTGTGGAGTTTCCTAAAGAAATTAAAAAGGAAACAGCCATTTGACCCAGTGATCCCATGTCTTGGAATATAGCCTAAGAAACCTAAAACACCAATCAGAAAGATTGGGTTCATAGTAGCACAATTTACAATAGCGAAGATGTAGAAGCAACCCAAGTGCACATCAGTAGAGAGTGGATAAAAAAGCTTTGGTACACTTACACCATGGAATACTATGCAACTGAGAAAAGTAAGGACCTCTTACCCTTTGATATGGCATGGAGGGACTAGAAAAGTATTAGGCTAAGCAGAATAAGCAAGTCAGAGAAAGATAATTATCACATGATTTCACTCCTATGTGGAATCTAATGAACAAAATAAACTGATGAACACTATAAACCCAGAGACATAGAAGCATGGAACAGACTATAGAATCTCAGAGGGAAGGTAGGGGTGGAGGATGGAGGTGGGAGAGATAAGCCAGGAAATATACATGCATAGATACATAGCCCATAGGCACAGACCATAGTGTGGTAAAGGTCTGGGAGGGGTGGGTGAGTATTAGAAGGGGTCAATGAGAAAAATGGGAGGCCATCTGTAGTACTTTAAAAATAATCCTATATAATAAAAGCCTAATATGCTAAGTGTCCGGTGATCCAGTCATCCTTTCAACCAATCAAAGGTTACTATGCTAATGGTATGCTAAGGTTGCTCAACCATTTCCTATGACATGCACTGACCACCATGAGACAGATGCTGTGACTGGTAGGTTAGCATGCAGCTGAGTTCGGGCCAGTCAGCACTGAGCAAGATGGGCTGGACATGCCCTGGAGCCCTCCCGTAGTCCCTCCCCCACTGGCCAACCTCCCATGTCTCTTTCTGGCCTCATTCTTGCACCATGGCATCCCTCGGCCTGGACTGAACGCTCACACAATCTGGGACCTTCAGGCAATGTTGTAGAGCAGGTTTCAGCCCGATCACACAGGCCTGGCTGAGAGAGCCCACAGATGCACCAACTCATGCACTGGATCTCTAGTTTTCTTTATAAAAGAAAGAAATTAAAGAACATACAAATAGTGGAAGCATATACCATGGTCATGGATAGGAAGAATTAACCTCATTAATATCTCCACACTACCTAAAAGTATGTATATATTCAACACAATTCCTATCAAGATACTAAAAGCATATTTCACAGAACTAGAACAAATATCCTAAAAATTACCATTTGCTTATGCCTCCCTCTATCTCTTTTTCCAATGTCTTAGAGTTCTCTGAGTACAGGTCTTTTACCTTCTTAGCTAAATTTATTCCTAGGTATCTTGATTTTTAGTTGATATAGTAAATGGGATTTGTTTTTAGTTTTTCTTTTTGTGAGTTCATTTTTGCTGTATAAAAAAGCCATAGATTTCTGGGTGTTAATTTTGTATCCTGCTATATTGCCAAATTTATCTATTAAATCTAGTAGTTTTTTTGATGGAGTCTTTAGGGTTTTCCATGTAAAATATCATGTCAACTACAAATAATGATAATTTTATTTCTTCTTTTCCAATTTGGATGACTTTTTTTCTTTTTATTGTCTGATTGCTATGGCTAGCATTTTCAGCACTATGTTGAACAAGAGTGGTGACAGTGGGCATCCCTGTCTTATTCCTGTTAGTGAAAATGGTTTTAATTTTTGCCCATTGAGTATGATTTTGGCTATGGGTATGTCATGTATGTCCTTATGTAGATGTATGTTCACTCTATTCCTATGTTCCTCAGAGTTTTGATTATAAGTGGGTGCTACATTTTATCGAATGCCTTTTCTGTATCAATTGATATGATCATGTGCTTTTTATTTTCCTTCATTTTGTTTATGTGGGGGTATTTAATTTATTGATTTGTGGATATTGTACCAGTCTTGCATCCTGAAAAGACAAAAACAAAAAAGGCTCATATTATGAGATTCCATTTATAGGAAATAGCTAGAATAGGTTAAAAAAAAAACAGAGGGAGAGAGAGAGATTGAGAGAGAGAGACAAGTAGCATATCAGGGATTTCCAGGGGCAGAAAGAGTGGGGAGGGAGTACAAAACAGACATCATGCAGAACTACAGGAAGGCTGGCTGAGTGGAAATTTTACAACTAAAAGGGAAGAGAAAAGCACACTCCTCTCAAAGGAGGTACTGAAGCAAAGTGCAGAAGTACTTAGGTGCGTGTGCACACACAGAAGGGACTGGCTACTAAGAATGTGGTTGTCTTTTTCAATAGGGAGGGAGACACAAGCTCCTGATTGCACTGAACTCCAGTTACAGGCAAGACTCTGGAGACCCAGACTCACAAGGGGGAAACTAGACTTTCTGGTATCGGGGAAAACTCGAGGGCGGCTTTCTCTCAGAGGTGCTTGTGCAAGGCAGCAAGTTCAGGTGTTTACCTATGCCATCATCTTGGTTTCTCCCATGTGTGGATTTTTAAATGACAAAATCTGTATATAGCACATGTGTCCACCACCCAAAATCAAGTTTTCTTCTGTCACACCATATTAGGACCCCCTGCTGTCCTCATCCCCCGGGAAACATCACTCTGCTATTTGTGTTCATAAATTTCAATTTTATCCACATATGAGTGAAATCATGAGGTTCTTAGCTTTTTTCTTCTGAGTTATGTCACTTAGCATAATGTTCTCAAGGTCCATCCAAGTTGTTGTAAATGGCACTATTTCATCTTTTCTTATGGCTGAGTAGTATTCCTTGTGTATATGTACCACATCTCTTTATCCAGTCCTCTATCTCAGGACACTTTGATTTGTTTTTGTTTTTAGTGTCAAAATATTCTAAAATTTCTTTATTGATTAAGGTGTTACATATGTGTCCTTATTCCCCCATTATACCACCTATGCCCCCCCACTCATGCCCTCAAACCCCTGTTCTCTGTGTCCATTGTTTATGCTTATATACATGCATAAAAGCCCATTTGGTTGACCTCTCCTACTTAGCCCCATCATCCCCCAACTTTCCTCTGAGGTTTGATGGTCTGATCAATGTTTCTCTGTCTCTGGATCAATTTTTATTCATTAGTTTACTTTGTTCATTATATTCCACTAGTACCCCAGTGAACGAAATTTGTGCACTGGAGGAGGGGGATATATTCATCAGCCCAAACTGTACCCTCTCTAATCTGGGACCCCTCGAGGGATGTCTGACTGCCCATTTAGGCCCGATCCTATTGGGGTCAGGCCTAAATGGGCAGTTGGACAACCTTCTAACAATCCAGGACTGCTGGCTCCAAACTGCTCACCTGCCTGCCTTCCTGATTGCCCCTAACCAATTCTGCCTGCCAGCCTGATCACCTCCTAACCCCTCCCCTGCCAGCCTGATTGATGTCTAACTGCTCCCCTGCCAGCCTGTTTGCCTCCAACTTTCCTCTTCTGTCAGCCTGGTCACCCATAACTGCCTTGCCCTGTAGGTTTGATTACCCCCTCTGCCCTTCCCTGCAAACTTGGTACTTCCCAACTACCCTCACCTGCTGCCCATCTTGTGGTGACCATCTTGTGTCCACATGGGGGCAGGATCTTTCACCACCTGGGGGCAGTTGTCCTGTGTGTTGGTGTGATAGTAAATATGCATATTACTCTTTTATTAGGTTGGATAGAGGGCCAGCTGGTTTGGCCTGAAGGGTGTCCCGGATCAGAGTGGGGGTTCCCTTGGGGTGTGAGGCTGCCTAGGTGAAGGGACTGTGGTGATTTGCAGGCTGGCCACGCCCCCAAGTGACCCAAGCAGATGCCCAGGGATCTAGGATTAATTTATGTTCTACAATTGAAACTTTGTAGCCTGGAGTGGAGCCAAGCCTTCTGCTCACTCCATGGCAACAGCCATTTCTATTTAAATTCTATAACTGAAACTTTGTAGCCTAGAGTGGAGGCCTAGGCGTTAGGGCTACAGAAGCTTGGCTTTCTCCACCGCGCTGGCAACCCTAGCCTCTGCTCTCTCCAGCACCATGGCTGCCACCATTTCTGTTGGAATATAACATCTATAATTGAAACTTTGTAGCATTGAGTGGAGGCCTAGGCCTGCAATGGCAAGCAGAAAACTTGGCATCCTCCATTGCCAGAGAAACCCAAGCCTCTCTCCTGCTTTCAGTGGTGGCAGCCAACTTGGTTGGGGTTTATTTGCATAATTTGCTCCTGCTTGGCTGATGGGCATGGAAGTGGGCGTGGCCTGATAAAAGGTACCGTCAATTTCCATATTACTCTTTTATTAAATAAGATAGGATGGGTGCTGGATTTACTCAGGTGCTTTTTCTGTATCAATTGATATGATCGTGTGCCTCTTTTTTCTTCATTTTGTTTCTAGGGGGTACCTCAGTTATTGATTTGTGGATATTGTACCAGCCTTTCATTCTGAGAAGACACAAAAAGGCTCCTTTGTGAGATTCCAATTACAAGAAACTGCCAGAATAGGTTAAAAAAAGAGACAGATAGCATATCAGGAGGTTCCAGGGGCAGAAGGAGTGGGGAACATGTACTTTTGGGGGAGAGTTTTCTTTTCCTTGTGGGGTGAGGGCACATTCACCAACTAGGCAGTGGTGGTGATTACACAGCATCATGGATGTACCCCATGCTCAGGAATGGCACAATTTAAAATACAAATAACATTTATTATTTAAAATTAATTATAACATGGGAAAGTGAAGGCTAAAAACAGAAAAAAAATGATAAAATAAACAAGGCAAATAATAAAACTAAGAAGTTGAAACATGCCATGGAGATAACCAAAGTGCAGCAATTAAATAAAAGTAAAAAGTCAATGTGTGGGGGTAAAAGAAATACTTCTATTTGGAGAGGGTGACTACATTCAACAAACAGGTCTTAAGCTGGCCCTGAAAACTTCTCTAGAGGCAGCTCTTCCTCTGAGACAGAAGCAGGACAGGTCCAGGGAAGGCTCTGCAGCCAGGAGTGGGGGGTCCTTGGTAAGGTCAGAGGTGCTGCACGGGCCGGCGCTGGCTCTCTTGCAGGGGCTGCTGGAGGTGGCGAGACTGTTGGAGGTGGACAGGCCTATTCATCTGCCACTGCATTGGGCTCCTCTGGATTGTTAATACAGGAGCGACGTCTGCTCCCTGCGCTGGTGCTGCAGTTGTGAGAGGAGCAAAGATCACTCACGGTACTGCGTTTCCGTGTGCCTCCCAAACACAGAACATTGCTGCAGCTCTGAATCCCCCAGAGGACTTCCTCCTGGGCAAGCAGGATGCAGAGCTGGAGGCATCTTTACCTCCAGAGCTTTCACCACCTCCAGCAGCCTCTCCAGCTGTAGCTGTGGCACCAGGGCCGGCCCCAGAAGGAACTGAGGCCCCATCACCACTGGATGAAGAACCCTCCCTAGAACCCACGCTGGTTCCAGCCTCAGAGGAGGAGCTGCCTGTGGAGGGCCCAGCTCAGGGGCCGCTTGTTGAACGCGTTCACCCTGTCGGAAGGGACAACCTTGATTTTTTTAATTTTCTTTCATTTTATATTTTGATTTTATATTTTCCATGGTGTGATTCAATATTTTAGCTAATAATGTTTGCTGTTTGGGGGTTTGGGGGGATTGTTGCTGTTATCATTTTATTTTTTCTGTTCTTAGTCTTCATTTTCCCATTGTATAATTAATTTAAATAATAAAAATTATCATTTGTGTTTGAAATGGTGCCATTCCTGAGCATGGAGCACATCATGATGCTGTTCAGGCATCACCACTGTCTAGTTGCAGGATGTCCTGTCACCCTACAAGGAAACTGTGCCCCAAAAGTAAGCACTTCCCACTCCCCTCCTTTAGAAAACCCCGATCTCATTTCTCTGTCTACTCATTTAAGTATTCTGAGCAATTCCTATAAATGGAATATTCCTAAAAATGTGTGTCAGCTCACATATTTTTTATAGCATTTTTTTAATCCTAGCTGGATGAGAGGTCAGATGTAAAAGATGTCCTCTTAGTAAGTGTGTGTATAATCTCAGGGTAGACAATCCTCTGCTAAGTGTAACTCCTGAAGTTAATCAGGACTCTTCTAAAAAATATGTAAAAGGTGTGGAGACTCCCACACGTATTCTAAGGGGCCAGCATTATCCAGATAAAGACAACACAAAGAAATAAAATTATAAATCAATATTCCTGAAGAACATAGATGCTAAAATCCTCAATTAAATATCAGCAAACTGGATCCAGCAATGCATTGAAAATATCACAAGCCATGATCAAGTGGCATTTATTCCAGGAATGTAGAGATGATACAATATCCACAAATGCATAAGAGAGTTACACCATATAAACAAAGTGAAGTCTAAAAATTACACAATCATATTAATAGATGCAGAAAAAGCATTTGATATAATCACCCATTTATGAAAAAAATTCTCAGCCTCATGACAATGGAGGGAACATACCTCAATGTAATAAAGGCCATATATGATAATTCCAAAGCCAACATCAGATGCATTGGGTAAAACAAACATATTTCAAGTTAAAATAGGCAGGAATGGTTGCTGGGAGGCTGGACAGGAGGCAATGATGTGGATTTTGACAAATCGGCATGTGTGGGGTTATAGAAGTGATTGGATTCAGGATTTATGTCAAAGATAATGCTGGGAGGAATTATTGGTGGATTGGATATGATGATTGAACAATAGAAATCAACAATATCGTATAGTATTTTGCCTGAAAAACTGGGGGGAAAGTTGATTTTTTAAATCCAGGGAAACCATTGTTGAGCTAACTTGGAATGAGGGTTTGGGAATATTGGCAGGAGTTCCATTCTGGAAGTAGTAAAGCTTTTAGGGTTGTGATTTCAGTCTTCACCCACACTACTGCATATATCCATGGGTTATGCGTATATGCTTATAAGTTCTTTGTTTAATCCACTCCCCCTTGCTATTCTCTGTGTGTTTTAATTCTGTTACAAAGGCTTATAGTATTTTAATATAAATAGGGCAGTATAAAGTATGGGCAAATTCAAAAGGAGGGAGTTTTATAAGGAGACACAGTTATTTTCAATTGGTAATCAGAATGAATCAAGATAACCAGTCAGAAAATACTAAAGGGTTTGATGATTCTAAAGCAGGAAGAGGTGCAGTAGGAACTTATTAATTGACTGATTTCATTTTCCTAGCAAAAACACTAAACTGGTTATTAAAAGTTGGACCATTCGTCAGACAGAACTAGAGGGGAGAGCAAGAGTGGAAATTACTGTGTACAAAGGCCAGAAAGCATGACATTGGAGATAAGCTTGGTATAGTTTTATTAGCTGGAAATGAGTCATTTTTAGAAAATGAAAATAAGACTGGCTCCTCGATGTGAGGGACTTTACTATGACATGCTACAGAATTGGTACTGAGTCACAGTCTATAAGCAATACAAAGTTCATTCAGGTTTTCAACAGTTGGCATGATTAATTTTGTAAAGACTATACTATGACAATATAAATACATGCCTCAGTAGCTCAGAGGTACTCATTATTGATTTTTTAGTATGTGGAAGAATTACTGCCATCTTTTAGTTGCTCAGTTAATCTCTCCTGGTGTCTCTGTCCATCGGTTAGGCTTATATACATGCATACAAGTCCTTTGGTTGCTTGATCTGCCCTCCTTAACTCTCCCCTCCCCTACCTTCCTTGTGAGGGTTGATGGTATGATTGATGTTTCTCTGTATCTGGTTCTGTTTTTATTAATCAGTTTGTGTTGTTGATTATATTCCACAAATGAGCGAGATCATGAGATATTTATCTTTCTCTGGCTGGCTTATTTCACTTAGCATAATGCTCTCCAGTTCCATCCATGCTGGTGGTCTAATGGTCAGGATTGAATGATCTCAGGGCCCTTTGACTGTTTCCATGTCTTGGCCACTGTGAATAATGCTGCAATAAACATAGGGGTGCATATACCTTTGAATATCAATTATTTTGAATTTTTGGGGAGGAATTGCTGGGTAGTATAGTAGCTCTATTCTCAATTTTTTGAGGAATCGCCAGACTGCTTTCCATAGTTGTTGTACCAGTTCACATTCCAACCAGCAGTGAATGAGGGTTCCCTTTATTCCATAACCTCTCCAACTCTTGTTGATACTTGTCTTGTTGATAATGGCCATACCCTAACAGGTGTGATGTGGTATCTCATTGTAGTTTTAATTTGCATTTTGTAATTGCCAGTGCGGTTGAACATATATCTATTGTATGTTTGTATGTCTTCTTGGAAGAGGTGAATTCTCAGGTCCTCTGCACACTTTTTGATTGGATCATTTATTTGTTTGGTGTTGAGATTTATGAGTTCTTTATATATTTTGGAAATTAAACCTTTGTCCGGCGTGCATCTGTGTTGAGCAGGGACTTCTTTGTTGAGTTATAGGTGATTAGCCTATTGAGATATTAGCGGAAGAGAAAAGACTGTGCCCCTGTGCAGCCATTCCTTTGATGTCACTTGCTATTATTCCATATTGTACATGAGAGAATGTTGGGGTGCAGGTAGAGCTACAAATTGAAAAAAAATAAAGCAAGGGGACATAGATAGACATGGGAAGAGATGAGATTTTACTATGAGTGTCACCTAATCCAGTGATCATTCTCTTTCTTTAAGTCAGTTGTTTCATTCCTTAGGGGTCAAGGCATTTATTCCTGCAACAGACTTAGCATTTAGCATATTGTATTGTAAGTTACCCTATCTCAACACTTGTTCCCTGTAAACTAAAGTGGACGTTTCTCATGAGCCAGGACATTCTGATTAATTTTTGCATTTTTCTGGCCCCCCAAAAAGATTTAATGACAACATGCATTTATGAATGAATATTTAATGTGTTGGTTTGAGAAAAGTTGTCAGTGAAACTATGAATAGACTATTGGGAGTAGGAATAGGAATAGGAATCAAAGAAACCTTGGAAGGAGAGTTTTAAGGAAGATCCACAATATTGAAAGTCATATTGTGACCTAGAATTTTTTTATCTTCTCTTTTGGTATTTTTTTCTATTATTGGTTCTTTGTGTCTGTGCATGTGCCTCCAATTATTTTTTAAGATGCACAGATCCTGATTTGTTTTAAAGTTATGGAACACTTCAACCTAAATCTAATGTTGAAGTTAACGTCTATGTGAAGCATGAACGTCAGGTCCTCTGATTGAGCTCCACTTACTATTCCTCTCTCACTATCTCAAAGCATGCACTACGTCTCTTGAACGTGCATCTTAATCTTTCCCTACAATTTCTTTTGCTGCTCCTCTTTGAACATATTTCATATGTCAGCTGGCAGAATGAGCCATTGGCAAGTTACATCCTCCCAAAATACATTTTTAAGTGTGCTTCTTCTACCCTCACCTCAAAACATCTCAACTGCTTTGCCCCTTCTCCATTTCTGCCTGTATGGTGTCGTTGTTTCTCAAGATTCAGTTCAAATATTATGTCCTCCAAACACCAGTCTCTTATCACCCCAGTTGCTCTGGATTATTTGCCTACCATATATGTTTAGAAATCCCTGTTAACATATCTGTGTTTGTGCATGCATGCCCATGTTTGTGTATTGTGTATATGTGTGTTGGTGGTGGCTGTTAACTTATGTATACTATCCCGTTTTTCAAAATTATAAAATTATGACAAAGTGCTCTTTCTTTTGTAATAACTATACATATGGTATTTGGAAACATTAAGAGCTCAGTTTGATTATAAAAGGAAGAATGAATGAATGAATGAATTCTGTGATGAGCCAGTATTGTTCTTATATTCTATTGCCTTCACATTTTCTCTACCAACCACTAACCTACAACATTTGAGCATATCTTTATCAAGAAAATCTAAGATCTATATTAGGCTCCTCTGTCTTCTTAGCTCCCCTTCCTCTTCCAGTACAATTTAATTGTCTGTGTTCACAATAATGTTATTACATGTAGTGAGTCACAATACAAACAGGAAGTGTAATGCTGATATCTACAAAATTTACCCCATGGTTCACAAAGAAGACACAAACGTTTAGAAAGTAAAAAATGGTGGAACCAGCTTCCATGATCAAAGCACTATTTTCCTACATAAGTTTTTATTCCTCATCAAGAAGTTGTATGTGTGTTCACGTACACATCACTTAAATATGGTTCAGGAAAATGCTCAAATTTTGTTATATATTTCTAGATACCTCTAATAGGTTAAAGGCCAGTTATTTTCTGTGAGACAGTCTCTCCCTGGGCACTGCTGAAGTTTTGCTGTATGTAAGTGTGATTGATTTTTGTATGGCTGAACTTGGTATAGTGAAACCAGAAACCTTGTTTTCTTTTTACCCATTTCTAGCACCCAGTGATTTTAGGAGTGAATATTTAAGGTGTAAGTTTGAGAAAAGTTGGCAGGGAGACTTTTTTCCATCCCAATATAGGGCTCTTCAGGTACACAGCACAGCTTGCCTGGTTGCTTCTGTCTCTCAGTCTAGTTCTAGAACATCTGGGCCACCTTATTCAAACTTCCACTTCAGACCCAATTTGCATCTTTCCCTCCATCCTTAGCATGGGTATCTGATTGAGATAGAGGACCAGTGAAAGAAAACAGGAAATGGGTCTGATTTCATTGGAGCTGATGTGTATATTTGTGGTTTTCCTCATCTGCCATTCTGAGGTCAGTGCTAGCCTCTCCCAGGTCATGATCAGGGTCATGGGAAGCAATGAGTAGAGGAAGGTGTATATGACTAGTATTAGAACAACTGGACCTTCCCCTCAGCATGCTGATTCCTCCATGCCATTTGTTAGTTGTTCTTAGGCAAATGCTATCCTTCTCCCTTCCCTGTGCAGCATCTCATTTCCTGATGATAGTGTTGCCTCACCCACCAGGCAGCCTTTTCCATATCACTAGAATCTGGATGGGTTAGTGAAAGAGAGAACTCAGTTACCCTTCTTTATTCCAACACTATGACCACTTGTTCCCTCCCTATTCATCCTGCCATTGCAGGCTACTCTGGCCAGCCTCTTGCTTTGAGACTTCTCTTGGAGAGAAGAACATTCCAGAGGACATCACTGAAACTTTCTCAGAAACATTCTTTCACTGTACTCCTGTGGCAACACAGGGTACACTGACAAATTTCTCTACACATATTCCAATCTATCTTCTTTAGAACTCTGTGTTCTACCCATGGCCCACTTGGAGAGGTAAGGGAAAAAGAAGGCAGTCTTAAATGTCACCAATCCCATCAAAGGGGATTCCCGTCCAATATCAAATGAAGGAAGGAGTCAGGCTGATGGAACAGATTGGCTACCCCTTAGTAAGTCTTTCAAGACTATGTCTAGAGCTTTTCTTTAGAAAGTAAAAATATCTGTCATTCATTGTCCTCAGTTTTGATGATTTATGTGAAATTCTAAGACAATTAAGAAGTTTTTACTTCAAATTTTGTTGTATAAGGTAATTATTTCTTCTATTTCTCTGAGTTCCTCCAACCTATAGCATAGTTCAAGACACATAGGTAGCAATGTAAAAATTAGCAGAGGGTTCAGTCAGCCTACCTATTTTTAAATAAATTAGGACTTTCTAGTAAAAATACAAAGAGAACAATATTTAGTACAAGTATTTTCTGTAATATTTCCTCTTACTGTGACAAAAATTTTATTCTCCGAATATGAAGTGTTGTTAGTTTAAGCAATTAGTCTACATAAGCTTTTCTTACCCACAGTAATTTGTACTCTTTGAGAAGGACATGTCCTTGGGGTTATTAAACACTGTATAATGACTGAGACCTCGACACACCACTTCTTTCCTCCTTATTTGACTGAGGATTTAAAGATGGCTTTCTGCATATATTTGTTACTATATTACTTTTACAGTGCAAAACCAGAAGTCATTTGTGAAATAAAAGGAATGAACTTTATGGGGATAAAGTAAACTAATAAGAATCTGTAATTTATTCATGTGAGCCCACAAATCAGGATTTTGCAAGATATTAAGTTGGGTCTTAATAAATCAAGTCATTGAAAGGAATTTTAATGATGGCTAAAAGCATTCCCTAGCAGGATTACTACGTAAATGTATATGCAGACATATGCAATATGAGTTTATCACTACTATCAAAATGACAAGTGTCTCAAAGGATGGATAAAGATTTTATGGGTTTTTAGATTTAAACAAATTATAAGAAAACTATATTGATTTTTTTCAAATTTTTATTATTTTAAAATATGTTTTTGCTTATTTTTAGAAAGAGGAAGGAAGAGGGAGAGAGAGAGAATCATGGATGAGAGAGAAACATTGATCTGTAGTCTCCTGCATGCCCCCACAGGGATTGAGCCTGTGCCCTGATCTGGAACCAAACTGGTGACCTCTAGGTTCATGGATAAATGCTCAACTAACTTGGCCACACCGGCTAGGATTACATTGATTTTTTAAATCATGAACATTTTTATTAAGAGATTAAAAACTCGAATTTAGGTCTATGAGTCAGTACAACATTAACTATTTACCAAGGTTATTCTGCCTGCTTCAGAGACTAACTTTCATACAAGTATAGCAATGAAGTTATTAACATAATTGAAATACTTTTTGTTTTTATTTAGAATGAACAATTTTCTTCCTTAAACCTCCCTTTCATTTTCTATCCTGTATTATCAAACAGCAATCTGATTTGACTACATTAAGCAGTAAAAACTGAATGGGTCACATTTAAGGAGTTTAATTCTTTCCTGAGTAACTGAAATAGATTCTCTTAATAATGTGGTGAAAAATTTTTACACTATACTGTGACTTGTAGATCAATGGTATTTCAGAACAAGATGTAATAGAAGAAGTCATCTCCCAATACCACCAATAAATGGTACAAAATGTAAAAGAAGTAGAGCTTCTGAGAATGATGGAAGAGTGGCACCAGGCAGTTATTCACAGACACCTGATACTGACTAAATATTGTCAATGAATCTTACTACAGTTGACTTGCTCATGTTAAATAGGTAAAACCTCTTTTTAATTTTTTAATTTTTTTAATTTTTATTTTTTAGTCACAGTTTACATTTGGCATTATTTTGTACTAGAGGCCCAATGAATGACATTCATGAGAGAGTAGGCCTTTCTTTCCCCAGCTGCTGGTACTAGCTTCCCTCTGGCACCCAGAATCTGGGTTTTCTTAATAGCCCAGCTTCGTCTGCACTTTCATCTGAAAGGATGTATGGTCTAATTAGCATATTATGCTTTTATTATTATAGATCATTATAGATTAGTTTTAAGTGTGCAGCACAGTGGTTTGACAATTATTCACTTTACAAAGTGATCCCCTTGGGATTACAAGTACCCACCTGGCGCCATATATAGGACAGGTGCACGAAATTTGTGCGTGGAGGTGTGGGGAGTAGGGAGTGTCCTTCACCAACCCTGCACCCTCTCCAATCTGGGACCCCTTGATTGATGAGAGGGATATCCAGGTGCTCGTTTAGGCCCAATCCTGGTAAGATCGGGCCTAAACGGGCAGTCAGACATCCCTCTCACAATCCAGGACTTCTGACTCCCAACTGCTTGCCTGCCTGCCTTCCTGATTGCCCCTAACTGCTTCTGCCTGCCAGCCTGATAACACCCTAACCACTCCCCTGACAGCCTAATTGATGCCTAATTGCTCCCCTGCCAGCCTGTTTGCTCCTAACTGTCCTCCCATGCAGGCCTGCCCGCCCCCCGACCCAACTGCCCTTTCCTGCAGGCCTGGTTAACCCCAACTTCCCTCCTCTGCCAGCCTGATCACTCCTAACTACCCTCCCCTGCAGGCTTGATCACCCCCAACTGACCTCCCTTGCAGGCCTGGTCTCTCCCAACTTCCCTCCCCTGCTGGCCATCTTGTGGTGGCCATCTTGTGTCCACATGGAAGCAGGATCTTTGATCACATGGGGACAGCCATCTTGTGTCTTGGACTGATGGTTAATTTGCATATTACTCTCTTATTAGATAGGATTATTGCCTGTATTTTCTATGCTGAACTTGGCATCCCCAGGACTCTTTTGTAACTGCCTATCTGTACTTCTTAATCCCTTCACCTTTTTTACTCAGTCCCCCAACACCTTCCCTACTGGCAACCATCTGTCTATTCTCTGTGTCTATAAATCTGTTTTATTTGTTTAATTTGTTTTTTAGATTTCACATATAAGTGAAATAATATAAAAGCTCTTTTTAGTCTGGTGATTTCTAATGGTTAAAGGAACATGGCAGGTGCTTTTAAAGAGAACAGGAGGCATTGACTAATTATCTCAGATGATAAGTTACATAATGCATTAGAAATAAAAAGTTAACACATCTCCATTTTAGGTGAAATGCAAAAGTTCCACTGACATTTAAAAATCAAGGTCATTTAGAATTTTTATTGAAGATGGATGTAAACCAGTTCTAGAATCATTAATGTGTAAGTCTCTTTGTATTTAGGGTCTTCTCTGTTGTCTCAATATAATGCTTTAATACAAATACAGTGCAACACAAATGAGAAGAAAGACAACAAAAACCAATGAGGACCAGATGGTAAGAGACTAGAAGAAACTTTGGAAAATAATGTGATTTAGGGAAGTGGGTGCTTCCATGAGACATGATCACTGGACATTCTGTGCCTTCCAGGGCACAAACAGCATAATGAAAAGAGAGTTATTTTTTAATAGTCTCTGAGGATTGTAGGATAAGGAGCAATGGCCTAAAGTCTAGGGAAAGAAAAGAAGTGGGGTAGAAGAAAAAATCTGAGCATAACAGAAAATGGGCAGGAGAGAGACGTTAAGGCAGACAAAGATATATTGTAGATGTTCGTGGATGTAACATATACTGCATTGGCAGGATTATTAAGGAATGCATTTATTCAAAGTAAAAAACATTCAGTGGTCTCACCTTTCTGATTTTATTTTTAACTAGATGCCTGGTGCATGAAATTCATGCACAGGTAGGGTTCCCTAGGCCTGACCGGCAGTCAGGGCTGATCAGGGCCTTCTAGCTGCTGGCTGGGGCTCCCTTCCCTGGCTGCCAGCTGCTGGCCAGGGACTCCCTTCATTCTGCATCACCCCCTAGTGTCAGCACACATCATAGCAAGTGATTAGTTTTTCAGTCAAACTCCCATGGGATAATTTGCATATTAGGCTTTTATATATAGATAAAATATTTAGTACAATGGTAGCTGAATCTGTTTATGCTTCTATAAGATTTAATCAGACAAGCAGAACTTCAGAGAGATATATACTAAGAGATTTATTATAGGGATTGGACTTTGCACAATTATGGGAGCTGATATACAGTCTTGGTGAGGGTAGTATGGTTGCACCTATGAAAGGAAGAAGGATGTGAAGTGGAGCAAACAAGGACCAACTAGAACCTGTGAGGATGAGCAGAAAGCCCTGAGTATTATATGGCCTCCATTTCAGGTTCTCAACACAGCCATGTCTCCCGTTTCAATGATGGGAGTGATCTGTGAGAAAACCAGCCCCCTTCTTCATGCCCCAGCTGTTGAAAAACCAGATGGAGGATCCAGAAGGAGTGCACTTTCTATGGCTCTTGCTGCTGCTCATGCCAAGCAGCTGAGCCAGCAGAAAAGCCATAAATTGTGGGAGTTGCAACAAAGCCCCAATCCAGTCTTTAGACAAAGCAAGGTACTGCTAGGAACTGTGCAGGGCTGGAATTCTTGAAAACACAGGTTCATCTTAGATACATTGATAAAAGGCAAATCTACCACAATATAATTTCAAACTTCCTTCATTAAATTGTTAGTGAGCTGTGGTAATGATGCTGTAGGACAGGAGAGCTGAAATTTTAGCAGCATCTTCTAGAATTACCACTGTGGTTGGCAAACTGCAGCTCATGAGCCACATGCGGCTCTTTAGCCCCTTGAGTGTGGCTCTTCCACAAAATATCACGGCCTAGGTGAGTCTGTTTTGAAGAAATGGCTTTAGAAGAAGTTTAAGTTTAAAATATTTGGCTCTCAAAAGAAATTTCAATCGTTGATATTTGCCTCTGTTGACTAAAGAGTTTGCCGACCACTGAAATATTGTTAAAACATAGATTTCTGGGCTTTACCAATAGTTCCAATTTAGTAGGCATAGTAATTGGGTTTCTCTGGACAAATCAGACCAATATAATGTGTGTGTGTGTGTGTGTGTGTGTGTGTGTGTGTGTGTGTATTCACCAATTCCTTAAATCCTCTCCATCCTTCCCTCCTTCCCTCCTTCTCTCCCTCTTTCCCTCCCTCTCTTTGTAAATATACACATACGGACATTTACAGTATAATGTCTTTTGTTTTCCATATATATATATGGAGAGAGAAGTGGGACACAATATTACCAAAATTGCAGTTTTTGCAATGTAAAAATACAGTTGTCTGTGGTGCGTACACATGCATCAGTACCAGTGAGGTGCTCATTCAGTGTGGGGCGGCTTCCCAAGCCTCCTGCAGCTGGAGAGGTGCTCAAGTTCGTGCTAATGGGAACTTGGTGGGCTGTTCAGGAGAACCTTTCTGACTCTGGGGGCTTCCTTCTGAGAGCTAACAACTTTCTTATACTGATAGTTTAACATCAGTAACTTCTATAGTTTTTAAATTGGCTGTTTTCTTTCTGTGCCTGCAGATCATTTCACCATGTTATCCATATAAAGGCACGTGATAGCACTGTAACTTAGGAACCAGGATTAGAGTGCAGGTGAGGAGGGGGCTTCTTATCAGGTGCAGGGGAGGTCTAAGCAAGGAGGTCTGAGAGCTATGTGTGTAACCACCTCATAATAACTACTTTTAGCTACTTTTTTTTCTATTTTGGATGGCTTGCAAGTCACAGACACTGTGCCAGACACTTCACAAGTTTCACTTAATCATTAATGTATTTCATTTCATTGCTCTCACCACACTGGGAGAGAAGCATAACAGGGTTATGTTAATTTTAGATATTATATTTAGAAGTGCAAAACTAAAGTAGCCCCTCTATTTTCTTATTATAGATGTGCCCTTCTTTGTAAACCCTAGTTATTACTCGAAAATGAGAATGGTTCAAAGAGGAAGTTACACGTATCCCCATTTGGAAAATTGATCTCATTTCAATTCCAACATTTAAATTCCTCCAGGCAAATGTATGTAGACTTTCAAATCTCTCTCCTTCACCTGGAGGGGGCAGGCCGGGAGCATCCGTAGCCAGGAGGCAGTTAGAAAGGAGAGGACTTAGGATCCACGCATGAGGTTCTAGCGCATTCATTTGAATTCTTGTTGCCCCGCTGACCCCTAATACTTCAGTCTAGATCTTGTCAATCCAGAGCTGTTGTTTCTCAGCAGAGTGCTGGTCGTTCTTGTGAATGAGAGCCTGCCTTTGTCTTGCTTGGTACCGCATGTATCTCAGACAGAAACTGTCTAGCCTGAAATCGTTGCCTAAAGGTTCTTACCCCCAATCTGTTCAACCTCCTCCCCCTGCCTCTCTTTGCCCTCCCCTTCTCCCCCCCCCCCCGCCCCGCCCCCTGCCCACACCTCAGCAGTTCTCCATGGATATGTCCACTAGAGGGCAGTATCAGCTACCTTAAGCACTTGTGTTCTAGGGCACAGGTAAACCACTGGGCAGCTTCAGCACTATATAGGAACCAGATGTTCTGGCCAGCTCAGCTTGTCCAGCACCGCTGGCTTACTTCCCTGCAGCTGCCCTATTCTGGTGCGTATATGTGGGTCTTCTGTGTGGTGGTTTCTTTCCAGAAATTCTGATATTCTATTGGCCCCAAGCTCCATCTATATTGATGACGTTCATCTCAGCCTATTCAACTTATTTCCTTGCTCTGAGAATTCTGTCCATATAGAAGAATATTGTGCACATAAGCTTAGAACATATACTATATCCATATCTGCTGCTTCCTTCGCCTCTCCATCATTTTTGGGTGGAACTTGATTGCAAGATGGCACTGGCTGGACTCAGTGCCTCTCCCTTGGATTCTGCCAGGCTATGTGGGGGCCCATGAAAGTAATGGCTCCAATAAATTCACCTTCCTGTGCCTGTGACCTTCTGTGAATGACTGTTGCTGCTGCTAGTAAGAGGGGTCAACTCATAATTCTAATAATTGTTTTTAAGTGATAAAGACAAGAGATTAGAGAGGTTAAACATTTACTCAGAGCAATGTAGTTACTGAATAGTAGTAGATTGGAGCTTCCCCAGGAAAGACTGCAAAGGGAAAGTGGACAGAAATCTCTTAAAAATTAATAATTTTAGAATGTCTCAGTGTTCCAATGTTTCTCCTTCTGATTTATAGCATTTTTTCATCCATATATATTCCATATGCAGTTGATGAAATGATTAATTTTCAAACCTAAGAATCTTGATTAAAGCATTAATCACCATGTAGCAAATTAGCCTTAAGATTAAAAAACAAAGTGTGTTAGTTTGTGTTGTCTATTTTCCAACTGATTGCTTCCTCAGCATGAAGCAAACAACACCTTGGGTGTGAAATATTAGCACAAAATATCACAGCCTCTTGGTAAAATGTTATTTTCTACCCAAACACTTCTATCCAAAGTGTTTCAGCTAACAGTTCTGCTATTTAAAAAGCTGTCCTTTTCCACAGTGGTTAATGTTCTTTGTACTTTACTTTTAGTCTTTTTATAAAAAATCAGGCTCTCTGTAGAACTCTGCTGGGTAACATAAATCTAAACATTGTTGATGCTTAAGCTTGTCAAACAGAAACAGCAAATCTTTGAGATATAAATGCCTTTGTGCTAGAGATAGTTGATTGTGGAAATTTTGCCTTTGAAGTGACAATTTAGATCCTTGCCTGTTTAAAGAAAATTGATATACCTGAAGCATAGAAGAGCATCATAACATGGAAGTTGACACTTATTAAACTTAATGTAAGCACTGGTAAACCCTATTCACATATTAAATTCAAATAAATTTCATATTTTGAAATCTGCTAATATGTAAATTTATATTTATTAGAAAAAATACTTTCTTTTATTTTAGAATAAAGGGAAAAATGGAGGTCCTCCGAAGAGATAAATTAAGTTATTTTATTAATTAAATTGAATTTCTTTTTATTTGATTCTGTTTATATGCTGAAATGTTTCCTGAGAAACATGAGTATATCAGAGAAACATGTACTAGTAACAATTGAAGACAGTGCTTCCTTTTCCTAAATATAATTGTTTTCATTATATTATACAGATTTTAAGTCTTTTCAGAATAGTAAAATAAGTATTAAAGGAAAGATATTTAATCTTTTCTGTCAGAAATGTCAGAAAAAAATGCATTTTGCTTCAAAAATATTATAAAATAATTCTTTGACTTTTAGTTAAAAAGGATTTACTAATTGACCTGACATTTTCTTTCTTTCAATTTATCAAACACTTATTGTTTGAAGGAACTCAATGTCTTTTTAAAGCACTAAATAAAGATCTTAAGTGCCCATTGTGGGAGGATAAATGTAATTGCTCTTATTTCATATATTTATAACAGATCGAATAAAATATCTCTACCAGTTAATGGAGACAATACATTTCACATATCTACTGCCTTCTTCTGTTCCTTACAGTTGGTTGTTGCTCAGTCCCCGAAATGCCACCTTTAATCTTACCCTCTTAAAATGCCCTAACTAGTTTGGCTCAGTGGGAAGAGCGCCAGCCTGAGGACTGAAGGGTCCCAGGTTCAATTCCGGTTAAGGGCATCTACCTTGGTTTAGGGCACATCCTCAGTAGGAGGTATGCAGGAGGCAGCTGATCAATGCTTCTCTCTTATCAATTTTTCTAACTCTCTATCCCTCTCCCTTCCTCTCTGTAAAAGTCAACAAAATATATTTTAAAAAATTAAAAAATATATATTTGGGCAGGATAAGGCAGAATTGGATTATAATGTTGGAATGGCACAGTAGAGAGTAAAGTAGAATTATAGAGGGAAACATATGAATGAGGAGCTGAATTAACTGTTGGGCTGGCCCCTGAGTAGTGGGTGTGACAGTTCAGATTATTATTTAAAGACATGTCAGATCAGCGTTTCTTTAAAGATTTTTAAATATTTATTTATTTATTTATTTATTTATTTATTTATTTATTTTTGTTAGAGAAAGAGGAAGGGAGATGGATAGAGAATAGAAACATCGATGAGAGAGGTACCTCATTCATAGGCTGCCCCTGCACCCATCCCCACTGGGGATTGAGCTCCCAATGGGGCATGTGCCCTGATCAGGAATTGAACCAGTTACCTCTTGGTTCCTGGGTTGACATTCAACTGTTGAGCCACACTAGCCGGGCTCAACTGCTTTTCTATGCAATTTTGAATCGGCCAATGGGATGAACATTAGATCTCTTTAAGCAGCAGTGATGTCAGCTGAGTGGCAGCATAATGTACAGTGGCTAGACGTAAAGGACACAGCCCTCAGGAAGCCATGTCTGGTGTGACAGCTGATATCATTCCAAGGTTTTAGGCCTAGAAAGAAAGTCTTCTCGGCAAGAAATAGAGGAAGAACACTCCAATTACTCTACTTAAAACTATAAAATCAATTCCAAAGCTCTACATCTGTGCATTTCCTGTCTGGATCAGGAAGGATTTAGTCCTGAGTCAAGTTTAGCTTATATATTGACAATAACAGTGTTTGTCATTAATGTGGGGTTTGGAGTATCCTCTGTGGCTTCTAGGGATGGTGGTTGCAAAAGTTGAGGGATTTAAGAAGGAATCATTAATTTCCCTAAATTTATTCTGCAAAAGTATAGCCTTGTTAGTTGGGCAGACACATTGGCCTTCAAATTACAGCTCTTTTTAAAGCTGGTCGCCTAGAAGATAGAAACTCATTGATTCTGAAGAGGGGCTCATTCAAAAAAAATTTTTTTTTCATAAAGCTCCATATTGCAGGGAACCAGCCATTGCCTCACCAATAGAAAGGTGTGGACTGGACTAGGAACTCGAAAGGCTTAGTCAACCTTGAAGCTCTGAAAGGTCAGAGGCAACCACTCTCTATCTAATTCAGACAAGGGTGGCAAGGGCAACTTCCCCACCAAATAATCATGTAAATCCTTACTGATAAGATAATCTGCTTATTTCCTGCCTAAAGGCAATGGGTGTATTCCCAAAACCTAAATAAAAAGAATGGCAAGGTCAAAGCACAAAGAAGTCCTTCCACTAGAGATGGCCCCCCATTTTCCCAAATAATATTTTTCTGAGTCTCTATTCATTTGCCTGTGGCCTTCTCCAGAACCCGAACCCTGAACCAGGGACCCTGAATCATGTGGGACATGAAAAGGATTCCCACACTATATGCTAGATCTGATGGATAATTTGACCTGATGGATAATTTGAAAAGTTTTGATAATTAAATTTTACCTTTGTGAAATACATATTATGTCTGTATAAGCCCGAGCTGTATTTAACTTTTATGAATTGAATTGTATTGATTCGTTGTCTCACTTTATAATTTCAGGGAAGCTTTATCTTCCTTTCCTAAGTGTTTGCAGATGCAGGTGGGCCCAATAACTGTTTATTGACTCATAAACAGTTACACTGGGGGGTTCACTGCTTACTTGAAGTCACTTTTACATATTTTTGATCATGCAACATTTTTAATTTACAACTGGAAGACCTAGACCCTTTTCTTTGCCTGAAATCATATTTTTAATATTGATTTTTTTAAGAATATGTTTTTCTTGACTTTTTTTAGAGAGAAAGAAACACCAATGAGAAAGAAACATCTATTAGTTGCCTCCTACACACCCTTTACTGGAGATCAAGCCCACAACATGAGCATGTGCCTTGACTAGGAATTGAACTGGGGACCTCCTGGTTCACGGGTTGACACTCAACAACTGAGACACACCAGCTGGGCTAATATTGACTTTTAACACAAAACATCACTATACCATTTAAAGAAAGTTCCATCTCTTATTATAAAACTAGAGGCCTGGTGCATGAAGTCATGCACTGGTGGGGTCCCTCAGCCTAGCCTGTGCCCTCTTGCAATCTGGGACCCCTCAGGGGATGTCGGACAGCTGGTTTCGGCCAGATCCCCTTAGGTCAGATTATCTGACCAGCAATCCAACATCCCTTGAAGGATTTAGTAGTTCAAGAAGCCACAGGAGGCCAGGGAGGAGCCCAAGCCAGGGCCAGGTGCCATGCCGCTCCCACTCATCCAGGCCCCATTGTGCCTGCTGCTGCCACTGCTCGGTAGCTCTGCCACAGAAGCGGAAGAAGCTTGCGCCACAGTAGCTGTTTTCACCAGCTGTGAGCCTGGAGTCTGATGTTGACCTCTTCTGCCTCTGCTGACCACCAGGGGACAGCTCCTGTGTTGAGCATCTGCCCCTGGTAGCCAGGGCGCATCATAGCCACTGGTCGGCAGGTTGCTTAAGGTTTTTTCTATATATAGACTAGGTACATGAATTTGTGTAGGGGTGGGGTCCATCGGGGTGAATTGTGGGAATCGGGCTCCAACTTGTGCCCCTAGGCTTGCAGCCCCACAGCCCTACTTGGCACCCACTGTGACCTGGTGCTGCACCCTCACCTGCTCTATCACCTTTCTGTAGAGGGGTGATCAGAAGGGGCCAGTCCCCTGCCTGGCTCCCTCAGCGCCTGGGAGCTGGGAAGTGGTCCCAACTCCAGCCGCTGCTGCTGTTTGCTGTCTGTGGGGCAATCGGTATGTCAGTCGGGTTCTCGCTCACATCTGCCTTGGCCTGGTGTCACCCACTCACCTGCTCCACCATCCTGCTGTGGTCCCGCTTACATCGCCAACCCCCACCATGTTCTGCACTGCCCCCTGATGGTCAGTGCACATTATAGCTGGTTGAATTCCTGGTTGAACAATTTGCTTATTAGTCTTTTATTGTATAGGGTTGGAATAATGTTGAATATACAGCATCAGATAGTATTTCCTCCAGATAATATACAAACACCATTGATCCTTCCCTATTCCTAAATTCTATATTTTAAAATTTGCTTACAAGCTAAAGTTTTTCTGTAACACCATGGTTGATATTGGTGGTGCTTTCTGAATCAGTGATGGGTATTCTCAGCACAGTGACATTTGACACACCCAGCACACACCTTCCCAGATGAGGAGTAGTATTGGAGCCTTCTTGTTTGGGTTCTAATACTGCAAACAACTGTCCTTCTTGCCATCTATTTATTGTTGTGTTTCCTGCTTTTTTTTTTTTTTTTTTTTTTTTTTGGAGGAGGGTTGGGGAGTGATTTTGCTCTTTCCAGTGACTCCTAACAGTAGTGCTGACATGCTGTTCAGTGTCCCTGGGTACAAGAAGGCTGTGAAGTGTCTAACAGAGAAAATGTGTGTACGATACGTTTTGTTCTAGCATGAGTTATAGTGCTGTTGGCTGTAAGTTCAATGTTAATGAAACAACTTTTAAGGACGCATAAATAAATATGGCATCTTTAACCAAAACATACATGAAACAGGGATATCTATTAACCATCTTATAACAATGTTGCAGCTAGAGGCTTGTAAGAACCGAACCCCACATATCCCCTGGGAACAATGGCTTAGCATTTGCCAGTTCAGTATTCATGGCAACTTGGGTACTTTCCTCTATTAGCCTATGTATCAAAATCCAAGCTATTCCAAGATTGTTTCTTTTCATCCAACAAAATAGTATACAGTCTTACATATGTTGATACAATCAAGCTATTCGCATGGGCATCTATCTCCATGACATTAAGCGATGTGACTCTCCAATAGTCACCTATCATCTTTTTTTGGCTTTTGATGACACCACTTATATCTTTCCCTTATTGAACCATGGGGAACAGATAATTAAAACCTACAGGCTCAGGGAAGAACCTGACATTTTATAATTCTTATTTCAAATTTGGATTAATGAAGTAGGCCCGTTTGTTCAGATCTCTTTCTGCTTTTTTTAAAAATTAAATTTATTGGGGTGACATTGGTTAATAAGATTTGTAAATTGGAATTATATATGTCTACGATACAGCATCTTCATATTGCATCTGTTTTTGAGGTGGAATTCAGATTTTGAAGAGGTGTGTTGGTTGATTCTGGCCAGCTGCCCAGAAACAAAGCCAGAGTTTAACTTTCATAGGAGGGTTCATGGGTCGCCACCATTTCTAGGGACTGTCCAGATTTTTTATTAGATAAAACACATTCTTAAATTAATAGAGAGATGTTGTCAATGTTCTTTATTTCCTCCTAATTGATACTGCAAACCACGCACACACACACACACACACACACACACACACACACACAAAAGTACAAAAATCCTTGAAGCTGAGGTCCGTATACCAGAGGATACTGGAAATGGGTGAGTTCAAGTTTAATGGGGCATTGGCTTTTATGGAGTCCTGACTGACTGCTAGGCATTAAGTTAATATCTTTATGGGGATCACCTCATTTGACCCTTAGCAGCAATCTGATGAGGTAGATATCATTAATTTAGTGTCTCCAGGTAAGAAAATTGAGTATTATAGAGGTCCAGGAGCTTGTCTGAGGTCACGGAGCTAAGCAGGGAGGGTTTGAATGTAGCTAGTGTGGCTCTGCAGCCAGCTGTCTTCTCTTCAGTCCTCTTGTGCTCCCATACTTCTCTTCTACAGACCCTCCCCAAATTCCTTGGACCCAAATATCTCACACAATTATTAAAAATATGAGGCCATATTAACATGAACCAGAATAAGAACATCTTGACCTATTTTTAAAGAAAGAAATGTTTCCAAGGAAGGTCACTGCCTCACTCACAAATCCTCCATTTCCCTTATCAACCAGCACAGTGATTCACTCAAGATCAAAAGCCCTTTTCTGAAGCTTTTCCTCAATCTCAGGCTGGCTCAAGGTCAAAGCTACAGCGGGCTGCTTATCTTTAACAGATGGTGATCTTCCCTCTGACTCAGCTGCAGTGCGTTTGTTCACCCCATTTAGGCCATTTGAGCCAATGAAAAGGATGGCTTCTCTTAGGTTTCTCTTCCTAAGCACTGAGAGACCCTGATATATTCTCCAGCTGCCTTGGGAGAGAAAAAGAGAGAGTTCGCTGTCAAGGACTTCTTACTACAGAGGATATTAAACAGCTGTGAATTTTTCCCACTATGCAACACTGTTCATTTCACACTCATTTACCCCCACTCTTTCAACCGGTAATTCAAAATGGAGAAAGGAACTCTTAAAATATGTGTAGAATATTTGTTTCCATCTCTACCTCCCAATGGCTATGCTTTCAAATGGACAGATATCCTCAGGGTTTCCAGACTTACTTTCTTAAAAACTTACTACGTGTGTTGGATAATAAATTTTGGGTGAAATGAAAAGGAAAACTAATTGCAAAATGGCACTTCTGAGAGAGAATTTGGTACTGAAACAATGTATAGAACTATCAAGGATGTGATTTTCCCTGATTCTGCAGGAGAATACCTTTCTGGAGCCAGAGAGAGAAGATGGCAATGAGAGAACCAGTAAAGCTATCATCATAGGAATGGCAACCGCGTATCAAACCCTCTTCGGGCAGGCCAGTGTTGTGACTTCCTGGTGCATCATCTCAGGCACAGCCTTGTGGCAGGGCTGGGTCAAGGCTATGTGGGGTCCCAAACTTCTAGTTTTTTGAGACAAGTCTTTAAAAACAAGAATGCAAATTATGTGTAGAAGTAAATATTTATTTAAAAAACGAGAAAAGAAATCACAATAAAATAGAAACTGTTTTATTTACTTTTTTTTTTCATTCTTTTTTTATCTTTATTGTTCAGTTTATTAATTACATTGTTTCTCCTTTTTATCCCCCTATAGCTTCCCTCCACCCTGTACCTATCCCACCCTCCACCCTCACCTCCCACTCCCCACTGTCCTCTCCCATTGTTGCTAGATTTTTGTCCAGTCTCTTGCTGCACTTCCCACAACCCTTTTCTCCCCAGAAATTGTCAGTCCATTCCCTCTCTATGTCCATGTCTCTGTTATATTCACCAGTCTATCCTGTTCAACAGCCTATCAATTCACTTGATTTTTTTTTTTTTAAATATATATTTTATTGATTTTTTACAGAACGGAAGGGAGAGGGATAGAAAGTCAGAAACATCGATGAGAGAGACATCGATCAGCTGCCTCTTGCACGCCCCCTACTGGGGATGTGCCTGCAGCCAAGGTACATGTCCTTGCCGGAATCGAACCCGGGACCCTTCAGTCCGCAGTCCAATGCTCTATCCACTGAGCCAAACCGGTCTTGGCAATTCACTTGATTTTTATGTTCATTTGTTGATAGATGTGTATTTGTTGTTGCTAGTTTGCACTTTTACCTTTTTCTTCTTCCTCCTCTTAAAGAATATCTTTCAGCATTTCATATAATGTTGGTTTGGTGGTGATGAACTCCTTTAGCTTTTTCTTATCTGCGCAGCACTTCATCTGACCTTCAATTCTGAATGATAGCTTTGCTGGATAGAGTAATCTTGGTTGTAGATTCTTGCTGTTCATCACTTTGAATATTTCTTGCCACTCCCGTCTGGCCTGCATAGTTTCTGTTGAGAAATCCGCTGACAGTCGTATGGGTGCTCCCTTATAGGTAACCAACTGTTTCTCTCTTGCTGCTTTTAATATTCTCTCTTTGTCTTTTGCTCTTGGCATTTTAATTATGATGTGCCTCGGTGTGGTCCTCTTAGGGTTCCTATATATTGGGGTTCGGTGCACTTCTTGGAATCCTAAGTCAATTTCTTTCACCAGGTGTGGGAAGTTTTCAGTCACTATTTCTTCAAATAGGTTTTCATTGTCTTGGCCTCTCGCTTTTTCTGGCACCCCTATAATTCGGATGTTGGTATGCTTGAGGTTGTCCCAGAGGCCCCTTACACTATCTTCAATTTTTTTGGATTCTTTTGGTTTCTTGCTTTTTCAGCTGAGTGGATTTTACCTCTTTGTATTTCAGATCTTTAACTTGGTTCTTGGGGTGCTCCAGGGCACTTTCAGGTCTTTGTATAATATTTTTTGTTTCAGTCAGTGTATGCTTAATTTCTGGTTGGTCCTTTTTCATATCCTTGAGAGTCTGCTTTATATCCTTGAGGGTTTCTTTCATTTCCTTGTAGGACTCATTCATTTCCACGTTGGTCTTAATAATTTCTTTGCAGGTCTCGTTTATATCCTGGAGGGTGTTGTTCATTTTCTTGTAGGACTCACTCATTTCCTTTGTGGTCTTGCTTATTTCCTTATAGGCCTCGATCTTTTGTTGGAACCTCTTAAAAAACCCTATAACCGTGGTTCTGAATTCCATGTCCAGTCGTTTTTTTTCCTCCATTTCTTTCACATCTGATTTCTTTCCATGTTGCTGCATGGTGGCTGCTTCCCTGAGTTGGTCAATTAGCTTTGTGTGGTAGACGTGCTACAAGGGACAGTGGCTCAGCCTCCCCAGTTACCTGAGATGGATATGGGCTGCACAGTCTTGCTGAAGTTAAGTTCAGTTAATCGTTGTTAGCACTTGGAGGGTTGACCTCCAGGCCAATTGTCTGTGAAGCTCAGCTGTGCTCAGGTTGGGTGGGCGGAGTCTCCGGGCCAAGCAGACAGCGTCCGCTCCGCCCTATGCGGCCCCAGGGACTCTGTGCCGGGGGCAATGGCCGCCAGCACCTCTGAGAGAGAGCCGTTGCGGAGCTCCACCGGCTGCCGGTTGCCGGGGAATTCAGACTTTCCCAAAATGAGTCTGCATGCGCAATGGCTCACCCAGGGTCGTAAAACAAAGCAGTCTGACGGTTTTCCGAATGAGAGGCAAGTCGCGGTGCGCTCTCTGCACCGTCACGCAGCCAAGCTGTTCGCGCGAGCTGCCTTCTCCACAATTCGGGAGACCCGGCAGCACCCGAGCTTCGGCGTGCCCTCCCACTGTCCAGTTTTCACCCCGTGTGATAGTGGGTTCTCTGGACTTCGCCCAGAGCTGGAGAATCAGTCAGTGGGACGCCTTTGTCTCCCCGTTTGAGAAAACTGGCCGGTTTTCAGCCGCCCGCCCTCTCCGTGGCGTGCGCTCCAAACCTCTCTCCGCGCTAATCTTTCAACGCCGTCCGCCGCCGCTCCTCCGGGTCACAGTGTCTTATCTTCACTTTTATTTGTGGAATTTTCACTCGGCGAGCTTTCTGGTGATTCTGGAAGGTGTTTGTTCTTTCGTTAAGTTGTAGTATTAAAATTGCTGATTATGACGGCAAGATAGGTGTTTTGCCTTTGCTGCCATCTTAGTTCCTCCTAGAAACTGTTTTAAAAAGCTCTCAAATATCCTGGCTGTTGTGACTTATTGGTTGAGCCTGACTTGTGAACCAAGAGGTCATGATTTGATTCCCGATCAGGGCACATGCATGGGTTCTGGGTGGATTCTGAGTGGGGTGGGGGACGTGCAGGAAGCAGCCAATCAGTGATTCTCTCTCACAGTTGATGTTTCGATATCTCTCACCTTCTTCCTTCCTCTCTGAAATCTATAAAAACCTTTTTAAAAAGCTCATAAATATAACATACATCACAGAATCCATGGAAATAGCATTTAAAAAATTAACTGATGTGCTTTTTATGTTTTTCTTTTGATGAAACATATTTTTCAAAGGAAATGATGTTCTTTTATCTAGTGTCTGTGGGAAAATGGGAATATTTCTAGTATAAGATTGTAAATATTGTAGTGCTTATCACTTTTAAATAATCTTTTTTTAATTTAAGCTTTATTGTTTAGTTTATTAATTACATTGTTCCCCCTTTTATTTCCCCCTATAGCTCCCCTCCACCCAGTACCCATCCCACCCTCTGCCCTCACCTCCCTCACACTGTACTCTCCCATAGGTGCATGATTTTTGTCCAGTATCTTGCTGCACCTTCCACACCCCTTTTCTCCCCAAGAATTGTCGTCCATTCCCTCTCTATGTCCATAATTCTGTTATATTCACCAGTTTATCCTGTTCATCCGATTTTTAATTCACTTGATTTTTAGATTCATTTGTCAATAGATGTGTATTTGTTGTTCATAATTTTTATTTTTACCTTTTTCTTCTTCTTCTTAAAGAATACCCTTTAGCATTTCATATAATATTGGTTTAGCGGTGATGACCTCCTTTAGCTTTTTCTTATCTGTGAAGCATTTTATCTGACCTTCAATTCTGAATAATAGCTTTGCTGGATAGAGTAATCTTGGTTATAGATTCTTGCTATTCATCACTTTGAATATTTCTTGCCACTCCCATCTGGCCTGCATAGTTTCTGTTGAGAAATCCACTGACAATCATATGGCTGCTCCCTTATAGGTAACTAACTATTTTTCTCTTGCTGCTTTTAATATTCTCTCTTTGTCTTGTACTCTTGGCATTTTAACTATGATGTGTCTTGGTGTGGTCCTCTTTGGATTACTATAGTTTAGGGTTTGGTGCACTTCTTGGACTTTTAAGTAAATTTCTTTCACCAGGTGGGGGAAGTTTTCGGTCACTATTTCTTCAAATACGTTTTCATTATCTTGCTGTCTCTTTTTTTCTGGCACCCCTATAATTTGGATGTTGGTATGCTTGAGGTTTTCCCAGAGGCCCCTAACACTATCTTCAATTTTTTGGATTCTTTTGGCTTCTTGCTTTACTGGCAGAGTGGATTTTGCCTCTTTGTATTTCAAATCTTTGACTTGGTTCTTGTGGCCCTCTAGATTGCTTTTAGGTCTCTGTATAATATTTTTTTCTTTCAGTCAGTGTATGCTTAATTTCTAGTTGGTCCTTTTTCCTATCCTTGAGCGTCTCGTTTATCCTCATAGGTCTTGTTCACTTCCTTATAGGTCTCTGATGAGCCTTTTCTAGGAGCCTCTTGAAAAACCTTATAACTGTGGTTTTGAACTCTATGTCCAGTAGTTTTTTTCCTCCATTTCATTCACATCTAATTTCTTTCCATGTCTCTGCATGTTGGCCTCTTTCCTGAGTTGGTCGATTAGCTTTGTGTGGTAGATATCCTCTAAGGGACAGTAGCTCAGCCTCCCCAGTTACTTGAGGTGGATACTCTTGCTGCAGCCCTTTATGGGTTGCACAGTCTTGTTGAAGTTAAGCCTAGATTATTGTTTTTAGCACTAGGAGGGTTTGACCTCCAGGCCAATTGGCTGTGAGGGTCAGCTGTGCTCAGGTTCGGTGGGTGGAGTCTCTGGGCTGAGCAGGCTGTGTCAGCTCTGCCCTATGCAGCACCTGTGTCTCTGCTGGGTGGTAATGGCTGCAAGCACCTCTGAGAAAAAGCTGCCGCCGAGCTCTTCCCGCTGCCGGTCAATTTATCCTCTCCCCAAATGAGTCTGCACACTCAAAGTCTCACCCAGGGTTGTAAAACTATGCAGTCCGGTGGTTTCCCAAACAAGAGAGCAAGTCCTGAGTCCTCTTTGTGCACTCACACACCTTCTGCTGTTCCCAAGTTCATGTGCACTCTCCCCAAGCTCACCCACTCCACAAGCTCGCAGACCTTTGCAGCACCAGAGTTTCAGCGTGCTTCCCTACTGTCCAGTTTCACCCCATATGAGTGTGGGTTCCCCAGACCTCAGAACTGGGGAATCAGTGCAGTGGGACGCCTTTGTCTTTGCAGCCGCCCGCCCTCTCTGCTAGCTCACACACGCGCACAACTCCAAACCTCTGACTCTGCGCATATCTTCAATGCTGCCCTTTGCCACTCCTCTGAGTCACAGTGTCCTATCTTTGCTTTTATTTGTGGAATTTTCACTCAGCCAGCTTTCTGGTGATTCTGCATGATGTTTGTTCTGTCATTAAGTTGTAGTTTTGAAATTGCTATGTGGGGCAGCAAGGTAGGTATTTACCTATGCCGCCATCTTCTACAAGAATCTAAATAATCTTTTATTTATAAGTAGACTGAGAGCTTCTTGAAGAAGGGTTATGAATGTGCTATTGATTTCCAGCACCTAGGATTCTGACTGACATATAAAATGCACTGATCACTTGTTTGTTAAATCAGGGAACAATTAGGCTATGGAAAAGGGTTAAATTAAAGGTGATATAGTTCAGCTGGGAAATCAACTCCAGCTTCAGATGTTAAGACAGGTTCCATGTTGTCTGAGGAAAAGGAATAAAGTCTCTTTCATGCTCCTCCCTTGTCTTCCTGCACCAATCAGTATGTGTGGTTAAGCCGGATCTTAACTTAGTTGTGCTATGTGGATCTATAGGGCTATTTTCTAGATGAAAATAAGTATTGAGTATAAATTTCTGGTCTTTAACAAGATGTTAAGGCAAAGATAGTGTTGCAATATCCTCTGTACTCATGACACCCACTCCAATCTCTTCACCCACATTATCTTACTGGTATCTTATGATACCAGCTCAAACGTTTTTTAAAATGACCATTTACATGTTTCCACTAAACCCTTGCAGAATCCATTCCAGCAATGTGCAAAATGAAAAATAAAGAAAGAAAACTCATTTTGTAAGATAAACGGTTTCTCTTTTTCCTTTTAAATAAAATGAGCTGGGAAGAGGCAGAGAACTTTTATGATTCAATAATGGGCAAAATAGGATACTCTCTAACTCACAAATCAAAGAGACCCAAGCTGCAAAAGCTTCAATTTTGTAGAGAACAGCTCAGGGCCAGGCAGAATGTCATGCTTTTTATAGGTTCAACAAAATTCTTCTGTTTTTTCATCTTGCAACACAGGCATTAGATCAGCTCTTCAAGTCCCTGGGATGTCTGGATCCGTGACTTGTGTGCACTTTCTAACACATAGAGTCAAGTGTGAATAAATGCCACAGAGAAAGAGGAGAAAGCAGTGGAGAGAGACCCCAAATCTTGTCTGGAGGAATGTCATGTAGAGCTCTTTGGTGTCACATAAATGCCCCCGAGGGTTTATCAGCATGTACACTCACACTAATGAGAGTGGCCAGCTTAGAAGACAGTGGGGTCTGCAGACAACGTCATGTCATAGCCTGGTCTTAGTCACATTTAAAATTTGGTACTGGAGGATAAAACTGGCTCTGAAGGTTTATTATGGAGAGAAAAATGTTTGAAAAGAAGCTTAGGCTTTGAACTCAACCTAAATTTCTTATCCAATGATGTTTTCTGATTTCCATGATGGCTCTTGAATATCTGATATTCTGTAAGTGGAGATTTAAATGGCAACTTTTTATTAGGCACTGAATTTTAAGATTTATAGTATTCCCCTGTTTCAATCCATTTTTTCCATTCTCAGGCTTTTTTTTTTTTTTTGACAAGGTTTTATTTTCACATTAAAAAAAAAAAGGAATTAAGTACTACTTTGTAAATGAATGGCATAATATTTGACCTTTAGGTATTCATGAAGCAGATATACCTAAATTTATTTATTTATTTATTTTTTATATTTTTATTGATTTTTTACAGAGCAGAAGGGAGAGGGATAGAAAGTCAGAAACATCGGTGAGAGAGAGACATCGATCAGCTGCCTCTTGCACGCCCCCCACTAGGGATGTGCCCGCAGCCAAGGTACATGCCCTTGCTGGAATCGAACCCGGGACCCTTCAGTCCCCAGTCCGACGCTCTAACCACTGAGCAAAACCGGTCTTGGCTTTTTAAAAAAATATATATTTTATTGATTTATTTATTGATTTATTACAGAGAGGAAGGGAGAGAAAGTCAGAAACATCGATGAGAGAGAAACATCGATCAGCTGCCTCTTGCACACCCCCTACTGGGGATGTGCCCACAGCCAAGGTACATGCCTTGACCAGAATCGAACCTGGGACCTTTCAGTCTGCAGGCTGACGCTCCATCCACTGAGCCAAACCGGTTTTGGCCAGATAAACCTAAATTTAGATTTGATTACTTATTTATGCATATAACCAACATTGGTTGAATATTCATTTTTTACTTTATATATATTACTGTACCAGTAATAACCAAATTAATAAATCAAGATTCAAATTTCATACATAGACTGTAATGGCTAAAATTAAAAATTTTTAAATTATATCTCTACTAGAGGCTCAGTGCATGAAGATTTGTGCAAGAATAGGTCTTCCTGTCCCTTGGCTGCTGGCGCCAGCTTCCCTTTGGCACCTGGGACCTGGGTCTTCACTCTGGCTGCCACCTTCCACTTTTTCTCCGGTTGGAGCTGCCTTCTGCCTTTGCTTCCTGCCCTGCCTCCCGCCTATAGTTCCCTTTACCCCTCTTCCCCCCAAATAGCAGGTGTCCCAACCCACCCTGAACACTCCATGCCTGTGCTTGTGTGCTGCCCAGAGGCCTGGAACATCCCAACCCAGCTGCTGTCATCTTTGTCACGTCAATTTGCATATTCCCTCCTTATTGGCTGTGGGTGCCAACATCTTTGTCATGGAGGGATGGTCAATTTGCATATTCCATCTTTATTAGATAGGATGCCTATTTGGACATTGATAGATTAAAGCTACTAAAGAATAAAAATAATATATTGCATGTATGCAATTATTTGACAAATATAAATTAACCATTCTGTGTTTAGGTACTCTAAGATCAAGTTTGTAAGAGACATATGTTTTGCCCTTATGAACAATAAATTCAAGAAAATACAATAAATTCATAGACAGAAATAATCATGGCTATAGACTCTACAATTGCATAGTGAATTGCATAGAGAAAAAGAAGTGTTTTTCTGTCTGGATGATCAAGAAAGTCTTCTGGAAGAAATGACATTTATACTGGGCTCTGGAGGCTTGATTAACTTTAGAGAGTTGGCAAAGGAGAGAGGACATTCTGGTCATCATGAGTAAAGGCAGAACAGGAAAAGCTCAGAGCTGGTGTAGGGACAGTGAGAAAAACAGTGGCCTAAAGCATGGGATAATGTCAAGGGCTAATAGGAAATGAAGTGGGAAGAGCAGATTGTCATGAGATCATCAAGAGCCCTAAATCCCAATCTAAGGAATCTGGAATTTATTCTATGAGCACTATAGACTCATAGAAACCTGTTAGATCAAAGGAATTATAAGAATCAAGTGACATTTTTGAAAAACTCATTTGGTTATTACAATATTTCAGACTTGAGGTGTTCCATTGTCTTAAGTAAGTGAGGCTAGAGGTTAAGCCTAGAAGAAGAAAAAGAGAATGTTTTTGCGAAGTTTCAACAAGACTTGATAGCTTCCTAGGTATGTACTACAATGTTTTGAGTTGGGTGGTTGGGAGTATGACTAATATATTTTTAGGATCCGAAAAATATTATCTATCTATAATCTTGACCAAGAATATATTGAATTTTTCCTTTATTGTTCTTATTGATACACTTTAGAGATGGGCAAGAACTATACTCCCCGTTAGCTAATGATATTATTAAGACATTTATTCTGACGTTGAGAGCCATTATTAGGAATGTGTCATATTTAATGTTCAAAGCTTTATAGTAAAGTAATTGTTTTTCTATCTTTTAAAAAAATAGCAAATTAAAAAATTTAAATGCAGAAAGAGCGAAAAAAAATTCCCGAAGTTCTAAGACTTATGTTTAGAAGTGATTTAGAGTCAGGTGTTTGTCCCTAACCTTTGCCCTACTTCATTTATACGCCCAAGTGAATATGTTTTATGCTTATGTGACACCACTTTTGTATTGATGGAAACAGAGCCCTTGTAGAATTCAGGGTTAAGGATCACCATCATACTGTGTAGTACTTGTGTCATTTGTCAATTAAATCACATATCATCTGTGTTACTCCTGAAATTTTTATTTAGATAAGATTATTTTATTGAAATTATAAATAGTATTTGTCAACCACAAATTCACTGTAACCTAAGACCTTCTATTTAGTAGATTACAAAAAACACATTCATGAATTAGAGCAGAAACATGATAATAATAGAGCATAACTTCACCTCCATCTATTTTAGAAAGAGATACTGTATTAGGGGTTATGATTCACTTATGTTGTCTTGGGTTGATTTTTCTAGAAGTAGAGCCTGAGGAGTGGGTATTATATAAGTGATTTTTTTATTACATTAATTTCAGGTGTATAACATAATGATTTGATACATGTATATATGATAAAATGAACACACAATAAGTCTAGTTAACATACATCACCACACATAGTTAAAAAATAGTTTTTTTGTGTGTGATGAGAACATTTAAGATTTACTTCCTAGCAACTTTCAAATATGCAGTAGAGTATTATTAGTTGTAGTTACTTTGCTATACATTATATTCCAGGATATATTCACTTTTTAACTAGAAGTTTGTATATTTTACTACTTCCAGTTTCTTCTCCAACTCTCCACTCCCCACCTCTGGCAACTACCAATCTATTATGTGTATCTGTGAGGTTTTTTGTTTGTTTGTTTGTTTTTGGTATTTTGTTTGTCTGTTTTTTAGACTCCACATATAAGTGAAATAATGCATTATTTGTCCTTCTCTGTCTGACTTATTGTACTTATCATAATGCCCTCAAGTTTCATCCATGTTGTGGAAAATGTTCAAAGCTTTGTAGAAAGTCATTGTTTTCTTACTTTATATGGCTGAGCTAGAGGCTCAGTGCACGAATTTTTGCACCAGTGGAGTTCCTCAGCCTGGCCTGCAAAGTTAAGCTGAAACTGGCTCTCCAACATCCCCTAAGGGGTCAAGCTAACCTACCAATCAAAGTGTCTGACCCCTGGTGGTCAGTGCACATCATAGTGAGTGGTTGAGCAGCCTTAGTATTATTATTAGCATATTACACTTTGATTGGTTGAACTGACAGCCAGACACTTAGCATATTAGATTTTTATTATGTAGGATAATATTTCACTGTGTAGGTATATACCACATTTTTCTTTATCCACTCATCAGTCAATGAATACTTAGGTGTTTTCCGTGTTGTGGCTATTATAAACTAGAGGCTTAGTGCATAAAATTCATGCAAGGGTAGGCCTTTGCATTCCCAGCTGCTTTGTGGCCCCACAACACTGCACCCTGCTCACCCCTGCCTTGGCTTGGCACTGCCATGTCCACTGTCACACACCCCTGGTTCTCCACTTCTAAGGAACCCCCAGTTGATCATTTAGTAGAGGGTAGCGTGGATCTCCCTGTTTGGGGCGATCACAGAGCCCCCCTCCATATAGATTACTTCCCATCTGATGGCCTGGGCCTCTCTGCAGGGAGATCTGTCACGGAGTCCACCCCCTGATCGATCACCCCACACAGCGTGGTCTGGGCATTCCTCTTTGGGGTAATCACAGAGCCCCTGATTGATTGCCCTGCTGACCGGTGGCCTGGGCCTCCCTCTGTGGGGTGATGGCAGGCTTCCCGACCAATCGCTTCGCACCTGCTTTGGCTGGTCTGGCACCAGTGCAAGTCATAGTGTGGTCGTCTGAATGGTCATTTTCCTGTTTGGCTGTTCGATTGATTTGCATATTATTGATGGTGTTGTAGTAATCATGGAATTCAGAAATCTTCTCAAGTTAGTGTCTTCATTTCCTTTGGATAAATACCCAAAAGTGGAATTGCAGAATCATACAGTAGTTTTATGTTCAGTTTTGTGAGGAATTTCCATACTGTTTTCTGTAGTGGTTTAACCAGTTTCCAATTTCCTCCAAGCGTGTACATGGGTTTCCTTTATAACATATGTTATTTATAAATGGACATTGAATTTTGTCAGATTTTTGTTTTTGTATCTAATGAACAATCATATAATTTTTATTCTACATGTTGTTAATGTGGCATCATATTGCTTGCTCTGTGAATGGTGAACCATCCTTGCATCCTGGGAAAATTTTCAGTTGATCATAGTGTATCATTTTTTAAAGTGTTGTTAAGTTTGATTTGCTAATATTTTATTGAGAATATTAGCATGTATATTCATCAGGAATATTTACTTGTAATTTTATTTTCTTATAATTATTTTTCTGGTTTGAGTATCAGGGTAATGCTGGCCTCATAAAATTAGTTTAGAAGTGTTTCCTCTTTACTATTTTTTTAAAGTTTTAGAGGAATTGGTATTAGTTCTTCTTTAAATATTTTGTAGAACTCACAAGTGAATCCATTTGATTTTGTTTGCTGGGAACTATAAATGGTTTTTTATATGAATGCTCTCATGGAAAACCTACTATGAAGTAGAACTGTGTGCCATGCCAGCATGGCCAAGGGTGAACCCGAGTGGGGCGGCTGACAGGCTTAGAAAAGACAGACAAGAGAATGAAAGCTGAGTCTCGGTGGGATGCTGCTTCCTGAGAGACAGCGCTGATGCCCACAAGCTGTGTCTTTATTTTATAGCAGATGCCATGAGGAAAAGAAAGGATGTGGTCAAAATGTTTACAACATTCTTTTGAATTTTGATCCTACTCAACTACGTGCACCAGATCAAGCTTTGTTTACTTGCAGGCTATATCACTTAGGCATATGGAGCCACGTGTTCGGACCATAGGTTCAAGCTTACAACTACAGCTGTAGGCTATAATTTTGCTGGGAGGGCTCTGTCCTCCAAGCTGGGACTTGCACATGGCCACGAGAGGACAGTGCCCTCTCATCAGTCCAAGGCTTGAACCTGTCCAAAACACTATAGCCGCACCCCACAAAAATGAGAGGAAATTTATTCTGATGGGACCTCTTGGGTATAGAGTATACATTAAAGTTTATTCCATCTTGAGGTGGAGGTACCCCCGCAGTACTAGTCACTAGTCATTGGCTACTGGCAAGTATGGGGTTGGAAGGGACCCAATATAATCCCCACCTTGTGATGTGAGAAGGCAACTCCTAATTGCTTGCTGGAGAAGATTGATAATGTGGGCACACCAAACCAGTAAAAGAGATCCCAGGGGATTTGGATATTTATGAACAAATAAATGATAGGTAAATAATTCATAAATGTTTATAATTAAAGACATTCTGAGAAATGGTCAAATAAAATGGAAAGAGTTTAATGGAGAATAAAATTTTTCATACAATCCATTGACTTTTATCTCAGCAATGTGAGAGGAAACATTGATGTCCTTAGAATAGCCATTTAGGTTTAGTTAAATACCAGAATTCAGTCCCTTTATGAAGTAAGATTGAGAGACTCAAAGCAGGGTCATTAGATTTATGGAGACTTAGTCTCTACTACTTACAATGTTACCATGGACAAGTCACTTACTCTCTCTAAGCTTGAATTCTCTCAATATAAACAACAGGTAATTTGTAGGATCATTGTGAAAATAAATGAGGTATTTCACACAGTGCCTACAACATAATAATGCTCAATAATTGTAAACACATTTTTTGCCATTTGTATTTTTGAAGATATTTTCTACTATTAATAAGAGAACTCTGAGAGAGTAAACAGAAATATGGAAGGTATAAGAGGAGATTGGCTGAAAATGTTTGCAAGTAGAGAAATTTGGTAAGGTATTTTTGTTGCCTCTAGACATAATGGAAAATTCCTTGGAGCTTAGTTATATTTTAATTTTTGGATGGTGTTCAGATACATCTATAGCCAGATGTAGATTAATTTTTATACTTGAAATCTCATATATAATTCTGTTTCTCTGTTAGCATCAAGACAGCTTCTTCATCATTTTTATTGACTTTCAGGTACTGCCTAAGTTTAAAAAATTATTTCCCAGTCTATGTCAAGTCAACCCTCAAAAATATATATATATAATGTAATTGAGTAAAGATAACTAAAACCAAGCTCATTGTTGAATATTGTACATTTTTATCTTATTGTAAAAACTGAAATTAATGTGTCTGAAAATGTTTGGAAGCCAAATATTCCTGGTGAAATGCTTTTGTCATTTGAATTCAAGTCAACTTATTTTATACACTAATCTTGGTTCCTATTTAACAAAATAAAAGTGATGACAATCATTCATCATTTAAGAGTTTGAGAGGGACTGGTATTCTTCTTTAAATATTTTGTAGGACTCACAAGTGAACCCATTAAAAGTGATGACAATGCACATAAGGAACACATTAGTATACTGTGCATTGTGTTAGATGCTGGAAATACACAAAAAAGAAAATCATTATAGTACTCTCCTTACCACAGAGGTAATACACTGGTGAGAAAAACAGATTAAAAGATTATTTCAATAAAATCAGTAAAAAGATAAGATAGGCATTCAATCAGTGTGATATCCAATCAGAAGCTATTTAGGAAATGTCAGGCAACAGCAGATGATGTCTGAACTGGAATTTGATAAAGTGAGCCAGAAGAAAAAAGGTAAATGAGGCTCATATACAGAGGACTAGGAGGTACAAAGGCATTGAGGCTTTGAACAGTGAGGAGTGTGAGAAATTACAAGAATTTAGCATTATACTCGTAAATGAACCACTCCAGGCTGGGTTTGGTAAGTGTGGCAGACTAATGATGGCCACAAAGTCATTTGCTCTCCTTCTCTGAGAGGTGGAGTAAATAGCCCCCTCCATTCATTTCTGCAGTCTTTGTCTCTGTGAATAATTGGATATAATATGGTAGAAGTGACCCTGCATCAGTTGCTGGATCAGGTGTTAAAAGACCAGCAACTCCACTTGGAATATTCATGGTAGGGGAAGCTAGCCACCAAAGAAGATTCCTGATTACTAACTGGAAAAACCATGTGGCTCAGCCCTGAGGCTACATGGAGAGGCTGAGGGGCTCAGCCAAATCCAACAAGACCCCAGTCACATAGGCAAAAACCACCCTGGCCCCTCCAGACCAGACTAGTCACCGATTACACACCACCAAGTGACCCAAGTCAATGCTGGAATCACTTGGCTGACTCCTAACAGAATTCCTGGCCCCATACATCCATGCTGTTACAAGACGTTAATAGTTGAGGTGATTTGTAACAGAGCAATTGAAAACCAGACCAGTGGCCTATGAAACTGAAAAGCTATGCAAGTTCAAAATGATAGAAGGCCAGAAAAGTTAGTTTAAGGATTTTTGATATTTTAGCTTAATGTTTCAAAATCTAAACTGGTAAAATTGCCACCCCTCTGCATACATTTACAAGGTTCCTGAATTTGTCATTTCTCAAGCAAGTCCATTTAAATAATTACTTCCTGATCCTATTAACATTATATCAGAGAAGAAAGAGATATTTGATTCTAAGAAATTTGGAAGGACAGAATTTTAAAGTAATGACAATAGCCATGTTTATATACATGGGCTTTATTATGTGGCAGACACTGCTCTAAGTGTTTTTTATATAGTAATTCACTAAATCTTTGTAACCATCCAGAGAAATAAGTAGTTGTATTAACTCAATTTTACAAATGGGTAAACTGAGCCTTAGAAAAGTTACAAAACTTGTCAAAGCTACATAGCTAACAAGTGGCAAGAGAGCAGGGATTCAATTCCAGGCAGTCTGAGTGTGGACCCTGGCGTGATAGCTGCCCTCTCTGGCCCCCTGTAGGGAATAGCTATTGAAGGTAATTATTACATTTTGTTGACAGTTTCATCACAGATGGGCATCTTTACATTTATAGATCTCAATAATAGGGTATCAGGAACTATAGAAGAAATAGAAAAGCTTGTAGGATCTTTAGCTTGTGCTGAGTGTTTAACGAGAATATGGAAACAGAACCGACAGAGTGCATTAAGTCTAGGAAGAGGGCTTGGTGATGGAGACACTAGAGGACACTGGAAAAGCCTTATGGTTGAAGCAAGAATGAATTTAAAAGTCCGGCATGAGAAGTGTGTACAAATTTAATCCATTTTGTGTCCCTTAAGCAAAGAGAAGGCAATGACTCTGTGATTTGAGAGAGCCTCCATGTTCCATGGGAGCAACATACTTAAAGGAGGAGCTTTCTCTTATGAACTCCTTGTTCTTAAAACTCCATGCACTGTTCCTCTGTACACAGGAGATGGAAATTTGTTACTTTATGATCAAGTGTTCTGCCTTTGGCTCCCTGGTATTTTGTGTTAAGCTTTGAAGAATAGAATTTAGGCTGAAGAAATAGGTTTTGTTTTGCATTTCCATTCGATGAATAAGTTGCCTTGAAACTCCTTAACCTCTCCATGCTTTACTTTTACCACTTGGTAGGATGAAAGCAGGTGGAATTGATGAGCTTGAGTGCTGTTTATCTTGTGTGTGTGTGGTTTTGTGTTTTTTTTTTTTCATCCTGCATAATAATATCTCCACATTTCCCCTGTTCTGTCTGGGACCTGAGAGGTTAAGCTTTATTATACATCACTATTCATTGAATACAATCATTATCATAAGAGCTTTCTTTCACTGAGCCTCGGTTACATGGCAGGCTCTGTCTCACTTCTTCATTTAATTTTCATTCTCTATTTCTTCATTTGATCTCCACAGCATTAGTTATTTTATAGTCAAGGAAACAGGTTACATGAGGTTGTCTATTCAAGGTCACAAAATTAGCACAAGACAGAGTCAAGATTTTATAGTCTCTTTGACTATAACCATTCATATTTGCAAATGCAATGCTGAACTCATTGGCTGAAACTCTTTTAAAAAACATTGCAAAATGAATGAAATTAAAATAGTAAAATCTCTCACAGAGCAGCCAATGGTGTCTGAATCTGGTGTCATTCTGATTCAGGAGAAAGTCTTACTCAGCCTCACACATAGTGTGAATAACGGCATCAAAAATGTTCAACATAAATTTCCTCTAGACCTAAGGCCTGGGCTGGTATGCTAATGTATAAGCTGTTGAAATATTTCACAGCTAGAATAAATGGCTAAGCATAAAAACATGTATTTAAATGTGGATGAATATGCCTATAGAGGCACCAAAGGCACTGCTAATATTATTCATACTTCTTAATCCATGGAGGATGGAAGCCCTTTGGAGTTAGCAATGAGGTGCAATAGTCTCATTGCTAACCCAAAGGTTCCAAGGCCAACTAAAATATAACCAGAAAGTGTTGTTAAAAAAAAGGCAGACAGCATTATGAGAATGTCAGTAGTCTTGCAGTTACCAGGTATCTGATAGCCACAGCATCTCAATAAACCAGTACCAGGTAAATCCCAAAGTGAAAGCCAGCCTAGAGGGGACAGCAGAAAAGTAGCATTCAATCGCTCTCATGTTCAGCCCTCAGTTAATAGTGGGGAAAATGTCAACAAATCATTTTGGATAAAAGATGAATGAGGGATCTTATCTCAGAGGGCCATGGGTGGCTTGAAAGTCTCTGAGACTCTTTAGAGATGGGCAAAGGTGGGTTTGATAAAGACGGGTATATTAGACCTCATTTTACTTTCCCTTTTCCTCAAATTTTTGGGAAAGATCAAACAACAAGGAAATAAAAACAAGCAAACAAAAGAGGTGATTCCCAAAGGATTCCCTTGACATCTTCTTTTATTATTTTTAAAAATTAAATTTAAATTTTATTTTATTTTATCTCATTAAAATAAGCCCTTACTATTCTTGATTAAGCCTATGTCTTACTTCTTAGTGAAATGGAATTTTTGGACTGGAATCCAAATTTATTATCCACCAAAATTGAAGAATGAATCCACAGACAGAAACTGGTATAGCAAAGGTGGAGATTTATTGAAAAACAGATACAGACTCCCACATGGGGAGAGGGGAAGGAGTCCCACTGTTATGCCCAGATTTCAGGATCCCCAGAGACCACCAGGGGAGCCGATACCGATGCAAAAGAAAAAGAACCTTTATTCAAGCCCGGGCTTGGCTCTCACGGCTCCACCGTCGCCGCGGCAGGAAGCAAGAGAGAGGGCGATATCCAGCAACATGGCGATTTTATAGGGAGGGGGGGCCAGTCGCGAACCATTGAGTTAGCTGATTCCAATTGGTTGGGTGAGGGCTGGGGCTAGTGATGCAAATAATCCCTAATGCATGTGATCTGTCCTGTCCTTTGCTCTTGATTGGAGCTCAAGCACACAGTCTTTCGCGATTAGCTAATTCAAAGGGAGGGGTGGGTCTTTGTGCCAGAATGGTAGCTGTCCTTGCAGCCCCGCTCTGCCCTTTCACCACAGAATAGACCCTCACGTGGCAAGGAGGAAAGAGTCCCACTGAGTTCTTTTTCCCCATGGCTTATATAGGCTGCAGATCCTGGTGCCTTGATATCCCCTCTGATTGATCATTATTTCCTTAGACTAGTTACTGTAGTAACTCCTGAGCTCAAAGATCAAACCTCACAGGGGACGTGTGAGGTTCTCCCTATCTTCTTCTTCATTGTTCTTTTTTTTTTTTTTTTTTTGGCTTTCTTCCTTCTTTTTTTAGTTTTTAATATAGATCTTTTTGGCTACTTATAGCTCACCTGTCTTATGTAAATGCAACTGTTGCTGTTCCCTGCACCTGGCTCCCTTGTGTTATGGAGATGTACCTTCTCCCAATCTGTACCTCTGTGTTTTTCCATGGACCCCAATTCTAAAAATTCCCTAAGCCTGCCTATAATTCCCCTAAAATTCCTGTTTCATTAGTATAATGTTTTATATGTATAAAACTATAGGCCAGGTGCACAAAATTCATGCACAGGTGGGGGTGTCCCTCAGCCCAGCATGCACCCTCTCGCAATCCAGGACTGCTGCCTCCTAACTGCTCTCCTGCCTGCCTTATTTTGTCCTTAAAACTCAAGCTTCTTCTTTTTTATTTTTAATGTTTATATTTCTTCTTTATTTTTAATTTTAAAAAGTCAAGCTTCTTGAGAACATGAGACACTTAACACTACTCCATATTTCTTACAGAGAACTTAGCATGGTAAACACAGCAAATACTTAATACTTATGGGTTTCTATACAAACACTTTCCAACAGGAATGTTTTAATAGGCGGTCTCCAAAAACTTGAACTGGAAAACCTAAAAGTCGAGTGCTCAGATTCCAGGCATCAGGTGCTATTAGCAGGATTTCTATTTCAATTAAACTCCAATTACTAGCTCTCAACAGTCTGCACAAACTGCTCTTCACTGTCTCCAAAGTTTCTTATTCGTCACTATCCCATTTTCCTTTCCTCCCCCCCCCCAATAGTTTATATCCACATCAGTATCAACATACCATACAAAACCCACCTGCCAGCCTACTGGGCAGCAGGGAGTGGGGGGTCCATGGCAGCAAAGAAAACTGGGGTTTTTGTCCCAAAAGAGGAGAAAATGGGTTTCAGTCAAGGAAACAAAGTTAGAATCCAATATGATCAAGGAGAAGCTTTGAAAATGCATTGAGTGGAGGTGCTGTGGGCAGTGGTACATTTCGGCTGGCCCAGCAGTACCTATAGCAGCCTCGGCTCCTGGGAAGCCTGGGGTCAGATAGGGCCCAGCTCTTTGGGGGGAGAAGGGCTTCTGGGCAGCAGCTCTATGTGGGGATAACCGGTATGTGTTTCATTTCATGGTTTGGTGGGGAAGTTGGGTCTGCCCCAAATGTCACAGCTAGAAGTGGCCCAGCCAAGTTCCTTCCTGCCTTCTTCCTGCCCTGACCCCAGGTCTATGGCTTAAAACTCAGAGCACCAGGCTGGGGCTGAGCACCCCATGTGCATTTGTAAACATGGCAGGTACAGGCAGCCGGAGCTCTGGGGAACTGTAGAAACTGGTGGGGGGCAGCCAGAGCCAGGGGAAGGCAGTGCCCATGGATAAAGGGGGCATGGGGTGGAAGAGGTATGCTCCTTTAACAGAGACTTAGAGGTACAGAGACTAAGAGAGACAGAGAAGACAGAAATGGAGATAGAAAGAGTGACAGGAAGAGAAAAACTCAGAGAAAGCAAGATAGATTGAGACAGAGAAAGATTCACAAAGAAGACAGACAGACAGACAGAAAGTTGGAGTCCTGCTCTGTATGACTCAGCCAGCTGGGGGAGGGGAGGATAGTGGTGTGGGCTCACACAGGATGTGCCAGTGTGATGGTAAGTGCATCGTTGTGTTGTGCCAGCTCCTTCAGAGACCCGCACAGGTTGTAGGGCTCCGCAAAACCCAAGCCAGTGGCGGTGCAGTAGATGCCACAGTTCTTGGTATTGCCCTCCACCACCAGAGAGCAAGCATTGCAGCCCCGCTGGCTGCTCTCACGGATGAGGAAGGTACCACCCCGCTTGCTGTTCAGCATTTCCTTAGCCTGCTCGCAGTTGATCTTGCCCACATACCAGGTTTGTTCCTCAGGGTGGGGGAGGTCATCCTCATCCTCCATCAGTGCATACTGCTCTTCAGACTCATTTGTGATTCCCAGCCAGTTGTTGATTTTCTTCTGCCAGGCATCTTTCTGGGTGAGCCATACCAGGTACTGGTCTTGGATCTTGCGCAGCAGCATGAGGTCTGGCTTCAGGCTGTTCATGCGCTTATTGATCTCCCGGTTGTCCAAGGCCTGTGTCCGCAGCTCCTGTTCCAGCTTCATGTTGGTCTTGGCTATGCAGACTTGAGCCTCTTCTGAGTTCAGCATGATCCTCTCCATCTCGTTTTCATTGCCCTCACACCGGAAGCGCTCCAGATACTCCTTGCTGCACTTCTCTTAAGTCTGTTCTTCGAAGATCTTGATGGTCTTATTGAAGGCTTCATCTGCAGTTCCTGGGAGGTGCGTGTGTACTCCTCCTAGAGCTGGTCGTACTTGAGGCTTCAAACCAAAATAAGAAAAATGTTTAATTCTGATCTTCCTTGTCGCAAGGGAACAGCAAACCTCAATAGCAATAATTTCCCGCTAGAAGTCACGTCCAAATACTGTGAGATTGAGGACTATAGGGCTGATTATGTACATGCCAATAACAAGTTCATGTTCTAGCCATAGGTGCCCAGGCGTCCTCCACAATCCCACAATCCTCTGGCCGCACACTTCCGGCTTTTCTAGTTCCTCCTTAAACGGTGTTTCCTTCAGTCACATGGCAAGTCCAGGCCCTCTAGTTGGAGAGGATTTTTCTGTTCTTTGACATTGATGGCTGTTTACTATTTAGAATCAGCGAAGTTTTGGGAGTACTGCCACATTCCTGAACATGTGCGTCCTAAGCACAGTCGTGAAACAACAGCCCGTTCAGTCCACGGCGGGCGCCATCCTGGTTCGCAATGAGACAGGTACAGTGCCGAGTTATCTTCCAATCGGATCTTCCTCTTCCTTTCCCAGCCCACTCCAAACCTACTCTGGCCGACCACCCCAGCCTCGCAGACACTTAAGACCATCCCCTCTTATTTCTTTGACTTTCCCCCATCAAACTGGCATCCTATTGCATTGCCTAGGGGTGCCCCTAACCACTACCTGGGGGGCCCTGGTGTTCTGGTCTCTGGTTGTCCTGTTAGTTATGGTAGCTGGTTTTTTATATATATAGATGACATAGATAGGATTTTGAAGGTTACCAATTATATAGCTTACATTTATCAAAACAGTAGAGGCCCGGTGCATGAAATTCGTGCATGGGGGGGGGGGGATGTCCCTTAGCCCAACCTGCACCTTCTCCAATCTGGGAGTGCTCGAGGGATTTCCGACTGCCCCTTTATGCCCTATCCTAAACAGGCAGTTGGACGTCCCTCTCACAATCCAGGACTGCTCGCTCCAAACTGCTCACCTGCCAGCTTCCCTGATTGCACCTAACCGCTTCTGCTTGCCAGCCTGATCACCTGCTAACCACTACCCTGCCAGCCTAATTGATGTCTAACTGCTCCCCTGCCAGCCTGTTTGCCCCCAACTTCCCTCCTCTGCCGGCCTGGTCACCCCTAACTGCCCTCCCTTGCAGGCCTGGTCTCTCCCAACTGCCCCCTTCTGCTGGCCATCTTGTGGTGGCCATCTTGTGTCCACATAGGGCAGGATCTTTGTGTGTTGGCGTGATGGTCAATCTGCAAATTACTCTTTTATTAGTTAGGATAGAGGCCAGGTACATTGGTGGGGGCCAGCTGGTTTGCCCTGAAGAGTGTCCCAGATCAGGGTGGGGGTTCCCTTGGGGTGAGGGGCGGCCTGGGCGAGGGGCCTGTGGAGGTTTGCATGCTGGCCACACCCCTCCCCCCTAGCAACCCAAGCAGAGGCCCTGGTATCTGGGATTAATCTATGTCTACAATTGAAACTTTGTAGCCTGGAGCAGAGCCAAGCCTTCCGCTTGCTCCGTGGTGGCAACCATTTCTGTTTGAAACATTGTAGCCTAGAGTGGAGGCCTAGGCCTATAACTGCAGGTTGCCAGGGAAACCCAACCTCTGTTCTCTCCAGCTCAGTGGCTGCTGCCATTTCTGTATCTTTTATAATTGAAACTTTGTAACATTGAGTGGAGGCCTGGCAGGCGGAAAGCTTGGCTTCCTCTGTTGCTGGGGAAACTCAAGCCTTCCTCCTGCTCTCAGTGGCAACAGCCATCTTGGTTGGGGTTTATTTACATAATCTCCTGATTGGCTGGTGGGCATGGCCATGGGCGTGGCTTGTGGGTGTGCAAAGGTGCGGTCAAATTTGCATATTACTTTTTTATTAGATAGGATTTTAAGATGTTTATGACAGTAAAAAACATGATTCTTTATTCTCACAATAACACGATTCTGGCAGTAATTCAAAGTCTTGATAAAAGTAAATATATTTGATACATTGGCATTAATTGCTAATGGAAAACATATATGATTTCTATTGATGACCAGTCCTGGATACTGCCAATCCTATCTAATAAAAGAGTAATATGCAAATTGACCATACCTTTGCTCACCCACAAGCCATGCCCATCAGCCAATCAGGAGCAGGGGGCAAGGCCGAGGCATGTGTGAGGTGGCCTGCGAGTGCGGTGCAGGGGGAATGGTGGTCCAGGGCCAGGCGTTCACCGGCGGCCAGGGCCAAGGCAGCTGGCAAGCATATGAGGCAAGGAGTGGGGTGCCCTGGGCCTAGGCGGTTGCCGCTGGAGCTAAGGTCCAGGCTGGGGTGGGGGAAGGGCCACGGCAGCTGGGACAGAGCCAGCCTTCAGCCCCATTTCAGGGTGATGGCTGGGTGCCCAAGGCCTAAAGCTTCAGCCAGGAGTAAGGGGTTAGTAGGACATCCCCTGAGGGCACCCATTATGTGTGAGAGGGCAGGTTCAGCTAAGGGATCACCCACCCCCAGTGCACAAATTTCATGCACTGGGCCCCTAGTAGTAGTATAGTTTGGTGCCTATCCTATCTAATAAAAGAGTAACATGCAAATTTGACCATACCTTCACTCCTGATTGGCTATGCTACCAGCCAATCAGCAGCAGGAGGCATGGCCAGCAGGACTGGAGGCAAGGCCGGAGAGGCCTGTGGGGGTGTGGCCATGGTGCAGCATGTGCTCTCCAGGCGGGGGACCCAGGGAGGGGCAGGACGGGGCAGGCACCATGGGCTGGTTGGCAGCGGTGGCGGCAGTGGCGCAGCATGCGTGTGCTCCCCAGGCTGGGACCCCGTGGAGGGGCAGGGCGAGGGAGGTGCCTCGGGCCGGGAGGCAATGGTCGTGGCAGCGGTGCAATGTGCGTGCTTGCGCTCCCCAGGCGAGAGCCCTGTGAAGGGGCAGGACGGAGTGGGTGTGGCAGGACAGAGTGGGCGCCGCAGGCCGGGTGGCAGTGCAGCGTGTGCTCCCAGGCAGGGGCCCCGCGGTGGGGCAGGGCGAGGCGGACGCTGCCGCCCAGGAGGTGGTGGCGGCAGCAGCATCGCAGTGTGCGTGCGCTCCCCAGGCCAGGGCCCGCGGAGGGGCACCTCCGCTGTGGGAGGCCCGTCTGGGGCTGCGGGGCATGCTGTCTGCGAGGTGTGCTGTTGGAGAGGCACCAGCCTGCTGGGTTGGCTCAGGACCCCCCCAGTTCTGGATGCATTTCTCTGCTCTTTCAGTCTCCATGACCTCATGCTGTTGTCAGTGGCAGTGTATGTGAGTCCAGTAAGGTCACACTTTCCCCAAGCATCATGCACACTCCTCGGGTCCCCGCCTCTTCAGGCCAGGATCAGAGCCAGGAGCCTTCCAACCAGGTGCTCCATCTTCTGGAGATGCTGAGGAAGGCGTGCCCTCAGAGGGGCTGTAGCATCTCCAGTTTCTCAGCTCACACCCTCTCCCCAGGTGGCTGGGGAGAACATATATGGCAAAGTTCTTTAAGCCACAGCAGTCAGAGAAGTGGGACTCAGCCAGGCAGGCACATAGAGGGGCTGGGCCCTATCCGGCCCTGGGGTTAGGCAGCATGCCCTGTGGTCCTGGGTGCCTATGGGTGCCTGTGGCTGTGGCCGGCCTGAGTGAAGCTGGCTCAGGTTCTGGGTGCCTATAGCTGGTCAGAGGGAGGGAAGCCTGGGTCCCAGGTGTGGGGTAGGTAGAGGCAGTTAGGAGCAATCAGGCCAGCAGGGGAGCACTTAGGGGCGATCAGACAGGTAGGCAGAGGTGGTTAGGGGTGATCAGGCAGGCAGAGAGATTAGGGGCGATCAATCAGGCAGGCCATGAGCAGTTAGGAGCCAGTGTTCTAGATTGCGAGAGGGATGTCCGACTGCCAACAGTCAGACATCTCTGACTGCCAACAATCACACATTCCCGAAGGGGTCCCTGATAGGAGCGGGTACAGGCTGGGCTGAGTGAACCCCCCTCTGTGCATGAATTTTGCGCACCGGGCCACTAGTCTTTATAATAAATGAAGTGCCAAGTTTCACTTAGTGTTGACTAAAGTGTCAGTTTTTCCCATTCATGTTCTTGGAGCTCTTGAAACCCATGAACCCCAGGAAAAGGACTTCTACAGGACATTCAGATTACAAAACAGATAACCAAGTTGCCTTTGAGTAAATAATATTAGAGTCTGCTACAACTTTCATGCTGTAGCAACTAAAGATAGTAGATGGGTTTATTTATTAGATAAAACATAATGGTTCTGAAAGTGGCTCCTTTTTGTTGTTTTGTTTTTGTGCGTGTTTTTTTGTTTATTTGTTTGTTTGTTCTCAAGCAACAAATGCAGTGTCTAGAATTGGTATTTTTCACAGTTGAGAATCTGGGTAAATCCTAAAATTTACCTTCTAATGAAACAATACTATTCTAGATTGGTCGATTGTATGGAAGTTTGAATAAATCACTCTGCTATTAAGTCAAATACTTTTTCCCAAGAGTGTGCCCAGTACTGATGAGCCCCATGCTCTGTGACCCTCCCCCGTGCTTTTTTTTCCATGCAGTGATTCCCTACAGAGCTTCCTCTCCTCATCGCACTCAGTTATCATTTGCCTGTATTTACTTTATTACATAACTATATTTCTATTCAGCGGTAATTTCTGTGCATCCTTTAAGACCCCCTTTGATCTCCCACTCCTCCCGTTTCGTCTCTCCAGGATGTGTTACATGTGCTTTTCACATCGGCTCCCATAGTTTATTATGTATATCCCTTCTGTCTTTCACATTGCTTTGTAATTACTGGGTTACATGTCTGTTTTCAATTTTAGACTGTGAACTGCTTTCCAGCAGGGTCAGTATTAAAACCAGAATTTTAACCAAAACCTCAGCCCACTGCTTAGCACATCTTTTCTCAAATGTTTATGCTAAGCTCTAGGGGTGTAAGGATGTGTAAAGCACAACACATTTCCCTGAGAAGCTTGTACTCTCACTGAGAATGGAGATCGTGTGTGTCTGTACATGCACTTGCAAAACTAAGAACAGGAAGAGCAACTGGTAGAGAGTACCAGGTGCCAAATGCTAAATAACAAAAGTAATAATGTAAGGAAATCTCTATTTGAACAAGGTTTCAGAGAAGAAAGATTTTAATCAGATTTTGGTGGTAGAATAAAGCATCCTGTAGGAGGCAAAAACTAAGCTGAAAATAGAAATGTGTAAAAAGTTAAACATTGTGGAGGGATAGGAATGGATTTATGGCATCTCTTTGCCAGGTTTTTCTTCTCCAGTTTGGAGCCCCCTCATTCTTGAAACTATTTCTTACACGACATGATTTTTAGAGCTTATTTCCTAGCAAATTTCTTCTGTGCAATCTCAGTTGTTATTTTTTTGTCAATATAGGTATCTAGAACAGCATGCAATAATATAGATGTGCTCTGACCAGTTATTTCCTTATCTTTTGATTTGAACACTCTATTTATTATATTGTCATCTATAATTATGTCTGATGCCTTGATATCCATGACCATTACTAGGAAAATAAGCAGAACATTACCTAAAGCCAAGGATATTTTTCACATAACCTGCCATTAAGAATGTTTTTCAAAAGTATATTTTTTTATTGAATTCAGAGAAGAAGGTAGAAGGAGAGAGAGATAGAAACATCAATGACGAGAGAGAATCTCTGATTGGTTGCCTTCTGCATGCTCCCTATTGGCGATCAAGCCTGTAACCTGGACATGTGCCCTAACCAGGAACTGTACTATGACCTCCTAGTTCATAGGTTGATGCTCAACCATTGAGCCACACTGGTAGGGCTGCAAGAATTTTTCCATTTTTGTTTATCCACTTAGTAAATCAGTTATCTATTAATTTATTCCACATAAACTTATCAGACTACTTACTTCTTATACCTGACATTATTCAATAGAGTGTTGAAGCCCAAAGATGAAATTTTCACAAACTTTACTTAGGAAAAATTTTAAATGTAATGAAAAATTGCAAGGACCATACAGTGAATAACCACATTCACACAACCTACAATCTACAATTATCATTTGCTTGTATTTACTTTATTACATATCTATATTTCTATTCATCCCTATATTCGCCCATCAAACCATCTTATATTATGATCCATTTTAAATAAAATGGCAGGTATAAACAATTCATAACACCCCATAAATATGTCAGCATGGGCACCATGAACTAGAGTTCGATATGTTTGTTTGATTCAATTACTTTAAAAAAAACCTTCATAATGCAGTTTTCTGTGCTATAAAAATAGTGTCTATTTTCAGTTACACTTGTGAGGCTATTAAAGTCAGGCAAATAAGGTAATGAGAAAATTACTATGGCAGTTATTGTATTTAGATTTTCTAAAAATGAGAGACACCAGTGTATTTTTCCTAAAATTTTAGTGTCATATTTGAAAAGATAAATGATACTGACTTTGAGTGATAGCTTTATAATCAATGACTTATCAAGATTTAAGACACATTATCACCCCAGAAATTTTCCTCATGCTCCTTTTATGTGATTTTTAGTTTTCCCATGTAAGTTTTATTTCTTGTATGTCAATATTTTAGCCTGCTGATCTTATGATTTTGAATCTTAATTTTATCATTTGTATACTATGTGTATCATAAAGTTTAATGCCATTAACTTACGATTTTATGTGTACACAAAAGTTGTTGCTTAATGAGGAAGAAATAGTCAAAGTTAGTAGGTAAAAGAAAGCCCCAAGATACATAGCTAAAAAGTCCCTCTCAGTTAGCACTTGATACATTAATTATTACCCAACTGTGCTGTGCTTTGCAATTTCAAAGAAGATAGTACAGGAAACTTCTTAAGAGATTAAATGTATCTAATGAGAGTTAATTACCTAAGTAGTCTGATATCACGCATATTCTTTAGGCATTTTAAGTGTATGCGTGGACTCAAGCACTTTATATGTATCCTAATTATTGGTAACTCTGTATATTGTAGAATCATAAAATATCAGACTTGCAAAGAAACTAATACATCATCTGGCCCATTGCTCTAGCAGACATATTAAATATTAATTTCAAACATCAGAATGAGTGATCTCATCGTTCCTTCCTGTACTTCTCCAGAAATGAGACTTGAGCTCTTTGTAAGGAGGCTCATTTCAGTGAATCGGGATGTGGACACTGGATTATGAGATTTTATCTTTACTATCACATGGCACATAGGTCTGACAGGCATCCAGGGTAAAAGAGAAAAGTGTTATTATTTGTGCCCAAGAAGTAGGTGCTGATATTTTAATAATAAAATGTTCTTTTTATGATTGATTTGAGAGAGAAAGAGAGAAACATCAGTTTGTTGCTCCACCATCGATGCATTCATTGGTTGTCACTTGTATGTGCCCTGACTCAGATCAAACCGCAACCCTGGCATATCTTGACAGTGCTCCTACCACCTGAGCTTCCCAGCCAGGGCAATAATAAAATGTTCTTAAAAAAGAACTCTATGCTCATTTTATGACCTAGTGGCTTCCTGTACATTTGTTGTTGAAAGGTTAGTGCCATTATTGGTGCAAAATATTGTATTTTTTAAAAAAGCAAATAATTATTAAAATGTTTCCTAAGATTTTACATCTTATACCTTTTATTTTAATTTAATATGATTTATTTTTTTTATTCCTCACCTGAGGATATATTTTCCATTGATTTTTAGTGAGAGTAGAAGGGAAAGAAGGGTTAAGGAAAGAGAGCGAGAGAGAGGGGGAGAGAGAGAGAGAGAGAGAGAGAGAGAGAGAGAGAGAGAGAGAGAAAGAAAGAAAGAAAGAAAGAAAGAAAGAAAGAAAGAAAGAAAGAAAGAAAGAAAGAGATTGGTTGCCTCCTGCATGTCATCCGCCCCACTGGAACAGTTATTTCCTTATCTTTTCATTTGAACACTGTATTTATTGACCAGGAATCAAACCTGCCAACCTTAGGGGCCACACTCTACCACTGAGCACACCTGCCAGGACTAGACATTGTTCTGTTCAGTCAGCAACCTGAACTGTGACGGTTTGGCACACAGCTCTTCTAAAGTGGTTCATACAAGAGATTTACAATTTAAATCACACTTAGTAATTTTTCATGGAAATAAATAAAGGCTTATTGCATTTAAACAGTAAATACTACTTAAAGTAAGGAACCACATGCCGCTTCATTGATCAGTTTTATGAATAAAGTTGTGTCACTAGATTAGAAAGGCACCATGTGACTGAATGGAAACAAGCTTAAGGCTGCATTAGACCACAGCTGAAATTCAGCATGTTTAATTTGTTGTAGCCTGCAGCCCAACAACTTGATATTTTGTCACCATGTGCACTAAAAGAGACCATATATCTCTCATGCACTTATGTCAAGAAAAACACCACAACCTACTTATCATACTTGCAAAACACTTAAGAAAACAAGGCAAATTCCCCCAGAGTTATTCAGCATTTGTAAGAGTTTTATTATTGCAATCAATTACAATGTTGTCAAACCTGACAAATTGAAGTTCCTAAATAACGGTTCATAACTGGGTCTCTTAGAACCAAGAGGAAAATGCACTTCTGGCCTTTGCTTCTTTTTGTATACCATTTTGAGAATCAGTTGTTAAATAGGCAAATTGTAACATAAGAAGGCCATATAGAAAGTAAACATGTTCTAAAGGTAATGTAATCTAATAAAGTGTAACAGAAATATCTTATGATAAAACTTACAGAATATAATAAAACCAGTGCAACAGGATGCATTCAATCACTTATTTTAATAAAAGCTAACTAAAATAAAATTTCTTGTTATTTTCCTGTAACCCATGCTATTTTGTTGGCTGAACAGAGTTACTGATTTTTTTTTTATATTTTAATCTTTATTGTTCAGTTTTTTAATTACATTGTTCTCCACCCCCCCCCCCTGGCTATAGTTCCCCTCCACCCTGTACGCATCCTACCCTCCACCTTCACCACCCCCGACTGTTCTCTCCCATAGGTGCATGATTTTTGTCCAGTCTCTTGCTGCACCTCCCATACCCCTCTTCTCCCCAAGAATTGTCAGTCCATTCCCTCTCTATGCCCATGATTCTGTTTTATTCACCAGTTTATCCTGTTCATCAGATTTTTAATTCACTTGATTTTTATATTCATTTGTTGATAGATGTGTATTTGTTGTTCCTAATTTATATTTTTACCTTTTTCTTATTCCTCTTAAAGAATATCTTTCAGCATTTCATATAATATTGGTTTGGTGGTGATGAACTCCTTTAGCTTTTTCTAAACTCCGAATCACTTCATCTGACCTTCAATTCTGAATGATAGCTTTGCTGGGAAGCGTAATCTTGGTTGTAGATTCTTGCTATTCATTATTTTGAATATTTCTTGCCACTCCTGTCTGGCCTGCATCATTTCTGTTGAGAAATCCACTGAAAATTGTATAGGTGCTCCCTTGTAGATAACTGTTTTTCTCTTGTTACTTTTAATATTCTCTCTTTATCTTTTGCTCTTGGCATTTTAATTATGATGTGTCCTGGTGTGGTCCTCTTTGGGTTCCTATAGTTTGGGGTACTGTGTGCTTCTTGGATGTTTAAGTCAATTTCTTTCACCAGGTGTGGGAAGTTTTCAGTCACAATTTCTTCAAATAGGTTTTCATTATCTTGTACTCTCTTTTTTTCTGGCACCCCTATAATTCGGATGTTGGTATGCTTGAGGTTGTCCCAGAGGTCCCTTATACTATCTTCAATTTTTTGGATTCTTTTGGCTTCTTGCTTTTCTGGCTGAGTGGATTTTTCCTCTTTGTATTTCAAATCTTTAACTTGGTTCTTGCAGTCCTCTAGATTGCTTTTAGGTCTTTGTATAATATTTTTTATTTTAGTCAGTGTATGCTTAATTTCTAGTTAGTCCTTTTTCATATCCTCGAGGGTCTCATTCATATCTTCATAGGTTTCATTCATTTCCTTGTAGGTCTTGTTCTTTACCTCATAGGTCTCATTCATTTCCTCGTAGGTCTTGTTCATTTCCTCAAAGGTCTCATTAAGTTCATCAGCCTTTTCTAGGAGCCTCTTGAAAAACCTTATAACCGTGGTTTTGAGCTCTATGTCCAGTCATCTTTTTTCCTCCATTTCTTTCACATCTGATTTCTTTCCATGTCTCTGCATTGTGGCTGCTTTCCTGAGTTGGTCAATTAGCTTTGTGTGGTAGATGTCCTCTGAGCGACAGTGGCTCAGCCTCCCCAGTTACCTGAGGTGGATACGCTTGCTGCAGCCCTTTATGGGCTGTATAGTCTGGAAGTTAAGCCTAGCTTATTGTTGTTAGCACTAAGAGGTTTTGACCTCCAGGCCAATTGGCTGTGAGGGTCAGCCATACTCTGGTTGGATGGGCAGAGTCTCCAGGCTGAGCAGGCAGCATCAGCTCCCCCCTATGCAGCACCTGGGTCTCTGTGCCTGGTTGCAATGGCTGCACGCACCTGTGAGAGAAAGCTGCCACTGAGCTATACCCACTGCCAGACAACTCAGCCTCTCCCCAAATGAGTCTGCACACCCAAAGTCTCACCCAGGGTTGTAAAACAATTCAGTCAGGTGGTTTCCCGAATGAGAGAGCAAGTCACGAATCCTCGCTGTGCACTCACACACTTCTGCTGTTCCCAAGTTTATGCGCACTCTCCACAAGCTCGCAGACCTCTGTAGTGTCAAGTTTCAACGTGCTTCCTTACTGTCTAGTTTCACCCTGTATGAGTATGGGTTCTCCGGACCTCGCCCGGAACTGGGGAATCTGTGCAGTGGGATGCCTTTGTCTCCCTCCCCATTCAAGAAAACCAGCCGGGTTCACAGCCACCCACCCTTTCCGCTCACGTGCGCGCATGGCTCCAAACCTCTGACTCCACACATATCTTCAGTGCTGCCTTCTGCTGCTCCTCTGAGTCACAGTGTCCTATCCTTACTTTTATTTGTGAAATTTGCACTCAGCCAGCTTTCCGGTGATTCTGGATGATGTTTCTTCTGTCGTTAAGTTGTAGTTTTGAAATTGTTTTGTGGGGAAGCAAGATAGGTGTTTACCTATGCTGCCATCTTGGTTCCTCCGAGTTACTGATTATTTAATTTGTTGAATTGGTCACAGCAACATGTAGGTCTGAATATAAAAATGTCAATTTATTTTTTTCTAATACATTTGAGCTTTAAAGTTTCAGAATTATGTTTGACTTCAGATCTTAATCTTCTTATCATCTGGAGGAGTGAGTAGCCCTCTTTTGTTGGGATGATGTGACATCTTGTGCATTTTGCTTACCCCAGCACTTCCTGGAATGATACAACATTACATACACAGGTGAAAAGCGACATTTGAAGGTGAAAAGCACCATACTAGAGCTAATTCATCACTGTATTCTCACACCATACTATCACAGTATCAGAACTGTAGTAAGTCCTCAGTGAAGTAGAAGGAAGGAATAAATGAACAAATGAAAATAGGGAGTATGTGTGATAAACAGATTAAATCCCCAAAGTTGTCCACTCTTCTCTGTACTGATTCCCAGGGCTCAGGGCCGTGCTGATAAATGTTTATTTAACAACTGGTTCTCAGAAACAAATAAAGAAATAAATAGCCTTCTGAGTTTTAGCCCTTGCTGATTTGTGTGGTGTAAATATACCTATCATGGCCGATTTCAGACTGCCAATCTAATGTCACTGAATTCAGAGCTGAGAAGAGACCAGTTCTCATGAGTCAGCACAGGCTGGCTCCAGCACACCACTATCCCTGTCTTCTGCTGTTTTATGCTTCTCTATTACCACCAGATAACCATGGCAGGGTTCTAAGGAAGAGAGAAATACTAGGAGCAAAGATATATCAGTCCCAACCAAACCTAGCCTAAATCTCCACACTTCCACCAATCTAAAGATGTAAGACATCTATGTATACTTTCTTAACCACAGATATTTTAGTGCTTGTTTGTTATACAGAAAAAATTGACTGATACATACTGCAAGGTGAGTGAAGGTGTGAAGGTATTCTGGCAAAGTATTACAATAAGAAGCAAATACCCAGAGCTGTATTTCTTTTCTGCTGTTGTGTGTGTGTCTGTGTTTTAAGGGTGAATTAATAGTGTGAATTATTGATCTACTTTGCGTTTCTCTTTCTGAGTTAAGGACCATAATCTCTTCCTACTTAATAGTCATATTATGAGCTACTCTATAATTATAGCAGATCAGTGTTATTGTTGTCATTGTCAGTTAGAACCTGGGGAAGAATTAAGTCAATTTTATCTTTAAAGCTTTTCATTTATTTATTTTTACAATTTATTCATTTGTAGGTGAATGCTTACTGTATCCATGAATTATATGGGATATAACTATTCACTGTTCCCTGAACAATATTTTTTTTGCAACCTCTTAATTCTCTACATTCGTATTTTCATTCTGATCACCTACTGAAGCATCTGTAAGTGGTTATAAGTAATTACCAATTGACATATTTAAGGCCCCTTTCTCAGTCATCAGTCTGCAGGGACTTTTTTTTTTTTTTTTTTGGCGTTAGCACTTAACAATTTTCCTTTTCCTTTGTGAAATTCTTTATACCCGGCTTCTGTGAAATGTCTTAGAGCTTTTCAATTTTGGCCTCCCTTACTAGTTTAAGTTCCCTCATTGTCAGAAGCAACCAAAGTTCAGTCCTCAGCTCTCTTTCCCTGCACTTACCTTTCAGGATTCTTACTTAGACACTTGACTATTGTTGCTTTAACTTTCTTTTCAGCTCCTGTGCCTCTCAAGTCCACATCTCTATCCCTGACCTGTTCAGTGCCATCACGGCCCGAGAATGCTGAATATTTCCACTTAGCCCCTCCCTAGCTATGACTTCAAACTGAAGCTAACTTAAATTTAATTTATCCTCTTTTTATTGAAAGTTACTTTAATTTTTTTATCAGTGGCTCAATCATCCCCCAATTAAGACAAACTCTAAGATAATATTGAGATAATATCTTTATATAATACTAGTGGCCCGGTGCATGAAATTCATGCACATTAAAAGGGTATTAATTAGAGGAAATATTTTAATAGTGCTATTTGCCCTTTCTCTACAATTAAAGTGTGAGATATCAAAGGTACTGAGTACAAAGTATATGAAAATAATACATAATTTTATTAATGAATTAATAACAAAATGATATAACAACAATACAAATCCACAATAAACTATTGAGTTAATTTTCCTGCATTTAAAATAGGATTGAACGTGTCCCTCACAGAGAGATAAAATCCATAGTACTGAATTTGGGTGACTCGTGTTCTTACATTTTGTCTAGTATTATTGTTGAGTACATTGTTGTCTCTGAGTCTTAATTCAATATCTGTTCCCCAACCTTTTTCACCATGTGGAAAAAGAATAGGATATGTCATTGCTATCTAATGTAGGAAACAGGATACTGATTCGTTTCACTTTAGTGGCATTTGGATTATTGGGATCTGGTTTACAATAAATGAGCAAGTCCCTTTCAAAAGGAGGTTCTCCATCTTCGATTCTGAATATGAACCTCGGTTATACGGGGAGAATTATATCTACCTGGGTCACTATTACGATCATATTTAATTGCCATAGTTACTTCTGTGGGAGCTATACCTTTTGCTGCTGCTTCAGATTGGGCTTTCTTTTCTACCTCATGTAGCATCTTGTACGATTTTGTTAATTCATTTATTTCATGCATGAAGTTGTTGATGTTGATCTTGAGTCTTTCTGAGCAGGCCTGGTTTGCAGGAATTGCTAATCTTTTACATGTAGCTTCTTCAGCTGTATCCAAAATATAGAGTTGAGCAAACTTCTGAGAAACACCATCAGAAGGATGTAAAGTTCCAGTATGATGATAAATTTGTCCATGTTTCTAAAACAGTATGGCCCATACCCTGATGTCGATGCAACATTTGCACCCATAGAAGCAAAAGCAAAAGAACTATTTATAGATCAAATGTTTTCCATGAAATTGTTACTGTCAGAATCTTCGTTTGTCATTAATCTTTTTAAGTATGGCAGATAATCTGGAAAATGTATATCATTTGGACAGACTTTCCCTTTGCTACAACATCGAGTAAATTTCCCATCAGATGGTTTTCCATCAGAGAAAGTTAGTGATGGGCAAAATTCACATCTAACAGTCATTTCACCAGAACTATGTTCGAGATTTGCATCCTTACATACTCCATTTTTGCTGAGAAGGCAGTTCCTACCACTATTGCTAGTACTTGTTGATGACTGTTCTTTGGACATATTCTGTCTTCCCCACCACCTTCTTTCAACTTCAAAGGCACATTCGTTGTTCTTTAGACATTTCCTGTCGAAGATGCTGGTGTTTTTCGACTTTAGAGCAATGTTTTTCCAATAGCTGCTCTTCAGATACATTCTGTCGTAGGCGTCACCTTTTTCAAGATCAGATGCACGTCGCTCTTCAGACATTTTCTGTCGATAATGTTGGCACTTTTCTGCTATACAGCTCAGTTGTATCAACAATTTTTCTTTGGACATGGTCCCACCTCTCTATTGCCACATTCTGAGATAGAGGAAAATGACAGTCTTGACAGGCCTTTCAGCAGTGTGACCAACGGCTGATTTGGACAGATTCTGTGGGGGGTGTGACTTCCTCCTACTGGTTGTCAGTTTCCACAGCTGGGATGCTTAAGCTGGCACTCAGAGGCCTTCCCTCTGGGATGCTGAAGCTGGGACTCAGGGGCCTTCCCGTTTTTGCTGGCATACAGCTGAAGCTACACGTAAAACATTAGCAATGCCAGGGGCCTCAGTTAGACGCAGCTGTGGTTCGCCGGTGCTGCCACTGCTTGGTCCCCATGCCTGGGGCTGGGTGCTTGATGCCTTCACCACTTCGTCTCCGCTCCTAAAGCCTGATGCCCTGCCTCTCAACCCCGTCCCTTGCTCCAATTGGCTGGTAGCATAGCCAATCAGGAGCCAAGGTACGGTCACATTTGCATGTTACTCTTTTATTATATAGGATTTTATTTTCCCCTGAGTTTCCAGTTCTATTACAATTTAGTTACATAGTACTCTTGAATTTTTCTAGTAAATATTAGTGTTTTTCACTAATATTTTTCCACTTTCTTAAGGAAGGTAGGATTCTAGTTCTCTTATCTTTTGGAGCTCGACATGGCTTAATAACTTGCTCTGGCCAATGTAGCATGAACAGAACTGTCAAGTGCTACTTGTATATAGCATCTGGAGGTATAGCTTCCAACTAAGGACTGAAGCAACAAGCATGAATAGAATCTACACATCACAAATGGTGGTGCAGAACAAAAGGATAGATCAAGATAAGAACCAAGATTTTTGATAGCATTACCAACTCCTTGTACACACTCTGGATGGCCTATTCCTTGATGTTTTGCCAAGACAAATCCGCTATTTACTTAAAGCCTTTGTATGGATTCAAAATATGGTGTCTTTTTGCCATACCTCACTGTTTTTAGGATCAAAATAGGAAAATGCCTATTCTATTTTATACTGAATTTTAGAGTCTTACTTGAGCCCAAACAATTGTTAGTATGTTTTTCTTCTTTTAATATCATGCTACATTATAGTACAAATAACCCTCCCCCCAATTTTATTTTTCTAAAAACGATCAGAGTGAAAAAAATCATAGTGAGAAATACTGTTTTAGGGAACAGATGAAAATATATTCTCAAAACATTGTCTATTTCAGATTTATAAACTGAAGTTTCTTCCCATTGAAGTACTAAATCTTTAAAGCATCTACAGTCCCCCCCCCCCACCTCTAACCCCAACTCTAGCTCAGCTTACTTTCATCTGCCAAACAGAATATGAAGTTATATTTTGCTAATGAAGAGCAAGTCAGCTGGAATTACACTCATTTATTCCTTTGAGACATCAAAACAAAAATAAAGGCAAGCTCTGCCCTATCCAGTTAACAATGATATCAGAGTTTAAATAATTATTCATGAAATGAAGAAATCACCTGCCAGGCAGTTAGTCAAAGTACAGTATGACTTTGAGATAGAAAAAAAATTTGGCTAACACAAATTACAGAGGATAGGAGTCTAAGAGAAATATAGAGCAATTCCTTTAGTTGCAGAAAGTATATCTATTGCACTCTAATGACTTGTGACTGTGGCCGATAAGGTTATCACAAGTGTAAGACTGAAGTGTTGATTTTCTCTTAGGTCTCTATTATCATTGCTCTATGGATCACATTTTAGGACTCTGCGGGAAAATAAAATGTAGCTATTAAAAACATCTTTCTACATAATAAGCACATGCTGAAGGGTTATCATCAGATAAGGGTGTGTAACTGGATAGATGTTTCAGAGGCCTCCACTGCCTTCCCAAGGTTACAAAGGAATGAAACATATTGTATAGGGATCTATGGATGTTTGCAAAGAAGCATTCCTTCCTGAAACATTTGGAATGTCAACCAATCTACTCTAATAAAAGAGAAAAATGCTAATTGGCTATACCTTTGCTACACCCACAGCCAATCAGGGGTGATACACAAATTAAACCAAGAAAGATGGCAGGCTGCGCCTGACACTGCTTGCGGGGTCCAGGCCGCCATTGGGGACCAGGCAGGCCTTGTGGGCTGCACTTGACACAGTGGGCAGAGTCCAGGCTGTGATAGGCACCCTGGCAGGCCACGTGGGCCTAGCCTGACACTGCCTGTGGGGTCCAGGCCACCATCAGGGTCAGATAGGTCTGGCCTGATGCACCTGACACCATCTGCAGGATACAGACTGTGATCAGTAAGTGGCAGGCTGGGGTGGGCAGTATGTGACGCTGTCTGTGGGGTCCAGGTCACCATCAGGGACCAAGTAGGCCAGGCAGGCAGCACCTGATGGCGCCCTTGGTGTCCAGGCTGCGATATGTAACCGGGCAGGTGGGAGTTGAGGGGGGTGTGCAGAGCCTGACGTCCCTGTGGGATCCAGGCTGTGATCGGTAACCTTGTAGGCCTGGTGGGTAGCTACTGCCACCACCTGCGGGGTTGAGGCCGCTATTGGTAACCGGGCAGGTGTGGGTGTGGGTGTGCAGTGCCTGACACCTACCGTGGGGGGTCGAGGCTGTAATCGGTAACTGGGCAAACAGGGGGGAGAGGAGTTCAGCGCCTGACACCATGCGTAGGGTCCAGGCCACCATCAGGGTCTGGCATGTCTGGCTGGCTGTGCCTGACACCGCCTGCCGGGTCCAGATTGCCATCAGAGACCAGGCAGGGCAGGCGGGCAGCATGTGATATCGCCCTCAGGGTCCAGGAGCCTATTGGTAACTGGGAGGCTTGGCGAGCTGCACTTGACACTGTATGCAGGGTCCACGCTGTGATCGGACCCAAGGCTTGCCTGGTGGACTGTGCCTGACACCGCCCTTGGGTCCAGGCTACCATCGGGGTCAGGGAGTTCTGGCCGGCTGCTTCTGACACTGCCTGCGGTGTCCAGGCTGCCATCAAGAACCGGGCAGGGCGGGTGGGCTGCACCTGACACTGCCCGAGGGGTCTAGGCTGTGACTGGTAACTGGGCAGGCCTGGCGGACAGTGTCTGACATCGCCTGCAGCGTCCAGGCTGCCATTGGCTACTAGGCAGGCAGGGTGGTTCTGAGCCTGATGCCACCCAAAGGTTCCAGTGCTGTTGGGACCTGGGTGGGTGGGTGGGGGCAGTGTCTCTGGGATCACTGTCTGCCCCTGGGCTGCCTGTTGACACGGGTGGAGCAGGCCTGGGTTGAACATTTTAATGAAAATGGGATGCCTGTGCCCTGGTCCACCAAGCCTGTCCCTGGCAAGGAGAGGGCAGTGGGCATTTAGGAGGCACTGGGGCTCTGAAGGAACTGGGAGCAACCTGCAGGCATGCTACTAGGTAGAGGTGCTGAACAATGATGACACAGAGGGCTGGCTGATGGAGGCATGCAGAGGTGCAGATGAGGTGGCTCTTGCTGGAGCAGAGCTGGAAAAGCATGTCAACAACCTGATGGACTAAATAGCCTTTCTGAAGAAGGTGCATGAAGAGGAGATCACAGAGCTGCAAGTGCAGATCCAGTACGCTCCGATCTCCATGGAGATGGATGTGTTCTCCAAGTCCGACCTCTTTGCCGGCTCAAGGACGTCTGCGCCCAGTACAAGAAGCTGGCTTCCAAGAACATGCAGAATGCAGAAGAATGGTACAAGAGTGCTGCCAAGAACACCTATATGGTACGCACAGCCAACTAGGAGGTTTCTGAAAGCCACCACCTGCTCAAGGCCAAGACCCTGGAAATCAAAGTATGCCAGGGCATGAAGTAAGCTCTGGGAAAGCAGCTGGGAGAGCTGGAGGATAAGCAGAACGCCAATGTTAGTGCTATGCAGGACACAAGTAACAAATTAGAAAATATAATTGAGAACTACAAATGAAATGGCACGGTATTTAAAAGAATACCAGGACCTCCTCAATGTGAAGATGGCTTTGGACATTGATATTGCAGCTTACAGGAAACTCTTGGAAGGTGAGGAGACCCAGTTTAGTTTCACCAGCATCAGAAGTATAGCCAGCGGCTACCCCGAAAGTTCCCAGATCTTTGCTTGATCTGCCCACGGTGGTTATAGACTAGCATCTACTTGATATCTGCTTTCCCCTTCCCCTCTTAATATACCAGGCATATCCAGGAGGAGAACATTGAGCTGCAAAAGTCAATGAAGGAGAAGGAGAAGCTGAAGAGGAGGAGAAGGAGAAGGAAGAAGCTGAGGAAGAGGAAGAAGGTGCCAAGGAAGAATTTGAGGATGCAAAGGAGGAAGAAGAAGGAGGAGAACATGAAGGAGAAGATGCCCAAGAAGCTGAGGATGAGAAGAAACATGAAGGTGCTGGAGAGGAGAAAGATTGAGCTCCCTTTCCTTAATTATTTTAGGAACAACCTTCCTGAAACGAGGTCAACCCTATCACCACCCAAGCATTTGAGTTCCTGATATTATATGAATTAAGAAGTCAATATATATATAGCATTCTGAGGTGACTCAGGTTGGACATTAAAAGTTGTGCTATGACTTTTCTCCTCATGCAGAGTATCTGTTTGCTTGCAGAGTAGCTTCCTGGCTTGCTGCCAGCCTGTACATGGTCCATGCTTATGAGTTCAGGACATATGACAATGTGAATAATTCAGATGTTTACAACAAAAACACATAAATTCACTGATGCTAACATTAAACTTCATGAAAACATAGTCCTTTGAATCTTTGGTGGTTAGAAATTAAAGACCTCAAATCATGTGCAATAAACAGTAAATAAAATTATACTGAGTGACAAAAAATAAAATACATTAGGGACCAGGAAATGTTCAAAGAACTGGGGAACCATTCCCAAATCAGGAAGGGAAGTCACAGGGTGTATATTATTGCTACGAATACAGTATGTCCTACTACTTACAACATATACAGTGTAATGTATTAGATGCCTTCCTATTTCATGAAGTATGTATTCTCATGGAGTAATACTGGTACATATGTTATAGTTAATATCCTATCTATATTAATAGAAGTGTAATATGCTCATTAGTCCAGTGGTTGGCAAACTGCAGCTCGCGAGCCACATGCGACTTTTTAGCCCCTTAAGTGTGGCTCTTTCACAAAATGTCACGGCCTGGGCGAGTCTATTTTAAAAAAGTGGCATTAGAAGAAGTTTAATTTTAAAATATTTGGCTCTCCAAAGAAATGTCAATTGCTGTACTGTTGATATTGGCTCTGTTGACAGTTTGCCAACCACTGAATTATACCACGAGACCTTCCAGATATCCTTCAGGACAAAGCCACGGTGGCGGAGCCGAGGCAGAGGCTGTTAGGGGTGATCAGGCCAGGAGGGAAGGGCAGTTGGGGGTGATCAGGCTGGCTGGGAGGGCTATTAGGGGAAGCAGGCTGGCAAAGGGGACCAGTTGGGGTTGAACAGGCTGGCAAGGCAAGCAGGCCAGCAGGCAGAGTGGTTAGGGGTGATCAAGCAGGCAGGCAGGTGAGTGGTTAGGAGCCAGCAGTCACGGATTGTGAGGGGGTTGTCCAACTGCCAGTTTAGGCCTGATCCCACAAAGATCCCAGATTCGAGAGGATGCAGGCCAGGCTGAGGGACACCCCTCCTTCCCCTGTGCATGAATTTCATGCACTAGGTCACTAGTACAAATATAAAGCATAACATTCTTTTTATTCACTCTGTTAGGTACTTCAGAAATAAGAAGGGCTTGAATAAAATGAAGAATCAACACCATGCCATTTTCAAAGTCCTGATAATGTAAAGAGCCCGTGGCCTCTATACTTGAGTAGTCAGGGTAAAATGACTCCTTTCCAATCACTTGAGATGAATTTCAAAACAATTCATTACATTCTCTCAGAGTTTACTATTTTTCAAATCATAACTCTGTTCTAAAAGAGGATCCTTCCCTTGTTCTATATTTTCCACAGGGGAAGGGGGCAGAAATCTGGTGATGGGAAATTCATGGATGCTGGCTGGTCTTGGGGCAATTCAAAAGTTGTTTCTCAAGGAAAAAGAAGGAAAGGATGTTTATAGGCAGATTTTAAGAGTAACGATTAGTTCCAAAACTGCTGGAGGTGATGCCAGCACCTAGTATATTGAACTGATAGATTAAAGAAAGACAATTATAAAACTCTGCAGGGAAGATAATGAAGGCACGAACAAGGTTACTAATATTCTTATGAATGTGAGCACACCTGATATGTAATGTCTGAATAGGAGGATTAAAAAGAAAATATGTTAATTTAAAAATTATGCTAATGACATTCATGGCAAGTAAGTTAATTGTTTTTATTATAAAAATGTTTCTTCAGCTTTAACCCAAATAATATATATTTAAAGTGGAAGAAATATTTAAAAAATATCCTGACTATAATCCAACTTAAAGACATTTAATAATTGTCCCCTTTTTTGTTAATCCTCACCAAAGGATATGTTTATTGATTTTTAGAGAGAGAGGAAGGTAAAGGGGCAGAAAAGAGAGAGAGAGAGAGAGAGAGAGAGAGAGAGAGAGAAAGAGAGAGAGAGATGTGAGAGGGAAACAGCAATCAGCTGCCTCTTGCATGTATCCTCACTGGAGGTTAAACCTGCAACCCAGGCATGTACCCTAACAGGAATTGAACTGGTAACTTTTCAATGCACAGGAAACAACGTTCCAACCAGCTGAGCCACCGTGCAGGGAATAAATGCCAATTGTTTTAATAGTTACATGAACTATAGGTATAGTTTCCTCTCTATATCTATTTCTTACATTTCTTTTGGGGAGAAAATTAAAGAGGAACTAGAGGTTACCAGTAAACCCGGGGGAAAATATATAAAAGTAAAGTGTTTCATACAATGCAGTAGATTATTTTGAAAACCACCTTGGGGCAGGATAAAAAGAACTGAGATAAAAGTATACCTAGTCCTTAAAACTGCTTTCAGTAGTGTCCGAGTTAGAAACCAGGGTTCTACATAAGACAGTATGCTGTAGGTGCATCAATATTCTTATGTCAGGGTGCCTGTCACTCCACTCTTCATTAACCAGGCGTCTGTAGACTATTTCCTTAACCTCTTGAAGGCTCAATTTCCTCATCTGCCAAGATGCGGACACCGAACATTGTTATTTTCTAAAGCTGATGAAAGTCTTATGTGAGATACTGGTTTCTAGGAAAAGCTTGTGAAAAGTTTCTATGGTGGAAGATTGGCTGTAATAAGGTCACATTGGACAGGTCTAAGCCTTTATTTAATAGTTTTATTAAGATACTATTATTTTGTTGCCTGGAAATAGATACTTAGCCTACTAGGATCCCTCCCATTTTAAAAATACAAACTCTTCTGTTATTGAAATAACATTAGCAACTAAAAGTCTTTCTAAGCCCAGATGATAGCCATGAATTTATCCTAGGTCAGCTTTTGAAACTACACAGTACATTTTGTTTCTACTCCATGTGCTACTTTTTCTTATTTTTTCCTTGCTTTTTTTTTTAATTGTTTGCATTATTATAGATGTCCCCATTTCTCTCCGTAGCCATCGCTACAGTGTTGTTTGTGTCCATGGGCTATGCATATTTGTTCTGTGCTTAAACTTTTCACCTTCTTTCATCCAGTTCCCCCTGTACCTCTCCCCTCTGACCCCTGTCAGTCTGTTTCATGTATTCATGCCTCTAGTTCTATTTTGGTCGTCAGTTTGTTCATTAGATTTCCCATGTAAGTGAGATCATATGGTATTTGTCTTTCTCTGTCTGGCTTATTTTGCTTAGCATAATAATTACCAGGTCTATCCATGCTATTACGAAAGGTAAGAGTTCCCTCCTTTTTATAGCTGAGTACATAATATTCCATTGTTTAAATGGATCACAGCTTTTTTTATCCACTCATCTGCTAATGGGCACTTGAGCTGTTTCCAAATCTTAGCTATGATAAATTGCACTGCTGTAGGGGTGCATACATCCTTTCTGATTGGTGTTTCTGGTTTCTTAGGATCTATTCCTAGAAGTGGGATTACTGGGTCAAATGGCAGTTCCATTTTTAATTTTTTTGAGAAAACTCCATGATATTTTCCACAGTGGCTACAACAGTCTGCATCCCCACCAGCAATGAACTAGGGTTCCCTTTTCTCCACATCCTCGCCAAAATTTGTTTGTTGATGATGGCCACTCTAGGTAGCAGCACTACTTTAGATAGATTAGCTCTGGAATTTGTGATTGAAGATAGACTTTATCAGAAAAAGAAAAGAAGAAATTATGTGAATTAAAAAAATCAGGCTACATTTTTGGGACAAAAGTATTTATTTAATATCTATTTGTTATGATTTCCCATACAGCACAGTCAAATTCACACATTTTTCAATATATGGGACAAAAGATTTACAGTTGTAAGTGTGTGACACAGAATTTGTTGTTATGTTATTATTTATTGATTATTGTGCTATTTTCCATACAAAAAGTAAACCTACTTTTGTCAAACCCTGAACTATGAGCTAGTATGAAACACACATTAGATAAGGTTGTGTAGTCCTCAGTGGAGTCTGTTTTTGCAGCTGCTCACCTCCTGTCCCCTTCCCCATGAGCCAGGTAAGCGTGTTGTCTGCTAGCACAGTTGCTTAAAAGCTAGAAACTTAGGAAATTCATTATTGCCCTTGAAAAGTCCTTTTGAAGATCAGTTGAAATTTCTTCAATGGAAAGCATATTTTGCTATGCCACAAGTTGCAGGTAAATTATAGTAACCAGAAAAAAAAAAGACTCCTTTTTCATTAATCTCTGAAGACAAAACTGGATATTTCAAAATAAAAAAAAATATCTCAAAGCCTAGAGTAATCTCATTAGTTCTCTTCTAGGCAGAATTCTACTGTATAGCTGGAAAATATTTTACAGACATTAAAGGGAGGAAGGCCACCTTTTAGCACTATTAAGTGCATTTACTTTCATTTAGTTTAGTTCTGATTTTTATAAGGCCATAAACTGCACATGACAAATGTTTGGTAAATTATGTTCCAAGTATAGCTCCCTAATGTGCAGCAATCTTCAGCTCAACATCTATATTTCCTTGATTTTATGGTAGGGCTCTAAAATTCCTTATAGCCTGAACTTCTTAAATAAATGTATCCTAATTGTGTTCCTTGAAAAGACAAATATGCACAATATTTAAATTATTTGGAACATTTTATCCCAAGTATCTAAAATAGTTTGTTGGATTAATTTCCAACCAATGAACATTTATTAACCACGAATATGTATAAAACTTTAATCTAGGAATTTCTTTAAATAAATTATTATTTTTAAAATATATATTTTATTATTTATTTATTTATTTATTTATTTATTTATTTATTTATTTATTTAACAGAGAGGAAGGGAGAGGGATAGAGAGTTAGAAACATTGATCAGCTGCCTCCTGCACACCTCCTATTGGGGATGTGCCCCAAACCAAGGTACATGCCCTTGACCAGAATCAAACCTGGGACCCTTCAGTCTGCAAGCCCACGCTCTAGCCACTGAGAAAAACTGGTTAGGGAGAAATTGTTATTTTTAAGTGGAAAATGTATCAGTCAAGATGACATAAGTCAAAATTTTCTCAGCCTTGGCACAATTGATATTTGAGGCAGATACTTCTTAGTGCTAAGGCTGTCATGTGCATTGTAGGATATTTGGCAGCAGCCCATGGCCTGTGTAAGCTACATGCCAGTAACATCCCTGCTCTTAGTTGTGACAGCCAAAAGCATCTCCAGAGGGTGCCACATGTCTGCAGGGTAGCATCCTAGTCTCCAGTTGGGAACTACTGGCTTAGCTTTTGTGATGGTTAGAAGAAGACAGCTCAGAGCATGAACACAGCAAAATGCTATTTCTCCATCCTCAATCTATGTCCAGTGTAGGAGCTCTCAGTTCATAACATTCTCTTAGGCATCAGTGATGCCTCTATGCGTTCCCATAAAAACTGGTCAGTGCCTAATTTCAAAGAGGTAGGCAGGTTCCCTCATATGAACCAGGAAGAGAATGCAAAGAGATATTTTAAAATAGCCCTGATGACCACTATAAGAAATGTAGGAAAGAGGATGAAGAAGTAATATGTGAAGAGAACATGGAAGAAAAAGTCTTGTTAGGAAAAGACAACTGTGAGGGAGAAAGCATAATTCTAGGAAGAAGAAATAGTATGAGGAGTGATGGATGAAGAATGGCCATTAAGGACATTGACTTATAACATTTCCTAAAAAGTACTCTGAGAAGGGTTAGCACTCCAAAGTTGTGGTTACAAATGTGTTTGAATATTTGTATATTTATTTTTTGTATATGTCCCAAATCAATCTTATATAATAAAAGGCTAATATGCAAACAAGAAATTTAGGAAAGAGGCCCCAGGCATAACGACCAATCAGAAGGAGGCTGCATGGGCAGGTGCAGGTGGGTAGGCAGGCTGTGTGCGTGGTGAGGCATGTGCAGATGGACGGGACTGCATGCATGACTGGTCACCAGGAGATGCATGAAGCACCTCTTGCTCTTCCTCCCCCTTTTCCCCCCAGCTCCTGTGGGCAGTGGCAGCTCCTTCCTGGCTCCCAGGGAAGCGGCATAGCTCCCACCAGCTTCTGTAGGCACACTGTGGCTCCCACTGGCTCCAAAAAAAGTGGCAGGTGGCCTATTGCATTCAATTTCACATGCTGGGTCACTAGTTACTATATAAATAAGAATTATTGAATGTTTACTACGTGATAGTATTTGAGTGATGGGCTTTCCATGGTTTATATATTTTAAATCTTCATAATCTGTATTATTAACATTCTCGATATCTTATTTATTCATATGAGAAAACTGAAGATAAGTAATTTGACCCAGACATGCAACTTTTATGTGAAGGATTGAGTCATAAACCCAGGATGGTCTGATTCAAAAGTGTATGCTCAAAACAATTAGACTAAGTAGCCCAAGTAAATGATGTTCAGCTTTGTATGGCATCAGTTCTAAGAAGCATTTCCTTCCTTCCCTTCTTTTGCAACATTTCTCATGCCTACAAACATCTTACAACCAATGTTGTGTCAGAGTTTAATTGATTCCTCTTCTTCTTGTTCCAGTGGTACATGAAATAATGATACGTTTTATAATCAAGGGCATTCTAGATTCAATAAATCTTTTAGAACAGCGTCATTAGGTGGCAAAGTCCTTGTTCATGCAGAAGCCATTATCATCTAATGGAAACTTCCATTAGATCTGTTGTTAACTCAAACAGCTGTTAATCAGTGCCTGAGATCAGAAGATTCTGATACCATAAGAGAGGTAATTATTCTCCTGTTTGTCAGATCTATCGTCATTTGTGACACAGCCCATTCTAAGAGCAGGGCCATCCCTCTCCCCCCACATATACCACCAGGAGGGACATTAACAAAGGGGATATATCCAAGAGAAGGGAATGGAAAAGAATAATAAATGGGTAATGTTTCAGTCTTAAATGTCCCTAACTATATATTTGAAAAGTTATTTTTGGCAAAATGAGATTTGGAGACTATTTACTCTTTGTTTGGGAATTCAGCATCCTTTCTTTCTTCCTTTAATAAGTATTTCTGGTTTTAGTTTTGGTTCAACCATTTCTTCCCATAGTAGCTTCAGTGTTTTGTGCTTTAAGTAAAGCTGATTCCACTCCTACTTAGGAGGGTAAGAGATGCTGCCTAGATCTAAAAGAATGTATTCCAACACCCTGGCCACAGTAATTGGCTAAAGCCATTCCAATGAGAGCATTCGGAGGTAAGCATAGGCCTTTGTTTTAAGAAACTAGGGAATATCGGAACAAAACAAGATGTTAAATTTAGAGATGCTAAATCCATCTTGCCACTTCCTCAGAATAGAAACATCAAAAAGGTCATAAAGACAAGAGATAGAGAAACCAAGCCCAGGGGAATTCAGTTGATCTCTTACATAAATCACATCACAGTCAGCCTTTTCTCTGGGCTTTTCAGTTATGTGAATACATTCTCTTTTATCAGGAGCCAATTCGGGTTGTTTTCTGTCACTGGCAACTGACAGTGGCCTAACTGATATAAACACCATTTGCTTTATGGATAAAAATGGCTTCCAGAATTCTAGAAACAACTACGCAGTGAAATACACAAGTAGTTCTAAAGAAAACAAAACAGCTCCAGACCACAGAAACTGTCAGTCACAAATGCACATAAGACAGGGAAATTATATTGGGTCAAAAACCTTTAGTAAATTTTGTTTTACAAAACCAATTTTCACGTTTTCAAGAATTAGAAGAAAACTATCACCTGTCAGTTTGGACCAGGTATGAAAGATAGCTAATCATGACTGTGTGCCAAGAGCCACAAGGACAAAAGTGCCTGGGTAATTTACCAGGGCAATTGAGAATGCAAAGAAGGTTTATGGCTTTCCATCATTTTGTTTGTAAAGACAGTCTATAAAATAACAGATAAATAAAAATAGCACTTTTTTTTTCTAGTATGTTTTTGTTTGATATAAAAGTAAAATGATTAGGAGTAATATGATATTAATACACTTTTTTTTTTGAAATCTGACTGGGAGGGAAGGTGGGGGAGATAGAGAGATCCTGCAGGTGGATGTTTTAACTGATTCAGAGCTTTGGATGGTCATAACACAGTCTCCATTGAAGATATGTTTCCCCCCATTGGCAGTCTCCTCATGATAGGCCACATCCATATCTTTTTCTACAATTGTTTGTCCATGCTATATCAGGATTCAACGAGGTTTACAATGCCCTTTGCAATGTCAAAGCATTTCTACCTGCTACCTAATTGCCTGCTGATTTCTCACTCTGCTTCATCAATCATTCTCTTGCAAACATTATGAGCTTCTGTACAACTTGAATTCTAATACCCAGAATTATGGTTCTTTATGGCAAATCTAACGTCTCCTCTGTATACTTTTGTCAGCTATTAGACATAGAAACTGTTAGCCAGTTAATGGCAGGAAGGAAGGCCTCTGTAGCATAAAAACACACACTGCAGAGCATGCTCCCTCAGCGTTGCATGATGAACTGCTCATTGGCCGAGGGCACTTGTATAATGATGCACCAAAGATCCCTGGCGGGTAATTTACAACACACAGTGTCATATTAGCTCTGCCTCTGAGTAGTTGAGAAGATAAGCTAATTCTCCCCAAATTCGGGAAATGCAAACTAGATATACACCAGTATGCAAATATTTTAGGAAATTCTTCAGAAACAGTAGCATAGTAATGAATCAGAGTTGAGTAAGGTCTTACTGAATGTAATCCTATCTAATAAAAGAGTAAAATGCAAATTGAACATCACTCCAACGCACAATATGGCTGCCTCCATGTGGATACAAAATGACTGCCACAAGATGGCCAGCAGGGGAGGGCAGTTTGGAGGAACCAGGTCTGCAAAGAATGGCAGTTGGGGGCAATCAAGCCTGCGGGGGAGGGCAATTAAGGGCGACCAGGCTGGCAGAGGAGGGAGGTTGGGGGCAAACAGGCTGGCAGGGAAGGGCAGTTGGGGGGAACCCAGGCCTGCAGGGGAAAACAGTTGTGGGAGGGACCAGGCCTGCAGGGGAGGGAAATTAGTGGTGACCACGCTTGAAGGGGAGGGCAGTTAGGGACAAACAGGCTAGCAGGGGAGCAGTTAGGCATCAATCAGGCTGGCAGGGAGTGGTTAGGGGTGATCAGGCTGGTAGGCAAAAGTGATTAGGGGCAATCAGCAAGGCAGGCAGGCGAGCAGTTTGGAACCAGCAGTCCTGGATTGTGAGAGGGATGTCTTAACTGCCCATTTAGGCCTGATCCTGGTCCTAAATGGGCAGTTGGATTTCCCTCGAGAGGTCCCAGATTGGAGAGGTGCAGGCTGGACTAAGGGACACCCCCCCCCCCCCTCACACACACACACACACAAATTTTGTGCGCTGGGCCTCTAGTATATATATATTTTAAAATAAGCAACCTATGCTTAAGTTTTCAAAAAATATAGATTAACCAAATAGTTGAATCTCTTGCAATTTTCTAAAATATCAAAAGGTAATGAAGTTAGGCAAAATGCTTAGATACCAGTTCTTTATTTTGGCCCTGTGTTTGACCATATTTCAGAAAGAAGACAGATGTGTGTGATTTTATTATCTACAGTTAGGCTGGTATATACTTCTAAGGAGAGCGCAGATATCAAGGGTAGGCTTTAATTCAGTTCACTGACATTTCCCCCTTATTCATCTGGTGTGAAAGCCCAGCTTAACAAACTGATATCTGAGACATATTTTGGGGTGTTAGGTTTAACTACTGCTGAACAAGGCATATCATGGCATGCTGTAGAGACTGCAGAGTAAAAATAATATCTAAAATGTGTAGAATAGCTTTTAAAATATTTTTTTTATTGATTTCAGAAAGGAAGGGAGGGCAAGGGAGAGAGAAACATCAAGGATGAGCCAGCATCATTGATTGGCTGCCTCCTACATAACCCACACTGGGGATGGAACCCACAACTGGGCAGGTACCTGACCGGGAATCAAGCCCTAACCTCCTGATTTATAGGTTGATGCTCAACACTCAGCCATGCTGGCTGGGCAAGAATGGCTTTTATTAATCCCTTACCACTTCTCTGGAAAAATGTCTGGTGTAAAAATGTCTGCTTTATAAAAATGATCTGGTGTGATCCTCATAACAGCTTTGCAAGCTATATATCATTATTTATATTATAAAGATGAGACAGGTGAGGTTCTGAATTTGTAGTGACTTATATATCTTCAAGGAAGTCTGTTTCCCAAATCTGTTATTCTTCCAACTCTTCCATGCTGCTCATAAACATCCAGTTCTTCGCTTTCCTTCACAAGGCCCTACAAAGATGCCAAAGAGAAAGTTATTTAACCTTGACAGGAAGGAAGGAACTTGAAGAAGAAAAAGTGTTTTCTTTTAGAATAAGATTCCAATTCCCTGCAGCCTGAAGGACTGATGATCTCCACTAAGTTATTACACACCCTAGCAATTCTAATATGCCTCCTTCTGCCTCAGTAGAAACACATGAGTTGATCAATTCCATTTGTAATTACATTTGGGAAAAGGGATTATAGAGACAAATATACTCAGCTGTTTTGTTCCCATGAGTACAACATGAAATTAATCACTGGACCAATCTTCCCCTTGCTTCAGTATTATTGATCGAGGCAAATCCTTTGCTAAGACTGGCAATACCAGTCCAACCACAGGAGTAGTTAGAAGAACAAAATGAAAATGTTTACTTCAAAAACCAATTTGATCTCTTAATGCAAAGATTACCAGTACTGATTGTAAATTCTTGGTTGTTATGATTAGGCATGAAATTACCTGGCCCTACCAGTCATTTCTATATTTTAACTATGATTGTGCTCAATGGTGCACTCTTTTCAGTAATTCAGAAGCACAGCTAATTTTTAAATTTATGACTGCCATGTCACCAACTTCCTGCAACCCACAATGCTGGTTTGTTTTTGATGTATTAAGAGGAGTCTGCATTGGGCTGCTGCTTTGACAAAAAAACATGAGACTAACTCCTAAGAGACTGTTGTAATAAGCTATGACCTCATGTTAAATTTGATTGGATATTAAGTATAGCTCAAATATTTAACACTTTGATGAAATAGATAGTATATTTTTAAGTTAATTTACTACAACATAGACAAAATAAAAAAATCTTACTGCTTTTTATAAATGTCCAAAAATGGTGTATTTACCTCTTGTAACCATTCTCTAGAGTCAGTATTTGCAAAGTGTGTGTCTCAGAATATGAGTCTGTGGTATATTATTTGTTGTTTATCATGTATGAAATATATTTTTGGAAAATACATGGTACATAAGGAAGATTTTCATAGTGTTTTATAGACAAATCAAGTTAGAATTCTTCAAAATAAGGTTAAGCTTCTTCTTATTAAATTCCAACACGTTTGATTTGTTTAGATTTTCTTCTCAGAGAATCTCATAAGGTAGGTGTGCTGTGGTGCACAGTCTGGGAAGTATTACTCTAGATTACAGTGTCTCTGCAACATGTCATTTTGTAATCTCTAACTTCAAAATGTCTGGATGATGAGGAAATATAAACTATTCCAAATAGAAATCAGTCTCAGGCAAAAATGCTAAAGAGGTATATTAGAAATAGGTACATGGATTGCTTTTATCTTCATGTTACATAATAGTGTTAACTTACCACTGACAGATGCAATCAATTATTGAATACCTATGATAATCCAGGTAACATGCATGGTGTTTTTAAAAATTTTTTCCCACCCAAGGATTGATTTTTTAGAGAGAGAGAGAAACATTGATGTGAGAGGGTTGCCTCCCACATGTGCCCCGACTGGGGGTAGGGAATTGAGCCTGCAACCACCAAAGTATGTGTCCTTGACCGGAATCGAACCCATTACCATTCAACCCAAAGGTACATGCTCTAACCACTGAGAAAACCAGCTAAGGTGCATGGTGCTTTTTAAAAATGTTATGTTCTTTATTGGATTATTAAATCAATACATGTTCACTGGAGAAAATTAGGAAAATTAAGCACAATGAAGTAAAATACAAAGAAAAAATTTTGTAATGCAATATCCATTCTTATATATTCTTCAAGGTTTTTATTTTAAATGTTTTTATTGATTTCAGAGAGAGAAAGGGAGAGGGAAAGATAAATAGAAACATCAATGATGAGAGAGAATCACTTATTAGCTGCCTCCTATGTGCCCCCTACTGGGGATTGAGTCTACAACCTGGAATAGAACCTTGACCTCCTGATTCATAGGTTAATGCTCAACCACTAAGCCATGCAGGCTGGGCTCAAGGTTTTTTTGTTTGTTTTGTTTTTAATGCAAAGGTTTTAGGCAAATTAATAACCTGAAAAAAAAACACACCAGCATTTAGCTTAAAGTTAAATTTTGTTATTTTATTTGTCATTTAGAATGTAGTACATAGACCAATTGATTGGGCAGTGGCAATGGGGTCAGGGAATGTATATTCAATTTTAGGTTTAAAGTTTATATTATATGATGCACTTACTATTTTTCTAAATATTGTGTAAGTGATCTAAATGGAATCATGTTTATGAAGAACTATAAGCATCCTGCATAAAATACTTCCAAGAATAGATTCTACAGCCAAAAATCAAAACTATAGATGAAAGTAAGTTTTTTTTCCTGCTTTATCTGTAATTCCAATTTCAAATTATGTGCAAGATAATAAGTATTCTATAGAAGAGGTCTTAATCACTTTATCTCCAGTGGAGTTTTGTTCTCACCTGTGGAGTTTTCTCTAAACATTAGGTTATTCCAATCACCGTGGGGAGTCTTTTTTCTGCCAAGGACCATGTGGATATTTGTGGCATCTTTTGTCTGCCATAAAAATTATCAACTTAAAAATCAGCCTGCTATATTGGTCAAATATTTAAGTAAATCATTCCTAATGCCTTGGCAAGGCCAGTCCAAATGATTTCTTGGGTCTTATGAAGCCCAAGGGCCAGACATTCCCCACCTCTGCAATCCAATTCTAAATAAGAGAACCATATTGTGCAAAGATTATCTTTAAGAATTGTTTTCCCCCTTAAATTATGTAAAGTGAACAGCAGTTAATGTGTTCCTTTCTTGTTTTGTTTTGTTTTTGTAAATTATATTTTGTCTTAACAGTCTACACATTCCATGTCAAGTTGTTCCCATTCAAAAGCTCTGATTTTTAAAAGCAGATAGTGTATAACTGCCATAAAACAAATGGTATACAAATGATCTTTTCCTTTCCAGAAGCCCTTGCCATATGTTGTGGTCATAAGCCTTCTTCACTACTCTGCTAAAAGCCCTTCTTCCCAGTAATTAAAGGCTTCCTGTCATTTGAGGTCGTGCAGGAGATTCATCTTGCCAATTTTGGTGCAGACTTAAGATCTTTCAAGGTCCTAAAACTTTTACTCATCCATCAGGACATCATCTTCAACACTGTGTCTCATTTAACAAAGAAAAAACTGGTGCAAGTAAGATTAATTCATCTTCTAACACTTTGCCAGAATAGCAGTCTCCCTTATCTCAGCAATATGTCTATGTAATTACCCAGCACAAAGGATGTATCCAGTCACGATCTGGCCTAAATAGTTCAGGATGATAATTGGTGTAGCAACTTCATTAGTAGATTATTTCTGATGTAGCCAGGGCATTATTTCAAATGTCCACTGGGTGAACATTTTTCACAAAAATATTCTTGCTATTGAGTTCCACATGATCATTGGAGGAGTATGCCAGGGGTGGATATGGGGTGACTCATTTAAAGCACCAAGATGAATTTCACCAGACTTTAGTTTTCTTTTATTAGCTCAAAATAGTTCATTATGTCTGGGCTTAAAATATAAGTCTCTATATGAGTTACAGATATATAATATTTCCAGCAATATGTAGAGCTATGGGAAGACTTGAATGAGAAACTGCAAGTAGTGCTGCTTCTGGCACTTACAGATTCATGGATGGCTTTTCATCCTTTGAACCAAGGCACGTAGAGTGGCTCTACCATGTTGGATCCATTCACATAAATTTACAAACATCATAGGTTAGAATGGGTGCTAACTTCTTGGATAATTTCTTCATGGCTTTTCTTCTTTTGAAGGTTATTTAGTTGAATCCACTGGGTCAGTTGCTTGCAACCTAGTAAGTCCAAAGGGAATGCTCACAGATCTAATTTGCTAAAACATCAACTTCAAATTCACAACAAAAATAGCTTCAATCTAGACAGTATTACCAACTCTGACTGATTTTATACTCAAGTATCCTATCTAATAAAAGTGATATGCAAATTTGACGATACCTTCACTATACCCACTAGCCACGCCCACCAGCCATGCCCACCAGCCAATCAGGAGTGTGGGCGTGTCCAAGGAAGCACAGGCCTGTGGGGGCGTGGCCGAGGTGGCCCTGGCCTTGGGGGGGCGAGGACGAGGCAGTCCGGGCCTGGGGGGTGGGGGCATGGCCGAGGCCCGGGCTAGCCGGGGGTGAACTGGCTGGGGCTAAAGCCCCGGCCAGAAGGGTGGGGTGGTGGGGCTGGGATGGAGCCAGCCATCTGCCCCATTGCAGGGCAATGGCTGGGTGCCCAAGACATAAAGCCTCGGTCAGAAGGCTCCCAGTATTTGTGAGGGGGCAGGTTGGGCTGAGGGATTATCCACCTCCAGTGCACGAAATTCATTTTTTATAAAATTCAGTAGCTATGTGTTTCCCATTTGCATTGAAGTCTATGAGTGCCACAGCCTTCACTGCCCCCAGGATCCAGACCTGTGTGACGGATCCACTCACCTGCCTCAGCAGCCTCTGTTTCAAGCTTGTTCATGATTATCTTTACTTTCTTCACATTTGTTAGAGGGCTAGTTGAGGCTTTTTATAGTATATCTGCTCAGTCACTAGAATAGAACTGAGTCTTTTGCTTTTACATTTTTGCATTGTTTTTTTTTTATCTTTATTGTTCAGTTTATTAATTACATTGTTCCCTTTTTTTTTCACCCTATAGTTCCCCTCCACCTGGTACCCATCCCATCCTCCGCCCTCACCCCCCTCCACTGTTCTCTCCCATAGTTGCATGATTTTTGTCCAGTCTCTTGCTGCACTTCCCACACACCCTTTCTCCCCAAGAGTTGGCAGTCCATTCCCTCTCTATGTCCATGATTCTGTTACATTCACCAGTTTATCCTGTTCATCAGCTTATTAATTCACTTGATTTTTAGATTCATTTGTTGATAGATGTGTATTTGTTGTTCCTAATTTACACTTTTATCTTTTTCTTCTTCCTCTTCTTAAAGAATATCTTTCAGCATTTCATATAGTATTGGTTTGGTGGTGATGAACTCCTTTAGCTTTTCCTTATCTGCGAAGCACTTTATCTGACCTTCAATTCTGCATGATAGCTTTGCTGGGAAGCGTAATCTTGGTTGTAGATTCTTGCTGTTCATCACTTTGAATATTTCTTGCCACTCCCGTCTGGCCTGCATCGTTTCTGGTGAGAAATCCACTGACAATCATATGGGTGCTCCCTTATAGGTAACCAACTGTTTTTCTCTTGCTGCTTTTAATATTCTCTCTTTGTTTTTTGCTCTTGGCATTTTAATTATGATGTGCCTTGGTGTGATCCTCTTAGGGTTCCTGTATATTGGGGTTCGGTGCGCTTCTTGGACTCCTAAGTCAATTTCTTTCACCAGGTGTGGGACGTTTTCAGTCACAATTTCTTCAAATAGGTTTTCATTGTCTTGCTCTCTCTCTTTTTCTGGCACCCCTATAATTTGGATGTTGGTATGCTTGAGGTTGTCCCAGAGGCCTCTTACACTATCTTCAAATTTTTGGATTCTTTTGGTTTCTTGCTTTTTCAGCTGAGTGGATTTTCCCTCTTTGTATTTCAAATCTATAACTTGGTTCTTGGGGTGCGCCAGAGCACTTTTAGGTCTTTGTGTAATATTTTTTATTTCAGTCAGTGTATGCTTAATTTCTGGTTGGTCCTTTTTCATATCCTTGAGAGTCTCCTTTATATCCTTGAGGGTCTCCTTCATTTCCTTGTAGGACTCATTCATTTCCACATTGGTCTTGATCATTTCCTTGCAGGTCTCGTTCATATACTTGAAGGTCTCGTTCATTTCCTTGTAGGACTCATTCGTTTCCTTTGCGGTCTTGCTTATTTCCTTATAGGCCTCGATCTTTTGTTGGAGCCTCTTGAGAAGCCGTATAACCGTGGTTTTAAATTCCATGTCCAGTCGTTTTTTTTCCTCCATTTCTTTCACATCTGATTTCTTTCCATGTCTCTGCATGGTGGCTGCTTCCCTGAGTTGGTCAATTAGCTTTGTGTGGTAGACTTCCTACTAGGGACAGTGGCTCAGCCTCCCCAGTTACCTGAGGTGGATATGGGTTGTACAGTCTTGCTAAAGTTAAGCTCAAGTTAATTGTTGTTAGCACTTGGAGGGGTTGACCTCCAGGCCAATTGTCTGTGAAGTTCAGCTGTGCTCAGGTTGGATGGGCGGAGTCTCCGGGGCCAAGCAGACAGCATTAGCTCTGCCCTATGCGGCCCCAGGGACTTTGTGCCTGGGGCAATGGCTGCCAGCACCTTTGAGAGAGAGCTGTTGTGGAGCTCAACCGGCTGCTAGGGAATTCAGACTCTCCCCAAATGAGTTTGCGCACCCAATGTCTCACCCAGGGTCGTAAAACGAAGCAGTCTGATGGTTTCCCAAATGAGATAGCAAGTCGCAGAGCGCTCTCTACACGGTTACGCAGCTGAGCTGTTTCCAAGTTCATGCGCAAGCTCCCTTCTCCACAAGCCGGGAGACCCCTGCAGCACCCAAGCTTCGGCGTGCCCTCCCACTGTCCGGTTTTTACCCCGTATGATAGTGGGTTCATTGGACTTCGCCCAGAGCTGGAGAATCAGTCCAGTGGGATGTCTTTCTTTCCCCGTTTGAGAAAACTGGCCGGTTTTCAGCCGCCTGCCCTATCCGCTGGTGCGCGCTCCAAACCTCTCTCTGCGCAAATCTTTCAACGCTGTCCGCCGCCGCTCCTCTGAGTCACAGTGTCTTATCTTCACTTTTATTTGTGGAATTTTCACTCGGCCAGCTTTCTGGTGATTCTGGAAGGTGTTTGTTCTTTTGTTAAGTTGTAGTTTTAAAATTGCTGTGTATGACGGCAAGATAGGTGTTTTACCTATGCCGCCGTCTTGGTTCTCCCTTTGCATTGGTTTTAATACTGTTTTTTAATGTGAAATCTGTGTCTTGTGCTATATTTGTTGAAATAAGTTTATATCCACTGTCATGTTCTTAATGCAGATAATTAAATCTATTGTATTTGACAAGTTATCCTCACTAACCTTACATGTATAAAATCCACCTCAGAGAAGGCAGCTAAATGCCCTGACTGGGTGGCTAAGTTAGTTGGATTGTTGTCTGGTTCAGCAGAATGGTTGCAGGTTTGGTTCTGATCAGAGAAAATACCTGTCTTATGAGTTTAGTCCCTAGTGTGGGAAAAAGCATATCAATGTTTCTCTCTCTGTTCCTAAAATCAATAAGAAAAAAAAAAAAAAGAAAAAAAAGAAGAAAGAAAGAAAGAATAAATAGCAGCTATGGAATTCAGCTGTACTACTCTCTGCCTCTGCTTCTTTTTACTACAAGATATAAAATATCTAAATAGTTTACTGAATTATGTATTGACTGGAGTTACAAGACCTTGATCTATTTTTACTTGCATTTATCTGTATTTCCATAGGTGCCATTTTGCTTTCTGAAATCTTATGTTACTTCTTCCTGTTTATATCTAACTAGTGGCCTGGTGCACAGATTCATGCACCAGTGGGGACCCTTGGCCTGGCCTATGGGATTGGGCTGAAATCAGCTCTCTGACATCCCCTGAGGGGTCCCAGATTCCAAGAAGGCAGAGATCAGGCTGAGAGACCCCACTAGTGTACCAATCTATGCACCAAGCCTTTAGTATGCACATAAAATCTTTGGTTAATCTCTTCCCACCCTCCATCCTCCTCCCTTCCCTCTGAGATTCATCAGTCCATTCCATGTTTCCATGCCTGTGTTTTCTGCTCCTGCATTGAGCATCTGCCCCTGGTGGTCAGTGTGCATCATAGCTCCCATCTAGTTAGCCAGTCGGCCAGTCAACTGGTAACTTAGGCTTTTGTATATATACGAGGGGCCCGGTGCACAAAATTCATGCACTGGGGGTGTGTGGTTCCTCAACCCAATCTGCTCCTCTCAAATAATGGGAGCCCTCAGGGGATGTCCAACTGATGGTTCACCCCCAGCCTGCTCATCGCCCTGCTCAGCTCAGCCTTGGTTGTCTGTGACCACCCGGCCCCAGGGGCTGGGCGCTGGCCGCCACTTCTGTTCACAGTGCCCGGGGGCCGGGCACTCCCTGCCGCCACCACCACCACTACTGCTGCTGCCTCTGCTTCCCCTCACAGCACCCGGGGGCTGGGCACTCACCACCACTGCATTCCTTCTCCATCCCTGGGGCCCGGAGCTTGTGCCACTTGGCCCCGCCCCCACTCTGATTGACTGGTAGCATAGCCAATCAGGAGCAAAGGTATGGTCAAATTTGCATGTTTCTCTTTTATTATATAGGACTACTGTCCTGGTGCATGAAATTCATGCACAGAGGGGGCGTTCCCTCAGCCCAGCCTACACCCTCTCCATTCAGGGACCCCTTTAGGGATGTCTGACTGTTAGCAGTTGGACATCCCTCTCGCAATCTAGGACCAGTGGCTCCTAACTGCTTACCAGCCTGCCTGCCTAATTGCCCCTAACTGCCTCTGCCTGCCTGCCTGATCATCCCTAACTGCTCCCCTACCAGCCTGATTGCCCCTAAGTGCTCCCCTGGTTGGCCTGATTAATCCTAACTGCCTCTGCCTTGCCCCACACCTGGGACCCAGGCTTTCCTCCCTCTGGCCAGCTATAGGCACCCAGGATCAGGCCAGCTTCACTCAGGCTGACTGCAGCCACAGGCAGCCACAGGCAGCCACAGGGACCCAGGACCACAAGGCGTGCGACTTGTTTTTCTCCAGGGCTGCAGGCGCAAGTGCAGCTGCTGGTGCCCAGGATTGTGAAATAGGCAGCTTGTCCCTCTCCTGGGCCAGAGAGGCAGGCACAACTGTTGGCATCCGGGGCCATGGAGTGGATGACTTGTTCCTCTCACTGTCTGTAGCCTGTCTGGTCCCGATTCCTCTCTCCCCAGTGTTGAGTGTTTGAGCTGTTGTGGCATGATGGCATGAAAGTGTGATGAATATTTGCATATTAGCTCTTCATTATATAGGATTTTAACTTGTCACAGTCTATCTTCAAGTGGATATTTTACCACTTCACATCTTGTATAGAAACTTGACTGTAACAAAATTTCATTTTTCCCAGGCAATCTTTGTGCTATTGTTGTCCTATATTTAACTTATACAGATGTTATAAAGCTGACATTACATTATTATTTGTTTAAATAGTTATGGTAATTATCTTTAAATATCCTATATAATAAAAGAGAAACATGCAAATGTGATCGTATCTTAGCTTCTGGTTGGCTATGCTACCAGGAGCATATCGGGCCAAGTGGCGTGAGCGCTGGGCCCTGGTGGTGGAGATGAGATGGCAGTGGTGGCGAGTGCTCAATCCCCAGGCACTGTGAGGGGAAGTGATGGCAGCAGCAGCGGTGGCTGTGGCGGCAACAGGAACGCCCGTCCCCTGGGGCACTGTGAGCAGAAGTGGCGGCCAGTGCCCAGCCCCCGGGGCCGGGCGGTCTCAAGCAGCTGGGGCTGAGCTGAGCAGGGCAATGGCTGGGTGCCCAAGGCCTAAAGCCTTGGGCAGGCTGGGGGTGAGCCATCAGTTGGACATCCCCTGAGGGCTCCCAGTATGTGAGAGGGGGCAGGTTGGGTTGAGGGACCACCCACCCCCAGTGCACAAATTTCATGCACCGGGCCCCTAGTCCTATATAATAAAAGAGTAATATGCTATGCTACCAGCCAATTAGGAGCAGGGGGCAGGGCCATGTGCCATGCGGCCCCCACCCTCACACCTCCACTGCTGCTCCGTGGGTGCTGTGGGCTGGCTGGGATCGCCAGCGTGCGGTGTCCACTCCCCAGGCCGCTCCGCGGGATCCCACAAGGGAATGGAACAGGTGCCACGCGAAGTGGCCGGAACCACCGGCACGCGGCGTCCAAGCCCTAGGCTGCTCCGCAGGGCCCTGTGGGGGGATGGAGAAAGTGCCATTGTCTGGCTGGGACCACCAGCATGCGATGTCTCCTCCCCCATGGAACAGGCGGCACAAGGTGTGGCGGTGCAAGGAACAGGGTGGCGGCGCAAGCAGCAGCAGTGCAAGGGGCAGGGCGGTGGTGCGCAAGGGGCGGGGTGGCGGCTCGGGGGGCTGGGGCCCTTTCCGGCCCTGGGTTTTGGCCACATGCCCTGTGGTCCTGGGTGCCTGAGGCTGCCTGTGGCTGGGGCCGACCTGAGTGAAGCTGACCCAGGGCCTGGGTACCTATAGCTGGCCAGAGGGAGGGAAGCCTGGATCCCAGGTGTGGGGCAAGGCAGAGGTGGTTAGGAGCAATCAGGCCAGCAGGGGAGCACTTAGGGTGATCAGGCAGGCAAACAGAGGTGGTTAGGAGCAATCAGGCCAGCAGGGGAGCACTTAGGGTGATCAGGCAGGCAGGCAGAGGGGTTAAGGGCTATCAGTCAGGCAGGCCAGTGAGCAGTTAGGAGCCAGTGTTCCTAGATTGCAAGAGGGATGTCCGACTGCCAACAGTCAGACATCCCCGAAGGGTCCCTGATTGGAGAGGGTACAGGCTGGACTGAGGGAACCTCCCCTACGTGCAGGAATTTCATGCACCAGGCCACTAGTATCCTATAAAGTAAAAGAGAAATATGCAAATTTGACTGTACCTTTGCTCCTGATTGGCTATGCTACCAGCCAATCAGGAGCGGGGGCGGAGCCAAGTGGCATGATAACCGGGCCCCGAGGGTGGAGATGAAACAGTGGCGAGCACCCAGCCCCTGGGTGCTGTGAGGGGAAGCAGCAGCAGCAGTAGCGGTGGTCGTGGTGGTGGTGGTGGTGGTTTGGCGGCGGCAGGGAGCACCTGACACCCAGGCGCTGTGAGCAGAAGTGGTGGCGAGCGCCCAGCCCCTGGGGCTGGGTGGTTGCAGGCAGCTGGGGCTGAGCTGAGCAGGGTGATGGCTGGGTGCACAAGGTCTTGGGCAGGCTGGGGGTGAGCCATCAGTTGGACATCCCCTGAGGGCTCCCCTGAGGACATCCCCCAACCTTCCGCCCAGTATGTGAGAGGCAGCAGGTTGGGTTGAGGGACCACCCACCCCCAGTGCACGAATTTCGTGCACCGGGCCCCTAGTTTAAATAATAAGAAACTTCTATTATATTTTTTCCTATATATATTGTCTTTGGTGTTTTCCATTTTTTGGTATAGAAAATTATTTGTATCTGGCAAAATTTTATTTCTGCTTGCAGGACTTCTTTTAACATTTCTTACACTACAAATCTGCTGGTGATTTAAAAAAATTCAATCTTTTATACATAAAAATATTTTTAACTATTTCTAAAATAGTTTAAAATAGTTAAAATATATTTTGACTATTTTAGACTATTTAAAAAATATTTTCACTCAGTCTAGAATTATAAATTGAGGGAATTTTTCCCCTTGTGAGTACTTTAATGATGTTGCTCTACTATCTTCTCCCTTACAGTGTTTCTGATGAGAAATCTTTTGTAATCTTTATGTTTATTCCTGTGTATAGTGTGTCTCTTTTCTTCTGACTACAACCCCACCTGGCACCTGATTATCGGGGAGAGGCCCTTTCTGGACCTGGGCACCTGGGCCATGGCAGGGCCCTGCAATCCATCCAGCCCCACCATGGCTGGCTGGCCCCACCCATAGCCCGGACTGGCCTAACCCCACCCACAGCCCGGCCATCACCCTGTGATTGGCTTGTGGGCATGGCTTGTGGGCGTGGCTTATTGGGTGTAGTGAAGGTAGGGTCAATTTACATATTACTCTTTTATTAGGATATGGATTTCCTACTATATCATTCCTCTGAGATTATGAGTTGACAGATTAGTATAAAGATATGTTTTTTTTGTTTCAATATATTCAGTAATTAGATTTTTTTTCCTTTCACAGTTTTATATTTCAGCTTACCTTGTGTTCTCATTATACATATGTATATTATTTCTTCCTTTTAGATCAGTGATTCTCAAAGCATAGTTTGTGGCATCAACTTTACCTTGGCTAGATGTTTGAGTGCTGATTTTTGTTTGCTGTCCTAGATCTACTGAATTGTAAAATCTTAGCAGATGGCAGAATCTACCTCACTAACTAACATGAATGCCAGGTAAATCTGATGCACAGTATAATTTGAAACCACTCTTCTAAAGAGTCATATTCGATACATCTATTCATTGTCTACATTTCCCAATTTGGTGTCAGACAGATGGTTGCTCAATAAATGCTTATGATATCAGATTCTGGATATAATTTTAGAATCCTGAGGGAGAAGTTTTTCTTTTATATTAAATCAATCAAGTCATTGTCTGTGATATTGGCTACCAGAAATCCCTTATAACTCCTTCACTAATGAGCCCTTTGTATTCTAAAGGGAAATGCAGAGAGCACAAGACTGGATCATAGAATTTTAGACAGTATGTATTCCAATGATTATCTTCTCACCCACCCCACCCCCCAAAAAAAATTGGCACTGCAATGTCTCATCTTTAGATAGGCTCCCTTAATAATTACTAACTTACACCTATTTTCTTTGTTGTCTTTCCCTTCCCTGTAAAAAAAATTACACTCTGTGAGATATTAAGGGAGATGGGAACAGATGAGATTTTATTAGGAAAAGTAGAATGGATAAGCATAAAAATGAAACATTTGCTTACAACATAAAATATTTTTTCTTTAGGAATCTTTTCTTAGTATTTTTTTGAAACTGCAGGATTTTTTTAAACTATCAATGGACACTGAAAACATTTCATTAGTTCCTGGGCTGTCTGGATTTCTTGGCATCTCAAAATCCAAATACTGAATTAGTTAATTAAATGAGTGACAAATTATAGACATCATACATATCAGTTTGGGGGAAATCAGAAGATTAAAGGGAATGCTCATGTTTTCACTGAGAGGTTTGGCTTCAGAGGTGAGGTTCATAGTGCCTAAACATGGAGATCAGACATACTATTATGTTAGGCCTTATCCTAGCCTCTCCTAAACCTCCTACAGAGAACCCATAAGCTCCTATAGTTCCAAATGATCATCTATTCCATATAAAGGGTCTCTCAATACTATGTGTGGATAGATGAAGTTATTTTCTGTCATTCTTAGAACACAGTCATGAAATCAGTTGTTTTTCCTACACAGTCCTTTGCTATTAAGTTTGGTTTATAAAGAGTAAGATTAGGGTATAAAAGCCTTCCTGTGTTGTCACTAAATCTTGCAGATAGATTCATTGTAGTGCTTACCACAGAGTCTCCTAATAATTGGTTTATTATTTCTTCTAAATATATTTGGAACATATATAAAAAGCTCAGAAAATATATTAAATGGATAGGAATTGAATAGTGGATACATTTATCCAATGGAGCAATCAAACTAAAAATCTTTAATTTTTCTCCTATTTTTAAATTTTCCAAATATTGTGCAGATTCTTTGTACACAAGTCAGTTTTACCATCAAACCCTCAAAACACAGGAGAATGCTGAGCATCCACTTTCTGATATAAGCATAGTATGTTACTCTCTTTTATTCTTGTTTGTATGAAGAAGCAGCTCAGGAGAATTCCTATGGCTGACAGTTGGGTAATAGGAGCAGATATGCATTCGGAGATGACAAAACATGGTAAATCAGCAAGCTGGGTGCTTTCTTTCCCATTCAGAAATGCATGTGACTGAGTGGCATAGGAGCTGCTTTTCTAGGAATGGGCGAGCCTCAATGAGAGAGACAGCCTGCCTTCTGCCAGGCGTCACTGTGCGTGAGGACAGCGAGGCAGGCCCATCTGCCTTCCCATTGCCACTGATGCACATGACACGTCACATGAAGGTGTGTGGAGTGTGGTGGGAAAGCTCCTGGATTAAAGCCTACAGGGTATTTTTTTTTTTTGATAGACTGGTCTGAATACGTGCACTCAACTTGATTGTAAAAATATTTTGAATTTACTTCAGCGTGTCTAGATAATACTTTTCCAATATCAGAAAAAAATGGGTAGTCATTAAAAATAGTTAATTATTAAATATATTTTAAACAGTTCTAAAACTTAACCCTGGCAGTATTTGACATCAGTGCCAATTTATATGTGAGTATATGTGAAATCCTAGTGATCTCATCCTGATTTTTAAGTTTTCCTAAAAGGGAAAGCAAATTTATTTAACATGATCTGGTTATTTTGGGGAGTAAATTTGATCTAGTAAATGAACATAAGCATATTCATGAAAATGTCTGAGGAAAGAAAGCTCTAAAAAATCCTTCAGAAATTCCTGCTAAATAGCTATATTAGCTTTAACTTGGGGTATTTCTAGTATATGATGACAACGATACTTATTGAAATGTGAGTGATTTTAAAGTCTCTTACATTTTCAAAAATTAATGAATTTCTTTATTTTGGCTGACAAAATTGGCTAACTAATTTAGTGATTTCCTACAGGTTTTTATCTGCTTGCCTACACTATGGGAGCTAGACAAGCAAAACACTTTCTTTTTCCTTCTCATTTGAAAGGTAGGGTGGCGATGTGATATACTTGATTAATGAGATATAAGTAGAAGTCTTTTGGGAGCTTCTAAGAAAGTTTCTACTTCCTGACAAAAGCATAGTATATTATCCTATTTTATTCTTGCTCGAGTTTAATTATCATAGAGGGATCGTTAATAGTTATCTTGTATGAAGGAAGTACAAGAGAAGGTAAGGCCAAGGGAGATATTAGCCCTAATATTCTTGGTGAACTAATGCCAAAAGTTCTATAACTATAGACTTCTCTCTTTAAGAAAGGAAGATGGACCTTTCTTGGTGAACTAATGCCAAGAGTTCTATAACTATAGACTTCTCTCTTTAAGAAAGGAATAAATTTTTCTTATTTGTATAAGCCACTGTACTTGGATATTCTGCTACTATAGCCAAATGTGATATAAGTGACACATTTAACCCTTACGGACAGGTAGAAGATCTATTTAGACATCATTATAGATTTTCCTTCAAAAACGTGGACATTTCATAAGCTGTGTGACTTTTTCTTACATTTAAATTTATATAAACTGTAAAGAAACATTTATTCAGAATAGCAAAAGAGAATTACTTAAGATTAGATATTTTGGGTAATTTTGCATTTTACTTTTTTGCAGAAATTGGACAAACCAATAACAGTAACAGCGGTAGGCAGGGGTATCATAAATGTTAAAAATATTTTTAGCCCGGCCTGTGTGGTTTAGTGGTTGAGCATAGACCCATGAACCAGGAGATTATGGTTTGATTCCTAGTTGTGGTGCATGCCCAGGTTGTGGGCTCTCTCGCCAGTGGGGGGCATGCTGTAGGCAGCTGAACAATGATTCTCATCATTGATGTTTCTATCTGTTCCTCTCTAAAATAAAATAAAAATCAATAATACTTGTAAGTCTGCATTCTGATTATGCAATAAGTTATGTCTAAAATGTTTCACTATATTTCTTTCTAAAATTATGTATACTAATTGTAAGGTGATATCCAGCACTGGACACTGAAGCAGTAAAGGCTTTAAAGACAAAACAAAACAAAAAACTAGTGAAATCCAAATAGTCTTCAGTGTAGTTAATGGTAATGTAGTGATATTAATATCTTAATCTGAGAGATATATCCTGGTTTTAAAGGAAGTAAGCATTGAGGGAAACTGAATACATGCCATGTGGTAAATATTTCTGTAAATATGAAATTGTTTCAAAAAATTTTTTTAAAGTATTAAATTATGTATACATGTAAAAATTTGTACATTTTCTTCCTGTGGATAATGCAAAGTAAACGATATTTACAAAAATCCATTAGAATCATTGTAACAAGGATAATGGCCTTGATTTGTCACATTAGAGAAAGACAATTCCTAGCAACAAAGAACATGTGTGTTTCAGACATCAGGCTATACATTAGTCCCCCTTGTCCATGGAAGATATGTTCCAAGATCCTCAGTGGATGTTTTTTTCCTACGCATGCATTCACTTTATGGCTTCTTGAGACATATCCAAGTTACCAGCATCACTACTCTTGTGCTTTAAGGCCATTATTAAGTAAAATAAGAGTTTCTTTTTTTAAAATTAAGTTTATTATGGTTACAAGGTCAACATGAACACATAGGTTTCAGGTGTGGGTTTCTGTGTTACAAGATGTGTATATTGCACTATGTGCTCACCACCCAATGTTAAATCTTCTCCTGTCACCTTATATTAGGCCCCTTCACACACACAAATAAGGGTTTCTTGAACATGAGCACTTGATTGATCTGTTAACTGTACTTGATCTGTTAACTGAGATTGCTGTTAAGTGACTAATGAGCAGGGAACACATACAATGTGGATACATTGGACAAAGGGATGATTCACATCCCTGATGGGATGTGAACAGTGTGAGATTTCATCACATATTCAGAACATGCATGACTTAAAACTTATGAATCATGTATATCTGAAATTTTCAATTAAATATTTTCAGAACATGGTTGGCGGTGAGTAACTAAAACTAAGAAAACGGAAACCATGGATGAGGAGGGACTACTGCACAAGCAGTGTTTTAAAACAGACACACCCATTGTAAGGGCAGAAGCCTTGTGTATTGATGTGATCTTTGTTCCCGAACCACAGTTACGGTACCTGTTGGCACCAAGAGTGAACCCTCCCCTGAAGCTGGTGTTGGAATAGCAAGACTGTTGTGCATTCTCTCATTATCCTTCTTTAAGCTGACAAGAACAACCTTTACTTTATACATCACTTCCAACCTGAAATGTTTACACGCCTGCTCTGCAGCAAGTAGTGTTGCTCCCCTATCACACCAGCCACTGCTGTTGGTATTGCATTTTTATGTGTGTAGATAGTTTTCAAGAGAATAACACGTTCTCATATGTTGAATATACTCAGTTTGTGTTCCTGCTGTTGGAAGACCATTCCCCTTGCTCCTCAGTGATGGCTTTAGATGTAGGTATCATCAGGAATGGCTTGGCAGGGTTCTTCTATATTAGGTTCTCTTCCAGCAAAAACAAGTTCCATAGCTTACACAATCACTTCCTTCTCAATATTTACATTACTTTAAAATAAACATTATTAGGAATTTTAACAATTCACCCCTATTTTTTCTTAACCCTCTAAGTATATATATTTTTCACATTTCCTTTCAATCATTTATCACACATAAGCAATGTTCACAGTTTTAACAGTAATGCAAAAGTGTTATTTTAAAAATAATTTCATTGTGTGAGGTCATCATCTTTACAATTTAACTTATGCAGGCTACTTTATTAATTTGATATAGCAACATTTAATTATGTTCATCACTCAGTTTATTCATGTGTTGTTCCTTTTATATGTATTATAGCACTGAATTCCTATTATGGGTTGAATTGTGTTCCTCCCTCAATATTTATGTGTTGTAGTACTAACCCCCAGTAACTGATAATGAGACCTTATTTGGAAACAATTGTGGCAAATGCAATTAGTTAAGGTAAGGTCAGGATGGAACCTAATCCTGTATGACTTATATCCTTATAAAAAAGGAAATTCACACACACACACACACACACACACACACACACACACACACACACAAAGAAAACCATGTGACAATGATGGCAGAAATTGGGGTAATGCTTCTACAAGCCAAGAACTGCCTCAGATTGCCAGTGAACCAGCCAGAAGCTATATTAATTATTATATTATTTTCCATAACAACAACTTTATACCTTCTTTTGCCACAAATACTATTTTCCTACTATGCTAATATAATCTCTCCTTCTGCCTTCCGCGGCCCTCCATGCACTCAGGGATTTTCCATTTTTACAAAGGAATAGTTCATACTGTTCATAATTTATAGGCACTATTTGATGTGTACATTTTAACAAATACTGATTTCCTCCCTGCCACAGAATCATTTTGAGATTCAATACAAATGCTTGTGTGAAAAGTTAATTTTTTTTTATTGCTGAGTAGTACTGGGTTCTGTGAATAACCACTTTATTAATTTTTCCATGTTTTTTTTATTTTCCGGTTTGGGGTACTATATATAACTCGTCTGGGAATATTTGCATTCAGCTCTCTATATAGAGATATGTTTTACTTATCACACTGTTGTGTAGGTGAATGTTTTACATTTAAGGTATGCAGAACTGTGATCCCAAATGGTCATTCCCTTTGGCTTGACACTAACCCACAATGTATAGAAATTCCAAATTTTTTGCTACCCTGCAAGGGCATACAATAGTTAAACATTTCAAATAGTAACCCCAGAAATGCATATAATGTTAACTTGCTTTTGTTTTAATTTCACCTATTGGAGAATATTTTATGGCGAACATTTTAATATATTTCTTTGTACTGTGTTTATCTGCTTTGCTAAAATGTCTGATGAGACTCTTTTTCAATTTGTTTAAATAAACTTATTATTTTAACTGAAAAGCCCTCAGAAGGAGCCCTCCCTGGCAGACACCCTGATTTTGGACTTCTTACCTCAAGAACTGTGAGCCAGTATATTTTGGTTAAAGCCACTCAGCTAGAAAACAGTTCAGCCTTGCCAAACTTACAATGTCATTGAAATACGCTGTGTGGTCCGTATTAAACATTTTTTCTGGTGTTTGCTTCAGTGCCTATATTCACACTTGCTTACCCAGATTAGTTTTTGGTTAATTCTCCAGTTATAAAGGTAAACAAGTATCATAAATCATATATATGTAATTATACATATGGTTACTTTATATATTTATTTGTAAATATATATTCATACACAAAGTACATTTAAATAATTTTAAAATATTCATGTATCAATGAAAACTGTCTCATTTATTAAAAATTAATGACACCATAATTATATCCTATATAATAAAAGGCTAATATGCAAATCAGCTGAATGGTGGGATGACCCATTGCTATGATGCACACTGACCACCAGGGGGCTGACTCTCAATGCTGGAGCTGTCACCCGGTGGTCAGTGCGGGCAGTGGTGGGAGCCTCTCCTGCCTCCACAGCAGTGGATGTCCAACTGCTGGCTTAGTCCTATTCCTCCCTAAGCCATCAGTTAGACATCCCCCAAGGGCTCCTGTTCAGTGAGAGGGCACAGGTCGGCCTGAGGGCCCCTCCAGAGTGCACAAATTTCATGCACTAGGCCTCTAGTTCTATCATAGTCATCATTTCTAATAATATTAAATTATTATTTTGAATAATTTCTGTTAATTTTTGTTTCAGTAGCATTATGAATTTATGGCACTTTCATAGAACTACATTTAGCAATCTATAATTACTTTATCTTTAAATTGTTTAATCTGGTCAGGAATTAATACACCCTTTAAAAGAGCTGCTTTCTATTTTTAGTCCTATTCCAGTAATTCTTTGTAGCAATCTTAATATAATAAGAACTGGTAGTTCTAAACCTAATCTGAATTTTCCTGCCTCCCAAAATGAATTATCTACAAGTTGTACTCATTGGTGTTATTGATAAATACTAGGTTGCTGCAATTGTTGGTCCAATTTTACTAATAAAGATGAAAAAAATATTTCTTATGAGGTTATTAGGTTCACTTGTATCTTTCTGTCTTTGTATTTAACGTATGTTTTTGAATACTAGTCTGCTCTTTCATGTCTCATAGACTATTAAATATTTGACTACATTAAAAATAAGATGATGCAGTAGGCAACTGTGTACAAAATGTATAGTACAGAATATCCTAGAGGGGGGCATCTATTAGGATTCTAACATAAGCAAAAAGGAATTTATTGAAAAATCCACAGGGTAGCTCAGAGAATTGACAGAAAGGCTGATCAAACCAGGCACAAGAATTCCCAGGAACCACAGGAGCGTCATAAGGCAGATGAAAATAACTTCTTGACCATCACAAATACGTCCCTTTGCTGTGGGGAGAGAATCTTCATATATGATCTTTCTAAGGCTGCCTGCACAGAATGCAATAGAGTGCTAAGTAATGGAAGTATGCTAACACCAAATAGTGGCTGGGCACCAAATGTGTATCTACTGCAGGGACAAAAAGCTGGTTTATATAATAATTGATGATGTATTGTTTTCCTTGAAACCAGTGTTTATTTAAAAATAAGAGCAGGGAAAGCAGTATTGTAGCAATGCTACCCCTGTTATCAGTAAGGAGCAGAGAGAAGGAAAAGGTGACTTAAACGTTCTAAACTTGGTAACCCTAGTCGATACTCAGGTGACTGTAAATGATGGACTACAGTTCAGGGCAGCAGATTGAGGTAGTTTTGGGACTGCCTTTCATTATAGTCACATTTAAAACAGTGCATTTGGAAATGATTATTAAGAGGGAATGTTCAGTTAGTGAAGAAATAATGATTCTTATATTAAGGAGGAAGAAAAAGATAAAATAGTAAATGTAGCAGAAAAATATAATATTTTTCCTCCAGGGACAAAAGAAGTATCTCTTTGAGAGTTAAGAAGGTATCCAATTTTATACTCACAGCACATATCATTTATGGGGGCATTAACTTTTAGGTAGAGTAACTGACATACAATTATCAAAGTACTTTGCAATCTAAGATTCAGAAGAGAAGAAATAGGAATGCTCTAGGAAATATGAGGATGTACTCAAGGGGGTGAGGTTTGTAACCAGAAAGTCCTAGGACTGAATTCTGAACGAGGGCTAGTTACTGAGATGTTCTCAGCCTCACTTCTCCTCTATAAAAGGAGAATACTAAAACCCATTTCCTAGAGCTATTTTCAAATTTATATAAAAATCACACATGAACCCTGACTGGTTTGGCTTGGTGGGGTGGGTAGAGCATTGGCCTGTGCACTGAAGGGCCCCGGGTTCGATTCTGGTCAAGGGCACATGCCCAGGTTGCAGGCTCAATCCCCAGTAGAGGGCATGCATGCAGTAATTTCCCCTCATCATTGATGTTTCTATCTCTCTTTCCCTCTCCCTTCCTTTCTGAAATCAGTAAAAACATATTAAAAAATGAAAATAAAATCACACATGAAAAGCATCTAGTATACTGACATACATTATACTTTTAATAATTTTTAAAGAACAGAATAACTTCAAATGATTTAAAAAAGAAAAGAATAACTTTAAAGAACAATTTTCAAATACTTTTCATCATCTTATGCATTTGTTATATCACCTTTATACCCAGAGTTACCAGGTCATTTATACTTAGATATCATAGAAATAGGTCTGATTGGTATTTCAAAAATCACCACTACAGTAGTCCTGCTTGTGTAGCTGTTATAGAAAATGGGACTGTGTGTTGTCTGATATATAGACATTTTCATTTTCTTTCTTATGAAGCTGTAATATTTCCACACTCAAGGCCTATAATTTAAAAGCATGAACATGGAAGCTATAATCAAACTGTGGGCAGGGATAAAATTCACAGGCCTGACAAAAATGAGATCAACTCCATCTTGTGTACATTCATTTACTCACAGCTTTTGAGAAGTTTTGTGGTTATTGGGGAATTTGGAATGTCTTTGCCCTCATGAAATGGATGTTTTCTTTAAATCTAGTGCAATGGGGAAAATAAGGAAACAAAAATGTCTTGGAGCACCAGGAAATATGAGTCAATAAAGCTCAATTGTATGTGTGTGTGTGTGTGTGTGTGTGTGTGTGTGTGTATGCATGTGCTTTCTAGGGGAGAGAAAAAAGCAGTGTGGAATAATTTTGAAAGATATTTTAATTTTTTTTTAAAGAAGCTTTGGTATTTCCAATTTAAGCTATGCATTGCATGCAGGGTTTTCAAATATTAACCAGTGCAGAATAGACTTCTAGAATCAGAATTGGAATAGAAATTGAAGTTTGCCAAACACTTTCAAGTTTTTACTTTGAGTCATTAACTTCCTTTTGTGTTTTCTCTACCCCGGCTCAACCTAGGCTCCAGCCTATGGTGGTCTTGTTTTATTTTTGTAATGCTTTGCAATGCCTCAGTCTCAGAGTTGTGCCCACTGTGTGAAAGACCTCTTTTCCACCCCCTCAGGATATATCATTAATTCCTTTATATTCTTTACTAGTGACCTGGTGCATGAAATCCGTGCACTTGAGTGGGGGTTCCCTCAGCCCAGCCTGCAACCTCTGCAATCAGGAACCCCTTCGGAGATGTCTGACTGTTGGCAGTTAGAGATGTCTGACTGTTGGCAGTCGGACATCCTTCTCACAATCTAGGACCACTGGCTCCTAACTGCTCACTGGCCTGCCTAACTGATCGCCCCTAATCCCTCTGCCTGCCTGCCTGATCACCCCTAACCACCTCTGCCTGCCTGCCTGATTGCCCCTAAATGCTCCCCTGCTGGTCTGATTGCTCCTAACTGCCTCTGCCTTGCCCCACACCTGGGACCCAGGCTTCCCTCCCTCTGGCCAGCCATAGGCACCCAGGACCACAGGGCATGCAGCCTAACCCCAGGGCCGGAAAGGGTCCCCGCCCCTTGTGCCACCACTGCCGCTCTGCGGGGCCCCAGCCTGGGGAGCGGACGCTGTGCTGGCGGTCCCGGCCGGCTTGCAGTGTCTGTTCTGTCCTTCTGTGTATGGCCCCGCCCCCTCATTCCTGATTGGCTGGTAGCATAGAGCAGGTATGGTCAAATTTTCATATTACTCTTTTATTAGATAGAGTATCCTAGTTTAAATGTCTCTGCCTTGGGAAAATAGTTTCAACCAACCTAGATGAGATAAGGCTCTTTATTATTAATTTTTTATAACTGTGTTTTTGCCCTATTAATATACTTACCACAGGGCTTAGTAAATGCTTTGCACACAGTAAACACTTAATGTATTATGTGCTCAGTGAACAAATGAAGAAAGACATATATAAGTTGGCTTTCTGACAAGTCTGATGACTTTTGTTTTTGCTAGACCAACTGTATTTCATAAAATTAAATTTTTTCTTCTTACATGAACAGCTGCTTTCTACATTTCATCCTGAATTCACAATGCTATATACATTCTCCTCTAATCAATGTCTAATTCTATATTTACAATGATAGGAAATTGACAATGTGTGTCAAATTTATAGTTATCGTATGGTCAGCTCCAGCAGAGGCCTCAATGTAAGAAGCCAATATTCAACTTTCATGAAGTTGCAAAGAAAAAAAAAATCTCTGGTTTCCAGAATTCAATATGTTTTTAAAAAGAAAGAAAAACTTTTTTGGCTATACTTTAATTTTCTGAAGTATATAATCAGTTATTTTTTCTTTTTAACAGCATCTGATTTATTTTTAAAATGACTTGATTAAAAAATATATCACCTTCTTTTCCAATTTACTAAAAATGGCTAAGAAAAAATTATTAACAGTAAAGTGATGTCATTTCTTAGTCACTCAGTGTGCTTACCTTTTTAAAGAAATGCTACTTTACGACCTGCAAGGGAGAAAATAAAGATATTTGGGACACACTTGCTATTTTTTTTCCAGTAGAAAGGGAAGAGGTGTTATATTCCTATCCTCTCATAAATATTTCAGGGTTTATTTTTAATAGTATAAGTTATAGGAACTTGCTAAAGAGAACATAAAACATCAAAACAAGCTAATCCTACAAGCAAGCCAAATATGTGATCATTTAAATTTTAAGGAAAAGAGCTGCTCAGATTCAGCACACTCTCATGCATTGGCAAAAAGTCAAGGTTATAAAGATGGTTAGATAGTCTTCCACAAATTACTGATGATCTTGACATTTATGTTCATAAGGCTCCTGTCAGTTTGAGATTTGATAAGTTCTTATTTTTTATTGTATTTTAAAATTTCCATTGATTCCTATTTAAGGATACATTATTCAAAAAGCACCTGCAGAAAAATAAAATTCACTCAGCATTAAACAAAATTTTTGATTCATTTGTGAGCCTCAGATTCAAAGAAGAGTGACAATAAGCTATTGTTAAACACCCCCACAAAAACAGAACAAGCAAAACAATAACAACTACCAGCTTAGATATGAAAATTTGGAGCAAATTTCAAATGGTCTGGCCATGGTCATATTGGAAAGCTCTATCATTTTCCTATGACTATCCACTGGTGTTTCTTTTCTGTTGTTTCCATTCTCCTTTAAAAAAATTCAGCCTCGTTCTAGACAGTGTAGCTAAGTGGTTAGAGTGTGGGCCTGCACACTAAAGGGTCATGAGTTTGATTTCTGGTCAAGGGCACATATGTGGTTGCTGGTTCTATCTCTGGTCTCTTGTGAGGCAAGTGTGAGAGGCAAACTATTGATGTGTCTCTCTTACATCGATGTTTTTCTCTTCCTCTTTCCACCTTCCTCCCTCCCTTCTACTCTCTCTAAAAATCAATGGAAAAACATCCTCTTGTAAGGATTAACAACAGCAAAAAATTCAAACTATAATTCCTTTTTTAATTAAATATTTCCATTTCTATTTTGAAGTCTACATTCATAATTTACTCACCAGCTCAGATTAAAGAAAATAACAAAGCACAGAGTATATATAATTAAAAACCTTATTACACTTTATGGGCAATAGGCAATTCTTGTCATATGCTTATGATTCTAGAGATATCTCTAAGGAAATTCTTAATTCTACTTTATATGCATTATGCTCTATGGGGCAGGATGTCAATATTTTTATTGTTTGGTGATATAACAGTAATGACACTATAGAATTGTAAGAAGAAAGACACTAAATTCTGTATAACATTTTAACTGTATATGCTTTTGGCACTAAATAAGTGAAATGTTAAAAAGCATGCTTTTGTGGATTCTATAGTCTGATCTGGAACCTTAATTTTGATGCATATCATTTGAATAGTTGTTCAGAATATAGATTAGTTCTTGCAACTAAAGAACATTACTACATATATAAGATTAGAATTATAGGAAGTAACTAATCAGATTAGAAATAAAGGGAGTATCACTAAGTAACTTGAAGAGGCTACTCCATATAAACCATGAGTACAGAGTGGGGCAAAGTAGGTGTACAATTGGTCATATGAAAAATAATACAATAATAAATAATAATACAAGATAAACTCTGTGTCATGTACTCATAACTACATAAAGTGGTTCGTGGCAGCAATGATGTTATAGAAGATATAATACAAAGTTGAATGTTTCAAATTCTCATATCTTAAAGACGCTTATAATCCAGTAGGCATAGGAAAGAACAAATATGCTACAATATTATCTGTGCATCAGGAAGGGTGGAAGAGAATAGATTTCATTTAAGAATGGATTATTTATTGAAATATTTTCTAGACTGCTGCTAATGGTATTAGAGGCCACGCTGAAATTTTGTGCTGGAGTGTAATTGGTGACAGTACATTTCACCAAGATATTTCTGGAATACAGTCAGCCTAACATAAGCAAATGTCATTTTGCAGAAAAATGCTTGGCGAGATCACCCAATTAGAATAATGTTAGTAGTAATTTGATGGTGCTACTTGAATTATTTGAATGGCTGAAACGATAATTATTTTATAAACAGGATGGGCATACAAAATTGTTTCAAGAAAATGCTGCAAAAATTTAAAAGTTAGAATGATAAGTATAATTAATAAAAATATCCAGTGAGAGAGACCTAGGTACATTGAGAGGAAATTAGTTTTTTTCCTATAAAAGTCATTGAAGAAAAGTAGTGTCAAAACAAGGTATATTAATGTTTAGCAGCAGTTCAAACCCAAAGGCAGTAGTCATGCTTCAACAATTCGGGTCCAGCTAATTCATCAATGTAATCATTGGGAAGTAGGGTGAAATAGTGGAGAACGACAAATAGTGGTTTGAGAATGACTGTGTCACTCACTGGTTATGTTAAACTGGGTAGGAAAGATTTACCTGGCATAGGCATGGGTCTGCAGAGAAGGATAGAATGATGATAACCTTTGTTATAGAGAGATATGTGCATGCTATAATTATGTTGATAATTTAATGTACTACATTTAATGTACAACAACTTCATAGCTTATATTCTGTCACTTCTCACATTACTTTAAAGTTTCTGTTTGCATAGATGGAGAGTAACACATATTTTTAACTCCTTACTTCCAAGTTTGATATTTTGCATTTAAATATTTTATATATTTAAAGCTCGACCTTTTATTTTTCTTCTCTTATGATTGACCCTCCCTTCCTTTTGCTTAAGATAATGTTCTGGCCTACAGGAAAGCTTATGCATGCTCATGGAATAAGGGAAAAGAAGTGGCTAAAACAGACTCACAGAAACAGAGACCAAAGGTTGGTTACCAGTAGGAATAGGGATGGGGATATGGGTGAAAAGAGGGAAAGGGATTGTAGTCAACAATATTATGTTAAGTTTCCACTGTGACAGATAATTATTAGAATTAGTGGGTGATCACATAAGGTATAAAAATGTCAAATCACTATATTATATATCTGAAACTAATATAACTAATATAAGATTGTTTATCAATTATACTTAAATAAAATCAATACTTTAAACAAAAAAGATGTTTACTGCTTGCCCATTTCCTAGGCACTGGCCTTACTACTTCCCCAGACTACTGATGATGGCAGGTTACAGCTGGTCATTTGGAGTGCCAGAATCCACTATTTTGGACTGTCTCCCATTGCCTCAGATGGGAAAGAACTTTGAGACTTCCTATGTCTCCCATTGCTTTAGATGGGAAAGAACTTTGTGAATAGCTATTAGCATATGGAGATAAATGGAATCAAATGGATCATATGCTGAGAATATTTTTGAGAAACTGTACTAGAAAAATGTCTAGGACATCCTTTGACTGTTTTAGCTGTGAAGCAAACCCAAGACCCAAAGCAGCACATGAGCAAGATGTCGTGCTTCATAAAAACTTCCATTCTTATCATTTTGTCTTTAATATTGAACTTTTTGATGGGATTTTACAAGCATTCATAACAATGTCTGGTGGATTCACTTTTAAAAGAATGAATTTTTAAAAAACTTTACTTTGTTTCCATATATTAAATGAAAAATATCAAATCATTATTCAATTCAGAAAACTGATTTTCAGATTTTCCTAAAATCTTTTAGACAAGCAGCATTGTGTGCAGCGTACCGCTCACTAAGTGGTCCCAGGCCCAGCATTACGGTTAGCTGGCCTTGGATCACAGATTGGCCTCTCCTGGGTTCCTGTAAGCCCAGTATAAGTAGCAGCCATCAGCAGATAGCCTTGTAGCTCATATCGGGTAGCCCTAGGCAGGGCACAGGTGACAGCTGACCTTGGCCTGCACCTCTCAGGAGCCAGAGTATACCTACTAGACAGATTCAGACCACATAAAAGCACTACCCAACCACCTCCACAAGTGGCACACTCAAGGGGCTGACTTAGAGGGCACCAGAGCTGTTCTGAAGTAAGTTCTGCTCTTTGCATTGTTGATCTCCCATGATGCTGGCAGCCAGTCTTTGCAGCCAATTGACCTGCCAACACCAATCAAGGCTCAACTACAATAGGAGGCGTACACAGCCCAAATGGGAGGGTAGGGGGGGAAAACACACACCTGGAGTGCCTGCCTTGTTTAAGTTCTCACTAGGTTCATCTACTCTTCCCCTAAGTTCATTGAGCATCCTTATAACCAGTGTTTTGAACTCTGCATCTAGGAAATTGCTTGTCTCCATTTTGTTTAATTATTTTACTAGAGATTTATTTTGTTCCTTCATTTGGACATGTTTCTTTGCTTCCTCATTTTGGCTGCCTTCCTGTATTTGTTTCTGTGTATTGGGTAAAGCTGCTACACCTTCCTGGCTTAGTAGAATGGCCTTATATTAGTCAAGATAGGTTAAAAAATAGACTAAAAGTGCACAATGGCTTGATTAAATTAGATGTTAGTTTTCATTCACTTAGGTGGGTATTTCTGGTCAGAAGATAGTTGTGCTCCATGCAATGATTCAGAAATTCATGCTTTTTATCTTCTTGTGACTTTGCTTCTCCCAAATGCCTTGTTGATATCTTCATCCACCTGCAGAAGACTGACTCTGCATGAAGAGAACATCTCTTAAACTTTATTTTTTTTATTTACAAGCTTTGATTTGTAAATGGCATGTATCACAACTATTCACCATGCTTTAAAAACTCTACTGTGTGTGCCACACATAAATGCAAAGAAAGTTAGAAAATGAAATTTAGAATGTGCTGGAGAAAAGGATGTTAGTGTTGATGAGTGTATTAAGTCTCTGATAGTAGTGACAATTTTCTTAGTTTTTGGTATACTCTGGTCACCAAATATAATTTTTAATCTCCTTGTTAAATAGGAATGAATGAATCACATCCTCAAGAGTGACAACCTGAGGTTGCCTTGAATGAGTGCAGAATACCTGTATTTACCTCAAAGTTCAAGATGTCAAGGATGCATAATTTTGTCCATCTATTAAGGTTGTATTTTGTCATAGTCTGGTGCCCTGTAATAAATCAAACTCAAGTTATCTGTATGCCCCACAACCAAACTACCAATTTATGGTAGAGTAAATGCATGCATACATATACACAATTTGCAACAACACAGGTTATTACAAATGCATGCATACATACACACAATATGAAACATAAAAGTCACTTAGCTATAGCAGTGATGGAAAACTCTTGGGCAGCAATGTGAAAGCCTCCATCCTTGGCAGTGGAGGCATGTCCTTGACTAGATGTAGGATGTTCTCTGTGAGAGGCTCCAGTTTTGGGGAGGTTCATCCTTATCTATTTTCCACCGTGAACACAAGTTAATAGTTGGAGAGTGCACCCACTTTGTGCCTGTATATCTTATAGTACATCCTACTTCTTGCCCATGAACTGCTGAAGTGTTAGGATAGCTTAATAGTTCAGTCAAAGGATGTTCTAGACTTTATTTTTCCCCCCAAATGAATTTTCTCAAAAACATTTTAGACATATGATCCATTTGATTTCAGTCATCTTACAAACTCTTAAAGATCTGTCCTAGATTAGTTCTTAACCTTCCTTTATTTATTTATTTTTTTGCTTCTTTATCTGATTCTTTTCTCCCTCAGCCCACCCCTCTTTCTCAGTAAATTGATGACTACCTGGAGGCTATCAAAAGCAACAGGCATGACAATACCCTTTTTCTACATTTGCCATAGAGCTGAATTCTTTTGTAAAAGTGAGAATCTTTAATGGATCTCCACTGTTCAAACTTCTTGTCTCATTTCCTACTCTTTAGAATTGTCAGAAGCAGTGATACCTGGAGAGGATCCAAATTTCTGACCACATTCTATTCACTTTTATTTTTGTTTGCAAAGCAGAAATTCCTTGCCTGAGCTTATCTCTTTCTTTAAACACCTTGTTCATAAGCAACAAGAAGAGAAAAGCAAGCATTAAAATTTAATTCCTTCCAGCAGCTTCCCCTAAAACTAGAGGCTCTGTAAGTACACAATCTGCCTTTCTAATTATTGTTTGGAAACATTTTAATCATATGTTTTGCTACTGCATAACATAGGTCTCTAGCTTTCTGGTGAAATATATTACTGATTTCCACTCAATGCCATGTATTTAAATTTCGTCTTATAATGCCTCACTTTCGGTTGCACATTTCTGTATTAGTTATATTAGGCTAATTCAGTCACATATAAACACCAAAAGTATATAATGTAACAAGCAGAGTAGAAACATATTTCTCACTTATCATAGCTCAACGTGAGGATTTTGGCTAGACTTTTCTCCCTCTTTGTTAATTTAGAGAATCCGGCCCCCTTTCTCCTATGTATTACCAGTCCCAAAGCCTTGATGTCATCTTCAGCCATACAGGAGAAAGAGAAAAGAAACTTGAAGGGGTATAATTTCCTCTTAAAATCTTTGACTTTAAAGTAGCACAGATTTTATACATTCATATCCCATTGACTAGTTTCAGCCATATTACCAAAGCTAGTTAGAAGAATGACTGAAAAGTATAATCTAGCTTGTGAGCAGAAAGAGAGGAGAGTGAATGTTGGTGAACATCTAGAAATCTTGTCACCTTTTCCTCTATTCTGTGATCCAGTTACACTGAACTCCCTGCTGTTCCTTGACACTGTCATATTCCTGCTTCCTTTTTCCTCAAGGAAGTCCTCTCTGTCAGGTCAGTTCATGTTATCTGTGGGCACAGCAGCAAGTACTCTGACTTCTGTGATACCTATCACAACTGTCTTCAGAGAACTCTGTCCCATTGTTGTTGTGATTGTAACACCACCACTTAGCACAATGTCTGAAACATGATTAGTTATTAGTTGTTGACTAAATAAATGAATAAATGAATACATGATGTTCTAAAAGCTTATTGCTTAACTCAACTCACAGAAGTTATATCATGCCCTAGTTTAGGCTCCGTTAGTGAATGACATGAGGAACAATGTGAGGTAAATGTGGAAATGGGAACAGATGTTTCTGAAATTAGCTTTTCTGTGTACAAAGTTAAAAAGATGATATTGAAAAAATATGTACCTAAAAATAGAGTAGGACACAAACACAGCTGATGCTTTGCTATCTGATAATTAAAGATACAAAAAAAAGCAAAACTAGAAATATTTTATAAGGCATTCATTTCATCTTATTTTAAATTTTGACCTTATAAGACTAATTGCATATCATTTCTGTCAGGTGGCCACAGTCAAGTTATCATTTATTTAACATTTATAAATCCTATATTCTCACCACCTTCTGATCCATGTCATGGGGATTTTTATATATTTTTCTCACCACTAACAGAAGATAATGAGAATTTATTTAATTTATGGTCTTTAAATTGACCTGAGAAAGTACTTTATCTATGTCTAGTAAATTATATATATATATATATATATATATATATATATATATATATATGTGTGTGTGTCTGTGTGTATATATATATATATATATATATATATATAATTTTTCACAGAGAGGAAGGGAGAGGGATAGAAAGTCAGAAACATCTATGAGAGAGAAACATCGATCAGCTGCCTCTTGCACACACCCCACTGGGTATTTGCCCCACAACCAAGGTAATATAACCTTGACTGGAATTGAACATGGGACCTTTCAGTATGCAGGCCGATGCTCTATCCACTGAGCCAAACCAGTCTCAGCCAGTAAATTATATTTTATAGAAAATTCCAACTGCTAATCTTTTAAAAAAATTAACTTTATTATTGAAAGTATTACAGATGTCCCCTTCTTCCCCCATTGATCCCTTCTAGCTTGCACTCACCTTCCACCCCAGGACTGTACCACACTATGATCTGTGTCCATGTCAATGCTAATCTTGATCATAGGAATATTGAACAAAATTCTGAGCCCAAAGTACTTAGAACTTTAGAATATAAATAAATCAATGCAACATCATTCACTCATTGAAAAATATTTATTTTGCCAGGATCTGACCTGTGTAAATGACACGGAAGTAGATTCCCTGTTGCCATGGAGCTGGCATTAATTCTGTGTTTGTCCAGTCTTTCATGTGATAACATCTTTATTGAATTCCACTGGAGTCCAGGAACCATGCTAAGTATTGGGATGGGAACATCCCAATACTCCCTGATATCAAAGAACACACACGCTCCCTGATATCAAAGAACACACAGGCTAGAGTATGGGGTACTTCTTTAACTAGCTTTTCCTGGGGCAATCTGTGTTAAAATAAGCTGGACATTTTTTCTAAATAATTGCAGCTGTGGCATTGTTTTGGCATGAAAACTTGGCCAAAACTATTTTAATTTTTTAAAGATTTTTTTTATTCTTTAAAGTATTGCAAATCGTAGTACATATGTTTCCTTTTTCCCCCCATTGAACTCCCCCCAGCCTCCCCTACCCCCCAGCACATGCCCTCACCTGCCCTCCTCACCCCAGTGTCTTGGATCCTTTGGTTGTGCTTATATGCATGCATACAAGTCCTTTGGTTGATCTCTTACAGCCCCTGCCCTCCACCCTCCCCTTCCCACTGTAGTTTGACAGTCTGTTCAATGCTTCTTTGCCTCTGTATATATCTTTTTCCCCGTTTCTTTTCTTAAAAAAAATCTTGCATCTGCATACTGGAAATATATATATAAGAACAAATATTGTTTGTTTCTCAGTTTCAATGTCCAACATTTCTGAGTCCCAGTTTTGATGTCAAATAGTTCCTTATGTGTACATGTCAGCAATGATATCTGGATGGTGGACAAATGGTGACAATGCAGGTTCCACCCTCTCTGGTTTGGTCGTGGGCCTCCTGCAGCGATGCACAGCTGCTGACTGCTAGCATGGCAAGGTGTCGTCAGTGTCTTCCATCTCTGGACTGTCTTCGTGGTTGGAACAGACCTGTCAGTTCCTCATTGTTACAGGAACCCATATGGTCTTGGAGTTGTTTTCTGAAAATATACAAACATATTCTCAACCAAAGGTTAATAAAAGAATCTTTTCTGTAAATTAGACTTGGGATTCTTTTTATTTTTGCCCAAATAACTTTCCATTGGCTTATTTTGACACCGTGTGTGTTTTTCATGGGTGTTCTGCTGTTGCATTACAAATGGAAATTAATTTTCTGAAGTAAGAATTTTCTAGATGTAATTTACTTCAGGATATTTTTCCTTATATGATATTACCCCACTATCCCCCCTTTCTTTCTTTCTTTCTTTCTTTCTTTCTTTCTTTCTTTTTTTTGATTAATGGGGACTTTTGGAAATTTTAGATTGCAGTCTTGGTAACCTAAAATTTTAATTTTTGCACAAAAATATGACTGCTTTAGGTTCTTTGGATGTTAGGCAATTTTACAATGAGATGAACTTCTAATATAAATTTTAGTTAATATTTTAGGAACAGCTTTTTGTCCAGTACACTTAAATTTTCTTGACTAGTCACTTATTTCAATTGGCCAATTTAAATTAATCTGAAAACTTGATTACTATTTTACTGTCAATTTTAATACTCAAACAAAAATCTTAGTTTACCCTGTAAATATTAGTGGAAAGGATTATTTGAATTCTTGAGTAGGCCCTGAGCATTCCTGGATTTAGATATAGGGCAGCTTTTGCTGGGCAAGTCTCGGTCTGTAACCTGACTCCTGATCTGAGCTGTGCATGGGAGGCGAAGCCATGGGGGCACGAGACTTCCCTCAGAAGGGGTGAGAGTTAGACCCCTGAAAGGTTAGGGGGGTGAGGGTCTGTGCCCCACCTCTGTTGACCTTTAAGTTCTCTCCTCATGGCCCCTCTGCGACTGTGCCTGTCTTAGGTTGTTCCTTTCCTGAGGAATCTTACCCATCTCTGGCTAACCAGCCATCCTCTGGGGCCAAGCAAGGTGATGTAAGGTTCTGTTCTGTCTCCTTGGTAGTCTATGCTCCTGTGGCCTCCACTCCCAGCACCTGTCTTGGGGTCCCCTTGCCTGCTGGCGGGGTCCCGTTACTGATCACATATCTCGGGGGACTCAGATTTGGGCCAAAACTATTTTAAAATAGTCACATTCCTGGTAAACTATCTACATGAATAGGACATATAGAAAACCAAAAAATGTCTGAGGAAAAAAAATTAGAAAATATTTCAGCACTTGAAAAGTTCCTAGTAGCACAGCAATGGCCATTGAAAGGAATATCTATGCAAACTTACATCCATATTAGTTAATGTTACCTATAAGTTATGCTTCAATTTCTGAAGCATATTTCCTTGCACATCTAAATTCTTGGCCTGATATGAGATAGAAGTTCAAGATACCAATAGAACTGACCTTAAAATATATAGAAAAGTGACAGTATAATATTTTCTTCTCCAGAGATTACCAGAAATATATCTGTGCAAATAGGTTAACTATTTCTTTCTCTACTCATCATTCCTAAAATTTCCTGGCTCCTGTTAGTCTCTAAGGCTGTGCATGGTTTCACATTTTCCAGACAAAGGAAATGAGGGTATAATTTAAATTGTATATAGAAGCCTATCTCTCTGAAACAGTGCATCTAAATTCAGATCTACAAATAGATTGTCACAGAACAAACATAATATCATCCTTAAAGGGAGAAAATGTTATAAAAATAATTATATATCTGTGTACTCAAGATGGGTGGTTATATTATCAGAATGATCTGTGAAGCTCAGGAAAGATAGTCTAAATCTCAAAGTAAATTGAGAGAAGTATTTTTCAAAAAACAAATAAGGACGTTATTATCTATCTTGACAAACATGCAAGCTTCCTATGTGATTTTATTTCATATAATGTAGGTTTCATATTGTAAACCTGCAAATCTTATCTTTATCAACCTGATGTTGCTCTTTCTTACTTCTCAGTGGTCAGCTTATAGCACTCATTTAATAGTTTCAGAAATGTGGGTGAAAACCCTTATCTGCAAGCCATTTGGCATTTAAATCAACTCCTCTAGAAATTCATCCTTACATTTTAGATGTATCAGATGCCATTGTTTGCTATCCTGAAGAGGATACTAAAAATTACATTTGTTGGGCCATCTTCCTTTCCTGAGCTATAAAAATAGATTAGATTAGTCAGAGAACCAAGATGGCGGCATAGGTGGAACACCTATCTTGCCGTCATACTCAGCAATTTTAATACTACAGCTTAACGAAGGAACAAACACCTTCCAGAATCACCAGAAAGCTCGCCGAGTGAGGATTCCACAAATAAAAGTGAAGATAGGACACTGTGACTCGGAGGAGCGGCAGTGGCGAACAGCTTGAAAGATTCGCACAGAGAGAGGTTTGGAGTGCGTGCCGCGGAGAGGGCGGGCGGCTGAAAACCGGCCAGTTTTCTCGAACGGAGAGACAAAGACGTCCCACTGGACTGATTATCCAGCTCTGGGCGAAGTCCAGAGAACCCACTATCATATGGGGTGAACTGGACAGTGGGAGGGCACGCCGAAGCGTGGGCGCTGCAGGGTCTGCCGGCTTGTGGAGAAGGCAGCTTGCGCGCGAACAGCTCGGCTGCGTGACAGCGCAGAGAGCGCTCTGCAACTTGCTTTCTCATTCGGAAAACCGTCAGACTGCTTTGTTTTACGTCCCTGGGTGAGACATTGCTCATGCAGACTCATTTTGGGAGAGTCTGAATTCCCCGGCAGCCGGTGGAGCTTGGCAGCGGCTCTCTCTCAGAGGTGCTGGCGGCCATTGCCCCTGGCACAGAGTCCCCAGTGCCGCATAGGGCGGAGCTAACGCTGTCTGCTTGGCCCGGAGACTCTGCCCATCCAACCTGAGCACAGCTGAACTTCACAGACAATTGGCCTGGAGGTCAACCCCTCCAAGTGCTAACAACGATTAACTGAGCTTAACTTCAGCAAGACTGTGCAACCCTTATACACCTCAGGTAACTGGGGAGGCTGAGCCACTGTCCCTAGTAGGAAGTCTACGACACAAAGCTAATTGACCAACTCAGGGAAGCAGCCACCATGCAGCGACATGGAAAGAAATCAGATGTGAAAGAAATGGAGGAAAAAAAAACGACTGGACATGGAATTCAAAACCACGGTTATAGGGTTTTTCAAGAGGCTCCAACAAAAGGTAGAGGCCTATAAGGAAATAAGCAAGACCACAAAGGAAATAATCAAGACCAACGTGGAAATGAATGAGTCCTACAAGGAAATGAAGGAGACCCTCAACGATATAAAGGAGACTCTCAAGGATATGAAAAAGGACCAACCAGAAATTAAGCATACACTGACTGAAATAAAAAATAGTATACAAAGACCTAAAAGTGCTCTGGAGCACCCCAAGAACCAAGTTAAAGATTTGAAATACAAAGAGGGAAAATCCACTCAGCTGAAAAAGCAAGAATCCAAAAGAATCCAAAAAATTGAAGATAGTGTAAGGGGCCTCTGGGACAACCTCAAGCATACCAACATCCGAATTATAGGAGTGCCAGAAAAAGAGAGAGAGCAAGACAATGAAAACCTATTTGAAGAAATAGTGACTGAAAACTTCCCACACCTGGTGAAAGAAATTGACTTAGAAGTCCAAGAAGTGCACCGAACCCCAATATATAGGAACCCTAAGAGGACCACACCAAGGCACATCATAATTAAAATGCCAAGAGTAAAAGACAAAGAGAGAATAATAAAGCAGCAAGAGAGAAACAGTTGGTTACCTATAAGGGAGCACCCATATGATTATCAGCGGATTTCTCAACAGAAACGATGCAGGCCAGACGGGAGTGGCAAGAAATATTCAAAGTGATGAACAGCAAGAATCTACAACCAAGATTACTCTATCCAGCAAAGCTATCATTCAGAATTGAAGGTCAGATGAAGTGCTTCGCAGATAAGAAAAAGCTAAAGGAGTTCATCACCACCAAACCAACATTATATGAAAAGCTGAATGATATTCTTTAAGAAGAGGAAGAAGGAAAAGGTAAAAATATAAAGTATGAACAACAAATACACATCTATCAACAAATGAACATAAAAATCAAGTGAATTGATAGGTTGATGAACAGGATAAACTGGTGAATATAACAGAGACATGGACATAGAGAGGGAATGGACTGACAATTCTTGGGGAGAAAAGGGTTGTGGGAAGTGCAGCAAGAGACTGGACAAAAATCTTGCAACAATGGGAGAGGACAGTGGGGAGGGGAAGGGGAGGGTGGAGGGTGGGATAGGTACAGGGTGGAGGGGAGCTATAGGGGGATAAAAAGGGGAAACAATGTAATTAATAAACTGAACAATAAAGATAAAAAAGAAACTTAAATGGAGAAATATTAAAAATATTCATTCCATAGCCAGTTTTGCTCAATGGGTAGAGCATCTGCCTGTGAACTGAAGGGTCCCAGAAAAATAAAAAAAAGATTAGATTAGTCAGACAGAAATTATTGTTAACTCAGAGAAAAACATTAAAAAAATTAAAGGTGTAAGCATAAAGTCTGTTAATGATTTGATGGAACCAATCAGGCAAATATTATTGTTTGAAATTTTAATAGTAATTTATAGAAAATACATATAAGTGAAGAGTAGAAAAATCAGTCATACTCTTTCATCCATTAATAACCACTATTAGTAATTTCATGTATGTATATATATTTATATATAATGCACAAATGTATATTACCAAATAGGATATACAATTATTGCATAAGCAATATTACCATTGATGTTATGCCTTTCATTGATATACCTGGACCATCTTTCATTAGTCTTTAACACCATTATCTTACAAGGATGCAACTCTTATTTCCTTCATGTTATAATTTAATTAACTAACCCCTTGAATTTGTAACTTAGATTACTTGTAATTTTCCCCTCATATATATAATGCTATGACAATGTCTTGCATTAAACTTTTGTACATGCTTTAATTTCTTTAACATGAGTTTCTAAAGGGTTGAGCTATACATATGTATAAGATACATTGTGTACATGGCAAACATTTGTATCAGACATCTAGTTTGAATTTCTAATCCCCAGGCATTGTATGAGATTGCAATTAAGTACCCCAGCTAACAACAAGTAGACATTTTTCTTTTTCTCTTATTTCTTTCCATCTTATTTTTTTCTTTCCCCCTCTTCCCTTTTTCTCCTCTCCTTTTTTCTTACTTTCCACTCTTCCTTTACTACTTTCCTTTACTTTTCCAGTTCAATATTGAAAAAAATTGCACATTACTGTTTTTAATTTCAACTTAAATTACTAGAGAGTTTGAATACTTTTATTCACATTCATTATTAACATTTTTTGTGAACTGTTTGATCAATTACTGATACATGTATTTCTATAAAGGTCTATAAAATTAAGGATGTTAACCCTTTACCTAACAATTTTTTAATATTTAAAAATATTTTTTGAATGTATTAATGTCTATGCAGTAAAAGGTTTTGGAGGTGTTTATTTGTATTACCTTTCCATATTTTTTATTTGTGTTACTTTCATTTATAGACAAACATTTGTCTGTATTTTCCTCAGTGGTTGTAAATGCTTCCCTTTCTGATATTTTTAATTATTACACTGTCAGGATATATTTTCAGGCTCTCCTGCTCTCGGTTTCTCTCCTTTTGGTTTATCTCCCTGCCTTTGCCTGTATTTGTACCACATTTTAAAGTATAATGTCTTTATACTTTACGTTTTCAGAGTTAATTATGCATTATAATATTATTTTTGTTACTCATATTCATTTATAAAATACATAATTTTAAAATTATAAGTCATATATATATATATATCAAGAATACAAAGGTCAACTATTTAGATAAGTTCAAATTATCACATAGCTGGAATTTTAATACTCTATAGGCAAATAAGAAAATGGAGTTAAAGTTCTTTCATATTTTCAAAAAATTAAACTGTTAAATGTTTTGTGTGTTATTAAGGCTACTAGAATCTCTTGTATGTTCTAAGCCTATATTGACATTATGAAAATGAAACCAGAACATTTATACTGGACATTGAAATTTGTCTATTACTGAAATATAGATTAATATTCCAGAGATGATTTGTTACTTATTTTTAGGTGGATTTTAATGATAATTTATGATGTAGCTACTAGAGCAGAAAAATTAAATGAATCGTTACACTCAGTACATGTCACAAAATGTTGCCAGCTATAATGCAACCATTTAAATAAATGGGACTAAATTAAAGTTAGCAGTCAACCTTTTTGTGAATTAAATCATTTATTGCTTTTTCAAAATAAGACACCATTTCTCCTAGCACAGTATCTGGCACCCAAAGGAAAGCATTATGTTAAATATATAGGGAAAAGCTCCCTAGAAATATAAAATAAAAAAAATCTTATAATAGCAAACAGATTATCCCTCTGATAGTCACCATATTTAAATCAGAACATTCCTTATTAGAGCTGTTTATTTTAGTATTTTTCAGTGTTTAAAATAATCATACTATTTAAATAAATGACTGAAATTTTTTCAAAAATGAAGGTTTAAGAGAAACATTAGGGCTGCCACAAGAAGTAAAATTTTTTTGTAATTTAAAAATAAATGATAAAATTAATTTATATGCATTATATTCCAGATTAATGACTATAAATAGCAATTCATCACTGATGATAATTCACATGTAAATTGATGGTTTTATGTAGACCTTAATTCTTTTGTTCAGTTTAAGGAAATTATCACAATTATTTACAACAAGAAAGAAAAGAGAAAGAACAGTGACAGAATAGTGGTAGAGGATAGAACAGAGATAAGGATTTATTTCAAAAGATAAAATAAGTGAAAATAAATCTATAACAAAAATTTTTTGTCATATACATTCACTCTGGTTCCTAGAACTGAGTGACACCACATTTCTCCCTGCACCAAAAATACATATGTTTAATCCCTTTGGAATTATATTAGTTAGAAAAAGATGCTGAGAATTTTAGTTTTTGTGTTCATTTTAGTCTTGTTCACTTACTATTTGTTTACTCTCAGCTGACTTGGTTTGAAAGGAGCTCGATTAATAGCCCAACATACATAGTCCTCTGCGATTAGGCAGTTATATTAGTTTAGTTCAGGTTTCTTTTCTTGAAATATTAAGAAAATAGGTTGTTGTATGGAAGAGTTGAATCTATGTTATGTATAACAAAATTAGGACCCACTATGAGAATCTCACAATTTTCCAACTCAAGAGTTCATTAGATAAGAGGGAATGAGTGCTTTCTTTTTCTTAATGTTTCCTATTAGATATAACCTGACACTCTGCAGCAAGCACAATGACCTTTCCATAGTCCTCCAGAAAACAATTCTCCATGTGTCTGCATTGATGTATTTTGTGTTTTACTAGGTCCTTTCTTTTTACCGCAATCTGTCCTTTCTTTCTTACTCTATTCCAGTAGTTTTATCCTCAAAACAGTTCTAGTTGTTTCATTATTTTTTTTTTAATTTCCAGAAGGTAATATTTACTTGTCATAGTTTTTCTAGTTCTGAATAATTTTCAGTATCAGAACCATTCATCAACATATTAAACACACTAAAATGTACCCATATTCCACATAAAGTATAATTTATATATAACTATACAAGAGTTTAGTAATTATATATTGCTAAAGGCCAGGTGCACAAAATTGTTGCACAGGCGGGGGGCGGGGGCTCAGCCTGGCCTGCACTCTCTCGCAAACTGGGACCCTTTGGGGGATGACAGGGATCAGGCCAAAATTGGCAGCCAGACATCCCTCTCGCCATCTAGGATAGCTGGCTCCTAACTGCTTGCTTGCCTGCCTGCCTGCCTGCCTGATTGCCCCTAACTGCCTGCTTGCTCACCCCTAACCCCTCTGCCTACCTGCCTGATCACCCCTAAATCACTAGCCTGCCTGCCTGATTGCTCCTAACCCCTTTGCCTGCCTGCCTGATTGCCCCTAACTGCTCACTGCCTGCCTGATTGCCCCTAATCCCTCTGCCTCAGCCCATGCATCTATGACTTCATCAGGTAGGATGTCTGGAATGATGTCTGGAAGGTCGTTTGGCTGTCTGGTCTAATTAGCATATTATGCTTTTATTATTATAGACAGACAATCTTTCATTAAATTTAATTTCATAGTTTTATTTTGCACTTGGTGATAACACTCTTTTCAAATATCAAACATTTTGTATGCATTGAAAAAGCTTACAGAACTTAAGCACTGTATCTAATAGAATGCACTGGAATTTCATAACTGGTGGTCCCCATTTCTCCTAAATTATACTGTCTGTGCTAAAATAGTTCTCATTTCAATCTCTTCCCCTCCATTCTGATGATCTCCTCCTCACCTCATCAGTAAAGAAGGGATCCTCTGCTCTGAATAGTATGAAAATTCTGAACATTTGAGACCTGACACTGGACAGATGACATGAGCAGCAGTTTATCAGCCACGTGTCCTCATAGCCCAGGGAAGCAGGACACTGCATACCATGAGGGTCTCGTAGGGGTGCGCTCAACAGTAGAGTGACCCAAGAGGCACTGTCGTCATATTGACAAGAGTGTGAGATGATATTTGATTTCCTCAGGAGCTTGTGGTTGTTTTTTAAAAAGTAATTTTGTGTTCAGAGAATTTTAACCCATTAGATTGAGGAACAGTTAGGGTGCAGCTGTTCTAGCTTACAGGGGAGACCAAAGCAAGGGGGGGGATCCTTTCCTACTGGGTGGGAGGCAATCTCTTGGAACTTGAGACATTACAAAACACATTCTTCTTCTAATCATTCCCTTTACTCTCTCTCGCCAATCACTAGTGTCCAGAGAACCCTGGCCATAGGTTAGGTCCACATTTGGATAGTCTATTATGCAATTATTGTTCACTAGAGTATGCCATTAGTTTTCTTCTCTTAAGTGATAAAAAGGTGCCATCTAAAAGAGGAAACTGTGGTTAAGCAGGATTATCAAAATAAATAAAGTTGATGTTCTCTGTTTTTAATTGGTATGCATTACAAATGCTAGGGTCATCCCCTTTTCATCTTTGAGTCTTATTTTCTCTGGCTTATATCTTTGTATAATTTTATATCTCAGGTAGAAGGCTGTGAACAGGTTTCTAATACTTAGTTTAATTACTGTAGTTTTAAAATGAACATACTCGTTAGCTGTTACTGAGTCTGTATCAAACTACTATATATATATATTTTTTAAATTAGTGATACTGCCCTAACCAGTTTGGCTCAGTGGATAGAGTGTCGGCCTGCGGACTCAAGGGTCCCAAGTTTGATTCCAGTCAAGGGCATGTACCTTGCTTGTGGGCACATACCCAGTAGGGAGTGTGCAGGAGCCAACTGATCGATGTTTCTCTCTCATCGATGTTTCTAACTCTCTATCCCTCTCCTTTCCTCTCTGTAAAAAAAATCAATAAAATATTTTTTAAAAATAAAATAAAATGAGTGATTCTTTTATTTTTCACAATATTTCCTGCTTATTTAAGGTAAAAAGGAAAAAAAAAAATTACAAGAGACCAGAGGCACATTTTATGCTTAAATTTGTTATTATTTCTAGTATTGCAAAGCACTGTTTTTCTATTAAATTTATTGAAGTGACATTGGTTAATATAGGTATCAGGTGTGGGTTTCTATGTTACAAATCCATGTTATTGCACTGTGTTCCCGCCACTCAAAGTCAAATATATTAGGACCCCCTTCACAGCCTTCCCCTTCCCACTTACAACCACCACACTGTTGTTTGTGTTCACAAATTTCAGTTTTATATTCCACATACGAGTGAAATCATATGGTTCTTAGCTTTTTCTGACTGACTTATTTCACTTAGCACAATCTTCTCAAGAACTATCCATGTTGTTACAAATGGCAGTAGTGTTTTTTGACTGACTTATTTCACTTAGCACAATCTTCTCAAGAACTTTCCATGTTGTTACAAATGGCAGTGTTTCTTATGGCTGTATAGTATTCCATTGTGTATATGTACTACATCTCTTTATCCAGTCCTCTATAACAGGACACTTTGCTTGTTTCCATATCTTGGCCACTGTGAATAATGCTGAAATTAACATAGGGGTGCATATATCTTTGCAAATACATGTTTTTGAGTTTTTCGGGTGTATACCCAGGAGAGGGATTGCTGGGTCATATGGTAGCTATATTCTTAGTAGTTTGAGGAATCACCAGACTGCTTACCATAGTGGATGTACCAGTCTACATTCCCACCAGCTCTGGGATGAGGGTTCCCTTTTCTCCACAACCTCTCCAACACTTGTCATTGCTTGTCTTGTTAATAATGGCCGCTCTAACAAGTGTGGGGTGGTATCTCATTATAGTTTTGATTTGCATTTCCCTAATTGCTAAGTGAGGTTGTACATCTTTTTGTATTGACTGTTTGCTTGTCTTCTTGGGAGAGGTGTATGTTCAAGTTCTCTGCCCACTTTTTTATTGTTTTTGCTTTTTAGTGTTGATTTCTTTATATGTTTTGGAAATTAAACCCTTGTCAGAGCTACTTTGTACAAATGTCATGTCCCAGCTGTTTGGCTCTCTCTTTGTTTTGTTGTCAGTTTCTTTTGCTGTGCAGAAGCTTTTTAGTTTGATATAGTTAGTCCTAGTCACTTAATTTTGCCTTTGCTTCCTTTTGCCTTTACTACCTCATGAACAGTAGTTTATGCACCTTTGGGGTCAAGTTCATAAATTGTTCTCTACAATCAAGGTCCATACATTTGGTACCTATATTTTCTACTATGTAACTTATTATTTTAGGGCTTATATTTAGATTCATTTTGAATGATTTTTTTGTGTGCATGGCAACAAACTGTAATCCAGTTTCATTATTTTGCATGTGGCTTTCCAGTTTTCCCAGCATCATTTATTAAAGAGACTATCTTTATTCGTTTGTCAAAAACTATCTGTCCATATACATGTGGGTTTTTTCTGGGTTCTCTATTCTGTTCCACGGATCTGAGTGTCTGTTTATCTGCCAATGCCATGCTGTTTTGATTATTGTAGCTCTGTAGTATAATTTGAAGTCAGGTAGTGTTATACCTCCGGCTTCATTTTTTTTCTCAGGATTGGAAAGCACTACTTTTTTTTTTTTTCCTCATAAGGGTTGAATATTTAGAGTAAGTGAGGTGGATGAAATAAAGAAGAGTAAAAGTGATTTTAAGTGTTTATCATGAGCAATGGAATTTAGCCTCCTCTCCAAATAGATTATAAACTTAAAATGTCTGCACTTGATCAAACTGAGGAGGTTACATTAAAAATATTACATTTCCAGTATAGCATGAGCATTGACAATGGGCACTATCTATTGAGACTGAAGGCTATTGAGGATCAAAAGGAGGTCCTGTGGACCTCTGCAAAGCTGGACTGTGAGGAGACTCTGGGGAAGGATGCCAGGGGAGGGATCTTTGTGGTCTGGGCTCATTGTTTAAGGCTCAGGTGTTGGCTCTTTATCAGTGTTATGGAAGCATTTTAATATTTTAATAACTGATGCATAGTGGTTGAATGTCTGTCAACCTTGCAACTGGAGAAGAATGATGAGAACCTACTCTAAATCTTAAGATTTGTGTAGGAAGATATTTTCCTTCTGTCTTATAATTGGCATAGAATGAACAGAAGTTTATACTCCTAAAGTTGGGCTTCTATTTTATGCCATTTTAAGTTCTCATAGCGTCCATTCTATCCAACCTTTAAAAATTGGTAAAGAAGAACTTTTTAAACAAGATTAATCATTCATGCTTTAAAATTCAGTTCTGCAAATGAATATGAAAGATAGTATGCTGGTCTGCTATTTCATAGATTTTTAAAATATATTGCAACGGTTCAAATTCAGTATTCTTAAAGCGATATGGGCGAAGATAAACTACTATATATCAAGACTGGAAGACAATGTGTTTGTTTGAAATTCTCTTTGTCCTTTGTTGTCATGTGACTTTAGCATCGGAATATATTTCTCTACCCTTTTTATTTTTCACTTGACAATGTGGTCTTCTTTGGCTAATAGAATGTGGATGAGAGTGAAAGTGTGCCATTTCTGTTCATCTTTCTTGTACTACTGCCATTGGCAGAAAAGATTATAATCCAGCTGGCCCTTTGGTCCAAGGAAGCTGAGAGACAAGAGAACAGAACTAGAACCAACTTATAGCTTGTAGCCAGCCCAGCAAACCTACAGATATATGACAAAAAAAGAAATGATTCCAGTTTTAAATTATAGAGTTTGGGGGCATTTTTAAAAGCAGCATTATTGTGACATTATTTTTTTATGCTAAATTCTTTCAAAACCATATATGAATATATGCTTAGACCATGGACAGACAATAGTGCAGGGAACACCTGGGGAGGAGTTGGAAGTGGGTGGGTGGGGTCAATGGGAGGAGGGTGTAAAGGGGGATAGCTATAATACTTCCAACAATAAAGACGAGTTTTTGAAAACCATAAAGTAATTGATATGGCATAATGAAAGTGGGATTATAAACTTCAACATTTTTAATGCATCAAAAATAAACCATAGCCAAATGCTCCAGAAATCAAGGGATCAGCTACTAAAAATATTCATCTTGTCAATATACCAGCAGATTGAATATGTAGACTTCAAAATTACACTGCCCCACCCCCGAGAACATCTTGAAACCTTCCATAAACTACCAAAGTTCTCCTTTCCCAGGCTAAATTCTTGTAAGAAGGCAGGATCTCCTTGGGTGTTTATGCTATTGCAATCCATCAAAGTGATGTCTAGGATCTGTCACAGTAATTGACATTGCCTGGGATTGGGTGGTTTTCATTACTCGTAACCATTGTAGCAAGAATTGAGTCTTATCAAGAGGAATCAAGAAAACATTATTCTGGATTTTGTAGTTATTTACATCTTATTTGCCCAGGATCAGTGTTATTTTTAGTGATGCTTACCATATTTAGTAATAACAGTTCACCCTGAAAATTGCCTAGATAATTGTTGAGGGAAATGTGTGTTTGGAGAAGTGACAATGGCAACATGATTTACGTATTTTCCCAGATGTTATTTTTATGAAAGTATATCATGTGTTCTACCTTAAGAAAGAATCCAGGTTTTAGGAAACAGTTTCCAATACCTTCATAACCATCAGAAACAGGATGTAAGTCAGACACATGGAAATGAATGAGTTGTTTTAAATTCTGGAAAAATAAAATTAATAACTTAGAACAGATTTTTTAGGCATATATTATTATCAAGGAACCTTGGATATTTTAGTGATCAAAATTCATGAAGAAGAAAAGTCTGAATAACTTAAAGACATTTGTCTACCAAAGTAGATTATGTTTTATTATACAGTTTTAAGTGCATACACTACTCCTCTACTGAAACTGTGTTGGTTCCAATTCAAGTCTCCCACTGTCAAAATAAAACATTATTTAAACCTTAACATATTAAATTAATTGAGGTGTCTGGATTCGTTTAAATGTAGCAGAAATCATTATAAAAATGTTGGCTGCTTTGACCATCTAGCGATAAGTGGTCACTCCATTCTGAAGGCTGTTTCCTGCTTCACCAAACACCTCACTAGCCCAGACAAAAACGACTTAATAAAAACCCCTGATTTTTTCCCAAGTTAGCAAACATGCATTTAAAAATATTACTAAGAAAGTCATTATGACGTAAGTCTGAACAAGCCACTTTCCAAGCATTGCAGGTCTGAGCTATGGAGGTGTGATATCAAATCTAATTTTGACAGAAAGCATATGGTTAAGGTTTGATAGGATCTCTGCTTTGAAAGATTCCTTTTCAGTCCTCTTTTAAAAAAGTATTTCTAGTCAGATAAATTATTTACTGCTTTTTTTCTTCTTTCCTCCTTTTAGTTTATTCTTCTGTTTCCCCCTCCATATTTGTGTTTCAAAAGTTCTTTAGAGTTTAATTGCACATAAAGCTTTTTTGTTGTTGTTGGATTTTTGTTTGTAGGGTTTTTGTTTGTTTGTGTTTGTGTTTTTTTGCCAATAAAATAGCTTTCTCATTATTTTCTGTAAAATTTGGATGTAGGTCAAGACTAAATCTGCACACCCTGCTGTAATATTCAAACTGTAGAGTTTATTTTAGAGCTTGGATGACTAATAACAACTTGGACATTGTGAATGACAGACTGTGAATAGCAAAATCAGCCCCTTTCTTGCCTGTGGGGAAGATTTGCAAGAATAAAGGTTATAGTGCAGCTACTGTTGTTTTACTTTGTCTGAAAGTGAAGGCTAAAATTAGCTTTCACTATAATAATTCAGTGTCTAAACAAGTTGGAAAAGAACAATATTCTCTTAATTGTGATCTCTGTAATTTTAGCTGTTATGATTTCACAGTTCTTTGAAATATACCTGAAGTCCCACTGAAAGTGTAGGGTCTCTGTATGTTTTTGTGCATGTGTGTAGATGCACAAATTAATCTAGGGGTATGTTATAATTCGTGCATGGAGGGGTAGGGTTGGTGTCCCTCAGCCCAGCCTGCACCCTCTCCAATCTCAGACCCCTTGAGGGATATCTGACCGCCCTTGCACGGGCAGTTGGATATCCCTCTCACAATCCAAGACTGCTGGCTCCCAACTGCCACCTGCCTCTGCCTGATTGCCGCTGTTTCTGCCTGCCACCCTGGCCAGCCTGATTGCCCCTACCTGCCCTCCCCTGCTGGCCTGGTCTCCCCCCCCCTCAACTGCCCTACTTTGCAGTCCTGACCCCCCTCAACTTCCCTACCTGTAAGCCAGGCCTTGTTCCCCCCAACTGCCCTCCCCTGCAGGTCTGTCCCCCCCCCCCCAACTGCCCTCCTCTGCTGTCCTGGTCACCTCCAAGTGCCCTCCTCTGCCAACCTGGTCACCCCTAACTGCCCACAACTGCCCTTCCCTGTAGGCCAGCTTATGGTGACCATCTTGTGTCTACATGGGGCAGCCATCTTTGACCACATGGGGGCAGCCATCTTGTGTATTGGAGTGACAGCCAGTTTGCATACTACTCTTTTATTAGATTGGATATCATATATATTAGCTAATGTTCTATGGATTGATAATATTATATAGTATACATTAATAAATGTTCATTGTTTTATTGGATATTAAATTAAATTATGGTATTGTCTTTTGTGACTTATTTGACCTTATAGTTGACTTATAAAGAGAGAGAGCAGAAAAAAATAAGGTTCCAAGTTTAAGTAAAAGTAGACAGAAGTTTTATGTACATTGGTGGGGCAAAAGTAGGTTTACAGTTATGAGTTTTTAAAGCACAGTTCATTATTGTATTGTTATTTGTTTATAAATAATTGTATTTATTATTATTATTGTCACTAGTCCACTTTTGCCCACCCCTATATAGTACACGTAACACAAGAAATATTATCCTAGACCCAATGAAATGCCATTGGTCCAGTTACATTCTGGAGATTTGGGCATCTTATTGGTTTTATAATTAAGTGAGGGTGATGAGCATTCCCTAGAGAGGAGAATGAGCTGCTGAAAGTGTGTGTGTGTAATGAGGGGTGGGGCGATCAGTGTTCGGTGGAGGAGGTATCAGAGTGCTTGAAGAAGTTTAAGGGTTCAAAATACCAGGAGTAATAACACTTTAAGGAAATACCTAGTACCATATTTCAGTGTTCAAATGTAGATCCAATAGCTCAATTACATTTTATTGAACAAAGGCCCAAGTATACTAATCCCATGGTGACGATGAACACTGTAAATAATTAGAAGTGCATGGCTTCTCATTCCCTAGAACTAACCATTTAAAAAACCTTTTAATACAAAAGGATATAAATTCTTAATATCATTAAGGACAGAAATGATAAGATTCTTATCCATATTAGCAACAATTTGTAATGATAAATCTGGTAATCTATAGCAGGGTCTTTGGAATGTGAAAATAAAAGTAATAACAAAAAGAGCGTATGCCAATTGTATGTACTTTAGTATTTAGTGTATTCTGTATCGGTCTCCTTCAAATGTGTTTTGAGTTGTTCAAACATAATAAATGCAAAATGGTGACAAAAATTGCTTTGATTATACAAATATTCTAATAAAAAATTAAAAATCGAAAAGTTTAGATTCATCATAGAAATGCAATTTGAATCAGAGTGGTGATATATACCCTCAATGTCTTACGGACATTAATGCCCTAGAAGTTAATTGATATACTGGTTTCACAAAATTAGAAAGTAGTAAAATCAGGATTAAAATTAGGTTTCTTTTAATTTAAGTAAGTGTTGTTTCTCCTCTCCTAATGACCTTAAATATTCCCTCCTCTCTACCTTCTTCCAACATTTTCCCCCAGTACAATCTCATACTAAGCCATAATAGAGAAAAGAATTAAGAATCAGAGCTCAAGGTTGCTTGAAAGACAGTGGCATAGTTATACTCACTCATCCCCCTGAGACCTCTGTGCATCAGCCTGGGGCACGTGCACAGAACCAGTTTGCTCTGTCCTGGAATGTATTGAAACTCACTGCACAAGAGCATACTGCCTCTTAAAATGAAGAGATTGGAAACTAACAAAGGCCATATGCCTATTAATGGACAGATGTTGTGCATAATTTAAACCATGTATTTCTCAACAAAAACATATTTTCTGAAATGCCGAAGCCCTGGCATCACTTATGTTTCTCTCCATAACATTCCTGAAGCTGCTGAATGTCTGTAAAATCATTAGGCTAATTGGACTACAAAGTATTGAAATACTAGAGCAGCATTTAGAACCTGATAAGTATTGGTGCAAGATTAGCTGGTAAAACAGTGTAAGTCGCCAAGGACTGTGCTACTTGCAGTATCTAGTTCCCAGTCTGCATTTTAGAATATCCGTGCTTGTGTCTGCTTAAGGAGACACGACTGGGCATCAGATCACCCAGCCAGAGGTGTGGAATGGAGGGGAGGTGGAAAGGTTCGACTTCCTGAGATGAGGGAGTAGGATGTATTTGGAAAAGTGTTCCCCCCACTGTCCTAATACAATGTGACTCATGCAGATGTTCTGGGTTTTGAATCATGAGGTCTGTACTTTCCTTTCCCATGGGCCACAGCCCAGGGACTTTAAAATAGATGTGGAATCACCCTGTGTTCCCTACCTGTCACTGTATGAAATAGTCTCCATTAATTCTCTTTTGTTCCCTTGTCGTCTTTTCCTTGGGCATCATCAACAGAAGGGTGCAGATCTGGGTCCTTTTCCCCATTGGGAGACACTCCCTTCCTTCCCCCGTCTCCCCCAAGGTTTTTAAGAGAACAAAGATTTGCTGAACATATAGGCAGGATTATTGATACTGATCATCTGAGCATTCTCAGGCTGCTAACAGAGCTTTTACCAATGAAAGAATCTAATTAGTTCCACCTCTTGTCCTATTATAACTGATAAGGAGAATTGTTGCAATTTCCTCTCAGGCTCTGGCTGTGCCTGGAAAGGACCTGATAAAAGGACTCTGAGTGTGCAGTGTGCTTAGGGGTAGTCCCTAAAAGCTGTTTCCATACTCTCTTACACTTAAAAAAAAAATCTCATTTCCTTAGATAATTCCTGGACAGCTGTCCTCACGTTGGAGCCTTTGCAAAGGACAGACACAGAGAGATGCCAATAATTTTTAAAAAGTGAAACACCTGGTTTTGGCAGTGTTTTCTCTCACAGAGGAGGCAGGTTGAGTGCCATCTGGTCCACAGCCCTGCTCTGCTTGTCCTTCTCCCCAGTACATCCCGGTGGGCTGCACAGGACCCGGCTGGCAGCAGATTGCAGCCGACCCCAGCCCTTCAGCCACCCTGGGACCCATGGCGTTGCAGCCAGCAGGCTAGGTTATCCCTGCGACGCATGTCCATCTGCAGGCTCTCCTTTTGACCTTCCCTAACAGTGTTTAAGCAGCAATTAGAATGGCTCTGCTGGGCCCAGTGGCCAGCCTATTTAAAATCTTTAAAGTGTTGGAATAAATCGTTTTAACAAGTTGACCTTTATTTGTACCCAGTGAAAGTAGGCCAAACACAAACAAACTATTTTGGTTTGTGACTGACTAAACAAGGAATTGCTATCCTAGCACTTTTCCTAGTGTCCCTGTATACCCCTGTCTTTAGCTGCCCACAGCGATCGTAGGAGAACAGCCAACCATTCAAATACACCAGCTGTGTACCCACTCACTCTTCACACACACTTTCCGTGACATTTCCCATCTATTGAACCACAGTGTAAAGTGTTCTCTTTCTTATACATTGTGGTCTCTGCTTAAGCAATTGCTAATATCCACATTTTAAAAATGTAATCTCAAGTTGAGAAGGAAAGCTCATTTTAGAAAATATGTGAATTTCTGATATGAAATACCAGAAGAAGCTCTGTTTGTTTAATATCCCCACTTTCCCAAAAGTAGATTCTCTTTGTTTATCTTTTGTTTCTATAACCTCTCTGTGACTGGCTCTTCTGACAAGCCTTTGTTTTTGTTTTCAACTTTTTTTTTTTTTTTTTACTTTCACATTGATCTTAGGAAAGGACAAATGCATTGTTGCAAAGCCAAGCTACAAAGCATAAGTGATTGTTTTATATTTTACATAGTTTTGGGAGGGAGCTGAACATGATAGTTTACATTCATTTCACATCACACAAAGTACTTTAAAATATCCCCATGACACATTGCTCTCCCCAAAGCCTACCATCTCTACATTTCCCTGGGTCTGATTTCATATTTCTACTTCTTTCTTTTTCATGTAAATCTATAATGTATAGAAGTTATCTATATACTGCCTCACCTCTGCTCCTTAAATTTTGTATCACTTCACCCAATGCACTCTCAGGGAGTATGGAAATTCCATTATTGGTATCTATTCTCCTGAGAAGGCAATGTGTATTATAAATATCTTCTTCCTTATTATTATTTTCTTTATTTTTTCCTCTTGTGCTGACATACCTTCTAGCAAATTCAGACAGAAAAAAAGCCTGTCTCAGGGAGCAAAATTGGTGCAAATGGTGACAGGATGTCCCTGAGCTGTATGCAACTCATACTGCCAAGGGATAAATTCTAGCCCTATTCTCCACATTGGAATATCTTCTCCCCACAAAACATCTTTTAAAGGATTTCCAGCACATTTACATATTAGTTATGAAGCAATCTAAAAAGAAGATGAAAAACAACAATAACCTCACATTTATTTGTAGCTTGCTTGTATTGTCAATTGGCACATACTTCTTGCTCACACTGATTTGTTAATATTTTCAATTTCATGGTTTCATACCTCAATATTCATTTATGAATTCACACTCTAAAAGTTACACTAAGAAAAGATTCTGAAGAATCCAAACATAAAATGAATAATTCAATACAGGAAAACTATCTTCCAATTGATTTTTTTTAAAACTTAAAGTAACAGTGGTTCCCATTCCAATGAACGGATGGCTTTGGAAGAAAATAGGAACTACTTGGTTTATTATCCACATAGATCCTGCTAAGCAAGGTTAACAAGGAGTGCTGTTCACACTGACATTGTTTGGATAGAAAGTGCCATGCATGCATACATAAGATGGTGACGTGTCCTCATCTTCTTATGAATCCAACACCAGGCCTTCTTGTTCCTCTGCACACACTAAGCACAGCACAGCATGACTCACTGTGTGGTCCTTTGTAGTGCTGCCCCCTACAGTGGGCAATGGGGAAGCCCCACTGCTGGGTTATTGCCTATGTGGTAATCAGTACATTCTGTTATGAAAAATTAATGCTGGAAAGTGACCTTTAAGAACCCCAAAGCTACAAGCTTTTGTATATTAAACATAAATTGTTAACTAAATTCAAGATAATCAAAATAGAAATAATTATGTTTTCTTCATTTCATCTGTTTTAATCCGCTAGTCAAACAGGGTGAATGGTATTAGACTGGATTTTGTAGGAATGGGACTGTTACAGGAATAAATTTTTTGTTTGTTTTTTTAAATCTACGTGCTAATAGTTAACATCAACTGAGGCACTGGTTCAAGTATTTCCTTTGTGAGATTTTTTTCCTCACAGCAAATGTATAGCTTGGGTATAATACTTATGTTTTACAGATAAGAGAATTGAACCACAAAGAAATGAAGCATCTTGGTCAAGGTCAAACAACAAAAACTGTCTTAGAATCAGGATTTTTACCTGAATCTGTGTGTTTATTGATTATTGTTACAAAACATTCAGGGTCCAGAGTGAGTGGACTCAGAGATCATAAATGAGAAAAAAGATCTGCAAAAAGTGTACAAAACAGTTGTGTGCTAGACATTAGAGTATGGAACTTAACGAGTAATCCTCCTCCTTTCTTTTATAGAAGACAAATAGATGCCCATACTAAAAACCCAGCTATAATGACATTTCATTTTCCTTTACCATGTACTTCCACTTGCTTACTAGTCTGTTAATTCTTCCTTAGAAGTAGGTCTTGAGTCTCTTCAGTTCTATCCCTGCCTCAAGCATCTCTCCAGTAACCTTGTGGTCTATTAAATCATAGGAAGCCATTCTGTAAAAGAAGGAGTTGAAATTGATATTTGGGAGCAATGCTTGAGAATAGAACATACATTGTCCATAGCTGATGGGGAAAGTGGGCTGGGGAACGCTAATCCAATGGGGTCATATTCCACATGATTTGGGTCCTATGTGGGGACAGTAAATTAAAGAGTAATCTGCAGTGGTGTTTCCATCATCTGCCTACTTAGATTCCCTTCCAAGCAGAACTTGAGGAAAATAATAATCTACAAGTATTTTATGTGAGAATATGTTTCCAGAAATTAGTAGTGAGGTATAGGGAGAAGGGAAACAGGGAATGAAAAGAAAAATAATACGATTGAGTTGGCCAGCACTATGGACTAGTCTTTAGTCCAGTGTATCTTTTTGAGGAAATAGGAAACTAACTCAGAAGTGCTTCCCTGGAGGAAAAGGGGGAACAGCATTTATCCAAAGGTTCCTGTCTTCCATTAATCAAGGTAGCCAGAGGGGTGTTAACTTCCGTTAATGTGATGTGAACTCAGAGAAGTTTAGTCGGGTGTTCTACTAAGTCCGTGTGAGGAAATAATCCCTGGAACAAGATATAAGAGTTACATGGTCTGAACCTGAGGCAAACGTACTGACAATTTGCACTTTAGCAAAATAGATCCACACTTTGGAGCTGTTCCTGCGGCAGTGGTGGGAGTAAGAGGTGGAGCAAAGGGGATTCAAAGCAGTGTATAAAAGAATCTTTTAACACCACATCAGATTATTTCTCTAAGAACTCGGGTCTTATCTCTGAGCAAGCCCATGGAGCTATTTTGTTCACTCTTTTGCTTCCTATCTCCAATATGTCAAATTAACAAAGGACTGGCTCAATCTTTGCAACACTGCCATTTAGTTCTCACTTTTGTTGAATGCATCACAGTTCAAGTCATATCTCTGGGCTCAGTGCTTGTCTTGTGGTATGATTAAATTTTGGTTGTGGAGAAGGTAAACGCCCACTTAGTGTTAGAACATAAATCATAGCTTCTGTGGGGTTCTGCAGTTGGAGTTACCAGTATTCAGCTAAAAATAAGTTGGCAACTTATTTTTCATTTGCTCTCTATTGTATATATATTTCCCTTAAGTAGTTAATAGAAAAGAATGGCTAGGTCAAGGTAAAATATGTTATTTTTGAGCCTTGCATGTAGAACTACTGAATAGTGCCTCAAAAGCTAACATGATTTATTTATCTAAGTTAAACACATTTTTTTTTTTAGTTTCTATTTATCATCTATCTATCTAACTACCTACCTTTCTATCTACCTACCTACCTATCTCTCCCTCCCTGCTCCTTTGTCTCATATTACATGCATGGGGCTGTAAACAACTTTATACAAATAAATTTGACAAATAATTAAAATGGAAAATTTTCTTTTTGTTGTTAATCCTCACCCTGAGGATAATTTCCCCATTAATTTTTAGATAGAGTATAAGGAAATGATGGGGAGAAGGAGAGAGAGAGAAAGAAAAACATCAATGTGAGAGAGACACATCCATTGGTTGCCTCCCATGTGATCCTAACTGGGACCAGGGATTGGACCTGCACCCCAGGTACATGCCCTTGACCAGAAATCAAACCTGAGACACTGGCTGAAATACTAATTTCTTAGCCATAATGGTCAGGGCAAAAATTGATAAATTTGTTGAATGACAAAAACTACCAAGGCTCACTTAAGAAGAAATTTAAAAAAATAGTTTTCCTATAACGATTAAAGTAATTGAATTAGTGTTAAAAAATGTTCATACAAAGAGAATTTGATGTCCAGAAAACTTCAGTGGTGAATTTATCAAACATTTAGGGAATAAATAATTGCACAAATTTGTTCAAGAAGTAGAAAAAGAGGGAAAGTTTCCCAAATTATTCTGAGGCCAGCATTACTCTGCCATCAGAACAAGAAAAAAGCTAGAGTAAGAAAAAATAATTACAGATTAATATCCTTTATGAAAATAAGTACGACATTTTCTCACAAACTATTAGAATATTGAGTACAGCAATATTAAACAGGGTATTACAAAATGACCAATAAAGGGTCAGAGAAGCAAGGTTGGTTTAAAATTTGAATATCAATAAATGTAGTTTATCACTTTAAAATAATAAAGGAGAAACATTTAAAACTTACCATCATTCACTATATTAATAAATGGTAAATCATCTCCGTGTATGTTATAAAAAAGGAAAACATGTGCTTTATGTTTGCCTACACATTTTCTGTTTCCAGTACTCTTCAGTACCATGACTTTGAAACAACAGCCACCTTGCTTTTCTTAAGCTCAAGGAGTGAGGCATGGGGTGCCCTTGCAGCCCATGCACAAGGTTGATTATGTAAGCTCTCACCTTGTTGACAAAGGACTTCTCCCAGAGCCTTTGCTGGAGGTGGGGTCAGCTCAGGACTTAGCACATTATGGACTGCCGATTTTGTAAATAAAATGTTACCGTTACAAGGCAGTGTATTAGCTATAGCCGCTTTTATTCTACAATTGCATGGGAGTTTCAACAGAAACCATATAGCCCACACAGCCTAAACTACCTATTAGGTGACTTTTTATAGGCAAAGTTTGTTCCCCCTGGTTCAGCTCTTGATGTCTTAGGTGACCAGAGGCTTTCCAGGATCTAGCCTCTATCGTGCTTTCTCCCATTTCTTAGAGATCTCTGACAATACCCATAAATTTATATTTCAAAAAAATAGTTCCATTAATTTCTAGTGCTCACTTCTCAAATAAAATGGACTCAATGCAGTCCAGTGGTGTTCTTCCTATTTTCTGCAGATCCCAGAGACAATCAAATATATTAGCAATCCAAAGTGATGTGGAAGCAAAACTCTAACATACACAACTAAATATGAACAATTACTAGATAGGGGAGATATTGTAGATGGGTTACGAGCTTGACCTTTAGCCGAGTTGGCCTCTAAGCTCTAGTTAGTGTATATATCTGTGAATGTGAGTAATCTCCAGCGCATATTCCACATGTAATCACTAATAGCTGATCTTGTTTTGGAATAAAGCTGGTTTTCTGTCAGGGCCGGAGGTCTTCAGTGCATCATAGCTCTAGTGGGCCGGTGCAAAGTGGTGAAGGACATATTTCTCTCTTTGTGCTATGATCTGTTAGACGTGTTCCAAAGCAATAATATTTGTTTTATATAGTTCTAGGTGTCTAGACTCTTTCATGGTTATTTTTATTTGCATGCTTACAGTGATTTACAGGTCCTATGATTTGTGGACTGAAAGAAGAGACAAATGCTGGTTTGGCCAGGAAATAAATATGACTAATAGAGACAAACTATATATAGAATTGTCCTCCCCCCCCCCCCCCCCACACACACACACACCTCCCTCTTTTTTTGTTTGTGGCTTTTTTTTCCTTTATAACATTGAGTTTGCTATGTCTGACTTTTGGCTTCTCTGAAAATCTCATACAAACACAGGCTTTAGAAAGACCTATTGAATCAGTATAACAAACATGTTCTGATATTCCTGAATCTTAATTTGCAAAGCTACAAAGAAACTAAAATTCTTTTTTAAACACAACCAATTACAAAAAAAGTAAATGAAAAATTAAAAATACTTAATAAAAACTTCCATATCTATAACTAACCAACCAAGTAATTCTGCTCTTTCAGGCTAACACACACACACACACACACACACACACACACACACACATATTTTTAGGTGTATTAATTAGCATTTATATATGATGTCATTTATTATTAGATGTTTACAAAAAAAAACACACACAAATTTTTTTTTTAAAGCTCCCCCCCCCCCCCCGCCATGTTCTTCTTAATCAAAAATAGCCTTGCTGGTATTTCTTATCACTATTCCATAATACAATTTTTAAAGATGATATTTTAGGTAAAAATAAACATTGTTTTATTTATTGATTGATATTTAGAGAGTAGAGGAAGGGAAAGTGAGTGTAAGAAGGGAAATCAGAGAGAGAGAAAGAGAAAGAGAGGGAGGGGAGGGAGGAACAAATTTATTGTTCTATTTATTCATGCCTTCATTGGTTGTTTCTTGTGTATGCCCTGTCAGGGGACTGAACCTGCAACCTTAGCATTATCAGGACAATACCCTAACCAACTGAGATACCCAGCCAGCGAAAAAATAAACATTTTTACATCACTTGTCTTAGGTTTATTAATCTTATTTCCTTTGTTTGGAAAATTTCTCTTCAGGAAGATTTTCATGTTTAATAGACACTATCCCTAGATTTATTCTGTCTTCATCACTGAGTCTACTTTCATTTCCCCAGGGAGGAGTCAAGTTTGTAGCACAAATTCCCATCTCCTGTGATGAATTGAGATCTTCAAGCACATTTGCAGGAAAAAAAGGCACTGACATTATTAAGATGCTTGAGTGTATTCTTGTTTTCACATCACTTGACTGGTTTTGTTAAGAGACTGTTTCCACCAATAACCAAGGGGGTACTTATGGAGATTTGTCATAGCCTTGCCTTTGGATCCATGAGAAACAAGCACTTTCTTGTTCTTGGTGCCTAAATCAGCCCAATAGATAAAAATGTGGGTGAAAAGCACAATGGAAGCAGTAAGGTAGAGAAAATAAATCAGTTTCTTAATTTTAACTCATTATTTACTGTTTTTCATCAGATTATTGAGAACTGAAAGCAGTGTAGAGAGAACTGATGGAGGCTTATCCAGGTATGTGACTTACTTTTGACATATCTGTTTTTTAGTAGAAAATGGTAAGAGATAGAGTGAGCTTTGAGTGAGGCAAATACAAATATTTTACACAAGGAAGAGCATCTCTGGAATATAGAAGATCTAGTAGGACTTAGTATTACTTTGTCCTATAATAAAGGTCAATGAAAAACTGCAACAATACAATTCAGGCAGGAAAATTAATAAACCAACTCCATTAGAAATGAAGATTTGGGTCATTCTATCATGGAAGGAACTATCTTCAGCTGAGGTGCTTGTAGGAGGCAAAGGATATAAAGAATAGTTGGTGTAAGAAAGTTACAATCACCAGCTACAACCACATGTCTAGGTAGAGAAACAGGAACTGTAATAGTCATGACTATTCTTCCTTATTTAGTTATAAACATGTTTGTACATGGATGTGGCTGTGTGAAAAGAGTAGTAAAGAAAAACATATACAGTCTATGCCTTCATGTATCTTATATTCTGGTGGGGAAGATAGGAAACAAACCAATAAAATTATATTGTGTGATATATGATTACTAGAGGCCCCACCCATGAAAATTCACGCACTGGAGGGGAATCTCAGGCCTGCCCCCTCTCATTCTGGGAGCCCTCAGGAACAAGAGGTGACCCAGCTATCAGGGAAGGTGACACCCACATCATACCTCTGCTGCTGCCACTGCTGGCAGCACAAGCCTCAGCCGGCCCTGGTTACCTGAGCCTCGGGCAGCCCTGGGAGACTGGGAAGCCAACATCTGAGGCTTGCCTGTGCCTTGGGCTGGCCCTGGGTGGCTGGGGGACTGAGGGGACTGGGGGACTCTGGAGGCAAGTGTATGGAATTGCTGGACCCACCGGGGGGCAGGCCCAGCTGTGCTCCATACCTGCTGCCCCAGTGGGGCTGAGGGGACTGTGCACCACAATCTTGTGGCTGTGGGTGCCACCATCTTTGAGGGTGTGACAGTCAATTAGCATATTCCCTCCTTATTGGCCATGGATGCTGCCATCTTTGTGAGAGTGTGATGGTCAATTAGCATATTCCCTCTTTATTAGATAGGATAATAGAAACAGTATAGATGTCAGGTGGGTGTTTGAGGTCACAGTGATGGATACAGCGAGAATGGAAAGCATTTATTATTTAGATGAGATTCTTCAGGAAGGCCTTTTAGAAGGGTAATATTGGAGGGAGACCTTAAATGAGGCAAGAGATGATGGGATGATAACTTGTGGGAAATAGTATGCCAGGTTGAAGAAGTGGCAAATTCAAAAGTCTGAAACTAGAGTGTGCTTGGTATATGGGAGGAATAATAAAGAGGCCAATGAGATAGTGGCATACATGATGTTATGGATGAATGCTTATTGAAATGAGGAAATGTTGGAAATAAATAACAAACAACCCTATAACATTGTATAATGTTCTTTATAATGAATTTCTCAGTGTAAGAGAAAATAACACTATAATACATGTGTAGTATTATAGTGTTAAAGATAAATAGATATAAGTTAAAGGCTGTAAATATGTATAGTAGACATACTATATATGCAAATGTTGCCAGTTATCACTGGTGTATGTGGCACTGTTCTTCTTTGTTGTTCTGTATTTTTTTAATTTTGTACATTAAGCATACATTACTTTTAAAGTCATAGCTTAAAATTGAGCTAGTTAACACACCAGAACCTTAAGAACTTTGTTATGCTAAATCATTTAACCTCTGATTTTTTTAAGTGCCTTTACAAAATATCAAAGATAGAATGAGAACTAGAGTACAGAGATATAAAGCTAAAATCAATTGGACCACTGAGAATTACAGAATAAAAAAAAGCAATTGAATGTATTGGGTGGTAAATATAATAAATAGGTATACAAATTAGATAAATCACTTATTATATAAAAGCCAAATATGGAATAGAAAATGATATAATAGAGACTAAACCTAATAAAGAATGATTCTGGGGACTTAATAGTGTAGAAGTGGTATATACCATTTTGATGGATAATCAGGCAGAGCTTTAACATGATTGCTGACATTAACTTAATAGCAATACAAAGTTAATGGAACATTTAGCAAAAATGTAACATCCATTCATCATTATGTATTATCATTAATCAAAGACATTTTTAAAGAGAACTTTCTGTAGATTCATATGGGAAGTGTTTTCCAAGGGGGAGTTGAAGTTCCAGTATTTTAACATCCATCAAATTAATGCATTTCTTTTATCCAGACACACAAGGTTGGATTAAGGAAAAATAACTTCAGTCTTAGCAAAATAGCTTTTTATCAATCAAGGCAGAAGAAACAGCAGATTGCTTTTGGTGCTTATTTGCTTGACTTGACAACAATCACTTTTGCATAAAAGAAAGACATCAACATGTACACCAAATCAGAATGCCTTTGAATCAGGATGCTACTCTCAAAAAATGGAATTTTATTTTATAGTAGAAATGAACAACCAGCCATCAGATGGCCCCTACTTCTTTCTATGTGTGACATTAGTGTTGTTGATCACCTGAGGCATAACAATTTTATTACTATTAATTGACAAAGTTAGCACCAGCCTCTGTCACACAGGGAGAAAGCCGTGATGACCATTCACTCCTAAACATACACCAGTAAAAAATTAGTTTTCAACTTTATACATCATGCAGTTTTTATGTGGCTGCTGTACTTTCCCATCTTCAGATATGCCTTGTAGCCTTTAATATAGTAAGCACATCCATCCTCTTAGCTATTAGAAGAGGTGCACATAAAATAAATAAACATTTGTGGGGGCTTATATATCATGTACAATAATAACACCTTTCCATTTCCCCCCACTGATGTGGCTTTTCTCTTGTTCGCATTTTTTATATTTTATGAATTTTATGCAGTACATGTGTGTCATCAAACTTGTTAACAAAACCACCTTAAAGATAGCACAGATGCAGGTGTAACTTGCAAAGTGAGAGCATAATAGAGGCACAGCTGCTGCCCTTCTCTGGCGATGCTATTTTCATCTGATCACGGGGTGCACACCTGTGCATTACTGGCTGCACTCTGCAGTGGTGTTGTTACTTCTATACTTAACCCCAATATTAGAATCATGTAGTTCTCCTGTTTTCCCAAGCAACGTAGAAAGGTCGCTGTCCTTGGAGTGTGCTGACTTTGATTTGCTTCTAGTCCTTTCACTGACTGTGCAACACAACCATTCTGGGATTTCTTTTTTTTTTTTAATCATTTCCAGTATGTGATCGATAAGTTAAATGGTTGTTATACGGACTGAATAAACTAGTCTATGTAATATAAAGCATTCTACAAATGCGGTAATTCAAACACATGTCAATTTTAAATTTCTGCTTTGCTACTTGTGTTCACAAATCTTTATTGTGCTATGCAGGATTAAGAAATAGGAGATTAGGTTCCTGACAAAATGTAGCTTCTGATTTAACAAAATAATACTTATGATACAGTAAGAGAAATAATATACAACTGGGAACAAAAGCATAGTGCAAGAGTATAACAGAAGTCATTCGGGAATCAATGTTCAGTAGACAAATGAGATGGGCAGTAAGTGTGACAAAAGATAGTAGAAGGGGGAGATGGGCTATGGGGTGAGAGGAATCTGTTGGGCTCTGTGGAATTGGAGGGACAAGGAGTATGTGGTTTGAGGCCTTGCATACAAAGGAAGGCTTTAAGCAATAGCATGGTGGCAGCTACAAACAGAGTATGTTAATTGGACTTTTTCATTCTACTTAGGCTTAGAAGTGATAATACATATTTTTAAGAAAAATTACATAGTTCTAAATTGGAAACCAATCTTCTTAGTTATCTGAAAACCTCAGTCTGTATTTTCAAAAGATCATTTATTAATAGATGAGTTTAAATAACCAAAAATTAATGAGGGCACATATTTCATGAAGATAAATTCTACTTCTATTTCTTTAATCTTGGAGGTAATCAAGGAAGCCAAGTGGGAAAAAAAAAAACAAGTAAGAAAATGAAAAGTGGAAGAACAACAGCAAAAAAAAAAAAAATCCTCCATTTTATTTCACTGAGGATATTGTATTGGACTTGTGGCATTTGCAAGCAATTTTAAAATAGAATGAAATATGTGTACTCAGTTTCTAAAAAAAAGATCTCTTGAATGCCTTCAGGGATTCTTCTTTCCTCTCTCCTGCAGGTGAATGTAAAGTATTTGAGGAATAGCAAAATGGAGGTTGGACTAAGACAACACAGAATGAAATTGTGATTGATGAGGATAAGCAGCCATGGAAGAAGATGTAAGTAGGGGAAAGCATTGATCTTAATTTTGTAATGTTGAAATTTCATTCTCCAAAAGAGGTTGTTTTAGAGGTAGTGGCTATATCCCAAAGACAATAAGATATGGAAGAGAGGTGGGAATGGACAAAATATAGAGACAATATTTGCTAGATTTCTTTAAAACATGAAATGTCTGAATCACTGCTTCAACCAGCTTGTTGCTTTCTAATAGCATTTCATCTAGAAGTGTTTGCTTTTTCCCCGTTGATTATAAATAGTCAAAGGAACTGTTTTAGACAACCTGGTTCTCTGCTCTCTGGCCTACTTCCAGTTCCTGATGATTCAGCAACACCAGTGTTGATAGAATGGTCTCAGTACCTGGCATAATGCAAAGTGCAGAGTGGCCAAGCACAATAAATATTGATGGCGATGATGTGAGACTATGATAAATTTCACCTCCTGCTTTCTCTCTTGTTAGTCTTTCTCCATCCTTCTCATTTCAAGCTTCCTCTCTTTTCCTGGCAAGTTGAATGTCTGTGGTGATTTAATCAATCACCCTCCCTCCTCACTTCTGCAGACTGCTACTTGTTACACTTTTTATTTACAGTTTGATTTAGGAGTATATTTTAAAGATTTATATATTTGCATGGTGCATCAAATTTTAAATAAAACATGCAGTAGAATTCTCAGATGTATCTCTAATATTCAAGTTATATCATTAATTCATTATATTTGTCACTGACAAATGAATTATACAACTAACTTCTCAAGTCATACAGCTGATTTGAATCCATATTTTAGTCTTTGAACATAAATATTTCTATTAATAATAGCAGTTTGCTTGTATGAACTGAGTTTACATGCTAACCTATTCCTAACTGTATTTTGTACTCCAGTTCACATTAAAAAAATGGCAGAACTGATATAGATTTATTTCCTCAGAGGTTATTTTGCTTCTGTCATTCTTTTATCCATCCATCCTCCACCCATCCATCTATCCATCCATCTATCAATCCATCCATCATTCATTGGGTGCCAACTACATGACCTCCTGGACACTGTGTTCTTGATTGTATGGAAAACCATCATAGTCCTTGTTGTTATAGAGGCTGCTAAATGTTAGAATAAAAGAGAAAGACAGTATTGGTAAGAGACTTGGCCATGTAGGGCCCTTACTTTAATCCCTGTATTTTAGAGGGCCACACTCAGCCCCCCTCTTATTGACTTTGTTCCTTCTAAGAGGGTGAGTATGATATAGGGCCAAGTGTATGAAGTCACACCTAATGCATAGAAGATTATATATTGCCTACCTGGGACCCCACTATTCCCTGCTTAGATAACCTCAAACCTTGCTTCAATGCCTGTTGGAGCCTCTTTCTTGGATAAATACTCTAAATATTCACCAAACAACCCAGTGCTGTCCACATTTCTAGGCCTGAGGATGCTAACAGGCCATGGATCTGCCCTGGTGGTTCATATGGTACTAGACTATTGCAGGTATGAAAAGAACAAGGCAGATCATTGGCATGGGGCCTTTATTTATTTTTTTCTGGACCCAGACCCTACAAATAATGGATAGTAAGTAAGATACTTTATACAGAGATGTAAAAGTAATAACATAAAATTATTAAAACTGATATTATGAAAAGATGGTTATTTGCAACTGGTCTGTGTTAGCTTTATGCATATGGCACTGACCCTTGGCCACGACAGGGATGCAGCATACTAAATAGTGATTTATGACGTGCTATATAGAGTTCATGACTCCTCTGGAGGTATGCTGTAACATCTCATTTACATTGTTTATTAAAATTGTGATCAATAGTGGACACCTGGCTTAACCATTTGACACTAGCAATGTGACCAATAAAAAATGATGGATGTGTACCTTGAATGGAAGTATCTTACATGGATCATGGTGATTTGTAATGTGAAGATGAGGAGCACAGGGATCAAGGTAGGGTCCCCAGGTGTGCAGAGCAACTGAGAAAAGGGCTGGAAACTGCTTCTGGATGTCTAAAATCTGTGCTTGCTCTATCCTGCTTTATCATACACTTCACCCTTACCAAAGCCGTACATTAGTGTATCTTAGAAAAGGTTCAGAGTCCTTTCTGTTATCTGACTGTTTATTTATGCAGATATAAATACTATCCTATATAATAAAAGAGTAATATGCAAATTTGACTGTACCTTCACTATGCTACTAGCCAGTCAGGAGTGGTGGTCAGGGCCGTGGTGCGAGGGAGGTCAGCAGGAGGCAGGGACATGGGGCGCCAGACAGGAGGCTGGCACGGCATGCGGGACAGGAGGCCGGCTCAGCGTGCAGCGCACAGCACACGGCTGTCAAGTGCAGGATGCCCCTGGGGCTGGGTGATCACCACTGAGGCTAAGGCCTGGGCTTGGGGGCGAGGCCAAGGCCTCTGGTGAGCACAGGGCCCTTGGAGCAGGGCAGTCACTGGGTAGTCACCAGGTGGTTGCCAGCGGCTGGGGCTAAGGCCAGGGCCGGGTGGTGGGGCCCAGGTGGCTGGGGCAGAGCCAGCCATCAGACCTATTTCAGGGTGATGGCTGGGTGCCCAAGGCCTAAAGCTTCGGCCATGAATGAGGGTCAGTAGGACATCCCCTGAGGATTCCCAGTATGTGTAAGGGTGCAGGTTGGGCTGAGGGATCACCCACCCCTAGTGCATGAATTTCATGCACTGGCCCCTAGTAAAATATAATGTGTTGGGATAGAGGATAATGGGAGGAAAAAACACTAGTTTGGGGTTGATGTAAGCCCTTTTTGAGAATATAGTATTTATTCTGAGAATTGTGCAGACCATAAAGAATGTTTGAGAAATAGGGAATAACAGTAGAATATTTGGAATCCATTTCTAATGTAAAATGCTTTGCATGTTTTGAGGTGGAAGATAGACCCATATACCAAGTTAATTTCCTAAAAACTGGGCTGTAACATCTTCATACTTTGAGCATTAACATGCCATGTAGGCCATTTGAAGTGAGGACAGTTCCCAGCACATTTTGGTTCCTTGTTGAATCAAAGGGAATGAAATATGAAGCAAGAAACCACTTAAGAATCTAAGCCCTGACTGACAGAGAGCACAGGAATGTTTTTTCCTTGGTTCATTCTTTAAAGTGTTATTTGAAATTCTTATATGAGACAGTGCCAATATCTCACGTTGCAGATAGTTTATTGGGTCACAGCTTGTCCTTTCCTGGAAAGATTTGTTGAAGTCTGATGTAAATAAGTTCTAGTCTTATAAAACTTTTAGATGTGATTTAATGATGTGACTGGACTTTCTAGAAGCATGCTAAATGTTATAGTCATAGACCTCATGTGTGCTTTTTAGCATTCAAAAACTTTAAGAGTGCTATGATAATAAAAAGAAGCTTTAACATGGCTCCATTTAAATACATATCAGAACATACATTAGACTTTTTGGGGTATCATACTGTAGGAACTATTTTTGAATTATTGAATTATCTTTTAAATATATATTTTTTAATTTTTAAATTACGTTTGACCTACAATATTATATTATTAGTTCCAGCTATATATCATAGCGAGTAGATGTTTATATACCTTACAAAGTAACCATCCCAATTAGTACCCATCTGGCACCATACATAGTTATTATAATATTGTTGACTATATTCCCTTTGCTGCACTTTACAATCCCATGACTATTTGTATAACTGGCAATTTACATTTCTTAATTCTTTTTACCTCTTTCACTCATCTTGCCAAAACATTTCCATCTGGTGACCATCAATTTGTTCTCTGTATCTATGAGTTTGTTTCTATTTTGTTTGTAGATTTCACATGAGTGAAATCATATGGTTTTTGAGTTTTATGTCTCATTTCACTTAGCATGACCTTAGTTACATCCATATTGTCAAAAATGGCAAGATTTCCAAATTTTTATGGCTGAATAGTATTACATTGTATATAAATACCACTTTTTCTTTATCAATTCATCTATTGATGGACACTTAGGTTGCTTCAATATTTTGATTATTATAAATAATGCTGCAGTGAACATAGGGATACATATATCTTTCCAAAATAGTTTTTATAAATTTCTTCAGTCAAATGCCTGTAAGTGGAATTGCTAAGTTATATAGTAGTTCTGTTTTTATTTTTTTTTAAATATTTTTTCATCCATTTCAGAGAGAGGAAGGGAGAGAGAGAAACATCAATGATAAAAATCATTGATGAGCTGCCACAATAAAGTGAGTTTTACAATAAATAGTGGTAATGTTTTATCTGGTTGGAGGGGTCTTGATTTCATTTTGTAAAAAAAATGTAACACCTGTGAAGCACAATAAAGTACACTGCAATAAATCTATGCATGCCTGTATATTTGTAGGTAGTTGTTTGTATATAAACATAGTCACACACATATGAATCTGTTTATAACAAAATAAGGAGGAATATTCATGAGAATTCCAGTTCTTGTTTCTATCTTGTAACTCTCTTCTACCATCTATTCTGTTTACCCTTTGGTTCCTGTAAGACCTCAGCTGAACATAGTTCTTTACTTGGTAGAATGACCCAAACCTCATTTCTGAAGAAGTGGGCTTACTAGTTTTCCTGCTTGAATTGTGCTATTACAGTTTTCCACTGACCTTAATCACAGGACATAGCAATACCAGGAGATGTCCTACTTGACCTCCTGCATCCCAGACACGCTCTTCCTTACCTCTGTTAAAGAGTAGTAATTCCCCTTGTGGACGAAAGGAGCCCTGCGTGGCAATCTTGCAAACTCAGAGCCATAAAATAACCACAAAAGATGGTTTGAAAAGTAAGTATTTAACTACAAACAGTTTATAGTGGGTAGTCATGTCCTAGGCCAGTATTTTCCCTGACTGAAGATCAGCTTCTTTGTTGAGCCATTTGCCTTTCTCCTTCTAAGATAACATATCTGAGAGAAGTCTGGTAAATTATAACTTCCTTTTTTTTACCTAGGACCCCTGAGGGCACAACAAATGGACCCAGGACATTCCCTCTTGTTATTGTTATCAAGTTAATTGTCAACAGTTAATTAAGGCATCCTGTATTCATCTCTGTAAGAAAAAAAAAAAAAGGCAGCACTTGTCTATCTTTTAACTTTTTACCCTATCCCAGAAGTTTCCTCGCCTTGCTTTATTCCACCTCCTTAATATATCACCAATGAATTTCATGTAACTCTCCTACTTCCCTTTCCTTTGATTGCAAATGCATAAATATATGCATTCTCTGGAGCATTAACTCAATTCATTGAGATTCTGCTTCCCGGCATATGTCTACAGTTTTGGCACAAATAAACTCACAAAATTCTTTACAGGTTTCAATGGGTGTTTTTTTTCTCGTTAACACCCTGGATGGTCAGGACCAAGCACACCAGCCAGCATAGTAACTCAGTGACTGTGGACTCAGAGGCATAAGGAAACCAAAATGGCAGAGTGGCAATGTTAACTTTCAGTTCTGGAGAACCATTGTTGTGTCTGCTGGTGGAAGCATTCCTCCCTCTGGACTAGTGGAGCATAAAGTCACAGGAATAGGAAGCAAACATTTTGCTAGTATTTTCTTAGGACTATAGTGAGTGGTGCCATTCTTATTTTCACCCCTTTATTTCTGGACCTGAGAATTTGGCTATGGGAGAAATAGCACATATATGAAGTGCTGATTCAGAGCATGAACAGCGTCTGGAGAACTTTCCTCCAACCCTGCAAGGTATTGCCAGCTAGCCGCTGGTGTGTAATTGAATCTTCAACAGGCCATTCCACCATTCTATCAAATCAGCTTCTTCAGGATGGTGGGGAGACATGGTAAAACCTGCAAGTTTCATGAGCATGACCCATTGCTATACTCTTGCTGAGAAGTGATTTTCTTGATCAGAAAAAAATGCTGTATGGAATCCATGATAGAAGATGAGGCATCCCGAGAATGTATGCATGTACTTTTGGCAGAAGCATTGCATGCAGGGAAGGCAAATCTGTATACAGAGCATGTATCTATTTCAGTGAGAAAAAAACACTGTGCTTTCCATAACAGAAGCAATTTTATGTAGTCAACATGCCACCAGATAGCTGGATGATCATCTCAGGGAACCGTGCCATGTAAAGGACTCAGTGTTGTTCTCTGTTGTTGGAAGATTGGTCACTCAGCAGTAGCTGTAGCCAGGGCAGCCTTGGTTAATGGAAGTCCATGTTGCTGAATCCACACATAACCTTCATCCCTGCCACTATAGCCTCTATGTTCATGAGCTCGCTGGGAAATGACAAGGGTAGTTGGGGAAGGAGACTGATATTCACAAAACAGGTCACACTATCCACCTGATTATTAAAATGCTCCTCTGCTAATGTTACCCTTTGGTGAGCACTCATGTGGGACACAAATAACTTCAAATTCTTTTGCCTATTCACAGAGGTCTAAGTACCTCTTATCCAAATGTCTTTGTCCCCAATTTTCTCATTATGTTCCCTTCAAATATCTGGTCATCCAGCCAAACCATTGGCCACAGCCCATGAATTAGTATATAATTGCATACCTGGTCATTTCTTCATTCAAGCAAATTGAACAACCATGGGCACTGCTCCAAGTTCTTCCCACTAGGGGGACTTTCCTCATCACTTTCCTTCAAGGCTTTCCCAGAAAAGGGGCTGGCATCTGTAGCGTTCACTTGGTGGTGGTACCTGCATATCATGAAGAATCATCTGTAAACCAGACACGATTTTTCTTTTTGTCTATTAATAGATGGTAGGAAACTCCAAGGCCCAAATAACACACAGTTCATAGTAGACAGTTCAAGTCACATGGTAACTTAGTGGCCCGTGGTCAAGCATACGGTCTCTACTGAAGTTCAGAAGTAGGCAAAGAGCTGTTTCTCAGAACAAGAACAGTTATCTGTAAAGGATGATAGGGCTTCACTCCAAAATTCTAAAGATTTGAGCTGCAATTCACTTATAGGAGCTTGCCAAAGGCCCCAAACAGCATTGACCTCTGGTGTTTCAAGCACCATTGCATCTGCTGGATCATATGGCTCAAGTGGCAGAACAGCTTGTGTAGCTGCCTGGACTTGTTTCAGAGCCTTCTCTTGTTCTGGGTGCCACTCAAAACTAGCAACTTTTTGGGTCACTTGGTAAATGGGCCAGAGAAACACATTCAAATGAGGACTATGTTGCTTATAAAATTCAGAGTCCCACTCGGCATGTGCTTCAGTTTTGGCTGTAGCAGGGGCAAATGCACTAACTTATCCTCCACTTTAGAAGGAATAGCTCAACATACCCAGTGAGCCCTAGGAATTTCACGAAAATAGAAGCCCCTCAATTTCTCTTGGATTCTTTTCTCAATCTCTGGCAAGTGAATATCTTACCAATAAGTCTAGAGTAGATGCTATTTCTTGCTCACTAAGTCCAATAAGCATGATACCATAAATATAATGGACTAGTGAAGTTTTGTGGAGAGGAAAAGCAAATCAAGACCCCCGCAAACTAAATTATGACATAGGGCTGAAGAATTGATATATCCTTGAAATAAGACGGGGAAGGTGTATTGCTGGCCTTACCAGCTGAATACAATTTGATGCTGGTGGACCTTATTGGCAGAGATGGAGGAAAAGTGATTGGCCACATCAGTAGCTGCACACCAGGAGCCAGAGGACATGTTACTTTGTTCAAGTAATAAAACCACATCTGTGATAGCCACTGAAATTGGAGTCAACACCTGAGTAAGCTGACCATTTATCCATCATCATTCTCTAAGATCCATTTGTCTTCTACACAAGCCAAATAGGTGAGTTGAATAGGTGTGTGGTGGGAATGACCATGACTGCATTCTTCATGTCTGTGATGATGGCCCTCATCTCTGCAATTCCTTCAGAAATGGGGTATTGCTTTTGATATGCTGTTTTCCTAGGTAGAAGCAGTTGTAATGACTTCTGTTTGGCCTTTTCTACCCTGACAGCACTCACTCCAAAGTTCAAAGAACCAATGTGGGGATTCTGAGAGCTTTTGGCACCAAGATGTAAGGTTCTACGCCGCCGTGAGAGAAACTGCAGGCAGGAGTCCGAATAAGTGAACAAATTAATCAGGCTTTATTGGGGGTCTCCGGGCAGGTTCACAGGCTGGGGGGGGGGGGGGAGGGGGAGGGGAGCCGGAGAAGCCGCGCCCTGTGACTGGGGCAGGGGCCTTTTATCCCCCTCCCAGGATGATTGGTGGGTTTTCCATTGTGCCTGCAGTGGCGACAGTCTGTGGAGCTGGCAGGTGTATGACGAAGGTAGGGACTTTACAAAACAGGGTGTGTAAAGGTCACTGAAATACCAGGGCAGTCAAGCATCTCATGCGGGTCTGAACCAGCAAGGCCCCCGGGCTCAGCCTGGGCCCGCCCCAGGACACTGGACACCGAGTATATATCTACCCAGCACAAAAACTGTGCACGGGTAGGGTCCCTAGGCCTGGCCGGTGATTAAGTTCCCTGCCTCCTCCTTTCCTCTCTCCCTCAGTATCCTGCCATGTTCCGTGCTGCCCCCTGGTGGTCAGAGCGAGCAATCGAACTCCGGGTCTCCCAGTTGAACTCCCAAGGGGACAATTTGCATATTAGCTTTTTATTATATAGGATTACAATTACAGTCATATCTCATGTTGTTGCACTTCACTTTACTGCACTTCTCATGTTGTGTGTTATTTACAAATTGAAGGCAAGATCCTCCACTAGCAGGAAGATTGTTACTCACTTTATTGGAGTACTTGCTTTATTGCAGTCATCTGGAACTAAACCTGAAACATTTCCGAGGTATGACTGCATACATTCCAGAAGCAGGGGAATAACCACAGGACAGGTTCAGGGTTCCAGCTGGTCACTGTGAGATGGATCTGAGCTAAAACTTCATTGATCACCTGATCTTCATGAGCTACTCTGACTCCTGGGCCTCATTGATTTTGAGGTTTCCTGGAATCAGGGTCAGTTCCAAGCCAGTTTCCAGGAGTCCCTGAAATATATTATGTCCTACTTCCCAGCGCACAGTTACCCTGGCAAAAGGCTGTGTTCCTTTGTGAAAGGCTGGGAGAAAGAATAACAGTGTTATTTTTTGCTAGGGTATCAAAGTCTTTTCTTAAAGGGACACAACCTCTCCCTCATTCAAGGGGTTATGGTTGTGTAAGCTGGTTCAATTCTGGGGGTTGAATGAGGGACTGTGTCTCTGTTTCTATGACTTAGGTTTGACTTAATTTAGAACTTTTCTACTTAGGTCAGGTAAGAATTTATTAGTCTTCCTTTCTATTTCCCTTCTAGGAGTACTGTGATCAATTAACCAATGCCAGGGGGTTGTTTGAGTCAGATGCTTTTGATTGCTGCTTTGACTCTGCTATCCATTATGGTAATCACACCCACCTTGCCTTTGGCAATTGAGTGCCATCGGGCGTGGTGTGGCTCCTTCTACACCAGGATCCAATTACTCTCATTGTATTTGTTTTCCAAACCAGTGGCTACAGTTTTTGCTGTAAAATGTGGGCAGAGAAGAATAATCCCAGAGTTCTTCAGGGATATTGGGGCTCCTGGAAGAAATTTATTTGCCACAGTTTTGGTGAAAGGGACCCATTCTGGACCCTCCCAGTGTGGTGAGTAGTTCTTTATTTACTTACTATAGTCGCCTCCAAGCAAGCTCTACTCCCTAAGAAACAGACATAGAATTTCTTACCCTATGCACCGTGAATAGTGCAAAATGAGCTCTTTCATTAAAAGGCATTGGGGCCCTAGGTTGGTAATAACACTTCATTTTATTCATTGACTGGTAGGCCTACTGGGCAAGTTTGGCTGATCTGCTTTATTTATTCTTATTTTATTTCCATTTTCTGATTCTGTACCAGTGTGCCTGCTGAGAAGAATTCCATGCTCACAGAGTTTTGAAACTCTATGTGGTTTGTTTCTGAGGTGCTAAAACTGTTTAAAGGATCTCTCTGTTTTATCCAATGTCAGGTCTGTAGTAAAGGGTTCAGGTCTCTTTGTTTACACCTGGAGTCTCATTAGAGTGTCTCTGTAATATTTACACACAAGGACATTTATCATTCTCCCTCTTTCTTAAGCTCTCCCTTTAGGCTTCATAAATTGAAGAAGGGGAGTATATTCTAAGAACTAGCTGCCCAATTATTTTTTTGAAAGGAAATTCTCATGTACAGGTAACATGACTATATGTACTGCATGCTAATTTTACTTATTATTTTTTCCACAGTTAGCTTTATTAGTCATAGAAGGGAGACTACTAATTACACTTGACATAAAATTAATAGTAAAATTGTTTTGTTGATCTAATTTTTTAGTATTTTGACTGGCGGTGATTCTAAATCCAGTACGCAGAAAGGTCAAGGGGCATATGAAATACTTTCAACAATAAATATTTAATTTAATACTCAGAAGGATCATTCATAGAATGAGCAAAGATAATTTGCATTTGTTTGCTGCCTGGAATTGTAATATGTTCAGTGGACATGTATAACTGCATAAAAATCACCAACTCATTTTTAATTCCATTTTTCCTTCTTTAGTTCACAAAATATTAAAATGTAAGATTCCCATCCGATTTCATAAGTAATCAATACCTATTCCAACTTAGGGTTATGGCTAAAGAATATCGTTAAACTTACCTTAACTGGACCACACAAATATCAATGACGGGATAGTTTCTTCTCATTTGGAATAATTCTGAAATTCTCAAGGATCTCCTCTTGCAACTTAAAAAACATTAACACTTTTTAAAAATATGAATCTGAGAATGTGGGGGAAGAAGAGACTCGGAGGCAGAGAAATGGAAAGTCAGGAAAAGTGATCTAGAACATCGAAGAGATGTTAGTTCCTGTAACTGACAAATGAAATGCAAGTTGGAGGAAATGTAACTAGAATGCACTGACCGGCTTCTGCATAGACAGGACACTGTTGAAGTCTGTATGTCATACTAGAAAAGAGGATAGGCTCTGAGGTCAGAGGGCTAGATGGCAAGTATCCAGGAGGAATCACCTGTGCAATCTTTGTGTCTCAGTTTCCTTAACTATAAAATGAAAATACTGTTAGCACTTGACTCAGAGAACTGTTGTGAGCAATAGGTGGATCAGATTTTCTGATACGGGTAAAAATGATGGAAGAGTACCTGGCATTTGGTAAATACTATTGGGACTGTTAAGGCAGTAGGTTTGGTGGAATTTTGGGGCTGATATCCTTGACTGCACACGAGTCATCACTCCCATGCTACAGTTCTCCCCTGTGTGTTTTAGGGCCATCTCTTCTCACTAAAATGTACATTCTAGCTTGCATCATACTTCTTAGACATATATTAGATGGTGTGAGTTGAAGGGAAGTCATTTCATCTTTGGGATCTGCTTCTATTTTTGTGTATTTCTAAATATGAAGAAACAGATGATAGTTTTTTGATAACTTTTTCTAGTGCTGTGAACTGAGATTCATTCTATGTTTTTGATATCTTTTTTTGGACTGGTTTAGCTTTTAAGAGGTGTATTAATTTGGATTGTATTAAGGAAATCACTTTATAAAGTCTGGTCATCTTTGGATTAATAAAATTGTATTATTTTTTTATGAAACATTTGTTGGTAATTAATAATCTTAATAGCCACTTTGTTCAAAATGAATTTCCATGTTATAAGAAAAAGCTTATTTAATACTGATAACTTGTGAGATAAATATTAGCTTATGATATTGTTTATATATAACTAGAGGCTGGTGCACAAAATTCATGCACTGGGGGGAGGTGTCTCTCAGTTCAGCCTGCACCCTTTCACAGTCCTGGAACCCTTGGGGGGATGTCCCAACTGATAGATTAAGCTGGCAGTTGGACAACCTTAGCACTGCCGCGAAGATGGGAGAGACTCCCACCACCACTTCTGCGCTCTCAGCCGTCAGCATGGCTTGTGGCTGAGCGGAGTTCCCCCTGTGAAAGTGCACTGACCACCAGAATTGAGTGTCTGCCCACTAGTGGTCAGCACACATCATAGCGACTCTTTTTTCCACTACTCAGTCAATTTGCATGTTAGCCTTTTATTATATAGGATGGATATAAGATTTAAGACAAGTTTTCTAATTTATGGGTGTTTATTTCCAGCACAGTTTATTTCATCATGTTAATGAAAATAAATTATTTTGGAATATTGAGTAGTGCTTTTTTCACAGTCATCTGAAAAATACCATATTCTTCTTTAAGAGAAACACCAAAAATATCTACTTTTGTAATCATATCTGGGTATCTTGAAGTTTGAAGTATGGAACAATAATTCATGCTCTGAGCATCTAATGACACTCAGCTTGAGGCCTCTCTCCTAACAATTCATAACCTATTTGGCCCATAACTTATATTTGCTGAGTCTCATTGCTTTGTTTCTCAATATTGTTTGATCTTTCTCCAGTCACCAGAAACATTAGAGACTCCAAGAAAACTTTCCTGTCTGACATTATTCCTATTTGAATCTGCTTTGGCAATTTTAAATATTGTCCACAAGGAAATTTAGACAATGGGGGGAGGGGAAATAGCTTTAGCAAATAATATTTTGTCACCGATATCCCTCTTCCTCTCTAAGAGCAGACAGTAGTAGCAGTAGTTGATGAGAAGTGAATTTAGTGAAAATGGGGGAGATGAAAGTAGCTACTAATCAAATTCTGTCATAATTTCTCAGGTGTTTGGAATTTATGACATACCATTCAGCAAATCTCCAATGATACATTTCCGTAACAGGAGTTATAAATCCATTGGCACTTTCATTAATCAGACAAAGAGCTGGGTAGTTATTGAAATAACTCCTCAAATATTGCCAACTTGCTATGCAATTGTATCACTCCTAAGAGAAGTACTCCAGCAACTGATGATTTAGCCCTGGAAAATTAGCATTGCTGGCATTGAAAAATCATTGTTGGGCATCCCATGGTTCTGAGGAAGCAGTTCCTGGAATTGATTCTCCTCATAAACAAGATTTTAAAAGTGGTGAGGATCAATACTTTGCTTGTTTTACATATAAGGAAAAATGTGCACGCATTATCCACCTTCCTTACACTTTGGTTCCTATTTTAACTATTAAGCTGTTTAAAAAAATGAAACACTGGTGGTTTAATTGCGTTAATATTTGTTGAGTGTCTTTTGAGTATGTGGACTTAAGGCTGCTACAGAGCTGGGAGATATATAAAATCAGTCAGACATAACACCTCTTCACAAGTAGTTCATGTCCTACCTTCAGGGGATAATATGGAACGATCAAGGAAATGCTGTTCTAGTTTTTTAAAGTGCTTGGAGATTATAAAGTAAGGAGAGCCCTAGCCAGCTTGGCTTAGTGGATAGAGCGTCGGCCTGTGGACTGAGGAGTCCCAGGTTCGATTCTGGCCAAGGGCACATGCCTGGGTTGCAGGCTCGATCCCCAGTGGGGGGCTTGCAGGAGGCAGCCGATCACTGATTCTCTCTCATCATTGATGTTTTTATCTCTTTCTCCCTCTCCTTTCCTCTCTGAAATAAAAAAAAAAAAAAGTAGAAACCAAGACTGAGCATGAAAACGGTGGAGAATCCTAGTCTTCCAAAAGAAGTGGACTCAGTAAATCTTGAAAGAGAGATGAGGAAGAGTTGAAAAGATAGAGAAAATACATTAGTCATTAAGTGGTAAGAGAGAGAAATAGGAGTTAAGATATACCCATTCTACCTCAACATTTCTCATACTTCGAATACATCAGTTGTCTCTTTGAACCTTTATTTTCTCACTTAAAATATTAATAACTTCATTTTTATGGTAAATTCCCAAATTAAATTTAAAAAGTTGAAACAGAAAAATTTTGCATAAGAGGGAAAGCTAAAAGAAAAATAATTATAGTGAATTTTATTAATAAATATTTTATTTTGGAAAACTACACAGACAATTTGACATGTTTCTGCTAACTATAAAGCAAAATCCTGTGTTAGTCATATTTATATGAAATAAAATACTTTTCTACAATTTTTATCAATATAATCCTTTTAAATACCTCACTTTTTTTCTCTTAGCTCATGATTAGATTGCAAAGGGCCACAGCTATATCCAACAAACTAAAGACATAATAGTGAAATAAAACACTCAAGTTCCAGAATGCTTTATAAAACTTAACATCTCATCTTCTCTTGCAATTAATCCTTTAAAATCAATATTATATTTAAATACTTTGAGTCTAATAGTGGAAATACAAATAAAAGGAGAGCTGCATTTTATTGTAACCTACTCACGGGTTTGGTGATTTAAGTGTTGTATATTTCAACTACATAAGGTCCATAGTTGTATGTTTCCTTGTATTACAAACATCAATGTAGTCTTTTGATTATCTCTTAGTTCTAGATATATCAAGTTATTTTCCATAAAATACCTAAGAATTTTACATCGTTTTTATACCTATAAAATAGGTGAAGCATCAATGGTTGATTACTTCTTCAATTTCATTTTCATTTTAGAACATACCTTGTTAGTATAAACTGAGGCACTAGATCTTTGTATAAAAATTATAAATGTAAGAGTTAATATTTTAAAAATCAGATCTTATACAAAAATATGGTGGAATATTATAATAGAACTAGTGGCCTGGTACACAAAATTCATGCATGGGGGGTGTCCCTCAGCCCAGCCTGCACCCCCTCCAATCTGGGACCCCTTGAGGATGTCTGACCACCCGTTTAGGGCCTAAACGGACAGTCAGACATCTCTCTCACAATCCAGGACTGCTGGCTCCCAATTACTTGCCTGCCTGCCTTCCTAATTGCCCCTGATGCTTTTGCCAACCAACCTGATCAACCCCTAACCAATCCCTGTCAGTCTGATAAATGCCTAACTGCTCCCCTGCCAGGCCTATGTCTTCTACAACTGCCCTTCCCTGCAAGCCTGGTTGCCCCCAACTGCCCTCCTTTGCAGGCCTCGTCCCTCCCACCTGCCCTCCACTGCTGGCCATCTTGTGGTGGCCATCTTGTGTCCACATGGGGCCAGGATCTTTGACCACATGGGGGCAGCATCTTATGTGCTGGAGTGATGGTCAATCTGCATATTACCCCTTTATTAGATAGGATATGTATTTTTCTTTAAGAATGCTAAAGTGGTCAATATTGATATTCATTTGTTATTGAACTGTTATTAATAACATTTTAACTATTTTACATTCATTTTTAATGTTACTAAAATGCTTGCATGTCTGGATAATGTTTTTCTCACAATTATAGTTAATGAGTAGTCCTGTCTAGCATATTGTAGTTGCTTAAATATATTATTGTATTAATTGAGGAACTATGTTAAAATTATATTAAGTGTGAGTAGGTTTGTCAACTCAATCAGAATATTGTGTTGAGTGGAAAAACAGACCCTCAGAAAATAAATGGCAGTAGAAATTTTATTAACCAATGTCACTCCAATAAAAATAATAGTAAAAAAGTAGAAAAAGAAAATAGTTATACTCTTTCTTATTTCTGTTTTGTACACTTTAAAATCTGAAATATTTATTTTGCTACGTTCCATGGTTTTCAGTTTGTTCTCATTGGTAATAGAGACATATAATCTTAGTTAACAAATTGGCTGATGCATTCAAAAAAAAGTTTAATAAGGAAGTAAATTAGGAACAGAGTGTGAACTATGAGGTGGTAAATCACTTTGCTAAAATGTTGGCAATGACTTTATTTTTCCTATCAGTGTCAAACTTCTGACAAAGGTGAACTTTAAAAATGTGTCTCTTAAACAGAATTTTCTTTAGAATTGACTGAGAGCAGGATATTGAGAGAACTAGGAATTCTGACTGTTTTCTGGAAAGCACACTTAAAAATGACTACTCCCCATATTTGAAATCTGTACTTCTTCCTTATATTAGCTAATTACTTTAGTGGCATACTTTAAGTAACAAAGCAACATTATGAATTAACATTCTTTTCTCCTTAAAAGTGCTTAGACTCATTGAATCTTTCTTAAAAATTAATTAAATGTATTGGGATGCCATTAATAAAATTGTACAGATTTCAAGTGTACCATTTTATGATACATCATCAGTGTATTGCATTGTGTGTTTACCACCTAAAGTTAAATCTTCTTCTGACATATGCAGTCTTTATCAACATTACTTATGCTCCAGAAAGTCTGAAAATGAGAAGAAAATATGAGGAAAAAATTAAGAAGTGCTATAATCATTGAAAAATAATATCTGTATGGAAATCTAATCCAACATGACAACCAAAAGAAGTAGGTTATCTAACACTTACTTTAAGCAGTTCCTTAGGCAGGAAAATATAAGTTGTTTGAATTATTTTGTTCAGGAAAATGTATACCTTACCACTTTAAGAAGTACAATCAATCATTTTGCTTATTCTCTCCCTGAACTGAAGTCATGTGACCTGTGGATGAAAAAATATTCATTTTATTTTCTTTATTAGAATTGGATCTCACAGAAAGTATAAAAGAGACTAATTACAATATTTGGGAGAATGAAAAGTCTGCTGTGGATAGTGTTAAGCTCTCTTTACTTCTTATAATTACCTCAGCAGCCACACCACACCCAATATTTTGTCCCCTTTCAATTAAATCAGTGATTTTCAACCTGACTATTTAGTCAGGGACGCTGACCTCCTTTCCCTGAGATTGTCAAATACATAACAGCCAACACAACAGTAGCCATTCAGTGTAAACGAATCAAATATGTACCTATGTTTTTGTCCTATTGGCAAAAATACATATTTTTTTGTTGTGTTGCAGAATTTTGGTGACCAGGTTGTGTGTGCCACGAGATGAAAAAAAATTGAAAGTCACTGGTTTAAGTGAATAAAGCAAGACAAATGTAAGCAGTCTCATTGCAAACACAGGCCCAGCCAAGCTCTCCATTGCTCCATCTGTACTCTTCACAGAGGTTCTTACTATTTAGCGGTTGTCCTAGACTTTGGCTTTAAAAACATAAAGCTTTCTGCTGCAAAACTGACATGCTGGATAGCTTCACCGATTAATCATTCAAGCTCAGCTCATCTCAGGAGCTCATCTCTTGAAACAGCTATAAACCGATAATTTTCTCTAAAAGGACAGTAATCCTCCTTAGGATAACACGATTATGAGCATGCTATTTTCAATAGCTCCTGTTTGTTTTTCGATTTTTAAAGAGGGATTTTAAATCTGATGTTGTTTAGATTCATTGAGTACTAAATGAAAATAAGGTTCTTGATGTTTTAATACCATATGTATCCTCATCCAGTTTTGTGTGATTTATTTCAGCACCAAAAGTACATATTCCATTTCAAAAACACCAGAGAGAAAATGATTTTTTATTTGGCATTTTTTATGCCATTGAAAATTATGACTAGAATCATGCCATTGCAATGTTCTTGTTTTGCAATGCTATCCCCCTTTGACTTGCAAGCAAAAGATAGCAGCAGATGCTTGGAGTGTTTGGAGCACACCTGGTTTTTATGAAAAGAAAATGTGTAATTTGGACTATTAATGCAAATTAATTCAAGACACATTCTAAAATATTGCCTGTGAAATTCCTTATTTTCTCTAGGAAATGCTGATACAGGCATTTTTCACTCTCCTCCCTGCCACCCCCATCCTCTCCAGAAAACTCTCCTCAAAGACAAATCACTTGTGCAGAGTTTTCCTAGAAAAAAAACATTATATTTGCCATTTTGTTTCTAAAGAATTCACCCACTCTTGTAAAATGCAGGCCTTGTGAAGTACTGTAACTTTAACTGTAGCTGATGAAGTGTTTTCAAGGACAGGGCAAGTCCCTGGAATAGAACCCTAGGGATTTAAAGAAATGCCCAGTGTGTTTGTCCTATTTTTGGAATTTCAACAACAATCTCTTAAGATCCAAGCAAAAGAATGTATCGTGTTATCTCCTTGGCTCTTCAGAATTCCAAATCTTGAATTAATATCTGAGGTTAATCCCTGGCTCTCAGGGAATGGATTGGGCCAGTGTTTTGACCCTTTATGCTGCTGAGCAATTCTGCTTTGTTTATATCTTCATACACATGTTCTGTCTTTCAGATAAACCACATTTATCTGAAATGTTCCTCCACCCCAAGCTGCCTCCCTCCCCACCACCCCTCCACCCCACCTTCCTAGGAAGGCAGGGAAACAGTAAGGATGTTTTTCAAACTCTGTAAGAAGGAGAATGTAATGGAAGAACTTAAGTGTATTTAAAATTTATAGCGAGGCATTTGAGGATATCTTATCCCAACTCCTAGTAAAGTGATGTTAAATGCAGATGCTTAGTTAAGCCAAAAATAACTTTTGAAATAATATACATATATATTTACATATTAATTTTCAGTGAATGTCTTTTATAACCATTGAGACAATCAGATGTTCTTAATGTCTTTAGTGCTTATTCTTTACATATGTAATAAATCATCAGAAAATTATAACCCACCCTCAAAGCTAGTGATTTTTTCCCTTTATACTTGAAACTATATCATTATCACATGGTGCTATTGATAGCACTCCAAGGAGTACTATAGTGTAGAGTATATACACTCTGTTTATATCTATAATTTTAATTCTGGGTTTGCCTTAGAATATCTGTTGTTTTGCGTAAGGAAAGGCACTTCAAAGTTGACATTTTTTTCAAGTACAACAGTTTTGGTGGGCCCTTTACCCTGCTTGCCCCACCATGCTTCTCATTAATACTGCGGTTACTACCAGTACTACCACTAAATGAACCTTATTCAAGTCTTTCCTTTTTAAATGCCTAGTCATTGCAGAAAACAGTCTACCCTATTTTCATAGGAAGGGGTTTGTCTCTAAAAATTCCACTCTGTTTCTCTCTGCACTCTGAAATCCAGTTTCTGCTCAGGCGGTAGCCAATGAGTGGCAGTGCCAGTCTGAGAAAAGATGGGCCTCTGTCCATGTAGTAGGCTGACGATGGCACCTTTAAGTCCAAGTCATTTCTCATCAGTGGAGACAGTGGAGTTGCTGATTTCTACTACTGGGTTGCCCTCTTAGCTCAGCACGCTTTCAAAAGCTATTTCATTTTTCCTTAAACATCCACACTAATATCGAATATTAAAAAGGTAGTACTCCACCTGGCGGCGGGGCTCAATGGTTGAGTGTGAGTTCACGACTTGATACCGGCATGCACGAGGCAGCTGATTAATGATTCTTTCTCATCATTGATTTTTCTATATCTTTCTCCCACTTCCTTCCTCTCTGAAATCAATTAAGAACATTTTTTAAAAGTAGTATGCCAATACTAAGGCTTTGGCCTCACCCTTTGAAAAGCTCAGGCAGTCAGATATTTGAGTAAATAAGAATCCTGTCCAGTAGCTATATCAACAAAACCCAATCCAAATGATAATGTTTCTTCCCTAGGATTTCTAAAAGAATAGTTTGGTGTCCTTTAAATCCTTTTCTGTTCCTAATTTTTCTCTGATATAACCTGCACTAATTTATCAAAGTTAATGTAATTATAAAGTAAATAAAATATTAAAAAATGTTAATATTTCTGAGCATTTGCTAATATATAATCTTTGAGAATAGTTTTTTTAATTGCATTTTAGGTTTCATAGCTATTATTTATCTTCTCATATTTTTGTCTTTGAGTTTAAACAACTTATTTCTATTTGTTATTCCAGCTCAGGGGAAACATCTTTGGTGATAACTGAACACTTCAAACTTCTAAGATGTTCTTGTTTTTTTATTAAATGAGGTTGAATGGTTTGAATATTAGATAAATAGATTTGCATGTTGCCTTTATCTTTGTTATGGTCCCTTTTTCTCTATGACTATAAAATATAATAAATATACAAAAATATGCAGAGAAACAAATCATACTTACCTATACAACAAGCAGAATTTGCTAATTGTAATATTTTCTGGTATTTGCATCAGACTACTTTTAAGAATTTTTCTAAGGAGTGAAATATGAACTTTACTATCTCCACCATATTCAATTAATCACTTTTATTGGAGGCAACTATTTTCCAAAACACACACACACATATATATTTAAGCATAAAAGTAATAAAAATACTTTGAAAATCTGTGAGTTTCTTTTAAAAAGTATAAAAATACTTTGATAATATATGTCTCAAAATACTACAGATTATTGTTTTATGAATTTCTAATAAGTAGATAAATTAGTCATATTGTTTGTATTAGATTGTTATTTGTTTTGTTCCCTTAATATAATTTCAAAATTTAAATGATATATGTAGACCTAATTTATTAATTTTAAAAGCTATATTATAATTCATTGTATATTATCATATGTGCAGGGACAGTACTCATGACCCCAGAGACTCAGTTGCCTAACAAACAGATAAAAGGGAAAGGATTAAACCAACACCAGTCCTCAGAGGACCAAGTGTCCTCAGTGTTTTCAAGGGCAGGTTTCCTTTTATTTTAGAAACATCTTTAAAGATGAATTCTTGCATAATTATGCAACTTGAGAATCTCTTTTATATTTATCTATTCTGTTAAATTTGTTGTAATTATTATGACTTTTTTCCTAACATGTTTTCCAATTAACATTTTTTCTTTATTTTTCATTTCAATTTTTCTTGAATTGAACAAGTTGTATTTTGGTTTTGTATTGGTATTGTTGTAATTCTGTTTTATTGTTTTAGTAGGATTATGTTATAAAATATTACTTATATTATCTAACATGTTCTTCATTATACATATTTTAATCTCTCATCATAGCATATATTCATTTAAGCATTGTCAGATGCTTTTTTGCATCTGGTGAGATTATCATATAGATTTTCTTTGATAGTTTTTTAATGTGGTAAATTATATTGCTTGATTTTCAAATGTTCAACCATGCTTTGTGGAAAAACTCCCCTATCTTCTTATAATATACTTGTAACATATTTTAAATTTAATTTGCAAATATTTAATTAAGAGTTTTGTATATATTTCTATGGGATCTTGTGATCTGTGGGTTTCTTTTAATGTAAAGATTTTCTGGTTTTGGTATCAAAGTAATGCTGGCATCATAAAATGAGTTGAGAAATTTTTTCTTCCCTTTTATTCTCTGGTAGGGTTTGTGCAAATTCAACATTATTTTTATTGTTGGTCAAACTTGCTAATGAAGCCATCTAAGTTTGGAGTTTGCTTTATGGGAGAATTTAACTATGAATATAATTTTTAGATACATACAATGTGACAGATACTATAAATTTCTTTATGATTAAGCTTCAATATACCAATGTTTTAAAAGAATATGGCAAATGACCAATCATAAATCAATTCCCATAATAGTTTCCAATAGCTACAGGATGAATTCTAAATTTCAGGGTTACCCTATTCTGTACTCCCCAAAGAGAATCCAACTTCACTCTTTTTTGCTACATATAATTTTTATGTGCCTATCATATAGCATGTTTTATACTTAATTTTATGGTCTATTTAAATGTTCATTCTCTTAACCAGTCTGATAGCTCTTTGAAGGATTGGCCTTGATCATTTTTGTGTTCTTACTGCCTCAATATTTCTTGGATGAGTGCATGCATTCATTAAAGGATTAATGGCATAAAAAAAAGAGAATGTGCCATTTCATATCATTGTAAAATCAATTGTCATAAAAAGTTTCATAATGTCCTGGCCAATTTACTCAGTTGATAGAGCATTGACCCTCATACTGAAGGGTCCTGTGTTTGATTCCGGTCAAGAGCACATGTCTTAGTTTTAGGTTCAATCCTGGCCTTAGCCTTGGTGGGAAGGCATTCAATTGATGTGCCTCTCTCCCTTCCTCTTCCTCTCCCCCTCTCCCCCCTCCCCGCTCTCGACCTCTCCCCCTTTTCTTCTTTCTCCTTCTCCCTCTCTCCCCCTCTCCCCCTCTTCCCCTCTTCCCTTTTACCCCTCTCCCCTCCCCCCATTCCACTCTCTCTAAAAATCAATGGAAAATATGCTTTAGTGAAGATTTAAAAAAATAGAAGTCTCATAGTGTTTTCTTATTATTCTTTCTATCTCTATTGATTCATTAATGGTATTCTTCCTAAAAACAATTATTTAGGTATTCTCTTTTGTCCCAGTTCCTTCTTCAGGGATATAAGCATAGGTGACCAAGGGTGCCTCAGCCAATCTCTAAACAGACACTGACACGTACGACCCAAGGTACTTAGTTAATATTGACTGACCATAAATTACACAGGAGACAGACATGCAATGTACAAATCACACACAGTTTATTTACCAGAGTCCTGGTGGTTTCCAGACCTTGGCTGGCCACCCGGGGATCTGCACCGATAGACACACGCACACTGGATGTTGGACGTTGCAGCTGCAGCTCGGTGTCTTGTTTGAGGCCTTGGTTTCACAGCTCACAGTCCATGGCAGAGCTTGGGCAGATGCAGGTAGGAGAGTGGAGAGCGACTGTCTGTGGAGGAGCAGAATGAGTGTCTCTGATCTACTCTGGGGTTTGCTCCTTTTAGGTGCTCAGATGGGCGTCTTCAGTGTGTCTCATCAGCGGGTCCCAGGAGCCTTGTTATTTGGTCTTACATATGGGGAACAGATCACTTTATCTATTTTTTTCTATATACAGGCCACTCAAGGGTGCTTATCAATTTGATTACATTCGATTCCATACTTTCAGATTTCACACTTTAATATCACACTTTAATTCCATACTTTAATACTTATTCTATATTGTGTTTTATCCTTATTACTATTACTATAACATCTTTTTTTAATTTTATTTACAATATAACTTATATTTAATAGTAGTACATATGTTCCTCCCCCCCACCAATTTCTATAACATCTTTATTATTCTGGCTATTATTAGCATGTTCAATTGTCCAGATCCATTTTTTAGAAAATCTGCTTTAGGTTTTACTTATTTTCATGAATACTTTTCTGTTTTCCATTTCATCAATTACTCCTATTTTCTTTATTTTCTCTATACTGCTTAGTTTGAGTTTAACTTGCTTTTTACCTCTAGTGTCTCTGAAAATTTTTTTTATTAAAGTATAGTTGGCATATAATATATTAGTTTCAAATATATAACATAGTGATTCAATATTCATATACCTTATAATATAATCACCATGGAAAGTCGAGTAATCATTTGTCACCATGCAGTTATTACAACATTATTAACTATATTTCCTTGGCTCTATACTACATCCCTGTGGCTTATTCTATATAATAAAAGAGGGGGCAGGGCCAAGTGGTGCGAGTGCTGGGCCCTGGAGGTGGAGATGAAACAGTGGTGGCAGCGAGCGCCATTGCCTGGGCACTGTGAGCAGAAGTGGCGGTGAGTGCCCCACCCCTAGGGCTGGGTGGTCACAGGCAGCCAGGGCTGAGCTGAGCCATGTGATGGCTGGGTGCCCAAGGCCTAAAGCCTCTCCAGAGTCTTTAGGCCTTGGGGAGGCTGAGGGTGAGCCATCAGTTGGACTTCCCCTGAGGCTCCCAGTATGTGAGAGTGGGGCAGGTTGGGTAGAGGGACCACTCACCTCCAGTGCATGAATTTTCATGCACTGGGCCTCTAGTTTATTTTATAACTGGGAGTTTGTACTTCTTATTTCCCTTTACCTTTTCACCCATTCCCTAACCCTCTTCCTTTTGGTGATGATCACTTTATTTTGTTTTTCAATATATTTTTATTGATTTTACAGAGGAAAGGAGAAAGAGAGATAGAAACATCAATTATGAGAGAGAATCACTGACCAGCTGCCTTCTGCATGCCCCCTACTGGGATTGAGCCTGCAACCCAGGTCTGTGCCCTTGATGAGAATCAAACCGAGGATTCTTCAGTCCAAAGCTCTATACACTGAGCCAAACTAGCTAGGGTGACAATGATCACTTTGTCTTTTGTATCTGAATCTGTTTTTGTTTTGCTTTGTTTATTGATTTGTGGGTGTGTGTTTAAGATTCCACATACACATGAAATCATATGGGAGTCGTCCTTCCAAATAAATTCTTCCACCTGTAAGTAAGGGTTGCATGTGTCACTTGTGACACATTGGCATTAAGGAACAGAATATCCAAGTACAGTGGCTTATACAAATAAGAACTACTTTTTCTCTTTCCTTCCCTCCCTCAATGAGAGAAATCTATAGTTTTAGAACTCCTGGGAGTAGTCCTTCTTCGACTGCTATCTTAGTTTGGGCTACTGTGCCCAAGTACCTTAGGCTGAGCAGCTTTTAAACAATAGACATTTGTCACAGTTTTGGCAGTTGGAAGTTTGAGAGCAGGTGCCAATGTGGTAAGGTTCTGGGGAGGGCCAGCTTTCTGATTGTAGGTGGCTGTCTCTTGTTTATATTATCACATGGCAGAGGGCATAGAGATCTCTCTGGGGCTTAATATAAGAGCACTATTCTCATTCAAGAAGGCCCAACCCTCATGACTTATTCACCTTTATCCCCACCTTCTAATACCATCACATTGGTGATTAGGACTTTAACACATGAATCTGTGGAGGTGGGGGCAGGGATAGGAGGGAGGGCATTAACATTCAGTTCAGAGCAACCACTCCCTTCTAGCTGTCACTACATGTGACAATTTTCCTCCGGAATGTCTCTGAAGTCTTTGTATTTCTTTTCATTCATAGTCATCCTCATTACCTTAGTTCAGGACAGTCATTTCTCACCTAGTTGTCTCAAGGGCCTCATAATTGACTTCCTGCCAGTAGGGTGAGAGTAATCTTTAAAAAATATAATGTGATCAATCCCCACACCCCCAACCAAAGTCATTATTATCTCCTTATTGCATTCAATATGAGCTTTAAACTCGTATGTCACTTCAAAGATGAACTCACATATGAACTTCAAAGATAGTTGACAAAGTCCTTCATGGTCTATTGACTACTTTACCTCTCTTTCTTTTAATCCTTTTCATCATCTCTAGTGTCTAGCTTAGTGGTCCCAAAATTATGCCCTAAAGAATGTTAGGCTTCTACAAAGCATTTTCAAAGACTACTCTGTGTGTGTGTGTGTGTGTGTGTGTGTGTGTGTGTGTGTGTGTGTGTGTTGTGAGTTTGTATTTAAGGATGCAGGAGTGATTAAGCAGAATCTCACTCACTTAGGACTGTTTCACACCCTGAGGTCCAATCAGAGTAGCTATATATGTGGGCTCAGATGAGAAGAGAGTACTTAGTGGTTTTCCATAAGAGCATGCTTTTAAAAAAAGAGTGCTGCAGCTTAAAAACTAATCAAATAAAACCAAGTAATAACTACCTTAGAGACCACATTGTGCCATAGTGATCCATTCACAGTGTCCTGGACACAGCCTGCATTTTCTTTCTGCAGGTGTTTACTTTCTGATAGTCTCATTCTGGAAGATTCCTATACTTTACTCTTTCATCTTCTAGTCACCTAGGTAATCCTCACTGATAATTTAGATGTCTGTCCAGAAGCCATATTTTTAGGAAGACTTTATTGAGTTTCCAAAATTTCATAAACTGTCTTTGGGTTTTTTGTTATTTTTTTTAAAAGCACCCATCCTGGTGGGTTATAAATGTTAATCTGTCTTTGTCCCTCACTGGATGGTAAGCCTCACACAGCTAGGCACCTTACTGGTTTCATTGTAGCATGCAACGATTCTATAGGGAGCCCCTGCCATCTTTTATCTTAAGAGAAATAAACTCCAAATAGAAAAGGTCTATTAGGTAAAGTGAGTCTCTGAAACATGGAGGAGATTCTTTTTCTCCATCAACTTTCCCTGAACTCTAAATTCAAATTTGACAGTGCTTTGAAGAAACGAGCAAAATCTATTTGCTACTAAAACAATCCTCATCTTTTGTGGTTCTTTTTGTTTGTTTGCTTGTTTGTTTGTATTTTTTATTTTTTTTTATGATTCACTGCCCACTCCTATAGATTTGTCTCTAATTCTACCTTTGAATCTTTAGAATAGCTGGGTGCTACTTGTAAGTGGTTCTTGCAAAAGAAAATCTTTGATGATTAAATTATGGCATTAATCTGTTTGATGGAAAATACATCAAAGGCCTATATATAAAGAATGCTTATTTGTTTACTTTATTCATATCTCTGGCAAAAATACACTTTTTAATGTGTTTAAAGAAGTATATACTTCACCTTCATTTAGGAACCTATTTAAATATTTTTCTTACAGATTAATTAGAAGTATATAAGCAAGGCCAGTAAGCAGGGTAGGATATTGTGATTTTAGTGAGGACAGAGTAGAGCCAAACTGGGATCACTCACTGCAGGAGGGTTGCTGTTTTGTTTTTGTTTTTTTAAATAGAACTCTATTTACATTGAGACATGAAATTATAAGCAATTAAAATGCATGTGTACTTGAATTGAAATAAACATGTTTAAGATAGACAAAGGAGTTCCAAGTGGCCTATTACATATTCTTGGAAAGAAAAGAAAGGAAAAAAAAAACACGTAGAATCACTATAGAAAGCTCTATTTAGTAAAAATGATTTTGATTTTTTTTCAGGTAAATAGACCATTTACATTTCTAGGTATCTTATTGCAATATTCCAATTCATTAAATAATACAGTAGCATTTTAAAATATAACATTAATCAGAGGTCCTGGTATATATATTTGTAAAATATATTTTTATTGATTTCAGAGAGGAAGGGAGAGGGGGAGAGAGAGAGAAACATCGACAATGATAGAGAACCACTGGTTGGCTGCCTCCTGCACAGCCCCTACCGGGGACTGAGCCTGCAACCCGGGCATGTGCCCTGACTGGGACTCAAACCCTGAACTCCTGGTTCATAGGTCAATGCTCAACTACTGAGCCATGCTGGCCAGGCCTTGTATATTTTTTTCATGTCTTGTATTAGGGCTTTAAAATTTGAGTGCCAGATAAATCAAATATGCAACAATCACCTGGCATAACCTCACTAACCTTCCAGATTCAGCCTTAGAGATATGTGACCTTGCATAGTTTGTATTACCTCTCTGATCCCTCGTTCTCTTTACTGACAGATAGAGCTGGAAAAGCTCTACCTCAGATGTTCCTGTGGGTTTTGAAACAGTCATGTATGCAGTCTACCAAACAAAGACCCTGGCATACTACCAATGCTCAATGGATATTGACATTTCTCAAGTCGATGTAGCAGTTCAAGGTAGTGACATCCTGGGGGTGGTTTCCATGTTGGGACAGTTTGAGTTGTGGCTGTGATGGAACAGTCTTGGGTGAGTGGGAAGAGAAGCAAGAACTACACAAATGGTTATTTGTATACATAGGATATGCACATTTCATAACTTGGAGAGTGACTGATGACTGCAAATGAGCAAGAGTAGCCATAAATAGAGATTACTAGTTGACAGGCTGCTGATAAAACAGCTTTTATCTAATATGAGAAGCAATTTAAGCAAACATATCATTGAAGCTGCAGTGTGAAAAAATGTGAAGAGTATGCTTGCGAAGGGAGAGAGATATGTTTGCTTTCAATAGCCTTAATAGATCTACACATAAGCACATATATAGTGTATACATTGTTAACCCTTGAACAACTTGGAGGTCAAGTATGCTGACCCTCCATGCAGTTAAAAATCTGTATATTTTTAAAAATTTATTTTTATTAAATTTATTGGGATGAAATGCTATCTAATAAAGATGCAATATGCAAATTGACCATAACTCTGTGACAAAGATGACGGTGCCCACAGCCAATAAGGAAGGAATATGCAAATTGATGCAGCAAGGCGAGAGGTGGAACGTGGCTTCAGTTTGTAGCAAAGGTAGAAAGGCAGCTCCAGCCGGAGCAAAGGCTGTCCCGGCAGCCAGGGGAAAGAAGGCCTATACTTGCATGACTCTTTGTGCATCTGGCCTTCAGTTGGTTAATAAAACTGTATATAGGTTTCAAGTATAATTCTGTTATACATCATCTGTATATGGCATTGTGGTGCCCAGCACTCAAAGTTAAATCTTGCCTCACTGTACACTCAACCCCTTCTACCCTTCACTGCTCCTTATCCTCCATTCACTCTGGGAACCACATATGGTTGTCTGTGTCTGAGTTTTTTGTTTTTTGTTTTTGTCCTGTTTGTTCATCTTTTGCTTTAAGTTTTATATCCCACATATGAATGAAATAAACTCACATGTATATCAGCAAATAATTTTTGATAAATGGACCAAAAACATATAATAGAGAAAAGAAAGTTTGTTTAGTAAAGGGTGCTTGGAAAATCGGAAAGCCACATGCAAAAGAATGAAACTATTTTGTTGTTTGCCCCTGTATACAAAAATTAACTCAAAATGGATCAAAGACCTAAATATAAAAACTGAAGCAATGAATTGCCTAGAAGAATGCATAGTTACTAAACTTATGGACCTTGGTCTTAGAGGATTTTTTTGAATTTGACTCCAAAGGCAAGGGAAGTATAAGCAAAAATAAATGGAAGCTACTATATCAAAGTAAAAAAGCTTATGCATAACAAAACAAAAGACAACCAACCAAATGGGAGAAGATTTATTTATAAAAAATCTGCTCTGACGAAGTGTTGATACACAAAATATATTAAGAACTCATGTAACCAAACAATAACAAAGACAATGAATATAACTTTGACCCTGCCCCCCAAAACTTATTGACTAATAACTTACTATTGACTAGAAGCCTTACTAATAACATAAACAATGAACACATTTTTGTATATGTACTAAACCCTATTCAAAGTAAAGTAAGCTAGAGAAAAGAAAGTATTAAGTATTAAGAAAATCAGAAGGAAGAGAAAATACTTTTTCACTACTGTACCTATTTAAAAAAATCTGCATAGAACTGGACACACCTGCATATATATTTTATGTATAAAATGCATTAACACACACACAGCTGTTCTATATATAGAGAGAGAACAAGGCTCATAGTGGAGAGTTAAATGAGGAAATTGATTAAATAATTATGTAATATAACAAAAGAGTGGGACTTCTCAAATGATTTTCCCACAGAAAACTGTAGGAAATAGTTATAGGAAACATCTAGGGACCAAGACTTGAAAATTAATCATGCATATTCTCTCTCTTCCTCTCCCCAAAAGTGTTTAAAACAAACTAATACTAGGTAGACAAACAGTCATGAGAGAAATGCTTGGATGCCATATTATTATTTTTTATTTCTCTGTCCTATGATATAGCTGTTTATACCATCCTATTAAAAATTTCTTTTCTTTCAGGTTCATTAGTAAATTTATGATAATAAGAGTCATCTTAGGATGTTTTAGGTCTTTATGACATAACTGGAGTAGACATTCTTACCCTGGCTGCCTGCCCCGGCTTCCCTCTGGCACCTGGACACAGGCTTTCCTCTCAGCCCCGGCTTCCTCTGGAAGCATGTCAGGTCTAATTAGCATATTATGCTTTTATTATAGATAACATAGATATTTGGTTTAAGGTACTTTATGTATAATAGCCAAATATATAGGTAAAGTATTTTGCATGCACACACATATTTATATATACATTAATTAATATAATTATAGGATCACTATTTGAAAATATATAAAATACCCAGTGCAGTTTCTAGCACAAGAAACATTTAGCATGTAAGTATTGTCATTATTTTCATAATAATAATTATTATTACATGATGTAATTCATGTCAAGGTGCCTGTCATAGTACCCAAGTGTTATATTAAAACCTTCTGCCCTCTTTGGATGTCACTTTCCTTCTTCATATGCCCCTTTTAAAATTTATGACATTGTTCTTTGACTTCCTGTCACCTAACTTTGGCCTTTTCATTGCTTATTAGCAATCATGTGAGAAGGTGAGATGCAACAGAGAGAGCAGGCATTCGAGTCATTCAATGTTGATAATTATTAACTGCTTTTAAAAGTATTTAGTGAGAAAGGGAGTTAGTACTAGAAAAAGTGGCTTAGTTTGTTTTCTTCATGAAAACTCCTTTTCACAGGAGGTAAAATTGAGAATTGCTGTAGAATATTTGCAATCCTTTTTTTTTGGTTTTTTCTAGCGTAATCATGATACTGAATTCTATGTTTTAGCAAGACGGAAGTTACTTTTTACATTGCATTCTTCTTCATTTCAAAGGTAGATGCAAGTTGAGCATTTCAGTATCAAATAAAAGAAACCAGATTAAGGCAAGACTGACCTTAAATGTGTGTGGCAATTAAACCACATGTACTGGAAGAAAACTCTACAGGTTAATTATATGTTTTTAGTTTGCATTTGTGGATAAGAGCAAATAGTAAGATAGCTTTTTTTTTTTTTAAGGAAGAAACAATTACAGTTTGCTTCGCTTTGCTCATTGAGTCTCTGAAGGGAGTAAAGAAATTAGGTTTTCTTCTGCCTTATAACTTTTAGATAGTGGAGCACCTGCCAGCCCATCTTTATTCTGCGGCATTAAGTCTTTCAAACACTCCCTCACCCCTGATGATATTAACCATTAAGAACTTTTGAGTCCTTTAATATGATTCTCAGCATCCACCAAGCTAGTGGGAAAACCCAAATATTGTTTGTAGGCTCTCTTCTAAGAGCCATCAAGGACAGAAGAAAGACGAATATTATAATTTAGGTAGCACAGAAGTGGCATGCACAGACCTAATGAATTACATGATATTAACACACCTTAATTTCATTACTTGGACAAGGAATATTGATTTTCAACCGAGTGCAAAACTGTCGTGATTTATTTTCTGCTAAGGTCCAGGAGGGGAGATCTCTGATTGCTGTGTTTCATCATTTTGAAGCTATAAAAGTAAAGCGAAACTAGGACAAAGAGAAATGCTGAATATATAAATGCATGGACAGGTAGGAGCGTCAGGGGAGCCTCATCCCCACCAGCTGGCCTTGATACTGTAGAGGACAATTGTGCCTTCTGGCTTTGCCTCAAGTTTCTGGATTTGAACTAGGTTAAAGGGTCACAGTACAAGTAAAATAAATAAAAAATCCCTGAGTTTTGTGACCATATTCACTTTTTCTCTAAGGGCAAGAAGCTGTTATAATGTGCTTACCACAATATATGAAGCAGATTCCATTACTGCATTTCTATCCTCTGGATAGTGGTAAATTTTTTTTGTGGCCTCTGAGAAAATCCTCTTTGTGATAGGAAATTCAGAAAAATACCAAAATTCAGAACTGAAGTTAAAATTATATGTGACTAACTGGTCAGAGATAGCATAAGTAAGATTTAGCTTGTGTAGTCATATTTTTCTCTTCTTATATATTTTGGGATTATATTTTTATAATGAGTGTTTGTAAAAGTTTATAAAATTATTCAGATATATGTATGCATTCCTCTATAGTATACATTTTTTATTATAGGTACATATTTGTATTTACTTAATCTTTACTTGTGCATGTATATTTACTTCTCACTTGGGGCAGGCAGTTATAAACAATTCTTTGAGTAATTTCCAGATACACAAATAATTAGAGATACATTGTGTTGCATTATTACATAAATCTCCAAGTATAAAATGCTTTGGGACACCAAAGTGGAATGAATCAAGAAAGGGATATGGATGGTTTAAAGACTTCAAATCTATATTTCCAAATTCCCATCCAGAAAATTTGTGCAATCATCTTTCTCATCTGATTCTGTGAGTGTCCACATTAGCATATTAAAAGTGCATGGCAGAAAAATCAGTTAATAATAATAAAAAAAAGAACAAAACAAATATAAGTCCAGAATTGATTTTTTAAAGTGAAAAACATCTCCTACATTTTGAGAATATAAACTTCAAGCTTGAAATTGAAGAAAGGGTAAAAATTATTAGAGGGTATTTATATCTGTTTTTCCCCTAAAAGAAAAGAATATTGGGGAAAACAGAGCTATTTCCCTGATTAGGGATAGCTCCAATACTCTGAGAAGACTCATTTTCCCTTCCTATGAGAAAAGCATTTCATCCTCATTTTGGGAGAATATATAAAAAGGGTTCAAGCACAGTACATATGTGTCTGCAAATCACAGTGAGAGCCCAGCAAAGCCTTGAGGGGTATTATACTAAAGATGGATATTTTTAATGAGCTGGGAAAATGAAAAGAGCACATAATTTCATCAAAGTTTTTTTTTCCCCCCTACAAGTTCTATTTATAAATGGGAATGGTGTAAGAAAAATTACTTCACACTCAGTTTCTAATCACATGCTTTTTATGTGATAAGGAAGACTATATATAAACTTTAGAGTCCAATATCGTGACCATCTGAATTGTCCTTAAATATACCTCCATTACATTTTCATACAGGAGCAGTTTATCATTTGGAAGGGACAGAAACATTGATTTTGCTAATAGTTTTGTTTGGTAGATATGCCAGTCATTACAAATGTTTTCCTTTAGGTGACAAGTCATAATGGACTTTGACAATCTTTGTATGCAAATTCAGTTCAGTGAGTGGTTCTTTATTGAGTGTGTCTAAGTCGATAGATAACATAACTGTGTTGATAGTTAAACTGTGGCATAGGGGCCACATGGTAGGATAGAATTTTATGTAGCATAGCAAAGAGAAAGGGCTCCAAGAATGATGATTACCGTTGACAATATGGCACTGTTTTACAATGGTCACTTACTGCAAGGACAAAATGTGTTCACATTGATAACACCATTTTAGTATTCCACTTAGTGCCCCATTAGGTGCCACTGATTGAGATGTGTCTTTATGTGCTCATTTACAGAGGGATGACGGCTGCATCATCAGCAGAATTAGCACAGATGGCAATCCAGACCTCTTCACAGAGACATTAACTTGTCTATGTTAGAGTCCTCTTGTATGTCCTCTACTCTGCAATGCTTTTCCATATTTATCAAAATGTGTTTGCCAGGCCAGTGTAGCTCAGTGGTTGAGTGTTGAACTATGAACCAAGAGGTCATGGTTCAATTCCCGGCAGGGCACATGCCAGGGTTGCAGGCTGGATCCTAGGTGGGAGCATGCAGGAGGCAGCCAATCAATGATTCTCTCTTTCTCTCCCTTCCTTTCTGAAATCTATAAAAATATATATTAAAAAAATGTTGAACACAGCTTTGATGAAGGTTTTTAAAATAGATATCCCTATTAAATAACATTTAAATGTCTTATATGCTAGACATGTTGCTTGGTGCTACCCATGCATTATCTCTATATTTTTTAAATAATATATTTTTAAATCAATTAAATTTCATATAGGAGCAGTGAAGAAAGTGAGGAGCAGATAGGCCGGATAACGCAAACCAAGAAAGCGGTGTGTTCAGGATTTGGTCTCAGCCTGACCTGAGCCAACCCTTATGGAGATACAGTTTTGTTCATCAAAAACAGTGTGTTTTTTTTTGTTTGTTTTTTTCATTAGACTGTCAAACACACACACACACACACAAACAAACAAAACAACAACAACAAAAACCCTCTAGATTGAATCTTTTGGGCAAAATTGGTATAATTATAAAAAATCTACGATAGCATATTGAGCTCTGATTCTAGCCTTGCTTTTATTTTATTTCCCTATCTTGATTTCCCTTTGCCACATTTTTTCAAATTTTAAAAATTACCTACTTATTTTGAATTCTACAAATGTCTTTGAGTAGTCATTAATTTGGGAAGAAGTTAGCATAAATAAAGACATTGAGAAAAATATTACATATATTTCTCACAGCAGCATTACTGCCTCAGTAGATGGGTATTTTAAAGCTGTGAATCCCGAAAGACAAGAAATGATTTGATCAAAATCACACAACTTAATAGTTGTAATATCAGGTTCTAATTCCTAAACCCATGCCCTTTCACTCGATATTTATTCCGCAGATACTTACTGATAACATTTTTAAAGTTTATTTCACTATTCCATGCTGCTCTGTATTAACTAGAGCAAGCTGATAGTGTTGGTTCCACTCAGGTCTTTGTACTGAATGTGCATTAATGAGAGCAAAGCAGACAGTTTGATGCCAGCCTCTGATGTTAGCGGTGGGGGTAGTGATGGGATTCTCTGTTATGGCACACTTCACAGCCCGCGTGCACAACACTGACCTCAGGCAGCACTGGTGAAAATCACTTTGACCCAATTCAATAAAGATTTACTGTTCATTGTGGCTACTGAGGACTTGAAATATGGCTAGTACTAATTGAAATGTACTGTATTTGTAAATTACATACTAGATTTTGAAGACATAATAAGAAAAATGAATTTATATCATAATTTCATACTGATTAGAAGTTGAAATGATAGTATTTTGGTTGGATTAAATATATTAAATTATTTTAATTATAAATGAAAATTAAATTCACCTGTTTATTTTTACCCCTTTAATTGTCTTTGCTAGAATTTTTAAGAACATGTATGTGTCCCACATATTGAGCAGCACTGACCTAGTCCATAAAATAACTTGTTTTACTTTTCACTTTATATTTTTCTTTTGTATTTGATTATTAAACAAAAGAGATAATAGAATATAGTAACTACAATCTGAAAATTCAACAATTTTATAATATTAATGAGCAGTTCTTTATTGGGTGTTTAAGTTGATAACACAACTGTATTGATAGTTTAAACTGTGGTTAGGGGCTGTGCTATAGGATAGAATTTTATGTAACATAACAAAGAGAAAGAATTTCTTAGGATTACATCTTTTTTATTATTTAGTTGAAGCTTTTCATATAGCTTGGATATAAATATATGAATAGTAAAAAATAGCAAATATTTCTGCTAATCATAATACAATTCTTAATTCTTTAATACCCTACATCTTTTATCATCAAAGTCAAACTCTTTAAGATTTTTCACAAAGACCAGGCTGGCATGGTTGAACTAGGAGGTCATCTTTCAATTCCAGGTCAGGGTCCATGCCCAGCTTTCTGTCTAGATTCCCAGTGTGGGGCATGCAGGAAGTAGTCAATCAATGATTCTCTCTTATCATTGATGTTTCTATTTATCTCTCTTTCTTCCTTCCTTTCTGAAATTAATAAAACATATATTAAAAAAAAAGATTTATCACAAAGAAGCCTTTCGACACTCCCAGGGAGGGACACAGTTTCATTCTACTGTGCTTCTGGAGAATAATTTTGTATGTAATTGTTATGTATATTATCACAATAGTTGCATATCTATTAGGAGTCATATGTCCAAATGTATGTAAATATTTTATATATAATATCACTTTGCTTAGACCCCCTATTGCTTCAGAGAATTAAAGAGTGATACAAGTTTTGCTATGTAAACCTAAGAAGACTTGAAAGATTCATGATTCTTAATGTTCTGTAGCTTCATTGTTTTTCTCCAGATCTGCTATTCTATACATTTATATCTTTTTAAAAAACAAATGAAAAGTATTTGTTTAAGCAAACGTAAATGGATGCTCTGTTATTAATTTGAATCCAATGAGCTCCAAGTTTACTTTTCCTCTACACAATGTAGAGAAGTTACATATTGGTGACTTCCCTGCCCAAAGCCTATGCAGTTATCATGCCTCATGCATCTTTGTTTTCAGCACAAATATGAAGTATTAAGTAAAGAATTTTTCAGTGCCAGCTATGAGCTTTTTAATTTCAGTTCCTTAGTATACTGACAGGGTTTAATCATAGTTTAGTAGTAGAAAATATAGTATTTCCCAGATTATAAACATTAACTCCTCTATGCAAAAAATTACATCAGATATTTACCTATATATCAGAGGGTGTTTTGGATAACCTTTAAAGTAAAACTGCAGGAAAATGAGAGTTGATGTGCTAAATCAATGTTTTCATTAGAGTGAGTATAAAACACATCAAAATATAAGGAACATGGTGCATTCTCTTAAAACAGTATTTAGGACACTGTGGACTTCATGCATAATTTTTTACTTCCTTTTATTCACTACATTTCTAAATAAAATCTTGTTTATTTTTGAGATATGAAAATTTCACTTGTCTTCCCACATGTTTTGTGTTAATTATATCATTAAAAAAATTTAAAGAGAGTCTGTGACTTTTTCTATTAGAACTAAAAAAGATTCATAATGTAGAAATTTATAATTGCAATGAGTTTTAGAAATCATCTAATGTATCTCATCTAACACATCTTTTCATTTATCAGTAATAACTTTTTATCACAATATAATGATTATTACCAATTCATTTTGTTTATTTTAGGTCACATTTAGGTATTTGTTTTATTTTAATTATGGAGAATTTTGAACATAAACAAAGCAAAGCAAGTAAATATATTGTTGTCACACTCAATAATGAAAACTAATGGATCATTTTATATCGCTGTTTTCATATATATTGGACAGTTACTTGTCTTAATCCATCATTCAAGGCTCATTATTTTTTCCCACTGCCTAATTTAAAAAAAATCAATATCTCTTTTTTTCTACTTCTCAGCCAAGACTTGCCTAGTCTGTTCCAATATTGTCAGATTGAACCATCAATCCCTGCCTTAAATATTCCATCCTCCAAATCGTCTTAAATATAAAAGGTCCTATCTGATTTGTCCCGCTTTCCTCTCTTGTTTCAACTCTTGCCACTCTGACACACATCTTAGAGATCAGTTGTCCTGACTAAACTTTGTTTTCACTGGTTGTCCCCAGCTCTCCCACTGCTGGAACTTCCTTGCAGGGGCTATTTTCTGTCTGCATTATCTTTAATATTTCCATTCTCTTCATCTGAATAATTCCTACTTGAGCTTCAAATTTTTTTCTTACGCATTTTATTCTGAGGGATGTTTCCACATCCCAGGCTACATTAGCTGCCTCCTTTGTTCTTTTGCAAGACTATCTAAAACTTTATCCAAGTTCTCATTATTGTACATTGTAATTTAATGTTAGCTTTCATTCATCCCCATTAGACTGACATCAGGGACCCTTTAGCTGTTTACCTTCTATTCATCTATGTTAATATTAGCAGCCATCACTACACACCAACATTCTGAAGAATGTATTATGTATAGATTTGTTTGTGTTTATCTCTTGAGCATTATAAACTTCTTAAAGAACTTCTCTGATATCTGTTTGTCCTGTCCTTTTGGTGGTACATAGCTCAGTGAGAACAGAAGAACTGGACCAATAGTGCTGGCCAGGTTTTAAAACTCAGTGTTGAGTAATGGGATGAGCATAAAGAAATCGCTTCTAATCACAGCTCTGTCAGTTACTGTTTCAACATGCAGATCTCATTTAAGTCCGAGTCTTAGTTTCTTCATCCATCAATAGGCATAATGTCCTTTCCTTCATAGAGCTATTGTCAATTTGACTGAGTTAATGTTTATAAAACTGAGAGCTATGTAGGTCACATTTATCTAATTTGGATAATGTGAGCAAATTGTGGGATATAGACACATTAATATTCTCACTTCACCTATAAAATTTAAAGTGCTGCAAATCTTTCTTATGGTAATATAATTTTAAGTGGTAAATAGAAATATATATTGCTCTATAAAACCTTATTATTGGTTATGTACAATAGTATTTCTTAAATTTATATGTATTTCAATTACTCTCACAAATTAAAACCTTATTTTAATTTCTTCCAGATGTCCATAATTAATGAGAAATTCTTAGGGCTGACAAAAGCATCTAAAATTAGTAACTTTGGAGTTAACATAAATTTAATTAGAAATTACAGAAAAAAATTGTAAGACAATGCCAAGCTGCCACAAAGTCAAAATGTTAATTTAGGGGATAATATTCCTAATTATTAGAGGTGATGCTACAACTTTTTAAAAAGGTGTAAGATATACACCTTTAAATTTGCAAAAATTTGTCTATAACAAGAGGAAGTTATGGAAACATTTGGGAAAAAAAGGGATATGACTGGTAAATTGATGCTGCCCTAATATGCCTGTAAGCCATCTTGTTTTTTGCTTTTTAAAATAATTCTTGATGTTTTGAATAAAATGAAAGGAATAATTTGCATAACAGATTAAGTAGTAAATACATATTTAAAAGCAAAAAAACAAAACAAAACAAAAACACACACATTCCTTTTTGAAAATTGATGTGCTACAAGAAGGTATTTCCCTACTTTTATATTTATTGCTATGAGAGAATTAGTCTTGAATTAAGTGAGTTTTTATTTTATGCAAGCAACATAACTCTTTCATTCCTGAGCAGTTCTTAGAAGGCAGTAGACATTTACTGCAATATTTCTAACATAATTATTCTTAGATTCCAGGGGGAAAGATGGTATTGAATCACTGATCTTGCTTTGTCAATGGTAAAGTTCCCTATGAGAAACTTGATTACGGCATAACTTATTATATAGAATGTCATTTCTTTGGAACCTCTTTGTATGCTGACATTATACTGAAGTCCCCTTCTGCTCCTAACTCTCCAAGCCAGGCTTAGCCCTGTGCCAGAGCAGGTTGCCTGGTGCTAAAACATCCCAGTCCCAACAGTCAGTTCTTTCCTCTGCCCATCTATCAGTTCTCTTGTTGGACCCAAGGAAGACCTGTGTGGTCAACTCCCCTAGGGTCTCTTGGTTCAGTTCTTTTCTGGAAGTGATAATTGCTTGGGGCTGCAGGTGGAAAACACATGAAACTTCACATCCTTGCTTGAAAATTAGGTGCCAACGGTGTAGTTATAATCTTGTGAAATAGTTTTGAAGCAATAGTCTCAGTTATCTGCTATCAGATATTAAAAGATATGCTATTCCAGTGGCCCTACTTTTAATTATTTAAATAGTTTTGTCTTTTAATAACTAAAAAGACAAATCCTATTCAAATTTCTTGTTCCATCTGATGAGATGTATAGCTCATATTTTCATGTCCTTTATGGCTGTGTTCTGTACTGCATGTTACTTAGTGATCTGTATGAAAAGAGCATAGCTAAAATCTTATATAATGCATTATTCAAAGAGAGAACCACTCATTCTTTAGGATTTATTAATACAACTAAACCACAGAGAGCATGCCTGAAAATTGCTTGATGTCAGGGACTGACAGTTTTTGAGTAGCAAGTACTCTCATTTGTGAAATATTTTGTTGGTCTTTGAAACTGTCAAAAACCTCTAGCAAGAGTATACCAGAATATAAGGGAACAGGGTGTGTTATTACATTTAATGTATAAATGTAGTAAAAATTAGTTCCAGAAAGAGATGGAGTGTGGTGTATCTTTCAAGTTCTATTAATAGATATATGTGCATACGTTTCCAAGAAAGTAAAATACCACTACATAGATTTCTTTTTAAAAAATATATATTGCTAAATTTATTTTAGCACATTATCATCATGAACCTCAAAGTTTCTTCTTTCAAAATATGCTACCAATCTGCTTCTGTGTTTCTAAAGGGGAATTGCTTCTGAAGAATAGATATAATTTTCCTGTCTCTGGGAAGGTTTGCTTAAGTATATTAGAGCAGAAAACTGCAGTAATGCTATGCATTCTTGAGTTAAAACAAATTTTGCCTGGAACATTTGAATGTATGAATAATAGCAAAGTAACCACTTCAATCACCCTCACTTCCCTATGTGTATTGAGTTCTAAGCTAAATGGTAGATAATCACATCTGGGTATTGTACCTGAAGTGAATTCCATCTCAAGACTTACTGTTTGAGGATACTATAACCTCATTGCACAGCCATGAGTCCCCAACAGGGAGTTCTTTTGACTGCTGGTCTGCAATTATTTTTATTTCTGACACCAGATGGCGCTCATATATATTTAATCAGCTTTCATTTTTCTTGTTTTAAATTTTACCCTTGTCTCTCCTTTCCAGGGAGATTTTACTGAAAAGATTAAAGCCCATATATGTTTCCTCTCATGTAAAATTTAATTGAAGGTTTTCATGTACTTATTAAAACTCATAGCACTTTTTTTTTCTTGGTTTCATGGGCAGTATTGTTTAATAACTTTGAATATCGGCAGGAATGACAGATCAGAGTGTCTGCATCAGTGACCTGAATGAACTGCCCATACAGTCACTGTCTAATCATGTAGAAACACAATTCATTTAGAAACTGCTCTAATCTACAGCAATTTTAGCCTGGATTCCATTCTTCTGTCTTGTTAGTATAAGAAGAAGTACACTGGTAGCTAGGAATTACGTTTATCCATCATTCATTAGAGAGCCCTGTCTTTTTGCCAATGAGTTTTATGTGAAGCCCCATGGGTGCCTGTAATTATCCCTCTTACAAATACTCTCCTGTTCTGCCTCATTCTCACATTTTCAGATCAGTGTCGCTTTATTCTGTTTAAATCATCAAGCAGATAATAGCATGAAATTAGGCTCTTTATTATAGGAACAGAAACCATTGCTGCTTTACTTTTCTTTTTCTCCCCCTTTCATCCTCCATCTTAAAATTGATTAGAATTATTCTTTAACTGGGAGACAGGTGGCCTGCAATAAATAATATTTTTCAATATGCAGTGGCTCTCTCTCTCTCTCTCTCTCGCTATAATTTATATATATAAACTTCAGAGAGGAAGAATGAGAGAGAGAGAAATATCAATGATGAGAGAGATTCATTGACTGGCTGCCAGCTTCATGCACCCTGCTGGGGATTGAGCCCGAAACCTGGACATGTGCCCTTGACCAGGAATCGAACCCAGGACCCTTCAGTTCACAAGCTGACGCTCTAGCCACTGAGCCAAACTGACAAGGGCTGTTTTTATATTTTTAAAATTATTTTTAATTGTTTACAGAGGGGAAGAGAGACAGATAAAAACATCAGTGATGAGAGGGACATATAATTGCTTGCCTCCTGAATGCACCAATATAGGTGTCCTTAACTGGAATTGAACGTGATACCTTTCAGTCCATAGGTCAACAATGCTCTATCCACTGAGCAATACTGGTTAGGGCTTGTGGCTTTATTTTAATACTAGAACCCTGGTGCCCAAATTCATACACAGGTGGGGTCCCTCTGGGTGGCCTACAGGGATCAGGCTGAAATCCAAAGTCCAACATCACCTGCAGCTCCTACCTGACACTCCACTCATCCCAGCCCAACTATGCCTGCCCCAGGCTCATGCCCAATCAGCCCTGATTGAGAGAGGCTCAAACTGCCACAGGCCCTGAGCCCTGCATCTGGTGCCCTCCCAAGGGGCGTGGCCTGAGGGATTGGGCTCAAACTGGCTCTCTGATATCCCCCAAGGGGTCCTAAATTGTGAAATGGTGCAGGCCAGGCTGAGGGACCCCACTGGTGCACGATTGGGCTGGGGAGGGACCACAATGGCTCCAGGGCATGTCTGGCCCATCTCTCTCAGTCCCAATTGGCCAGACCCCAGTAGCAAGCTAACCTACTGGTCAGAGCATCTGCCCCCTGGTGGTCAGTGTACATCATAGCAAGCAGTTAAGCTGCCTTAGCATATCATTAGCATGTTACATTTTGATTGGTTGTTTGGTTCTGCTGTTGGTTCTATTTGCATATTACCCTTTTATTATATAGGCTAGGGGCCAGTACACAAAATTAGTGCACTGGGGTGGGTGGTCTGTCAGCCCAACCGGCCCCCTCTCACATACTGGGAGCCCTCAGGGGATGTCTTACTGATGGCTCACCCCCGGCACAAGGCCAAAAACATCTGGCTGAGGGTTTTGTCCTTGGGCAGAGGACCTCGGCCAGGGGACCCCAACCAGTGATCGCCATGAAGCTGATTGGTGGCTGGCTGTGCCCCAGCGTGGCCTGATCAAGGGCTTTTTCTGGCCTTGGGAACCCAGCAAACCCAGCGATTGCCCTGCCATGAGGCCAATCTCCCTGGCTGGCTGGCTCCATTCCACTGCCCTGGCCCACCCAAGGCCAAGAAAAGCCTTTTGGCAAGAGGCTTTTTCTGGCCTTGGGAACCCAGTGATTGCCCTGCCATGGGGCCGATCTCGCTGTCTGGCTCCGTCCTGGCCCCCCAGCCACCCAAGATCATAAAAAGCCTCTCAGTGAGGCTTTTTCCAGCTTCGGGCAGCAGCCATCTTGGTTGGGTATTAATTTGCATATAGCTCCTGATTGGCTGGTGTGGGTGGCTTGATTGGAGGTATGGTCAATTCGCATATTACTCTTTTATTAGATAGGAACCCCTCCCCACAGGGGATGTTGGATTGCTGGTTTTGCAGATCAGGCTGAAAATGGAAATCCAACATTTCCCGAAGGATATAGTAGTGCCTGAAGAGGCAGGTGGCTGGGAGAAGCCCAAGCTTGGGCCAGGCACCATGTTGCTCCCACTCAACCTCTGCTGTGTCTGCCACTACAACTACCACTCGGTAACACTGCAGTGGAGCTAGGACAGGCTTGTGCCACCATAGCTGTGCTTGCCAGCTATGAGCATGGCATCTCTCCCGTTTGTCAGCTAATCAGCATTCCCGCTGTGGGAGCGCAATTACCATCGGGGTAGCTCCTGCATTGAGTGTATGCTCCCCCTGGTGGTCAGTGTGTGTCATAGCAACTGGTCAACTAGTTCTGTCGTTCTGTTGTTCAGTCTCTTAAGCATGTGTGTGTGTGTGTGTGTGTGTGTGTGTGTGTGTGTGTGTGTGTTTGTCTATACACATACACATACATACACTAGAGGCCTGGTGTATGAAAATTCATGCACTGGGGGTGGGGTCCCTCAGCCTGGCCTGCCCCCTTTTACAGCCTGGGAGCCCTCAGGAATGGGACATGACCCTGCGATCACGGGAAGACAACACCCTATCGCATCTCTGCTGCTGCCACTGCCGGCTGCACAAGCCTCAGACAGTCTTGGTTACCTGAGCCTTGAGCAGCTCTGGGGAGCTGGGGAGCTGAAGGGTCTGGGGGACTCCAGAGGCAGGCGCATGGAGCATGTGCCTGTTGCCCCAGTGGGGCTGAGGGGACTGGGCGCCACTATCTTGTGGCTGTGGGTACCACTATCTTTGAGGGCTTTGCAGGAAATTAGCATATTCTCTTCTTATTGTCTATGGGCACCACCACCTTTGAGGGTGGGACAGTCAATTAGCATATTTCCTCCTTATTGGCTGTGGGCACTGCCATCTTTGCAATGATGTGAGTCAATTAACATATTCCCTCTTTATTAGATAGGATACGCACACACACAAATATACATATAGATAGATAACATTTGCATGTGGGTTTTAAGGCCTTATAACAGTCTTGTCTTTTCTGGGAATTAAACAACCACCTCTTGAGACCTCACTAAGTTTAAGCAGGAGTTCCCCAATGTATCCCTGCCATGTGTATTGTAGAAAAGTGACAACATTTAAAACAGAAGAAAACATTTGCTTACTTTCTGTAGGTTTTATTCTTTATTTCTGCTTTTTAGTGGAAAGTGATGGGCGAAATGCAGGAATTATTAAATACATTAATAGAAAACAGGAAATGATCACATACTTTACAATCAGGTTGAATATGAGAGTGAAGAGAGAGCTATAATTAAAAAACAAACCACAAAACTGTACTGCATTTCCCCTTGCTAAAATGCAAATTGCTCCTCTCATTATAATGAGCATGTTATCTAGCTCAAGATATTTCATTTAGAAGCTCTCATTTTTTCCCCTGTTAATAGTTGAGAGGATTATTGACCAAAATGCATTGATTGAGTCTATATTAATGGTAGCACATAGAATGAGGTAATGGACTTATTAGCACCCTGTGCTCTTGCAGAATTTTGATCCTATCTTTCTTTTCTAGAAGGGTCTGGTCTTCATTACCTTTTGGTAGTATTCCCATATAGGCCATCAAAAAGTATTTCTGGAACACAGTTTCTCTCTTGGCTGCTCTTTCCTGATGCATAAAATGTTTCACCAGAATCAAGATTTAAAAAAACTTTTTTTAAAGTTTGTTGGAAATTTAGCCAGAAGAGGGAAACATATCAGAGAAAGCATTGAATCATTATTTTCAACTGTCATCACATGAGGCCTTCACATTAGTCAATCTGCCACTCATTTGAGTAAAATCTTGTAGTATTTATTTGTCTTTCTTTGACTGACTTATTTCACTCTAAGCCCATCATGCTATTGCAGATGGTAAGATTTCATTTTTAGGGTAATATTCCAATGTACAATGTACTACCCCTTTTTACCCACTTGTATGTACGGGCACTTGGGTTGCTTCCACAGCTTAGCTGTTTTAAATAATGCTGCAATGAATTTGGGGGTGCATATAGTCTTTCAAATTAGTGTTTTTATTTCTTCAGATATATGCCCAGAAGTGATATCACAGGTCAAAATCAGTTCCATTTTTTATTTTTTTGAGGAACTTCCATACTGGATTTCAAAGAGGTTTTTCTGAGTAATAAAGTGGTCATACAAGATTACCCAGCCCAAATTTTGCCAGTAAATAAACCGCAATAGTGTCTGATAAAGATTTTTTTTGGAAAATTCATGGAAGAACCAGCATTCAAGAGAGGCCAGGTGTTATGTGGAACTCCATTATTGTACTATATTATCAAAGTTAAGTTCTCAAAAACAAATGGTATATTCTGTGTACATTGAATCCAGTCAGATATTATATCTGGTTAATTGCCAATAATCCAATGGTGACTATTGTACTGCTTTTGTGTAGTCTGGGAATAAATATCTTATTTTGCCCACTATTACTACTCCTTAACAGTAAATGAGTTTGTAGTAATTGTAAAATATATGTAAGAACATAGGCTGTCTTATAAGTGAATTTTTAAAATAGAAACAGATGTATTGATGTTGAACAAGATTATACTAGCTGATGAAGTAAGTTTTAATCTCTCTAAAACTCTCTGTAAGAATATGGTTTTATAGTTGAAGATCTCTTCTGGTGTTGACAACCTGTTTTTTTCTAGTGTGATGTCACTCACTAGCTATAGTATTTTGATACAAACATAGCTTAATTTCTGAATTTTAGTTTCTTCATATATCAAGTGAAGATGATCATACTTACTGTGAGTAGATGTTTATTGTTTGCATTCCAAGTCTCGTTTTACCAGTTTGATGCTGTCATATCTCTTTTGAAAGCCTGTCTTCTGTTCTTGGATAAAGTGAGCTCTATTTTTAGTTGTGTGACTAGATCAGACTACTTCCAATGAATCAGTCGGTCCCAGTGATAGAAGGGTTCTTGATTGTGTCTGAGTCAATGAGACATAAGGAGACAGTGTCTGGTTATCTGGAAAGACGTTTCTTTTTTTATTGTTTAAAGTATTATAAATAGTAGTACATATATCTCCTCCCCACCCCCCAATTGATCTTCTCTCCCTCCCCCCACCACTGGCAAATGCCCTCACCCCCTCCCAGTATCTTGCATCCATTAGTTATGCTTATATGCATGCATACAAGTCCTTTGGTTGTTTTTTACCTCCCTGATCCTCAACCCGCCCTATCCTTCTTGCTGTTGTTTGACAGTCTGTCTGACACTTTTCTGCCTCTGTATCTATCTTTGTTCATCAGTTTATAATTATTTTTATTATCCATACATGAGTTAGATCATGTAGTATTTTTCTTTCACTAACTGGCTTATTTCACTTAGCATAATGCTCTCCAGTTCCATCCATGCTGTTGCAAATGGTAAGAATTCCTTCTTTTTATAGCAGCATAGTATTCCATTGTGTTGATGTACCACAGTGCTCTAATCCACTCATCTACTGATGGGCATTTAGGTGGTTTCCAAATATTAGCTATTGAAAATTGTGCTGCTATGAACATAGGGCTGCATAAATCCTTTCTGATTGGTGTTTCTTTTTCCTTGGGATGTATTCCTAGAAGTGGTATTACTGGGTCAAATGGCAGTTCCATTTTTAATTTTTTGAGGAAATGCCATACGGTGGCTGCACCAGTTTGCATTACCACCAGCAGTGAAGGAGGGTTCCTTTTTCTCCACATCCTCACCAGCTCTTGTTCTTTGTTTTAATTTGAATCTCTCTGATGATTAGTGGCTTTGAGCATATTTTCATATGCCTTTTAGATTTCTGAATGTCCTCTTTCAAAAAGTGTCTATTTAGGTCCTTTGCCCATTTTTTGATTGGGTTGTTTATCTTCCTTTTGTTATGTTGTTTGGGTTCTCAGTAAATGTTGGAGATTAAACTCTTATCGGTGATAACATTGGCAAGTATGTTCTCCCATAGAAGGTGGGCTTTCTTGTTGTTTTGCTGATGGTTTCTTTGGCTGTGCAGAAGTTTTCTATTTTAGTGTAGTCCCATTTGTTTATTTTCTCTTTAGTTTCCATTGCCTAGAAGCTGTATCATTAAATATATTGCTACAACAAATTCAGCTATTTTGCTGCCTATGGCTTCTTCTAAGATTTTTATGGTTTCCCATCTTATGTTTAACTCCTTTATCCATTTTGAGTTTATTTTTGTGTATGGTATAAGTTGGGGGTCAAGTTTAATTTTTTTTCAAGTATCTGTCCAGTTTTCCCAATACTATTTATTGAAGAGACTGTCTTGACTCCATTGTATGGTCTTGACTCCTTTGTTAAATGTTAATTAGCATAATGGATTGTTGATTTCTGGGTTCTCTGTTCTATTCCACTGGTCTACACTGTCAGTTCTTGTGCCAGGCAGTTTTGAGAACAATGGCTTTGTAGTATAGCTTGATATCTGGTATTGCGATTCCTCCAACATTGTTCTTTTTCTCAGGATTGATACAGCTATTTGGGGCATTTTTTTATTCCAGATGAATTTTTGGAGAATTTGTTCTAGGTCTTTGAAAAATGCCATTGTTATTTTCATGGGATTGCATTGAATTTACAGATTGCTTTGGGTAGTAGGACATTTTAATGCTGTTGATTCTGCCAGTCCATGAACAGGTATATTCTTACATTTGTTCATATCTTCCTCTATCTCTTTTTTCCAGTGTTCTGAAATTTTCTGAGTATAGGTCCTTTATCTCCTTGGTGAAATTTATTTCTAGGTATCTTAATTTTTTTTGTTGCAATGGTAAATGGGATTACTTTTTAAATTTCTCCGTGAGTTCATTATTAGTGTACAGAAAAGCGATAGACTTCTGGGTGTTAATTTTGTATTCTGCTATATTGCCAAATTCATTTATTAAGTCTAGTAGTTTTTTGATGGAGTATTTGGGGTTTTCTATGTACAATATCATGTCATCTGTGAATAATAACAGTTTTACTTCTTCTTTTCCAATTTGGATGCCTTTTATTTCTTTTTGTCTGATTGCAATGGCTAGTACTTCTATTACTGTGCTAATCAGGAGTGGTGAGAATGGGCATCTCTGTGTTATTCCTGTTTTTAGTGAATATGGTTTTATTTTTTGCCCATTGATTGTGATATTTGCTGTGGTTTTGATATATATGGCTTTTATTATGTTGAGATGATCCTTCTCTTCCCACCTTGCTGAGGGTTTTTTATTAAGAAAGGGTGTTGGATTTTGTAAAATGCTTTTTCTGCATCAATGTATATAATTATATGGTTTTAATTTCTCAGTTTGTTTATATGGTATATCACATTTATTGATTTATGGATATTGTACCATCCTTGTAGCCCCAGAATAAATCCCACTTGGTTATGGTGTATGATCTTTCTAATGTAATGCTGGATTCAATTTGCTAAAATTTTGTTGAGGATTTCGGCATTTATGTTCATGAGGGATATTGGCCTGTAATTCTTTTTCCTTGTATTGTCTTTATCTGGTTTTGGGATTAAGGTGATTCTGGCTTTGTAGAAAGAGCTTGGAAGTGCTCTTGAATTTTTTGGAATAGTTTAAGGAAGATAGGTCTTATTTCTTCTTTGAATGTTTTATATAACTCTCCAGTGAAGCCGTCTAGTCTAGGGATTTTTTTGTTTGAAGTTTTTTTTTGTTTGTTTGTTTGTTTTTACACTTTAGTAATGTTTATTGAGCATCTACTATGAGTTAGCCAGTTGTGGTAGGTGTTGGAAGTGATAGCAATAAGCAAAAGAGACATTCATGGAGACATTACTCCTATAATAATTCATTCCCAGAAATTTTATTACATCATTTAAGAAATGATTATTAACTGAACAATGCATTATTTTAAGATAGAACATTAAGGCAAGAATGGATATTTTTGGGTTGATCTTGACCATTTGTCTCTAAGCTTTATTCTCTAGATTAAAGAAAAATCTTTGAATAGTTAAGGACAGGATATTATATAAAGTAATGTGATAATGGACTAATATGCCATTCTGTATGTTAAACCAGAAGCAACGGAGACTAATGCATTTTGAGCTTCCTTAGCAGCGTCTGCTGAGATTTCTTTTTTTAAAAATCTTTATTGTTCAGTTTATTAATTACATTGTTCCCTCTTTTCATCCCCCTATAGCTCTCCTCCACCCTGTACCCATCCCATTCTCCACCCTCACCTCCCCCCAATGTCCTCTCCCATTGTTGAAAGATTTTTGTCTAGTCTCTTGCTGTACTTCCCACACCCCTTTTCTCCCCAAGAATTTTCAGTCCATTCCCTCTCTATGCCCACGATTCAGTTATATTCACCAGTTTATCCTGTTCATCAGATTTTTAATTCACTTGGTTTTTAGATTCATTTGTTGATAGATGTGTATTTGTTGTTCATAATTTATATTTTTACCTTTTTCTTCTTCCTCTTCTTAAAGAATATCTTTCAGCATTTCATATAATGTTGGTTTGGTGGTGATGAACTCCTTTAGCTTTTTCTTATCTGCGAAGCACTTTATCTGACCTTCAATTCTGAATGATGGCTTTGCTGAGTAGAGTAATCTTGGTTGTAGATTCTTGCTGTTCATCACTTTGAATATTTCTTGCCACTCCCATCTGGCCTGCATCGTTTCTGTTGAGAAATCCGCTGACAATCGTATGGGTGCTCCCTTATAGGTAACTAACTGTTTTTCTCTTGCTGCTTTTAATATTCTCTCTTTATCTTTTGCTCTTGGCATTTTAATTATGATATGTCTTGGTGTGGTCCCCTTTAGATTCCTATATTTTGGGGTTCTGTGTACTTCTTGGGCTTTTAAGTCAGTTTCTTTCACCAGGTGGGGGAAGTTTTCAGTCACTATTTCTTCAAATAGGTTTTCATTGTCTTGTTCTCTCTCTTTTTCTGGCATCCCTATAATTTGGATGTTAGTATGCTTGAAGTTGTCCCAGAGACTCCTTACACTATCTTCAATTATCTGGATTCTTTTTGCATCTTGCTTTTCCGGCTGAGAGGATTTTGCTTCTTTGTATTTCAAATCTTTGACTTGATTCTTGCGGTCCTCTAGACTGCATTTAGGTATTTGTATAATATATTTTATTTCAGTCAGTGTATGCTTAATTTCTAGTTGGTCCTTTTTCATATCCTTGAGGGTCTTGTTCATTTCCTTGTTGGTCTTGTTCATTTCCTCGTAGTTCTCATTAAGTTCATCGGCCTTTTCTAGGAGCCTCCTGAAAATCCTAATTACTGTGGTTTTGAACTCTATGTCTAGTCGTCTTTTTTCCTCCATTTCTTTCACACCTGATTTCTTTCCATTTCTCTGTATTGTGGCTGCTTTCCTGAGTTGGTCGATTAGCTTTGTGTGGTAGATGTCCTCTAAGGGACAGTGGCTCAGCCTCCCCAGTTACCTGAGGTGGATACTCTTACTGCAGTCCTTTATGGCTTGTACAGTATTGTTGGAGTTAAGCCCAGCTAATTGTTGTTAGCACTAGGAGGGTTTGACCTCCAGGCCAATTGGGTGTGAAGGGTAAGCTGTGTTCATATTGGATGGGCAGAGTCTCCGGGCTGAGCAAGCAGCATCAGCTATGCCCTATGCAGCACGCGGGTCTCTGTGTTGAGTGGTAACAGCTGCGCACTTCCAAGAGAAAGCTGCTGCTGGTCTCCACCCATTGCCAGACAACTCTGTCTCTCCCCAAATGAGTCTGCACACCCAAAGTCTCACCCAGGGTTGTAAAACAAAGCAGTCTGGTGGTCTCCCGAATGAGGAACAAGTCACGTATCCTCTCTGTGCTGTCGCGTACTTTACGTTCAAGCTGCTGTTCCAAGCTATGCACACTCTCCTCAAACTTGGAGACCTCTGCCACGCCTGGCTTTTAGCGTGCGTACCCCAGACCTCAGACCTCACCTGGCACTGGGGAATCTGTGCAGTGTGACGTCTCTGCCCTCCCCATTGGAGAAATCCAACCAGGATTGCTGCTGCCTGCCCTACAGCCTGCGTGTGCACACGGCTCCGAACCTCTCTCCAGGTGTATCTTCAAGGCTGTGCTCCGCCGCTCTTCTGAGTCTCAGTGTCCCACCTGTATTTTATTTGTGGAATTTTCACTCAGCCAGCTTTCCAGTGATTCTGGATAATGTTTGTTTTGTTGTTATGTTGTAGTTTTGGAATTGTTGCACAGGGCAGCACAATAGGTGTTTACCTATGCTGCCATCTTGGTTCCTCTTGTTTGAAGTTTTTATTTTATTATTATTACTGCTTCAATTTCCTCCATACTTCTCGGCCTATTCAGATTTTTTTTATTCCTCCTGGTTGAGTTTTGGAAGGTTATATATATATATATATATGTTTATTTTAGGAATATGTTAATTTTTTCTAAGTTGACTGGTTTGTTGAAGTAGAGTTGTTCATAGTATTTTTTTATGATTCTTCATATTTTTGTGTGGTTTGTTGTTATTTCACCTCTTTTGCTTCTGGTTTTGTTTATTTGGGTCCTCTCTCTTTGTTTCTTGGTGAGCCTGGCTAGAGATTCATCCATTTTGTTTATTCTTTCAAAAAACCAGCTCTCAGTTTCTTTTGTATTATTTTTTTGTTCTCTGTGTCATTTATTTCTGCTCTCATGTTTATTATCTTCTTCCTTCTGCTCACTCTGGGCTTTTCTTATTGCTCCTTTCCTAATTCTTCAAGTTGCAGAAGACATTTTTTTTCCATAGAAGTTGTGAAAAAAAAAGATGCTCACCAGTTTTCCAGATGAGAGGAGTGAAGAGGAGTCACTTAGACATATGGTCTAGAAAGGCCATAGAATGAAAACAAGACATGAAAAAGTATCAGAGTGAAAGAACAGAAATTATACTTGGAATCCTAATGATTGTGAGTCTCCAGCTAAGAACTGAAGTCACATGTACTTCTGAACTTGTTAATGTATACCAAAGACATATAACATTTAAGTTATTGTTGCTAATAATCAAAGTGCCTAAACTGATAAGGTTATTTTAAAGATTTAAGATAAATCCATCAGGCATAATATGGGGGAATCTTAATGTGGTAGATTCCTTCTATAATTTCAATGTCAAAGACAAAAAAATGCTAAGATAGAGGATATATTTCCACTAGTGTATTAAGTGTTTATGCAATATAGTTTCAGGAACACATATTTTAAACAGTTTATTTGAGCCCACATAAAATGAGCTGGAAGGATTGACCTTCTTTTGCCATTTTGTTAGAGATCATAGTCTAGCAGATAAGTTGAATCATATATTTAAAAAGAAAGAAAGAAACAAGTTTGTGTAACTGAGAAGTGAGGAACGTAAGTAAGAGTTTTTGCTTTATACATTTAAATATCAGGATAAATTTTAACAAGTAGAATAAATGGGGGGAAATGGCCCTGTTAGTAATTAAAATTAATAGCAGCTAGTCTTGAATTACCTAACACTTTCTTATCAAAATAATATTCAGTTTACTTTTTAAAACACACAAAAAGTGTTACCAGCATTCTCAGTTATCACCTGCATTGAAAATCAAAAATTAAACTCACGTACTACATGCTTATCACTCAAGTGTCTATCAGTCAATGTCTAACTTTGTTTTTTATATAATTTGCATAAAGCAGGTGTAAATGTAAAGTGATGGCTTCTTTATTAAAATGAATTTCTAAAACTTTACATTTAAAAATCTCTATACATTATGTTTGCATGATTCATGACATTCAAATAATTAGTTGGTTTATTTAAGTCAGTGAGAAAGGATGGACAAGCTATTGACTCTTCACCAGTTGGTCCAAATAAATGGTTGATGAAAGTAAAGAGCAATAGTTGTTGGAAAAAAAATATAGTTTTTCATATTTTGTATAGAAAAGGTCTCTGAATTGTCATTAAGTTTTAGCTATTAGTGTCAGAAGTTCCATTTACCCTATTGGATGTCTTTATATACCAAGTATAGATCTGTCTCACCACTGTAAATAAATATTGTTTTGTCTGTTATGTAGAAAAATAGTTTTCAAAAATGAAATCATCTGATGCAAGCACTAGGATTAATAAGTTCAGGAATGCTTTAGTAAGTCCTATAGTTTGTGGGGCTGACCTATGATTGATCTGTTTTAGAGCATAGAGTTCCCATAAAGGAACCTACAATTGTATGTATGAAACTATTCTAATTCTTGGAAATTTTTCTATCTAATAAAAGAGTAATATGCAAATTTGACCATACCTTCCCCACACACACAAGCCATGCCCACAGTCACACCCACCAGCCAATCAGGAGCAGATTATGCAAATAAACCCCAACCAAGATGGTTGCCACCACTGAGAGCAGGAGGAAGGCTTGGGTTTCCCTGGCAAGAGAGGAAGTCAAGCTATCCGCTTGCTGTTGCCTGCCTAGGCCTCCACTCAATGTTCCAAAGTTTTAGTTATAAAAGATACAGAAATGGCAGCAGCCACTGAGCTGGAAAGAACAGAGGCTTGGGTTTCCCTGGCAACGGAGGAAGCCAACCTTTCAGCCTGCCATTGCCTGGCCTAGGCCTCCACTCCAGGCTACAAAGTTTCAATTGTAGACATAGATTAATTTCAGATACCAGGGCCTTTACTTGGGTTGCTGGGGGGCGTGGCCAGCCTGCAAATCTCCACAGGCCCCTCACCCAGGCTGCCGCTCACCCCAATGGAACCCCCACCCTGATCTGGGACACTCTTCAGGGAAAACCAGCTGGCCCCCACCAATGCACCAGGCCTCTATCCTATTTAATATAAGAGTAATTTGCAGATTGACCATCACTCTACCACACAAGAGTGATCAGGCCTGCAGGGGAGGGCAGTTAGGGGTGACCAGGCCAGCAGTGGAGTGAAGTTGGGGGCAAACAGGCTGGCAGGGGAGCAGTTAGACATCAATTAGGCTGGCAGGGTAGTGGTTAGCGGGTGATCAGGCTGGCAGGCAGAATCAGTTAGGGGCAATCAGGGAGGCAAGCAGGTGAGCAGTTTGGAGCCAGTAGTCCTGGATTGTGAGAAGGATGTCTGATTTGCCAAGGTGGTCGGACATCCCTTGAGGGGTCACAGATTGGAGAAGATGCAGGCTAGGCTAAGGGACATCCCCTGTCCCCCGTGCATGAATTTCATGCACAGGGCCTCTAGTACTATACAATAAAAGCATAATATGCAAATTGACCAAACTGGAATAATCAGTCGGTAGGGAGTGGGGCCAGCAAGCAGGTGTTGTCAGGCCAGCCAAGGTGTGTGCCAGTGGGCAGAGGGAGGAAATTGTGATTGGGGGAGGAGAGGTGCAGTGACCAGCGGTGGCAGAGGAGCAGTGAGGGTGCAGCTCTGTCCCCTGATTGGCCTGTTAGGTCGCTCCCTCCCCCCCGCCCCAAGGGAGGCCAGGCAGCAATGGCAGGGTGATGGGAGCAGAGCTGTCCCCTGTTTAACAGAGCTGTGTCCAGTTGCCTCCCACAGAGGGAGGCCAGACTGTAGCTTAGGTCTGCTCCCATTGGACATTCCCCAAGGACTCCTCGACTATGAGAGGGCACAGGCAGGGCGGAGGGACACCTTCCCCCCTTCCAGGGCACAAATTTTTGTGCACGGGGCCTCTAGTCTGATTATAAAGCTGGGCACTAAAAATATTGCAATTTTATCCTTATAGATCTCATGTTTTAATCTACCATTTTTTCTTTGCCTTGATAAGTATATTAAAAGCAGTATTAATCTTTAGCATAACTGTTAAGGGTTCAATTGTGTCTCCCTAAAATCTATATATTGAACTCCTAACCACTTGTACTTCAGAATGTGACCTTACTTGCAAATAGGGGCATCTCAGATGTAATTTGTTAAGATAGGAGTAGGTTGGGATTCTAATCCAATATGATATTTGAACATAGTCAAACACACATGGAAATATGTTGAAACACATCTACAGGATAAAAGCATTGATAAGCTAACAATAATCCCTCACAGAATCAAATCTGCAAACACCTTGATTTTTGAGCACCTAGCCTTCAGAAATGTGAGACAATGAAGTTCTGTTGTTGAAGAAGCCCAAGTTGGGGTACTTTGTAATGGCAGCACTGGAAAACTCATACAGCCACCAAAAAGGAAGTCCCCCACTCCCCAAGGAGGGACTCAATCAGAAATTGTCTCATTAACCTAGAAGAACACAGACTTTAGGATGATGTTTTCCTTCTTGTACTGCCCAGGAAAAAAATCAAAGGGAAATTGTGCAGATAATAAAGTTTATTTCAAAAGTGTTTGATTCTTCAATTCCCAATGCTATATTCTGGGGCATTCTTTTTCAGTATATAGATAATGGGTTAATACTTATAAAATGCTTTGAGCTCTTTAGAGGAGCAAGGCCAGCTGAATATAATTACAGCCTACCACAATTAATGATTCTGATTAGAATAGTTAATATAATTCTGGGTGATTCAGATTGCTCTAGTATAGAATTAAATGTCATTTACCCTCCAATCTTCTCTCTCCCTTTTTGAACAGTACTGTACAAGAAAGCTGAAATGCCTTTTTACAACTATATTTACTGTGAATGAAACTATAATACATAGCTGAGACTGGGAAGCAAAGTTAGAGAATGACTGTAGTCCAGCGAGATAGGGAGGAGAAGGCACAGGGTGACTTGAGGTGTAACTTTGTGGATGCCTGGACCATAAAACTTGAGCAGAGGCCTGGGGGTGAGGCTCTCTGGTGAGGTTAAAACTTTCTGACCCGGTCAGAGTAGACAGATGAGTGTCATGGGGACTCATTGCCCTGTTCAACGAACAGAGTTGGAGAATTGCTTCGGGGTCTGCTTCTAGGGGTTGGCAGCTAGTGATTATTCAAACCTTACATTTCTACACATTGTGAGTTTTTTCTATTATATTGAAATATGAAGGCAGCACAAATAAGTTTATAAAATATAGAATGTATCCTTCAAGTGGGCAGGTGGCAAAGGTTAAAACTGGTGATCTTCAGAGTATTCCTCTTTCGAGGTTTCCGTGACCTTGGCTCACTTTTGTTTTAACAGTTTCTAGAACTTGCCTCAGATACTGAGCTTTTTCTCTGACACATGCCCCCATCTTCTGTGAGTGACCATTTGAGCAATAGCTTTATTTCTCCCTGGACTAAGACTATAACTTTTATACCAAAACATACGGTTTTCTGAACCTCTGCAGAATATGGGCTCATGGTGAAAAATAATATTATCCTGATTCACAGACAAGGTCACTGAGACCCAGAAAAACACAGTTATTTGGCAGTGTTGACATTTGGACCAGTTTCTGAACTTTTCTGTTAGACACTGCTCAGCCCTCAATTGTCAGTAATGGCTGGAAAAATTGGGGAAGTGGTTGACATAGTTTGCCTTCAACACCACCATTTTCTTCCATCTTGAATTTCTGCTCCATTTTCCTTTTTGAGATTATCATCTTGTTCTTTGTTGGTGACATGCCCGTCACTCCTAAGCTTTTGCTATTAAGTTGGTGACTTGGGGGCTAGGATTTACTGAAGATGACATACTACCTGGAGACACTACATTGTAAAATACAACTTGATACTGATAGTATTAAAGATCTACCATTATTGGAATGGCAGGCGATGGGACTGCTCCTCTGTAGTACACACTGCTCAAAAATCCCTCCGACAGGCTTTCAATATTACTTGCTTAAAAAGTCATCCTCAAACATTATTTATACCAGATGCCCATTCCATGTTTCAGGGTTCATTTATTTCCCGCCAAGGTCCTGAACTTCGCTTGACAAACCTGTCTAGCTTGGTGATTTGATTATTCTTTGAGCTTTGTTATTTCTGTGATTAAATTGTGGGCTTCATCCTCAGTTTTCTTTGCCCTCTAGCTGCAGTAAAATGATTTATATGCTGCCAAGCAGGCCCATATTTAGTTTTTAATTGATAATCATTTGTAGCTTTATATTGTCTCTTTCCAAAGCATTAGTTGTCTCCAGCAATTTTTCATTTTTATTGTCTTCAGTTGATCAAATGGACTGATTTATAGATGTCTAATATATTTCCTTCATACAAATATACTTTCAGGTTCATCAGCAGCAAGTTTTTAGCCATCCTGTCTCTGCAGCTAACTTTACCTACAGGCTCTGATAGAGTACAGCTAGCCTGCTGCCCTGTGGCTCCCAAAGATCCCATCTCCAGTAGTAACACATGTATAATCCCCTACCCTTGAGTTGGAATAATCTTACCAATTTCTTCTAACAAGCAGTTTATGGCAAGATAATGGGATGTCATTTCCACAATTCAGTTCCGGAAGACTTCTGTCTTGCTGGCATCCTCTCCTGACTTTTTTCTTGTGTGCTCTGATGCCAGCTGCATTTCATAGGTTTTATCTAAAGGGGCTCCCAGGGCAGATAAATGAGGAACAGTCCCAGCCAACAATGTCTGAGGAACTTAGACCTTCATCCAGAAGGCCCTGAGGAACTAAGTCCTGCCAGTGACCAATAGAAGTGAGCTAGGCAGCACATCCATTCCCATTGAGTCTTTTGATAACGGCAGCCTTGTAACAGACTTAGAGGCTGAAGTCCTACACAAGCCGTGCTCAAATTCCTGTCCACGGAAACAAATAGTAAAAGTCACTAAGTTTAGGGCAACTTGTTGCACATCAATGCATAACTAATATATCAGCCCCGTGATGAGTGACTGTTGTGGCCAGCCTCCCTATGCCCTCAGTGGTCCCTGACTCCTATTCTTTACACCCTTGTCAAGTCTTCTCTTGAACCAGCATTGCTCTCTGAGACCCATGGTGCATGGCAGAAATTTTGAGAGTGTTGTTTCTGAGAGTAGGTTCTTAAGAATTTGGCTTTGTCATGTGTTAGCATATTCTCTCTCTCTCTCTCTCTCTCTCTCTCTCTCTCTCTCTCTCTCTCTCTCTCTCTCTTTCCCTTATCATTTATTCTGGTTGGAAGCCATGTGCCATTTCATGGGCCAGCTCTATGGAGATGCCCCATTTAAGTGAGGAACTGAGTTTTCCACCCAATAGCCAATGAGGAACTCAAGCCTGCTGACAACCACGTGAGAAAGCTTTGAAAAAGACCTTCAACTTCAATGGAGCCCTGAGATGAATGGAGTTCTTCCATCTGACAACTTGACTGCAATCTCATTAGAGACCCTATCTCACATAGCTGAGATGCTTCTGTATTCCTAATATTCAGAATTCATGTCTGATATTGAATGTTTGTTGTTATAGACTTCCAAGTTGTGGAGTAATTTGTCATGCAGCAATTGATAACTAATACAGTGATCCATCACCATAATGCAATTGTAATGTCTACTTGTCTGGGCTACTCCTAAACTGGCCTTTTCATGAAGATTAGAATGCAGGAAGTTTATTGGATAATGCTATCAAGATATCTATCTACTTGTGTAGAGGAAAAACAAACAAACAATTGAACAAAAGAAAATTTGTCTGTGGTTCAGTCCTAAGAAAGCATAAGATGAATCAGTAGGGCACTCTGAAACTGGAGTTACCAGCAGTTTGAGCAGAGGATCAAGCCTGTGTGCACCTGCATCTAAGAGACAGGCTACATTGGGAAGGTTTATGAATCTTGGGTAGGAGAGCAGTCTTCAGCCCAGAGAAGACTGATGCTGACATCTATCAACCACCAAATTTCCTGAGAGACAGCATAGAAATTCACAGACATAATGGCTCTCTTCAAATGTGAATACCATAATAGTCACATAAAGTGAAACTTAAATAATAGGATTTAGTGCAACTTTTTGAAATAGAATATTGGAAGCTACATTTTTACAGGCAAAAAATAAGAAAATTGACCCAGGATATTAAAAACTAAGACAGGCTAGTAAATGAAAAACACAATGAGACATTTCTTAAACATCTCTGTGTAAATAAATTTGAAAATTGTATTTAATGTTTAGTTACTTAGGAATATATAATTGAAAAAAAAAACCACTGACTAGATGACATAGAACATCCAACTTGAACAACATCAAAGAAAGAAAAGCTTCAGAAGAATTCCTGTACTTCAACCAAGGAAAAATATATGAAGAGTGTCAGAGAAAGTTTACCAACATTTAAGGTACAGATAATTCTAATTATTTTAAAACTTTCCCAGAGTATCAAACAAGAAGGAAAATTCTTAATTCTCTTTCTTACATGAGCATAAAATCAAAACAAAACATATTTGCACAGAAGTTAAAACTATAGTTTACTTATGAATGTTATAACAAATAGTAAATAAAATATTATTAGTCTCCCAAAGCAGATTAAGAGTAATATAGTTTTAAACAAATTGGCATTATTTCAGAAATGCAAGGATAACACAAATTTTGGAAATGTCTTCATATAGTTCAGATTAATGTATCTGAGGAGAAAAATCAGGTTTAACTATCAAATAAAATGTCTTAAATCAATCAAGTGCCAACATGGCAGACAAGATGGTTTGTTTTTAAAATTTGATTTAATTAAATCAAAAATTAAACTAATATTAGTAATTTCTATATATTTTGTACTATTGTAGACAATTTTTAAATATATGGTACTTAACATTTACAAAAAATTCTAATCTTTAATTTTTCTACATCTTCAGTAGTAAAATACATTATTTATATTCTTATAAGTGGTATTACAAAAATTAATAGGAAAAATGCCAAAGTCACATAAAATTTTGAGCCATATTTTTATAAGGATTATGACCCATGTATTTATATAAAAATACTGCAGTTTGAAAATTGCTGTTAAAGTTAATTGATCATTCTTGTTTATAGTCAATATTGAGGTGTATTTTTAGTCCTAGAGTGAGCTTGAACCAATGTGGTGTTGGTATGAGATGTGAAGGAATGCTCAGGAGATATATTTTTTTAACAAACTCCTCCGACACAGTCCCATTTTGAAATCTGCTTTGTCAGCCAGATACCAATACACAGAATAACAACTTGGAAAGTGTTGCAGTATTGTAGAACTGTTAAAAGAGCCCCCTAAAGGTGTCTCATGTGCTGCACTAGCACCTCAAATAGCACGATTCTAGCATTTCTTTTCCCAATACATAATCTTGTCTCCATTTATGTGTCACCTAATGATACATATGGATAAGCTTATTTCCTTTCAGAAATGCACAGTAATAGCAAAGGTTGAAGACAAAAATATGTCACTTCCCAAAGCTATAGACAATAATATAAGCTAATATATTTTATTCATTAGTATCCATTTAGCTTGGATGTCTGAATATAGATGGAGATGGCATTTTATTTTTTATTATACTTATCACTTTCAGGATAAGTGGATGAAATTTTGATTAGTTTGATCTGAAAATTATTTACAACGTAGAGTAAAAATGTTAAACATATTTTGCCCTCCTTTATTGAAAAGGTGACACAACGATGCAGTATCCAAAGGAACAACTTTCTAAAATCTTGACTGCTTACAGCTTACCATTTCACTAGAGTTTTATTAATAAAATTAAATGGAAGTAAACCATAGAAATTAAAAAAATTTAACATGAAAAATGTATAGGCTTTATGGTATGTGCTTAATAGCTGAAAGTCAAAAGTCATAATCATTACTGGCTAAAAATAATGGATTCTAGTTCAGTTTGTGTCCTTTTTCCTCAAACTTTTTTTTTTACTGTACCTTTTACTCTTTCCCTATGAACATCCATTTCTAAAATTCTTCTTTTACATTTGTGGGTAACACACACACCTACACATACATAAAATAGAAGGTAAGTTTTCTGAGGACCAAAAAGGTCTTGGTCTGCTTACTGCTCCATCACTGGTGCCTAGAATAGAGCATGACATTTACTAGTACTAAATACATACTTGCTAGATGAATGAGCAAAAAACACATTATGGTCAGACCTGCATTCCCACCATGTGTCCACCATCCAGATATCGTTGCTGACATGTACACATAAGGAACTGTTTGACATTGAAACTGGGACTCAGAACTGTTGGACATTGAAATTGGGACTCAAACATTTTTTAATTATACATTTAGTTCTAGTCCGCAGAGGCAAGGTTTCTTAAAGAAAAGAAATGGGGGGCGGAAAATAGATACAGAGCAAAGAAGCACTGAACAGACTGTCAAACTATAGCGGGAAGGCAGAGGAGGTTGGGGAAGCGGGAGGCTGAAAGAGATCAACTGAAGGACTTGTACACATGCATATAAGCATAACCAAAGGATACAAGACACTAGGGGCTGGGGGGGGGCAGGTGAGGGCATGTAGGGAAGACTGGGGGGGGGGTCAATATGGGTGGAGGAGGAGACTATTTGTAATACCTTAAACAATTAAAAAAAATTAAAAAAAAAGAAATAGCAAATTGTCTTGAATTTTTTGATTGAAAAATTCTTTCTGAAATTAGATTATTTGCTCAGTTGATATTTAACAAAATAATAGTTAGATAAATTCTGACAATACTTCAAGCTATAATCCTCTGCTAGAAAAAGATAGTATGTTAAAGGAGATTTATTCAGTAATCAAACACTTTCTAACAAAGAAAAGCCCAAGACCAGATGGCTTCACAGTGAATTCTACCAAAATTTAAAGAAGAATTAATATCAATCCTTTCTCAACTTCCAAAAAGTAGAAAAGGAAACAATTACCAATACTTTCAATGAGGCCAGCATCATACTGATATCAAAGCCAGATGAGGACACCACAAGAGAACTATGGGCAAACACACTTAAAGAACATAGATGCAAAATCTTCAACAAAATATTAGCAGACCAAGTTTTACAGCACATTATAAGGGTATGATCAAGTGGGATTTATTCCTGGGATGCAAAGATATCTTAACATATGCACATCAAATATTGTTACACCACATTAACAGAGTAAAGGATCAAAGCCACATTATTATCTCAATAGGTACAGAAAAAGAATTTGACAAAATTTGACACCCTTTTTGATAAAAATTCTTAACAATTTCGGTATAAAAGGAACTTGCCTCAACACAGTAAATGTTGGCATATATGTAAAGCTCACAGCCAATATACTCAATGGTGAAAAGCAAAAGCTTTTTCTTCTAAGATCTGAAACACGGCAAGAATGAATAAATAAATTTAGCAAGATTGCAGTGTTGCTAGATAAATTAGTAGGCCAGATTTCCCTATTGCTTGCCTCCATGGGAGATTGAGATGTGGTAGAACAGTGGTCGGCAAACTGCGGCTCGCGAGCCACAGTTTGCTGCTCTGTTGACTAATGAGTTTGCCGACCACTGTGGTAGAAGATTTTATTATATGGAGTTAGATTTATCAGATTGCAAAGTTCCATGGCCCATCATCCAGTCTTGGAAAGGGGACAGCTGTGGGTTCAGCAAAGCCCGAAGTAGGGCCAGTGTCCAAATGTGACCTTTTCATGGTAGAACTGGGTCTGGCTAGTTCAAGTCCATTGTGTGGAGTCCACATGGCTTTGGGTCACCTGGGCGAATGCAGGAAACTGTGCTCCTTGCAACAGAGTCCCTAGAGAGCTAGAGGACCAAGAGCTGAGAGAGCAAACTCCCTTTGTCTAGGAGTTTAAATATTCAGGTTTTCATGCCTTTGTAGTGGTATGCCTATGCTGGCTACTGACAGAGAAGCTCCTTCCCATGCCATTGAGACTGTACAGAGCATGCATCCGACTGTTTTTGCCCAGGCCCTTCCCCCAGTGCTCAGCAGGGAACAGACTTGGAGAATGTTACCTGCAGCTTTCTGCCTACATTGCCAAGTCTTCCTGTTAATAACCAGCTTATTGTAATGTTATCAGCAGGATACAAAGTCCATGTATAATAATCAGTTAATTTCTATGCTCCAACAATTTACTTAAAGAAAGTAAACAATTTCATTTATAATAGCATCAAAATAATAAAATATTTAGGACTGAGCATAACCAATACTTGTATGCTGAAAGGTATAACACATTGATGAAAGGAGACACAAATATATGGAAAAAACATACTGTGTTCATGGGCTAGAAGAATTAATGTTGTTAAATGTCCAGACTACCCAAAGTAATCTATGGATTAAATGAAAACACTATTAAAAAAATCCCAGTAGCATTTTTTTACAGAAATTGGAAAAACAGTCCTAAAATTTATGTGAAAACATAAAAGATCCCAAAGAAAGAAATTTAAGCAAGAAGAGCAAACCTGGAGGCATTGCACTTCCTTATTTCAATATATAGTACAAAGCTACAGTAATCAAAACAGCATGTAATTGACATAAAACCAGACAAATAGACCAATGGAACAGAATAGAGAACCCAGAAATTAACACATACAAATATGATAACTTATTGGCAAAACAACTAAGAATACACATGGGAACATTTCCTATAATTGATTTTGGGAACACTGGATATTCATATGCAATAGAATGAAATTGGACCCTTACCTCTAACCAAACATACAAAATCAAGTCAAAATACATTAAAGACTTAACATAAGACCTGTAGTCATAAAAATATGGAAGAAAAAACTTGCTGAAATTATTCTTATTTTTGGCAATGATTTTTTTGTGTGGCTATGACACCAAAAGCACCAGCTATAAAAGTAAACAAGTGATAGTACCTCATGTCTAAAAACCTTCTGCCTATCAAAAGAAAAAAAAATAACAAAAGAAAAGATAAACTGCAGAATGGAGAACATTTTTGCAAACCACATATCTGAAAAATAAATGGTACCTAAAATATATAAGGAACTCATACAAGTGAATGTTTTTTAAAAGACCTGATAAAAAATGGGCAAAGTGTGAATATACTTTCTCAATGAAGAGAGATTCAAATATCTAACAAATGCATTAAAAAAAAAACCTCTCAACATCACTAATAATCAAGGAAATTCAAATCAAAACCACAATGAGCAATCAACTCACACTGTTAGAAGGGTTTTTATTAAAAAAAAATTCTCATAAATAGTGTGTTGGGAACCCTTGCACACAATTAGTGGAATGTAAATTGGTTCAAGCACTATGGGAAACAGTATAGAGATTCCTCAAAAAATGAAAGAAAGAACCATATGATCTTGCAATGCCACTTTTAGGCACATATGTAAAGAAATTTAAATCAATATGTTGAATAGCTATCTATATTCTCATATACATTATAGCATTGTTGATAATAGTTAAGACATGGAAGTGATCTGAATATATGTTAATGGATGAATGGAAAATGTGGTATAAACACACAATGAAGTATTATTTAACATTTAAAGAAGTCTGTTATTTGATACAGCATGGACGAACCTGGAAGACATGTTAAGTGAAATAAGACAGACATAGAAAGAAAAGAATGACATACAGGAGCAAGCTAAAATGCTAAAACTCATAGAAACTGAGTGGCAGTTGCCAGGGCTCGAGGGAGGGAAAAATAGGAAGGCATTAGTCAAAAGATACAAAGTTTTGGTTATACAAGATAAATAGTCCCTTGAGATCTAGTGTTCAACAGAGTGCCTATAGTTAGCAATACTCTATTGCATACTAAAATATTTTCTATGAGGATAGATCTTATATTAAGGGTTTTTGTCATAAACTAGAGGCCAGACGCACAAAATTCTGCAAGGCCCTTGGCCCTCGCAGCCCAGGCTGCCTTGGCCCTCGCAGCCCAGCTTCATCCGGAAGGTGGTCCAGATGGTCATTGTGCTGTTTGGTCTAACTAGCCTATTATCTCTTTATTATATCTATAATAATGAAAGTGTAATATGCTACTTAGACCGGACATCCTTCCAGATGAAGCCGCAACGGGCTGGGGCTGAGGCAGAGGCAGCTGCTGTGGCAGCGGTGGCTGAGCCCCTTCAACACATTTCATGCATTGGGCCTCTAGTAGGATAATAAAATGGTAAGAGGAAACATTCGTAGGTAATTGATAGGTTTATAACATAAATTATGGTGATTATTTCACAGATATATATCTTTAAACTCATTGAGAAAACTCCATGCTTGTGATGGCATATCATTATATTCACAGATGCTCAATTTTTTTCATATCTTTTCTTCACACCCAGATATCATAATTTTATTTCATGATAAGTATACAATCTCAAATATTTTCTGATATTGATCTCCTTCAAAAGGGAGACTAACTCCTTCAATTCTCAAAGATGTTCTTTAAAAATACATCCATCCTAAGCAGTTCCTACACTTAATATTGATGCCAATACAGAAAACACACACATATAATAGAATTCATGTAGCTAAGGATGTATTGCATTTAATAAATAAAACATTTTTATCAGCCACTATAAAGGAGAGAACCAATGTCTACTATATTTATTAGGTAAAACTTTTCTATATAATTAAAACAGCCATCATGCTATTTTGATTACTATGGTCTTGTGAGAATTTATCCGAAGAAACCGGAAATATTAACTTGAAAGAATATATGCCTCCCTATGCTCATTACAGCATTATTTAGAACAGCCAAGATTTGGAAGCAGGCCAAGTGCCCACCAGTAGATGAGTGGATAAAAATGCTGTGGTACATTTTCACTATAAAATACTACTTGGCCATAAAAAAGAAGGAATTCTTACCCTTTGTGACAGCATGATGGACCTGGAGAGCAGGTAAGACAATCAGAGAGAGACAAGTACCACATGATTTCACTCATATGAGGAATTAATGAACAAAATGAATTAATAAGCAAAATAGACACAGCAGGCTGACAGCTGTCAGGTGGGGTGGGGGCTGAGGGGGGACAATTCTAAAGGAATTAAGCAAAAAGTAAAAATAAAAAAAACACCTCATGGACACAGACAACATTGTGGTGATTCGGGGTGTGGAAGAGTATGCGGTCGGGGATGGCGATGGATGGAGACTTGACTTGGGCTGGTGAGCACACAATATAGTGTACAGATTACGTGTTGTAGAATTATATCCCTGAAACTTGTATAATTTTGTTAACTTGTGTCACCATAATAAAAGGAAAAAAAATCCCAGCACTCATTTTTTTACATTATATTTCTATAGCATCTGCAAAATCTGGGACATAAAGGGAATAGCAATTCCTATATTGGAGAAAATATACAGAGAAAATTCAAGGATGAGGCCTAAGAAGGAAAAGTGGTGTATGTATGTTTGTTTGTTTCTTTGTTTACTTATTTCTGAAATACAACATAGAGTTCCCACTGAGCTTTTGAAGTAGTTTGGAGCGTTAAAGGGAACTGCAGTCATTCACACGGCCCCCTTTGGAGATGTCATTTCTCTATGTGACTGCACAGTAAATGAAGGTGCATATTCTGAACATCTGTGGCCAGCTTGATTTTTTTCTTCCTTTTGTTTCTTGGCATCATTAGCTATTGTGGCTACAAATGGAATTCTTTACTTCTGTATCAGAGAGATATTTTCTCTGTGACTCTCACCTCTCAGGTCTTTTATTTATTGCTCTGAGCTACAGCCATACATCTGGTCCTAAGAAGGCCTCCCTTTCCTGACATGAGTAACCATGGGATGGATGTCAGTGTTGCTTTTTATGCCAACAAGCCATGATCTTTGTACATTTTTGGTGCATTTTTCTTTTCAGAGTGCAGCCCTGAAGACTCTTGGAGATTCTGGCAAGCTTTTCATCACCTATATCAGTCAATAAGCAATGGAAATAAGGCATGCATCTAAAGGTAAATTTCCTTGTATTTTATTGCCAAATACATAAAGGGGATTTTCTTGATGGGGTTAAAACACCCGTGGTTACTGTGTATTTGAGTATGAGATTTCTTGTTCCCCTAATATGCGGTTCTTCCACTGGTAGGAGGACAACCGCAGAATCTAGAATACTCTGTGTCATTTGCTTTGCTTATATGCCTCTTTGAAATGTCATTTTCACCATTCACTATCCCTGGACAAGACACAGAAACCTCCAGCTTCAGATGTTCATTCAGTACGGGGTGATAATAGTGTTTGTTTCATATGAAAACAAGATGATGATACTTTTATGTCAAAGTTATAATGAGCTATAACACTTAATGCAACTTTTTATTAATCCTATCAGATGTGCTCAAACTTTCAATTTTCTCTAATGAGGAGAGTTCCTCTAGATAAGACACAATTAAGTTTGATTAGCAACAGTTGGGTTTTAGGCTGAAATTTGTTCTTCCTTTTCTTCCAAAATTGGAGAAGCCTCTACTTACAACTTTATTCCATTTTTTTTAAGAAGTTGATATGATTTACACATAAATATATCCACTAAAATTTTAATGATGCTCTCAAAAGCAGCTACTATAATAATAACTGCATGAATTATGCCAACTCTAACCAGTCTTATGTATTTCTTCCACACTGTTATAAAATATATTGCATAGAAGAGCAGGGCAAGCTCACAGCAGGCAAAATATGGTAGCTAAAGTCAAGCATAGCTAAACTGCTGCTGAGGACACATGTGATGTGCAGAATTCACAGATCCACTGAGATCAGCTCTGATGGGGAAGACCAGCTTCCCAGTGTGCATTATTTCTGTGGGTTTTATGTTGATGATATAGGTTTCTTGGATCCAAAGAAGCATCTTTAGGTTTGACCACCTTTCCACTCATCGATCTCGGCTCACTTTACAAGATTTGCCCAGGAGAGGAAAGTGCTCACCAACTGGTCCCACTTAGGAAAATTCTTAGGGTCACAGATCTGGACCCAGAGCTTCCCTCAGTTTGGCTCCAGGCAGAATCCACTCTTCCCCACCGCAATCACTGCCTTCTTTCTCCCTGCCCCCATCTCTTTGAGATTGCCATTTTCCATTAGCATAATTTCCTAGGGACTTATCCATGTTGTTGCATGTTTCAATAGTTTATTCTTTTTACTGTTGATTAGCAGTATTCCATGATGTGTATGTTACAAGCTATTTAAACATGTGCTTGTTGAAGGACATCTAGGCTGTTTATAGTTTTTGCATTCACCAGAAGTCTCTTCCCTTGCTTTTCAAGGCTTCAATTTTCGAACCACAGTTAGCCATTAGGATATTTTATCTTTCTGCTCTGTGATGCTTTTCCTGGGGGCTCCAGGCAGAATTCATTTCTTCTTTTTTATGCTCCATTATTTCTGGCACCCACTTCTATAGAGAACTTTATGAGTTCATTTGAGCCAGACTGGTCCTGTTTATGTGTTTGTGGGGAAAGATCTCAAATGCTCCTCCCACTTCTTTGTTCTTAATGATAAGTAAATCTGGGGATAAATGCCACAGTGGATAAGACAAGAATAAATAAAGATAAAACAAATCCTTTGAAGTCTCAAAAGAGTAGAATCATCATTAATCCAACATTCCCATACTTACTAGCAGAGGGGAAGTAAGACAACAACAAGAATAGCAATGATGACATTGATGACTATAAAAACAAAATGACAATATCATATAGTCACTGAAAGACTTACCTGAGAAGACAGACGTGTTACTTTCAAAACTTAGCAAAAGTCCTTTTCACTTTCTTTACCATATGAAAGCAGTCATTACTTCTCCTTCACAACATTTGACCCTTAAAATTATCCAGTCACTTATAATTAATTGAAATGATTTGTCCTTTGGCTTCCCCACCAAAGGTCAAACTTCATGAGAATATGAGCTGTATTTGCTTACCCACTGTCCCATCTCTTTGCCACAGTGTGAAATACATAGTTGGAGGATATCCAGTAAATATTTACTGACTAAATCGCTGTCTGACCGATTGGGTTGTTTGGGAGATCAAAAGACATATGTATAGGGAACTCCTTTGTAAACTATAAATTAATATAACTAGAAAACTTTATTTGCATTGCATACATTAGGACCAAAGAGAAATTAATGCTAATGCCTTAAGATTATGAGGAAAAATATATGCAAAACCTTAGTTTAAACGTGAGTATATTATGATTTCAAGTTTAATAGCACCTTTTCCTTCAAGAGAACAAATTGAAAGTGAATATCACTAAGGGATATTATTTTAATTATCCACATGCTTTGCATTTTGCCTCATCCTTGGATAAATTTTATTTGACTGCTTTTTTTTAATTTAGTCATGGCACACTTAGCTAATGAAGCAAAACATTTACTGCATACCTTCTGGAATACTTTAATGGATGGCTCCTTTTGAAATGGGAAATAAAGAATCATGAAGCAAAATCAGAAAAGATATAATTTAGGGCAAACTTAGAATTGGCTTTTCTTTCTGATTCAGATACCTGTTTACTCATATGTGTTCTTATCAGAGAAGTAAAACAAGTTGATTATCTCAAAGTATGTTGTGTGCTTATAATATTGGTCCAGAAGTATTAAGTGTATAGGTTTTTCCATGGTGAAAAATTTTTATTTGGCTAAATATCAGAGACTGCTTACTTTATTAAAAGTATAATCAAAACACCTGGAGACATATTAAAAGGGAAGATTTTGAAATCTATTTTGTGTTTTATCTCAACTTTGAGAAGTATGAAAATATGTTTATACTGAGAATATTTTTTGCAGTATTTCTCCTTTTTTCCTCAGACCAAATCAGGATATATTTAAACATGAGATAGAATAGAGTCTCACTCTTACATTGAAAGCTCTGTAAAATATTATTTATCTGAGTTGTCAACCACACCAGTTTTGATATTTGCCCTCCAGAGCAAGGAGAGCTACTTCAGTCTGTTTCTAGGCTTCAATTTCATGGTGTTCATTCTTGCCAGTGAGTTGTACCCAAAGCCAGCTGGCAGAACAAGCCCTAGAAGATGACCTTTATCCTCAAAGGATAATAGAAATAGGAGAATGTTTGGGCTGCACAAGACAGTTGGTTATATAAAAGGAAACCATACTCTGATTTGGAAGATTAATGTAGAATGAAAAAAAGAACACATCATCTTGTAGTGTATATAGGGACATTGTATACAGTGAAAAGCAGCAGGATTGTATATCTTGTATCATTTAACCTGGATTCCTAGGATGCAAACTTTTCAAGGATTTTGGAGGAGAGAAAAGTATCTCAGAATGTTTGATTAAAAACTATAAGAAAGTAAAAAACAAAAACATCATCTTCTCATCCAGTTGCCAAGGGCAACCACTATTTTTTTCTATACTGAGCTTTTATTTACAGGGTTATTTTATGAATAAATAGCACACATTAACTAATTAGTCTTCCTAATTTTCATGCATGTAACAGGATGGGTGAATTACAAAAACATAATTTGGGGAAGAAAACAAGACCAAAAAAAAAAAATCAAAGATCAAATCAATGTTTTTAAAATTCAAATAGAGAAAAATAAATAAATTTAATACTTAACAATGCATATCTAAGTCATAAAACTTCGAGGAAAGCAAACCGTTACTAAAGAAACCATGACAGGTTTTGCCAGTTGAGAGGGAGGGACTGGATCAGAAAGGAACGCAAATGGGCTGCTGTCAATCTTTGATTTATTACCCTGCATATCAGTTACATGGACATTTAGTATATAATCACTAATTGAAATACACATTTATGCTTTATGCATTTTTCTATGTTTGTGACTTTATATTAGGAAATTTAATAATCATTTATTATATCAATTTAGAATTGTCCCTTATTGATTTTAAAATTAAAGGTCAGTAAATAAAAACCCATTTAACCTAGGTAATTGGCCACATATAGATATCTTTATGGCTTCACTTATTATAGAGCTACTAGATGCCTGATGCACAAAATTCAGGCAAGGGGCTCGGCCTTCACGCCACTGTGGCTGCCTCTGCCTTAGCCCTCGCAGTCCTGGCTTCATCTGGAAAGCCATCAGGAAGGATGTCTGGAAAGGTCATTTGGCTGTCAGGTCTAATTAGCATATTATACATAAGGTTTGGGGGCCAGAAGAGGAGAATACTTAGCCAGATGCTTAAGGGTAGATGACTCCTCTGTTTCGAGTGTCTATTTGAAACCATTGTGTAATTTTTTAAAATTGCTTTTTGGATTTGTTTTTCCAGTTTTGTTGTGATGTAGTTGACATATAATATTGTATACATTTATGCTGTACAGAGTAATGGTTGGGTTTATGTAAACTCCTTGATTTAGTTGGTTACCAAGAAGCCGGCTAGGCAAGACTTGAACCTTTGTGACAGTGTTTGGATTTAGACTTTTACAGATAAGCAGAATGTATCGAAGAATAACAGTGACAGAGAGAGGGAGGGAGAGAGGAGAGAAGGGAGAAGAGAAAGGAGATAGGTTCTTTCTAAAATCAGTTTATCTTCATACTTTGAGCCTTGTGACTTGAGAATCAGCCTGTCAGCTTACATTTAGAAGTACGGTATTGATATTCCAGGGGCTGTGCTTCATTCATCTATCGACCAAGTCTAACATGCATGCTATATATAAGAAGGTTATATATCATTTTTATTTATAGGAAACCTACTGGAAAAGGAAAAACAGGCAATCTTGATGTCAGTAAAGCCTGTGAGTAGCTTAAACTTAATTGATTTCCAATGTGGGGGATCCTGATTTGTATAATTTAGAGCTGTAACTATGCATGGTTTGCAGTTACTAATTCATGTGTCAAAGTTTTATAGAGGATAAACAGTGCTTCATCTGTACGTTTCCAAAGCATAACTGGTATTACCTATGGACATTTAGAGTAAGTGAACCAAAAACTAGCAGGTGATTTTTTCCCCCCAAGGGAAAACTAGGGATTGTTACCACCCAGGAATATTACTAAACAAAATTTCAAATGAATCAAACTTAACAGTTCACATGTTGCAAATTCCTTCTGCTCCACCATTATATACATCCATTAAATAGCTCAATCTCTTTGATATATTTAGTTACTCTTTGTTTCCTTAAAAATATTCCTAATAATTTGTGTCAACACTCCCATTTTCATACTTTACCTAATTTTCTTTCTATTAGACCTATCATTTGCCCTGTACTTGTTTCATTTAATCTCACTTTTTATCCCACTTATCTCAGAAAAATTCAGGTATGAGAAAAGAATCACAAAATGTGTTCCACAGAACATTAATACTCTTTGTTTTATTACTATATATTCTCCAAAATGAAAAAAAAATGTGTTCAAAATAAAATTAGAGGCTTTTTATTTTGATGTAGTCCTATTTGTTTATTTTATCCTTAGTCTCCATTGCCCTAGAAGCTGTGTCAGTAAATATTTTGCTACGCCATATGTCTGCCATTTTGCTGCCTTTTGAGTCTTGTAGGATTTTTATGGTTTCTCATTTTACATTTAAGTCCTTTAGCCATTTTGAGTTTGTTTTTATGTATGATGTAAGTTGGTGATCTAGTTTAATTTTTTTTTTTTGCATGTATCTGACCAAATTTCCCAGCACCATTTTTTTAAGAGACTGTCTTGATGCCATTGTATGCTCTTGCCTCCTTTGTCAAATATTAATTGAGAATGATGGCTTGGGTCGATTTCTGGGTTCTCTGTTTTGTTCCATTAGTCTGTATGTCTGTTTTTAGTCTATTACCAGGCAGTTTTGAGAACTATGACTTGATAATATAGCTTGATATCTGAATAAAAAGCTTCTGCACAGCAAAGTAAACCATCAACAAAAGAATAAGAAAGCCCACTGCATGGGAGAACATATTTGCCAATGATATTTCAGATAAGGGTTTAATCTCCAACATTTAAAGAGAACTCATACAACTTAACAAAAGGAAGGTAAAGGATCCATTAAAAAAAATGGGCAAAAGATCTAAATAGACACTTTTTGAAAGAGGACATACAGAAGGGTGAGAGAAATATGAAAACATACTCAAAGTCACTAATTATCTGAGAGATGCAAATAAAAACAACAATGAGATACCATCTTACACCTGTCAGAATAGTTATAATCAACAAATCAACTAAAAGGACAAGTGCTGGTGAGGATGTGGAGAAAAAGGAACCCTTGTGCACTGCTGGTGGGAATGCAGACTGGTGCAGCCATTGTAGAAGACAGTATGGAGTTTCTTCAAAAAGTTAAAAATGGAATTTCCATTTGACCTAGTAATCCCACTTCTAGCACTATATCCCAAGAAACCAGAAATACCGACCAGAATGAATATATGCAGCACTATGTTCATAGCAGCACAACTTACAATAGCTGAGATTTGGAAACAGCCTAAGTGCCCATCAGCAGATGAGTGGATTAAAAACCTGTGGTACATATACACAATGGAGTACTACTATGCCGCTATGAAAAAGAAGAAACTTTTATCATTTGCAACAGCATGGATGGAGCTGGAGAGCATTATGTTAAGCCAGTGGTCTGCAAACTCATTAGTCAACAAAACAGCAAACCATGGTTTGTGAGCTGCATGTGGCTCGTGAGCCATAGTTTGCCGACCACTATGCTAAGCAAAATAAGCCAGTCAGAGTAAGATAAATATCACATGATCTCACTCATATGTGTGATATAATGATCAACATAATCTGATAAACAAGATTAGATCCAGAGACAAATGGCTGGGGAGAGGGTGGTTAGAGAGCAACCAAAGGACTTGAATGCATGCATATCAGCATCACCAATGGACACAGACACTGGGTGGTAGGGCTTGCCTGGGATGGGAATGTTTGGGGAGTGGGGTCAGTTGGGGAAAAAGGAGACATATATACATTTTAAACAATAAAAAAATTATAAAAATAAATAAACAAATACAAAACTAAAAAAATAAAATTAGTTATATTCATAGAGATCTATTAAAATATAAATAGATAAATATTTTCTAAAAGCACTTACTAAAATCACTCAGGCCTCCATAGTTGGAAGGACTACAGCTTAAACGATATTGGAAAATTTTGACTTATCCTCCCTCTGATCATGTTGTATATGTTGTCCTATTTCTGGCCTTTGAGGTCACAGTGTTGGTTGTGACCTGTTCTTGTTGCATCCATGCTGGTTGTTGAGTGCTGGCCACTGGGTTCTACACTGGACTGTGGCATAGTTTAATTAGTTCAATGAGCTAGGTCATCTGCTCTTCTGTCTTTGTGTTATCTATTCCGGACAGATGACTGAACATGCAACAGAGGCCAGGTTTCCTTTACAAAGTCCTTATATTCACTGATTTTTGTATCCAGTTTTAGTATCTACATTATACACACACACTTGCAAATATAATGAAATCCAAATAACATTCTGGGCATATCTTTTTGACTTTATTCTTTTAAATTTTCCAAAAGTGCTTTAAAATAATTACTGAATTTATGTCTTTTAGACTATTTTTTTCTTCATTTAAAAGTTCAATGTTCAAGGAGGAACCAAGATGGCAGCTGCCCCACATAGCAATTTCAAAACTATAACTTAATGACAGAACAAACATCATCCAGAATCACCAGAAAGCTGGCTGAGTGAAAATTTCACAAATAAAAGTAAAGCTAGGACACTGTGACTCAGAGGAGCAGAGGAGGGCAGTGTTGAAGATACGCACGGAGTCAGAGGTTTGGAGCCCTGCATGCCGTGCTAGCGAGCGGAGAAGGTGTGCGGCTGCAAAGACAAAGGCGAACCACTGCACTGATTCCCCAGTTCCGAGGTCCGGAGAACCCACACTCATACGGGGTGAAACTGGACAGTAGGGAAGCACGCTGAAACTCGGGCGCTACATAGGTCTGTGAGCTTGTGGAGGGGACGAGCTTGTGGAGAGTGCACATAGACTTGGGAACAGCAGAAGGTGCGCAAGCGCGCAGAGAGGACTTGTGGCTTGCTCTCTCGTTCGGGAAACACCGGACTGCATTGTTTTACAACCCTGGGTGAGACATTGGGTGTGCAGACTCATTTGGGAAGAGGCTAAATTGTCCAGCAGCGGGTAGAGCTCGGTGGCAGCTTTCTCTCAGAGGTGCTTGCAGCCATCACCACCCAGCACAGAGGGTGACACATAGGGCGGAGCTGATGCAGTCTGCTCAGCCAGGAGACTCCGCCCATCAAACCTGAGCACAGCTGACCCTCACAGCCAATTGGCGTGGAGGTCAAACCCTCCTAGTGCTAACAACAATAATCTAGGCTTAACTTCAACAAGACTGTGCAACCCATAAAGGGCTGCAGCAAGAGTATCCACCTCAGGTAACTGGGGAGACTGAGCCACTGTCCCTTAGAGGACATCTACAACAAAAAGCTAATCTACAAACTCAGGAAAGCAGCCACATTGCAGAGACATGGAAAGAAAGTAGATGTGAAAGAAATGGAGGGAAAAAATGATTGGACATAGAATTCAAAACCACATTTATAAGGTTTTTCAAGAGGCTCCCAGAATAGGCCGATGAACTTAATGAGCCCTACAAGGAAATGAACCAGACCTATGAGGAAATGAATGAGACCTATGAGGATATTAAAAAAGACCAACTAGAAATTAAGCATACACTGACTGAAATAAAAAATATTACACAAAGTCCTAAAAGCAGTCCAGAGGGCCACAAGAACCAAGTCAAAGATTTGAAATACAAAGAAGCAAAATCCACTCAGCCAGAAAAGCAAGAAGCCAAAAGAATCCAAAAAATTGAAGATAGTGTAAGGGACCTCTGGGACAACCTCAAGCATACCAACATCCGAATTATAGGGGTGCCAGAAAAAGAGAGAGAGCAAGACAATGAAAACCTATTTGAAGAAATAATGACCGAAAACTTCCCCCACCTGGTGAAAGAAATAGACTTAAAAGTCCAAGAAGCTCACCGAACCCCAAACTATAGGAATCCAAAGAGGACCACACCAAAAAACATAATTAAAATGCCAAGAGCAAGAGACAAAGAGAGAATATTAAAAGCAGCAAGAGAAAAACAGTTAGTTACCCATAAGGGAGCACCCATATGATTGTCAGCGGATTTCTCACCAGAAACGATGCAGGCCAGACGGGAGTGGCAAGAAATATTCAAAGTGATGAACAGCAAGAATCTACAACCAAGATTACTCTATCCAGCAAAGCTATCATTCAGAATTGAAGGTCAGATAAAGTGCTTCGCAGATAAGAAAAAGCTAAAGGAGTTCATCACCACCAAACCAATATATGAAATGCTGAAAGATATTCTTTAAGAAGAGGAAGAAGAAAAAGGTAAAAATTTAAATTATGAACAACAAATATACATCTATCAACAAATGAATCTAAAAATCAAGTGAATTAAAAATCTGATGAATAGGATAAACTGGTGAATATAACAGAATCATGGGCATAGAGAGGGAATGGACTGACAATTCTTGGGGATAAAAGGGATGTGCAGTGTGCAGCAAGAGACTGGACAAAAATTATGCACCTACGGGAGAGGATAATGGAGGGGAGGTGAGGGTGGAGGGTGGGATGAGTACCGGGTGGAGGGGAGCTATTGGGGGAAAAAAAAAGGGAACAATGTAATTAATAAACTGAACAATAAAGATTAAATTAAAACAAAAAAAATCAATGTTCTAAGAAATTGGGCTTTCATACTAATAAGTATATAAATTTTGCCTCACAAATTATATCCAAGAACGGCTTTCAGACAAGGTTATGTGAAATTTTCTTTAGATACAATAAAAAACGTACTGAAAGGCCAAGATTTATTTCCCAAGATGTATTCCCTAGAAGGGCCCCATGGAAAGGGTGGACAATGGAGAATGCATAAAACATTAACAATTCCTATCTCTAACATTTACAGACAAAAAAGACAAGAAAACTCTCATGTTGCCACCAGGATTCGAAAACATCCAAGTGACCAAGGCTGGGCACATTGCATATGCCTCTGATTTTCTAAATTGGAACAGAGAAAGTCAATTATTTCCAAGTATTGATTGCTTTCAGTATGAGGCTCAGGAGCAGTTGGTGGCCATTGTTCCTCGTTTTGTAGAAAAAAATGATGTTTACTATGAAGTAATATGCTATCCGGAGAAGAAGGTTCAAACCTGTAGAGAATTTTTATGAAAGTTTATTTGAGTCAAACAGCTTATGCCTGAAGGCAAAATCTCACCAGACTGAGATGAATGCTTCTTAGAATGGCCATTTGCAGCTGCTTTTATGCATTGTGATTTAAGGAGGGAACATGAAGATTGCATGCAGATGGGATAACGCAGGGCAGGGACTGGATTGTAAGACAGTAATGGTTAACAGTTTTATGCGCTCTCATGAGGGTGGTCATGCTTAGAAGTGGGGTATGTCAGAAAAGAGGCATTTAAAAAAGCGTGTTAACATAAATGCCCAGAAACAATGGACAGGGCTTTCTTAGGACGAAAATAAACCTTTTATTAAAGAAGCTATGACATGATGGGGCATGACTACTCATTTAGGAATCTATGATCAGATTACCCCGTGAGCTTACTTTCCATAGGATCCCGTTTTTTGTCTATGAGGCAAAAAGTAGACAAATGTAGAGGGTCCTGACAGCACTGACAATGCTTGTTTCATGTGTTTCTGAAGTTGAGCTGTGTGTTTATACTTTACCTCTTAATCTTCCTCCTATTATAAGAGCCGGTAAATTTCTCCTTTTTTATGAGATGGGATTCTGTCCCTGGTGGCAACATTTATTGATTAATTTATATGACTGGTTTGAAAAGTTCAAGGGTTTTGTAACCCTTCTCTCCATTGTTCAAATAAAGAATCTATATTCTCTTTACTGAAAATAGAAAATATATTTCTGACTTTTTTTTTTTTAACCTAGATGACTTAATGGTTAGTTCAGCCCTACCTCAGAGTTACTCAAAGATGCATTTCCTCGTTTTCTGGCAGTTTTTTTCATCTATTGATGCTACTCTTCACAAAGCAGTTTAGGTATCCAGTTTTCAACTGAAACACTATATGTTGCTGCTATTTCAACAAGAAGCACTTATCACAAGGTACGAAATGGCTTTTCCTCCAAATGAAGGCCTTTGAATTGAGAGCTAGATCACTTGGGAAGCTGTTTTCACTCTGCTGTCCTAAGAACTGTTCAAACCCATAGCGAATTTTTATAAAGGTTTTATTTGAGCCAAAACTGATGACATAGGCCAGGGAGAAAGATCTCACATGCTCCAGAGAATGATAGTTTGCAGTTTCTTTCATGCCTTTGAGATTGAGGAGGAAGTTTTATTTGAAGGATGATTACATGAAGGTGGGAGAAAGCAAGATGGGGGATGGATACCGGACAGTTAAGAATATGTGCTCTCTTGAGGGTGGTCACCCTTTAGAAGGAGGGGTCTGCAAGGGGATATTTCAAAGACCTGTTAACTAGATGCACAGAAACAATGGACAGGGCTTGCTTAAGGCAAAGATAATAAACTTTTTACTAAAAATGTTACATGCCTGGGACATGACTACCCATGACCTCTCTGCCCATTTATGAATTTATGATCAGACCACCCTTTGAGGTTACTTTTCATAGAATCCTCTACAACTCCATAATGATTCATCCAAATACTATCATATTTAGAGCTGAAAGTGGAAGCTCTTCACAGTGCAAGATGAAGGCAATACAAAGGAAGTGGAATTTATCTCTCTTTATCATAAGCCTATCTGACAGTGTTTATCTAGGAACTAGTAGCCCTACACACAAATCCCTGCACCAGTAGCTCTCTGCCTGCTGCCCCGCCCTCCTGCAGCTCCCCCCACCTCCCCTAATAGCTTGCTGCCCTGCCCCCTCCTGTAGCTCTCCACCACCCATTTGTAGCCAGTAGCTTACTGTCACCCTCTTGTAGCTCCCACCCCCCTCTTCCCCTCATAGCTTGCTGCCCTACCCTCTCCTGTAGTTCTCTGTTGTCCACTTGTAGCTCACTGCCCCACCCTCCCACTGATATGTAATCTAGTCATTATGTGGTCGTTCATTACGGTGTAATGACCATTTGCATATTACATCTTTATTATATAGGATAAGTATGACCATTTTCCCCCAACCCTGAATCATGGCACTAATTAAAAAAACAAACAAAACTTTTAAGCCCTGGTGGAGTGATTCAGTTGGTTGGGACTTCATCCCATACACAGAAAGATTGCAGATTTGATTCCCAGTCCAGGCACATACGTAGCTTGTGGATTTGATCACTTGTTGGGAGTACATACAGAACAGGAGGCAACAGGGGGCAACTGATCAATGTTTCTGTCTCACACAGATATCTCTCTCCCTTCCTCTCTCTAAAACAACAACAAGAAAACCTATCCTAAGATGAAGATTAGATAGATAGATAAAAATGAAAATATTTTAAGATTCTGCCCTAACCGGTTTGGCTCAGTGGATAGAGCGTTGGCCTGCAGACTGAAGGTTCCCAGATTTGATTCTGGTCAAGGGCATATCCCCAATAGGAGGTGTGCAGGAGGCAGCTGATCCATGTTTCTCTCTCATCAGTGTTTCTAACTCTCTATTTCTCTCCCTTCCTCTCTGTAAAAAAATCAATAAAATAAAAATATTTTAAGGTTCTGTCATTCAAACTGGTTTGTCATATTTCAAATTATTCCAGGAATTCAAAGTGCTCTTTTGGAAAAGGTTACTTGGCTGTGGTAGAGGTCCTTCTAGAAAATGATTATGTTATTGGAGGACTGAGCATCCACTTTCTAAATCTGAGTCTTTCAGAGAGTATATCTGTTTTCTCTGCCCAAGGAAGCTTTAACTTCTTCCCCTGTCTCTTAATGGGTAAATACATAACTTCTGTAAGATCTTGAAAGTTCAGCTCAGGTCAGGAATTACAACTCTTTGGACCACTTGGGTAGCTTCCTTTGCCCCTGCATTCTGTCTGAGTTAGATGCCCTGCCTGTACTACCCCTGATTTCAGTATAGACCTCCACCTTGGCACTTCTGTCATCTCCATTTCTCTAGTTAACTAGCACATTGTTAACTTCCATAAACGTTTGCTGGATCGACTAAATAAGCTGAGAATCCATATCACAGAAGCTTCTCTTCAAACTCTTGTGTTCATGTTCAGTAGAAATCTCCGTCCTTCCTGGATGTGTCTAACGTTCCCATACATGTTTATGAGCCCTGGCAGGGTGGCTCACTTGACTGGAGTATCATCCTGTACATCAGAATGTTTCGGTTCGATCCCCGGTGTATGTTGCTGGGGGCCTATAAGGAGGCAACCAATTAATGTTTCTTTCTTTCTTCCAAATCCATAAAAAAATATCCTCAGGGGAGGATAAAAAAAATCTGTGAAATAGTATATATCAAATCTATGTACCTATCTTAAAATCTGAAAAATAAAAAAATTAGGTTGCTGAATTACCTCTTGTGTTATATAATCTCTTGTGCAAAATGAAAATATTTTTTGTTAGTTATGAAAATATAACTCATATTTATGTTTTCAAAATAACACCATTAAGCCATAACCACCGTTAGCATTTTGGGTTTATTCTTTTAGTTATTGTCTTTTGGTGTGTGTGGGAGATATATAACTGTATATGAAATATATGTTGTTTAGACTGCATGTTTTGTTAGGGGAAATGCTTTGGTGACTTTTTATATGCCCTCTTTTTGGCCTGCATGTAATTAGATATGGCTGCCCACAGGATGGCATCATAGTTCTCTTTACAAATCTAAAGGTTAGTGCTTTTCTCTGACATTTATGTGCTGGCCTCTTAAACTAGAAAGTTTCAGATCTGAAGATTTGAGTATCCATAACATCTTTATTATGGTTGGTCCTCAAATCTCCATTTTGATGTTAATTCTCAGTGTAGCTACATGGATGAATAATCAGCTCAGAAGCGCTAAGAGGAAATACAAAACTTGGCTTGAGCAGGCTTGAATAAATGTGAGATGTTAATGCACATGGTAAGGAGAGGGAAATATAGTTTTCTGATGGCAAGGATAGCAGTAGCTATCTCCATGATTGGATCTTTAACAGATCACATAAATTCAGCTACAGATAGTTGCCAGGAGCAGTTGAATAATTCACATGAAGCAAGTTCGTATCAAAGTAAGTCTGTAGCATTCATTGCTTGTATCAACCTATATTTATTCTCAAAGAGGCAATATCTAGTTTCTTCAATATAGTAGCGTCCCTTATGTATGAAGAATATGTTTCAAGACTCCCAGGGAATACCTGAAACCACAGAGAGTACTGAATCATATATTAATTTTTCCTATGCATACATATCTTTCTTCTTAACCAGCTCTAATTCTGTAGGATATGTGGCAGCAGCTTCTTTATAATCAGATATGGCTTCTGCAGTACTTTTTGTATTTTTCAGCCTAAATGTATTCCTGAATCTGTATAACCATCTCTTAACTTGCACTAAATGGTTTGGTGTCATGCATTTCAGGGGATCCCTTGCTGAAGTCCTTATATAGACTCAGTGCTTTCTGGTGTAGCACATTGCCATCAGTCAGAACATGTTTTCTGTTCATGTCTTTCACCCACAAATTGAATGCCTCTCCCAGCTTCACTAAGCCCTCATCACACACTTTGGCTGTAACTTTTGCAGCTTAAGGGTGTGATAGTAACACTAGCATGAATTTATTTTTCCTTCTTTACATTTTCATGGATAGAAAGATTTGTTCTTACTATAGATCTTAGCAACCTTAGCTTATGTTTCTTTTTAAAAATGTATTTATTTATTTACTTAAAGAAAACACTTTAGAATGTGTCCTTGGCATATGCAAATTGCCAGCATCACTACTCTTGCACTTTGGGACCATTATTAAGTAAAATAAGGGTTGCACATGCTGCAATATTGTGACAGTTTGTCTGATAATTTAAAAGGCTGCTAAGTGACTAGTGGGCAGTGAGTGTATAAAGGGTGGAGGCCTGGACAAAGGGATGTCATCTCCTGGGAAGGATGCATCAAGACAACTATAGATTCCAACAAGCTATTCAGAACAGCACCCAATTAAAACCTTATGAATTATTTATTTCTAAAATTTTTAGTTTAATGTTTTCAAACCACAACTGACCACGGGAAAGTGAAATCGCAGAAAGCAAAACCACAATAAAAGGGGTGACAACTGTAGTCAAGGGCTGTACAAACATTGGTGTGAATAGACTCTGGTTTTCTCAAAGCAATTAAAGCAAACATCATCCCAATTCCCAAGTTGATGTCAAAAATAGGGGCAATGAGATGTTTTCCAAATTTCAGGTGGCAACAAAATTATCTAAATGTCCAGTTGAAGGCCTTTTGCAGCTATAGCTACAGCAGGTCAGATCCCTGACCAGGCGTCCAAGTAGCTGCTTTTATTTCTCAAAAAGGCTATGTGATAATGAAGCCCCAAGTTGGGATTCTGTGAGAATATGTCTCATTGTGGATACTTTGCTAACTACATATGTGATATGAACCAAGCATTTACACTAATCTCTTAGTTCTTTTTCACTTTATTTTTAAGCTTAATAAGTAGAAACATGTCTCTTAGACCTTTTAACTGCTCATGCTTATGAGTATATTTCTATTTTTAATAATACTTTCAAAACTCAATATTTTAATTAAAAGCACATTCTTGATTATAAGTCTACTTGTCACTGTTGTTCTTTTTTTTTTTCCTTTTATTGTGTAAGGTTTACATATGTCTCTTTTCCCCAACTGATCCACCCTAGGCAATACCCACTGCCCCGGTGTCTGTGTCCATTGGTTATGCTAATATGCATGCTTACAAGTCCTTTGGTTGCTCTCTAATCCTCCCTCCCCTACCATTTGTTTCTACATCGATCTATTCTTGTTCATCAAATTATGTTGATCATTATATCCCACATATGAATGAGGTCATGTGATATTTATCTTTCTTCGACTGGCTTATTTCACTTAGCATAATGTTCTCCAATTCCATCCATACTGTTGCAAATGTTAAAAGTTCCTTCTTTTTCATAGCAGCATAGTAGTATTTCATTATGTAGATGTACAACAGTTTTCTAATCCACTCATCTGCTGATGGGCACTTAGGCTGTTTCTAAATCTTAGCTATTGTAAATTGTTCTGCTGTGAACATAGGGGTGCATATATCCTTTCTGATTGGTGTTTTCTGGTTTCTTGGGCTATCATCCTAGGTGTGGGATTACTTTTAGAGGAAACTACATACTGTCTTCCACAGTGGCTGCACCAACCTGCATTCCCACGAGCAATGCACGAGGGTTCCTTTTTCTCCAAACCCTTGCCAGTACTTTTCCTTCTTCTATTTGTTGATGATAGCTATTCTGACAGATGTGAGATGGTATCTCATTGTTGTTTTGATTTTCATTTCTGGGATGATTAGTGACTTTGAGCATGTTTTCATATGTCTTTTGGCCTTTTGTATGTCCTCTTTTGAAATGTCTATTTACATCCTTTAAACATTTTTTATTGGGTTATTTACCTTCTTTTTATTAAGTTTTATGAATTCTCTATAAATTTTGGAGATTAAGCCCTCATCAAAAATAACTTTGGCAAATATGTTCTCTCAGGCATTGGGCATTCTTGTTGTTTTGTTGATGGTTTCTTTTGCTGTGTAGAAGCTTTTTATTTTGATGTAGTCCAATTTACTTATTTTCTCCTTAGTCTCCACTGCCCTAGGAGCTGTGTCTGTAAAAATTTTGCTGCGACATACAGTATGTCTGCTATTTTGCTGCCTATGGAATCTTGTAGGATTTTTATGGTTTCCCATATTACATTCAAGTCCTTTAGCCATTTTGAGTTTCTTTTGCGTATGGTGTAAGTTGGTGATCTGGTTTCATTTTCTTGCATCTATCTGTCCAAATTTCCCAGCACCATTTAATTAAAGAGACTGTTTTGACTCCATTGTATGCTCTTGTCTGCTTTGTGAAATAATAATTGAGCATAATGGCTTGGATTGATTTCTGGGTTTTCTATTCTGTTCTATTGATCTATATGTCTGTTCTTGTGCCAATACCAGGAGGTTTGAGAACCATGGCTTGGTAATATAGCTTGATATCTGGTATTGTGATCACTCCAACATTCTTCTTCTTTCTCAGGTTGCTGTGGCTATTTCAGGTCTCTTTTTATTCCAGATGAATTTTTGGAGAGTTTGTTTTAGATCTTTGAAGTATGCCATTGATATTTTAATGGGGATTGCATTAAATCTGTAGATTGCTTTGTGTAGTGTGGACATTTTAATGATGCTGATTCTACCAATCCATGAACATGGTATGTTCTTCCATTTGTTTATGTCTTCCTCTATCTCTTTTTCTCAGTGTCATGAAGTTTTCTGAATACAGGTCTTTTACATTCTCCAATGACATAATACTATCCATAGAAAACCCCAAAGACTCTATAAAAAAACAACTAGACCTAGTAAATGAACTTGGCAATATAGCAGGATACAAAATTAACACCCAGAAATCTATGGCCTTTTAATACACCAACTAGAGGCCTGGTGCACGAAATTTGTGCATGAGGTGGGGAAGAGGCAGGAAGGGTATCCCTCAGCCCAGCCTGCACCCTCTTCAATCTGGGACCCCTTGAAGGATGTCTGACTGCCTGTTTAGGTCCAATCCCAGTAGGATCAGGCCTAAACAGGCAGTCAGACATCCCTTTCACAATCCAGGACTGCAGGCTCCCAACTATTTGCCTGCTTACCTTCCTGATTACCCCTAACCACTTCTACTTGCCAGCCTGATCACCCCCTAACCACTCCCCTGCCAGGCTGATTGATGCCTAATTGCTCCCCTGCTAGCCTGTTTGCCCCTAACTGCTCTCCCCTGCAGGCCTGATCTCCCCCAACTGCTCTCCCCTGCAGGCCGGGGTCCCACCCCAACTTTCCCTGCAGGCCAGGTCACCCTCAACTTCTCTCCTCTGCCATCCTGGTCACCCCTAACTGCTCTCCCCTGCAGGCTTCATTTTCCTTAACTGCCCTCCCTTTCAGGCCTGGTTCCTCCCAACTGCTCTCCCCTGCTGGCCATCTTGTGATGGCCATCTTGTGTCCACGTGGAGGCAGCCATCTTTGACCATATTGGGGCAGAAATTTTGTGTGTGGGAGTGATGGCCAATTTTTATATTATTCTTTTGTTAGATAGGATTAGATAAGATAGAAGTCTGGTGCATGGGTGGGGGCCAGCTGGTTTGCCCTGAAGAGTGTCCCAGATCAGGGTGGGGGTTCCCTTGGGGCATAGACGGCCTGGGTGAGAAGGGCCTGTGGTGATTTGCAGGCTGGCCATGCCCCCTGGTGACCCAAGCAAAGGCCCTGGTATCTGGGATTTATTTATCTCCTATAATTGAAACTTTGTAGCATTGGGCAAAGGGCAAGGCAGGCCAGAGCAGCAGAAAGCTTGGATTCCTCTATTACTGGGGGTACCCCAAGGCTTTTGCTCTCTCCGTGGCTGCAGCCATCTTGGTTGGGTTAATTTGCATACCTGCTCCTGATTGTGGCTTGTGGATGTAGTGGAGGTGTTGTGAATTTGCATATCACTCTTTTATTAGATAGGATAATGAACTCAGAAATAGAAACGAAAAAAAAATCCCATGTACCATTGCATTAAAATCTTAAGATACCTAGGAATAAACTTAACTAAGGACATAAAGTTGCTATTTTCTCATATGTTTGTAATATGTTTAGAGGTTATTTATCCAAGTTAAACAATAATTGCTTATCAATTTTGTAATGAGCAGAACTATGATTTAGGAGATACTATAAGAACTACTATTTAACATTACAGAGTGAGCAAAAGTAGGTTCACAGTTGTGAGTACTGAAACAGTTTATTCTTGTATTATTTCTTGTTAATTATTGTGTTATTTTTCATACCAATATCTGCAAACTTACTTTTGCCCAGTTCTGTATGTGTGCTTCTAATGGAGACTTAAAGAATAAAAGCAGGGGTTGAATAGTAACACTGAAAAGAGGCTCTGACAAAGAGGATTTCACAAAGGATAAATTCTGGAGAAGAGCTTCAGCTCTGAAAGGTAGGCATGAGGTTTGGAGAAATGCCATTGATAAAGGCTCTAGAGCATAAGCAACATTTTCTGAGCAGGAACAGCTCTTGAGTTCTGGGTTTTTTTCCAAGAAAAAAGAGAGAAATTAGCTGATTTTTCAAATTAGATATAACTAATGTATATATAGTTGAATTTCTAAACAACATTGCATAAAAGTACTATACCACATGTCATATAATCATAAAATACCCCATAGGTGATTCATATAAACCTGCTAAGCCAAAGATAATTCAATTATATTCAAACTGTATTGCACATATGCTTCTTGTAGAATATTTTGCAAGATGTGGAACACAAATATGATTTAGACCATCTATTCTTTTAAGAAACTTATTTAAAAACTCATTAAGATAAATAGTACAGTGGTAATTTAAGTAATTGCAATGAATACTTTTTAGTGTAGATGAGAATAATTTATCTAAGACATTGGAGAATCACAGTCTCATCTTTAAGTAAAAATCAAATGGAGAGAGGAGCAAAGTTTAGGAAGAGTAGAGATAGAAATAAGCAGAGATCTGGTGGAGCATCCAGTGTATCAGGAACTATAAGTTTCAAAGGGGGTAAGAAAAGGAACTGGAAAGGTGATTGTGATGAAGTGTTTTTTTTTACAATATAACTTATATTTAATAGTAGTACATATGTTTTCCTTTCCCCCCGCCCCCAATATCCTCCCCTCGGCCTCCCTTTCCCCCAGCACATGTCCCCATCTGCCCCCCTCCCCGCCCCTGTGTCTTTCATTCATTGGTTATGCTCATATGCATGTCTACAAGTCCTTCGGTTGATCTCCCCCAGCATCCACCTCCCATCCACTCCAGCCTTCCCCCTGTAGCTTGACAGCCTGTTCAAGGCCACCCTGCCTCTATATCAATCACTCCCCCCTGTTTCTTTTCTTCAAAAATATCTTGCCTCTGCATACTAGAAACAAACGTATAAGAGCAAAAAAATGTTTGAGTGTCAGTTTCAATGTCCAACTGTTCTATTTCAATGTCAAATAGTTCTTCATGTGTACATGTCAGCAATGGTATCCAGATGGTGGACACATCGTGGCAATGCAAGATCCGTCCTCTCTGGTATGGTCCTGGGCCGCCTGCAGCTACGCACAACTGCTGACTGCTAGCATGGCAAGGTGTCATCAGCGTCCCCCATGTCTGGACTGTCCTCGTGGCTGGAACAGACCCGTCAGTTCCTCACTGTCGCAGGAACCCACATGTTCTTGAAGTTGTTCTCTGAAAATACACAAACACATTCTCAACCAAAAGTTAACAAAGGGATCCTCTCTGCAAAATAGACTTGGGATTCTTTTTATTTTTGCCTAAATGATTTTCCTTTGGCTTATTTTGACACCATGTGTGTTTTTTCATGGGTGTCCTGCAGTTGGTTTTACAAATGGGATTTACTTTTCTGGAGTAAGAATTTTCTAGATGTATTATACTTCCAGGATATTTTTCCTTAAATGATATTACCCCACTGCCCTCCTCCCCCTTTTTTGATTAATGGGGGCTTTTGGAAATTTTATCTTGCAGTTTTGGTAATTTTAAATTTTAATTTTTGCACACAAATATGACTGCTTTAGGTTCTTTGGATGTTAGGCAATTAAACAGTGAGATGAACTACTAATAGATGTTTTAGGAAAAGCTTTTTGTCCAGTACACTTAAATTTTCTTGAGTATTCACTTATTTCACTTGGCCAATTTAAATTAACCTGAAAACTTGATTACTATTTTACTGTCAATTTTAATACTCAAGCAGAAATCTTAGTTTACCCAGTAAATACTTGTGGAAAGGAATATTTGCATTTTTGAGTAGGTCCTCAGCATTCCTGGTAATAAACTAAATTTAGATATAGAGCAGCTATTGCTGGCCGAGTCTCTGTCTGCCACCTGGGTCCCAGTCTGAGTTGTGCGTGGGAGGCGAAGCAGCCATGGGGGTAGGAGACCTCCCTCAGGAGGGGTGAGAATTCAAGCCCCTGCAAGGTTTGTGGATGAGGGTCTGTGCCCCACCTCTATTGACCTTTTAGTTCTCTCCTGTCTTAGGTTGTTCCTTCCCTGAGGAATCTTACCCGTCTCTGGCTAACCAGCCATGTGATGAAGTGTTTTGTATGTTAAGATGCATAGCCTCTTGTGGTTAATGGGGAATCATTGGAGGACATTAAACATAAAGTTACATTACTGAAATTTTCTTTAACAAAGATCTACCTGAAGCAGGGTGGCTTGGGAAAAAGGAGAGAGTCAGTATCCTCTGGTAATTTTCTAGAAAAAAGTTTATGAGTGCTTGGACTAAGACACCAGTAATGTTTGTAAAAGAAAGAGGGGATTCCAGGCATATTTAGTTATAGGGTTTAGTGACATGAATTTAAGAACTCTTATTTTTGAAAATGTATACTTTTTCTGTATGCAGTTTACATACAAATTTAGGTGAATTCTGACTTATATGGGGTTCAAGTTTGAATGAACTCAGCAGCTAAACCAACAAACAAGCCATGCAGAGGATAATCTTGAACTCAAAGACCCTAATCACTAATCACAGCTTTCCTAGGTTCTTCCTAGAGATTTGCCTAAAGCAATAACTTCAGTTTATGGATTTCAAATTTTCAACAATCTCAAATGGCTTTAAAAAGTCAATATTTAGAAGATGCCAGCACCTCATGCTTGATGACTTCTGCATGAATGACTAGAAGGAGAGAACCAATCGGTACTTAGTGGTACAACTTTTTAGCATATAAAGAAATTTCTGCTGAGTGAGAGTTAAACACTTCTGTATTGGATATCAGAGTCATCAAGCTTTTGGCAGACCTAACTTGCCTACTATGTGGAGAAAAATACAATACCACGTAGGACATATTTTAGTAAGTTTAGTCAGAGGCATTTCTCCAATATTAGTCTTAGAAAAAGATAAACGCAAAACTTCTCTGCTTAATTTCTCTATAATCTTACAAGCTCCACATTGGAGCACATCTAGGAATAGGATGGTTGTATACAGACAGTCCCCTACTCATGATGGTCCAACTTAAGACTTTTTGACTTCTTAGTGATGCCAAACTGATACCCATTCTGTAGAAGCTGAACTTCAAATTTTGATATTTTCCGAGGCCACCAATATGTGGTATGTATTCTGATATGATGCTGGGCAGAGGCAGTGAGCTACAACTCCCAATCAGACATGTGGTCACGAGGGTAAACAATGGGTACTCTACAGCAGTGGTTCTCAACCTTTCTAATGCCATGACCCTTTAATACAGTTCCTCATGTTGTGACACCCAACCATAAAATTATTTTTGTTGCCACTTCATAACTGCAATTTTGCTACTGTTAATGAATTGTAATGTAAATATTCCCTACAGGGGAAGGAAGTTGGAGGGGACTAGACCTGCGTGGTAGGGCGGCTGGTGGTAAACAGGCTGGCAGGGGAGCATTTAGACATCAATCAGGCTGGCAGGGAATTGGTTAGGGGGTGATCAGGCTGGCAGGCAGAAGTGGTAAGGGGCAATCAGACAAGTGAGCAGTTGAGAGCCAGCAGTCCTGGAATGTGAGAGGGATGTCCGACTGGCCGTTTAGGCCAGATTCCACCAGAATTGGGCCTACACAGGCAGTTGGACATCCCTCGAGGGGTCCCAGATTGGAGAGGGTGCAGGCTGGGCTGAGGGACACCCCTAACCCCCTGTGCATGAATTTCATGCACTGGGCCTCTAGTTTAATTATAATGTTCCTTGGCGTCAGTCTTTTGGGGTTCATTTCGCTTGGGACTCTGTGAGCTTCTTCGATTCGTGTGAGCTTTTTTCTTATTTATATCAGGGAATTTTTCTATCATTATTTCTTCAAACAGGTTTTCTATTTCTTGCTCAGTTTCCTCTCTTTCTGGCACCTTTATTATGAGGATGTTGTATTGTTTTGTGTTGACCCAAAGTTCTTTTAGGCTCTCCTCCTGCTTTTTAGTTGTATTTGTTTTTCTTTTCTAGAAGCTGCTCTATTTGGATATTTTTTCTTACCTTGTCTTCTAGCTCACTGATGCGGTCATCTGCTTCTTCTAATCTACTTTTGATGGGTACCGCAGTTGTAGATTTTCAGGCTTCCAATAACATTTACTTTCCCCTTCAAGATAGTGTGGTTTCCCTGTCCAAGCTGGTCACTCCAAGAGGGAACCCAGCACCAGTGAGGGCTGCCTGGTCAGGGGAGCCCCATCCAGCAGTCCACCACCATATCCTGGAGTATATCTGTCCCTCAACTCACCAACAAACACTTCCCATGCAACCCTCAGCCTTTCTTTCTATCTGCTTCAGGACAAGGCTTGGGACTTGTGTGTCTATTCTGCTGCCATTTTTTTCCTTTCTCTACTGAATACATTTTAGACATAATATGTTAAATTTATGATAGTTTTATTAGGATCCAATCCCATCACAAATCAAGTAGCATATGTATTAAATTTCCATGTCTCCTATAAAATATTTTGTAGCAGCATTACAGAACATCCATGTGCCTCATATCACATAAAACTGAATTGCAATATTAAAAGTGCATATAAATTATCAGAAGTAATTGTATAATGAAAAGAGATAGGAAATTATGACAGGGAAGAATTCAAGTCACATCAGTGGTAAGTGATGATAACACAGAATTACAATTGCTTTTATACCAATGGTAATAAGAATTGATAAGTGACTGAAGAAGGCCAAATACTGTAGAGATAATACAGGGCTATTTCTCTACCTAGTCTAATAGAAAATCAACAAGATCAGTTCTGCTAACAAAATCAGAGCAAAAATGTTAAAAATAGAGTACTAAGAATGTGAAGATAAATTCAGATATTAAATTGTCTTAATTACAAAGGGAAACAGAACCACCTATCATGCATTTATGTGGAATGGCTTGAAAAATGATCCCACTGAAAAAAAAAATTAGGTCTTATAGTTATCCTCTATGGGTCATCTAAAATTTGAACAGCAATGAAATAAGATTATAATAATACAGTGTGATAATTTTAATTAAATCCAAATGTCAAAAATGATGACTGCAAGTCTTTTTATCAGTAAGCTTAAGAACAGTATTAAGGACATGAAGTATACGTTTTTTATTATTTGTAAAAGCAGGACCAGGAAGGTGAAAAAGATGAATTATTTTAATTTGAAAAGGAATAAATATCACAACCTGATTCTAGTACTTTTATATTGGACTTTTTCTAAACAAATGGCACAGTAGCACAATACACTTTATTTTCTTATTAAAGTAGAAAAGAAAATTGACTTCCAAATTTTTCATCCTTGAGAGCTTTTTGAAAATGTGTTTGAATTCTACACTTTAGATGGAATGCACAATCATTTTGTAGTTCTTATTTCACAGACAGTTACTCCAAACACCTTTTTTATCATAAAAACTCGGGATATCTATGCGAGAGACTCAAGATTAACTACTTCCCCTGCCTGCAAAGAAACAAAAATAGTATAAATGTGATCTAGAAAGTAGAACAAGTATCCACAGAAACAGAAATCCTGTTCTATCAAAGCATAGAGAAAGGATGGGCATGCATCTAGAAGTAGGGGACTGTTTCAGGGGTACATGTTGATGAAACAGTCGAGGATGGGGAAAACTGTGATAAATTACATTGAGGTTTAGGGGAGATTTTATAGGAAGAAAATAAAGGCCTGGGGAGGGTAAGGTGGAGGGGTTCAATGGCTAAAAAAAGGGCACATCTGTAATACTTTGAACAATAAAGATAAAGTGTTTAAAAAGACAAAAAGGATTATTTATTAGTAGAAACATGCTTAGGAGATTAAGTTTGATTAAGAAGGGTTGAAAAGGTTGTGTGTACCAGTTAAGAATTTAGCAAAGTTAGATTTTATTTATGACAGGGAAATCAAAGTAATGAAAATGAAAATGATTATTGAATAGGTAAAAGGTATTTTATGTTTTTTATTATATCATCCTTACAACACCTGTAAAATGGGGTTATTAAAAACAAGGCTCATGTTAGTTGCCAAACATAGTATATTTTATAAAGAGCAGAATTGGGATAGGAACTGCTCACGACTAACTTCGAATGGAAAGCACTCTCCATTGTATTATACCCTAACATTCTTAACTTCCTCTGAGAGGTAGAACTAAACTATTTTAGAGTGGTGGTAAATAGTATTTTATTCTGTGTGCAGTTTTCAAAGTGACCTTACAAATGCAGCCAATAACCACTTGTATTCTTCTGTCCTGATAGTCATTTATCTTTATACTCACATCATATATTCAGCTAAAAAGGATGCTAAATGAAATCTTGATGCAATGGATAGTATTAAATCCCAGACAAAAATAAATTGCCTACATTTCTTTGCATCACAAACAAGTATATTTGGTAATGAAAATTTGGGTACTGTAAGGCATACATTATTTGTCCACAAAACATGACATTTTCGTAGAATACAAAAAGCGCATTTCCTCCAACTGGAGGCAATGAATGTAGGCAATAGAGAAGGAAAGTGCTGAATAGATATATGGGAAGTTTGAATATCTAACCAAACTCAAGATGTTCTATTTATTATTGTTCTAAAGGCATAGGCATCCAGACTTGGTCCTCTCAGTCATGTATGATGGGCATGCCATTTGCCCAATTTTATGTAAAATGGGATATGTTAAACATATAAATAACATGTTGCACATTAAGTGTGTTAAATGTCTTTTCCTGGAGATATCATTTTAATTTATTTTGAATTCTTCTGCCTACCTAGCTAAAAAGAAATATTATACATATTTGAAAAAAATTCTGTACAATAAAAATCACAATTGTCAATACATAGACATGTGTTCTGTAAACCACAAATTATTTTTCCTTCATGTTATGATACAGCATCCTTCGTTTTTCAATTTAATTAGGATCTATTCTGGTTCAGTCTCATCCAGTTTTCAAGTATGGCATGCCTGTTATTTTTCATAATCATCTCTAGAAATCTTAATCACATGTAAGATTAAAAATGCTATCTCTGTTCATACTTCTTTATAAAGCCATGAGGTAAAGAAATTTTAAATAAACAATTCAACAATTCACAACTTCACTGGAAAAATCCTGTATACTTTTCATCATTATCTCATTAAAGATTAACCAAAAACTGTTGCATTGAGTCATGGTAGGATTTCTTGATATTAAAAAAAGTTGTTATTCTGCTCCTTATAATTTCCTTGAAACTCCATTTCTTATGTCTAGGGAACTTTTCACAGCATATGGTAACACTTTAGAATGGCTAAAATGTTTCATGTACATCTTGGTAGGACATGTATACCTAACCATCAGTGAAAATAAATACCAGGAGATGTTAAATATATGTGGCTGTTGCCTTAAATATATTGAATTATTTCTTCCTTTGGTCAACAGCATTGTTCAGGATGATTTATGTTTATTAAAACATCCTTCAAAATGTTGAAGTCAGATGAATGTCATAACTAAAGCAGAGAAAGGACAGCTCAAAGTAGAGATTGGATACCACCCAAAATCATAGGGTGAGGCAAGTAAGTAGATGTTCCAATAGCAAGGGTCAGGGGCACATTTGGAGGTCCACATGGGAGGAGCAGACATTAAAAGCAGTTGGCAGAGTGATAGGAATGGAAATAAAAATAGGAAGTGTAGTGTAAATGTTTAAATTCATTTTTATGGGTGATTCAGATACTGGTAAATCAGGACAGACAGAGGACAGCATTCGAGCTGATATTGCTAATTTATTAGTTTGTCATATTATATCCTCAAAGTAAAATATGGGCTTAACCTAGAGTAGATTGCTAAATGTGCCTGGCTCTGAAGGTTAGAGAAATGCAGGTATTAAAAATAGTCACATAATTTACTCGAGCAGCCCTATTCCTGGAGCCTCCCCAACTGTATTAGCAGTGTGATGGCTCAGTGTTTATAGAATACTTTTATCATAGAACTAGAGGCCCAGTGCACAAATTCATGCACCTTGAAAGGAACTGTGGGTTGCGAGGCTGTGGTGGACACTGGGGCAGGTCTTGGCCCATTCTTCCTGACCCCATCTGGCCCCTCCCACTGGGGCCCCTGGTCACCTGTCTGATGGCAGCTTGCTCCCATTGCCACAGGCTGAGGGCGCTGGCCCCGCTCCCACCCACTGATGGTGCAGAACGATTTGGCTGGCGCCAGCAATGATTATGAGTAGGGTTGGCACTGTCAGCAAAGGCAAGCAGTGGCTGCTTCCCTGATTGCTCCTCAGGAGCAGGGGAGATGGAGAAGCCCTGGGAGCAATCAGGGCTGGCACCAGGTGCTGGCAGCAAGTGCAAATGGGGCCAGCGCCGGCAGCAGGTGCAAGTGCCCAGCAGGACAGCAGTGCATAGGAGCAAAGAATTTTCAGTAACCACCAGAGGCTCGCCCCAATGATAGCGACCGTTGCCCTGGCTTGCTCTGGCACCCCCACTCACCTGTTTTACTATCCCACCATAGTCTATGCCCACCATGTTCCTCACTCTGCTGCCTGCTGCAGATGCCTACTATGTTCTGCACATGCCCCTGCTAGTCAGCACAAGTTATAGCGACCGATTATTGGGTTGTTTGGTTTTCCCACTGTTTGGTCTGTTTGCATATTAGGGTTTTACTATTTAGATAAGGTGGTTGAAAAGTCCTTGGAAAATTCTATCAAATAAAAGAGTAATATGAAAATTGACCGTACTTCTAATACACCCACAAGCCACGCCTACAGGTCACACCCATAAGCCAATCAGGAGCAAATAAACTCCAAACAAAATGGCTACAGCCACTGAGAGCAGGAAGAAGGCTTGGGTTTCCTCGGCAATGGAGGAAGCCAAGCTTTCCACCTGCCATTGCCGGCTTAGGCCTCCACTCAATGCTACAAACTTTCAACTATAGAAGATACATAATCCCAACAGAAATGGCAGCAGCCACAGAGCTGGAGAGAGAAGAGGCTAGGGTTGCTGGGGTGATGAAGGAAGCCAAAATTCTGCAGCCCTAGCCTAGGCTTCCACTCTAGGCTACAAAGTTTCAGTTATAGAATTAAAATAAACCCAAACAGAAATGGCTGTCACCACGAAGGGAGCAGAAGGCTTGGCTATTCTCCAGGCTACAAAGTTTCAATTGTAGAACATAAATTAATCCCAGATCCCAGGGCCTCTGCTTGGGTTGCTGGGGGGCATGGCCGGCCTGCAAACCACCATAGGCCCCTTACCCAGTCTGCCCCACGCCCCATAGGAACCCCCAACCTTATCCGGGACACCCTTCAGGGCAAACCAGTTGGCCTCCACCCATGCTCCAGTCCTCTATCCTATCTAATAAAAGAATGATTTGCAGATTAACCATCACTCCAACACACAAGAGGACTGCTTCCATGTGGTCAAAGATCCTGTCCCCATGTGGACACAAGATGGCCACCATAAGATGGCCAGCAGGGGAGGGCTGTTGGGAGGTTCCAGGCCTGCAAGGGAGGGAAGTTGTGGGCAATCAGGCCAGCAGGGGAGGACAGTTAGGGATGACCAGGCTGGCAGAGGAGAGAAGTTTTGGACAAACAGGCTGGCAGGGGAGCACTTAGACATCAATTAGGCTGGCAGGGTAGTGGTTAGGGGGTGAACAGGCTGGCAGGCAGGTGAGCAGTTTGGAGCCAGCAATCCTGGATTGTGAGAAGGATGTCTGACTGCCTGTTTAGGCTCGATCCCAGTAGCATCGGGGCCTAAACGGGCAGTCAGACATCCTTCAAGGGGTCCCAGATTGGAGAGGGTGCAATCTTGGTTGAGGGACATCCCACTCCCCTTGTGCATGAATTTTTTGCACTGAGCCTCTAGTATTTATAGAAAGCCAGACTTATTTCATAATGCCAAAAATAGTAATTTAATGGAACAGCCATTAGTATATGCACATTATTCCATTCATTTTCATTATTTTTAAAATTTAATTTATACAGTCACTCAGACACTCTTTTCTACTCTGGAGCTGTATCAGTAAACAAGGCAAATTAAGTCAGTCTTTTTCTCTCATGGAATATATGTTTCAGTAAGGGTAAGGCCATCATAAAAATTATAGCTACATAAGTAAATAAATACAGGGGTGGAAAAAAGTAGGTTTACAGTAGTTCATACGGAAAAAGACATGCAGGTTATCATTATTACCAGCCATCATTACCTAAAAGGTAAATCATAACTAAGGATACAAACTAGTAACAATAACAATAGCAATAACAAGACAAATAATATAAATAATACAGTAATTAATAAATAGTAATACAAGAATAAAATCTGTTTTGTACTATAAACCTACTTTTGCACACTCAGTACATAGATATGTAACACATGCTATGAAGAAAAATTAAGCAGACTCAGGGATAGTAGTGAAGAGATTGGTGTTGATGGAGTGTTTGTGCTATTTCATACTAGCTGGCATGGGATGATCAGGGAATGCATTTGAGAAAAGACCATATTTGAGCTGAGACAAGGATTAAGAGAAGAAGCAGGACATTTATATGTATGGGGAAGAAGGAATAGTAAAACTCAAGGCCCTGGGCTGAGAATGTTTGCCGGTATTTGAAGAAATACCAGGGTCTGTCCAGCTGATCCAGTGTGGGAGCTGGTGAGGGATATGACACGAAGTCACACAGTTTGTGTTCTCTGATCACGGAGAACTTTGTAAACTTTGGAGAAAACTGAATTATATTTTGTGCGTAGTGGGAAATCATTTAGATTTTAGGCAAAGTACTGATGTGTCTTAGATTTCATTTGGATCGTTTTAGATGATAGATGGAAATAAACCATAAGAGAGTAAGTGGGAAGCAAGATCAGCTCAGAAGCTATCAATGTGCTGAATAAGTGCCTGTTGTTATTCAGGCATCAGGCAATTCCTCCAATTAACTTTGGCATCAGGAAAAATAATAATTATATTAACTAGCCTATTATGTTCCCTGATGATGTCATACTAACCATATTTAAAGACATGAGTGATTCAGATCTATACAGCACCACTAAGAGTTGCAGGCACTTCAGGCTCCATTTTACACCTGGGAAATGGAGTCTGAGAGAAGTTCTTAAAACTCATGATTAAATTAGAATTATTGCAGAAAGAGATGGCAGTTAAAACATGCATTCACTTTGGAATCATGCAGTCAAGTCCATCGCTCCTGTCCAATATGTAGCAACTTTTAGTTTCTATTCTTCATTTTCCTTTACAGTTTGCTATGAAGTTTACTTCAGTAAAATATTATTCTCCAGTGTTTACTCAGGTTAAACAAGGTGATTTGTATGGAATATTCATCACCATGCCTGGATTATAGTAAGTGCTCAATCAAATTTAACTATTATACTTCAAAAGTCATCTTCAACATAACATTCAAAGTTTTCAGTAGTCAATTGGTTCAAGCTGCACCATCAAATCATATGCCTGACTCATAAACATACATAACCCCTTAGAGTCGACCCTTGTCTGGCCATAGGGACATCTCCCTTTTTAAGTGGGCTATATTTTGTCTTCTGGCGCCCTGAGTTCCTCTTTATATACTTACTGGCATTATCTGATTTTTTTTTTTTGCACTAGAAAACTCCTCCCATTTGGATTCAAAGCCTCTACTTTCTTTTTTAAAAAAAATATATTTTTATTGATTTCAGGGAGAAAGGGAGAGGGAGACAGAGATAGAAACATCAATGATGAGAGAGAATCATTGATTGGCTGCCTCCTCCATGCACCCCATTTGAGGATCAAGCCCCCATCCCAGGCATGTGTCCTATTGAGAATCGAACCATGACCTGCTGGTTCAGAGGATGAAGCTCAACCACTGAGCCACATTGCTGGGCCAGAAGGTTCTACTTTCCAAAATAAGGACTCAGTAGGACATAAGACATTAACATAAGAAATCATGTTTTACAATCTCCCCGGAAAGATAAAAATTGTTGCTATCATCAGGTAAACTTTAAAATGTGTTCTTACATCCAGAGCACCATTCTATAATCAGGGTACCCACAAAAAAGCAGTATATATGTAGGGCTTATATATCCTCTTATACAGTATTTGGACTCAGCAATTCATGTACTATCATCCAATTAGAAAGTAAAATGGGCTTAATTACTTAGCTCAGATAAAAGAATATAAGGTAGCAAAGAATTTAATTAAAATTAATAATATAATTGGCTGCATTAGTCAGTGCCTAATCTAGGGCGTTTCATTTTAATTTAGTTAGCTCCCACATTCACAACATGGTCCCATCTTTGTCACTGATTGTTATGAAATCTGATAACCCAATAGCAAATCCTTCTTGTGTTGTTGTTGCCCAATTCTAAGTAATAGATTTAACTGTTCAATAAAGAGAGGTCAGAGTTCACTCTGCTACATGTTTATATTGAATTTCTTTAGCCTGTCTCTTATTTCAGCCTGATTAATATGCTTCAGATGTTACTGAGTAGTGCAAATGATCTATGAAATGCACACAGCCTTGGGCCATATTTATATTGAGTGAGAGCAGTGCCTGAGTAAATCAAGAACTCTCATAGATGCCCTTAAACCTCACTTAAAATATGTTTACAAAGTAGTATTTATTTTAATGTTTGGACTAAATTGATCCCCCAGTAGAGTCCAGGGAATACATTGAAATAATTTTGTTGAGAACATGTAAAGAAAAAAAAATCTAGTTAATTTATGAATGTCAAGTTTCCACTGTTAACTTCTGTGTGTGAGTGTCTGTGTGTGATGTGCACATGTGTACAACATAGGTATTACACATCCTAACCAAAACAGAACAAGCTTTTCCTTAGTTGGTGAGGGAGCTTGAGTCAGTCTTTTTAGCTCCCAGGCAGAAATGATATATTTCCATCAACTGTTAGACTTGCTGAAACATCTTTCCTGAAAATAAATCAAAACATTGTACTATAAAACATATATAGTGCTTTTACACTTCATCATTATTTAAAAAAAAAATTTTTCATGGTGCTTTGATGCCTAACCACCAGCAACTGGATCTGCAGTCAAAATAAAAAAGAACTCAATATCCAATCTAATCCTATCTAATAAAAGAGTAATATGAAAATTGACCATACCTCTGATCAAGCAATGCCCACAGTCACACCCACCAGCCAATCAGGAGCAGATTATGCAAATAAACCCCAACCAAGATGGCTGCTGCTACTGAGAGCAGAAGGGAGGCTTGGGTTTCCCTGGCAATAGAGGAAGCCAAGCTTTCTGCCTGCCTTTGCCGGCCTAGGTCTCCCTTCAATGCTACAAAGTTTCAATTATAGAAGATACACAATCCCAACAGAAATGGCAGCAGCCATGGAGCTGGAGAGAGAAGAGGCTAGGGTTGCTGGGGTGATGGAGGAAGCCAAAATTCTGCAGCCCTAGCCTAGGCTTCCACTCTAGGCTACAAAGTTTCAAACAGAAATGGCTGTCGCCATGGACCAGACCAAGCAGAAGGCTTGGCTCTGCTCCAGGCTACAAAGTTTCAATTGTAGAACATAAATTAATCCTAGATCCCAGTGCCTCTGATTGGGTCACTGGGGGTTTGGCCGGCCTGAAAACCACCACAGACCCCAAGGGAACCCCCACCATAGACCCCAAGGGAACCCCCACCCTGATTCAGGACACCCTTCAGGGCAAACCAGCTGGTCCCCACCCATGTACCAGGCCTCTATCCTATCTAATAAAAGAGTAATAAGCAGATTGACCATCACTCCAACACACAAGAGGGCTGCCCTCATATGGACAAAGATCCTGTCCCCATGTGGACACAAGATGGCCACCACAAGATGGCCAGCAGAGGAGACAGTGGGATTTTCCAGGCCTGCAAAGGAGGGCAGTTGTGGGCGATCAGGCCAGCAGGGAAGGGCAGTTGGGAGGGACCAGGCCTGCAAGGAGGGGCAGTTGGGGGCAATCAAGCCTTCAGGGGAGGGCAGTTAGGGGTGACCAGGCCAGCAGAGGAGGGAAGTTGGGGGCTAAACAGGTTGGTAGGAGAGCAGTTAGACATCAATTAGGCTGGCAGGGTAGTGATTAGGGGGTGATCAGGCTGACAGGCAGAAGCTGTTAGGGGCAGTTAGGGAGGCAGGCAGGTGAGCAGTTTGGAGGCAGTAGTCCTGGATTGTGAAAAGAATGTCTGACTGTCCGTTTAAGCCTGATCCTACTGGGATCAGACCTAAACGGACAGTTGGGTATCCCTTGAGGGATCCCAGATTGGAGAGGGTGCAGGCTGGGCTGAGGGACACTCCGCCCCCCCATGCATGAATTTTGTGCAACAGAGCTGGTGCTGACAAAACAACACTTGACTTCCCCCAATGGAACACAGGCCCTGCCACTATCCCAGAGCCACACCCCACCTAATCGCAGCCAACCCTGCCAGAGCCTATGGCACAAAATGAGGCCTATAGCCCAGTCCAGCCCAGCAATGGCCACTGTGGATACTGGGTAATGATGTCACATAGCAACACCCAGCTTCCTTTCCCTACTGACTACCCTCCTTGGAGTTTCTTCAGCCCAAGAACATTACTTGCTTTATTGCCAGGTGCAAACATTTCACAGTTTAACCAAATGCCTGTGTCTCATCTCATTTGATCCTCATGTCCTAGAGTAGATAGATAGGAGACTCAGTAGAATCCTATTTTCTTTTAATTGGCTGGAAAATGGAAATGTGGAAAGTTTAGAAACTTTACCCAACTGAAAAGAAGTAAGAAATGGTGGACTTTGAAAATGAATTCAGGTTTTCTCACTACACAGAATATAGTCAAACACTGCTGCAATTAAATATTTTACCCTCTGTTCTCCCTGAATGATCTACAATAATAACCTGCTTTGTGTTGCTATTTACTGCTGTGTTGCTAACAATTACCTGAAAGAGAAGTTTGGGGTGCTTCACTGGGCTGGAAAAAAGTTTAGCTAAATCAGAAAGCAGGTCTAACTAAAGTTTATTCTATATCCTATATAATAAAAGTCTAATATGCAAATCGACCAAACGGCCGAATCACGGGTCAGCAGGGGGCGGGGCTGGAAAGTAGGCAGCACCAGGCCAATAAAGGCGGGTACCAGTGGGCAGAGGAAGGGGATTGTGATTCAGTGGCAGCAGCAACCAGTGGTGGCAGAGGGGTGTTCAGGTGACAGGGCCAGCGGCTCACCAGCTAGTGCTGTCCCTTGATCAGCCCACTGGTCGCCTCCCACAGAGGGAGGCCACTGGTGGTGGTGGCTGGGTGATGGGGGGCAGGGCTGGCAGCTTGCTGGCTGACACCATACCTGATCGGTATGTGAATTGCCTTCAGCAGAGGGACATCCCCCAATGGCTACTGGTCTGCTAGAAGGCGCAGGCCAGGCTGAGGGACCCCCCACCAAGTGTACAAATTTTCATGTACCAGACCTCTAGTAGCCCATCAAATAAAAGAGCAATATGCAAATTGACCATACCTCTGATCAAGCCATGTCCACAAGCCATGCCCTCAAGCTAATCAGAAGCAATTGACCCCCAACCATGATGGCTGTGGCCACTGAAAACAGGAGGAAGGCTTGGGTTTCCCTGGCAATGGAGGAAGCCAAGCTTTTTGCTTGCCATTGCCGGCTTAGGCCTCCACTCAATGCTACAAAGTTTCAACTATAGAAGGTATATCCCAACAGAAATGGTGGCAGCCATAGAGCTGGAGAGAGCAGAGGCTAGGGTTGCCCAGGCGATGGAGGAAGCCAAGCTTCTACAGCCCTAGGGTCTAGGCCTTCACTCTAGGCTACAAAGTTTCAATTATAGAATTTAAATAAACCCAAATAAAAATGGCTGTCACCACAGAGTGAGCAGAAGGCTTGGCTATGCTCCAGGCTACAAAGTTTCAGTTGTAGAACATAAATTAATCCCAGATCCCAGGGCCTCTGCTTGGGTAGCTGGGGGGCGTGGCTGGCCTGCAAACCACCATAGGCCTCTCGCCCAGGCCTCCCCATGCCCCAAGTGAACCCCCATCCTGATTCGGAACACTCTTCAGGGCAAATCAGCTGGCTTCCACCCATGCACCAGGCCTCTATCCTATCTAATAAAAGAGTAATATGCAGATTGACCATCACTCCAACACACAAGCAGGCCACCCCCATATGGTCAAAGATCCCATGTGGACACAAGATGGCCAGCAGGGGAGGGTCGTTGGGAGGTTCCAGGCCTTCAAGGGAGGGCATTTGGTGGTGATCAAGCCTGTAGGGGAGGGCAGTTAGGGAGTGACCAGGCCGGTAAAAGAGGGAAGTTTGGGGCAAACAGGCTGGCAAGGGAGAACTTAGACATCAATTAGGCTGGCAGGGTAGTGGTTAGGGGCTAATCAGGCTGGCAGGCAGATGGGGTTAGGGACAATCAGGGAGGCAGGCAGGTGAGCAGTTTGGAGCCAGCAGTCCTGGATTGTGAGGCGGCCCGCTAGGATCAGGCCTAAACGGGCAGTCAGACATCCCTCCAGTGGTCTCAGATTGGAGAGGGTGCAGGCTGGGCTGAGCGACATCCCCCACCTCCCGTGCATGAATTTTGTGTACCGGGCCTCTAGTATATGTATAAACAGCTCATTTGACTTGCGCATGTGTATGATACTTGTAAAACTCTTGCTGGCACCAGTCACGTAAGTGTGTTTCGATCTGTCATTGTTGATCATGAATTTGGTTAACACTTCTATTATAGAGAAAGGGTAAATAGCGATATTAAAATATTTTTTCTAATTATTTTTCTTTCCTTTCAATGTGCTCAAATCTGTGCAATGGAACACTAGTAGTGTTATAAAGGCCCTTACAATGGCAGGAGCATCTTTGGGAGAAGAACCATAATCAGTTGTAGTTATCCAGGTGAGAACAATGTGATGACTGACAAACAACATACAAAACCAAAATGGATGACTTAGATGAGAATCAAACTGGAAAGAAGCTTAAAAAGAAAAAATGTGTTTAGGGACAGTTTGCATGTATGAGGAGCTGGGGAATCTTCTTCAACATGGAATGTACGCCCAGGCCTTTTTTTTGCAATTATGTTCTCATGGGCTTCCCTTCATGCATGTTAAAGCCATGAATATTAAACTTGAGCCTCTCATTGTATAGAAGCCACCTCTGGAGGTCAAATCTCTAGAGGGAGAACTATTATTTGGTGAATTATTTTGCATAAAAATATTTTCTTTAACAGTCTGATTAAGATCCATTAATAAAACTAAACTGGCTTGATCTGATTAGCTAATACCTCAGTGATTGAAATGTGTGATTACACACAGCAGGGTCGTTCTGTTACAGAGAAAATTCATGTAGTCATTATTTCTCTTGTCATGGTGCTTATACTGAAGCACTCCCTGGTTGTTCTACCTGATTTATACAATTCCCTGAGAATACACATAATCAAACACTCCCACTCTGGTTGGGGTAGAGCGTTGAGCCACGATATTTTCTTGCCTTTGGAATGTTTATCTTGATGCTAAAGCAGTTGATTTAAGTGTTACCATAGTGACTGTGTATCAATATAGCAGGAGATGATTTCAGTACATGTTGAATTAGGCATTTTGTTGCCTACTGCATATTCAATCAGACACACTAATTTTTTTTTATTTGAGCTATGGATGAACATTTTTTTTTCTTAATTTATCTCTATTGTTGAGAGTATTACAGATGTCTCCCCTTACTTCCCCCATTGACTTCCTCCACCTGCTCCGACTCCTCCCCAGGCTTTCCTGGCACTATTGTTTGTCTGTGGCTATGTGCATATATATGCATGTAAGTTTTTTAGTTAATCTCTTCCCCTATACCTGCTCTCTGAAATATGTCAGTCTGTTACATTCTTCAGTGTTTCTGTTTATCAGTTTATTTTGTTCATTTGATTCCACATATAAGTGAGATCAGGTGATATTTGTCTTTCTGTGGTTGGTTTATTTCATTTATAGCCTCTCCAGGTCTCTCCATGCTGTCTCAAAGGCTAAGAGGATTTTAATTGTAACAGTCCATCAATTTTGAGATGGATAGAGACATAATTGAGCATATTGGACAGATCAAATAGGATGGTTTGATAAATTCTTCATACACCAAACGGGAGGAGGGGAGGGATAAAGTACAAAACTGATGACAACTAAGAAAATTGAAGACAAGTCTGTACTTCTATGGAATTAAATGTTTTTGGGAGAAGTGAAATAACAACTGAGGAAAATGTCATTATTATCCTGACACATCTACCAGAGATGAATTAGTCGGCTGTGTAGAGAACACAACATGCAAATGTCTTATTGGGGATATGAACATTTATTATGTTATTTTTAGAGGACATGTTGTGACATCTTTATTTTTGGGGAAAAAAGCATTTGTTTGCATGTAGTTGATTATGAAGAATTGAGAAAAATAATTGGAAAATCTTAAAGCACAAAATATCTTTCTGATTGGATTGTCATGACTGAATGTCAAGATTGAGCTTTCTGAGTATAATTCAACTCAGTCTGTGAGTCATCATTGATAATTAGAAACATTCACTTTATCAAAGAACTGTCCCACCTTCATACCAGGGCAGGTGTTTTATATTACTCTTTTTTTCAAAATAGTTATCTCCATTTGTGAGTATTCATTTATTTTCTGTTATTATTTGGTTAATGTCTGTCTTCTTCACCAGTCAACAAGGTCTGTGATACAAGAAATATATCTGTTTATACTCATCCTAAGAGCCTAGCAAAATGCATGGATGTTATTGCACTCTCTTTAAGTGGTTTTTGAATGTGTTTGTAAAAGGCTTATTTTTTTAACCATTCGTGTAAAAAGAAAGAAATGTGTAGTATTTTGAGAAAAACATTGGTTCAAGGAAATTTATTTCACAAATGACAAAACCACTTTAAACCATCAATGAGAAAGAATTAACTTGGTCACATTGCTTTTGTTAATATAGATTAACCTTTGTAACAAATAGACCCCACATGTATATTGATGCAAACAAAACAGAAGCATATTTCCTGCTCAGTTACAATAAAATGCCATTTCAGGCAGGCACAGAGGGGCTTTATTCCAGGTGTTATTCTGCAGCTCATGCCTATAATCTCTGTACTCTTACACATGATTTCCATGTTAACTCTGTTTATTACTTCCATATGATTCATCCAGAAAAGTTAAAGAGAATGGGGATTGTATCGTTTGAGGTTTTTCTAGACGGGGTTTAAAAATGACCTCCATCTTCCCAGTGAGCTTGGATCATGCCCAGTGGGCTTACCTGAACATAAGATAATGGCTGTGGGCCCGTGGTATGCTCAGGCAGAGTGGAAAACCACCCTTGGAAAAGAGCCAGTAAGTAACCTTTGCTCCGATAAGGTCATAGGATGTCATGGCTTAGAAAGTCTAACAGAATACCTTTAAATAAAAGTAGAAAAGTTTGCTAATGCATAATTACTAAAGCAAATGTTATTGATTTGTGTTATAAGTTGTTTGACAAAATGAAAACAGAAATATCTCTGAAGTTGAAAATTTGGACTGGATTGTAGGAAAAAAATATCTAGGTGATTGTTGCCCTATTCAAGGAAGAAATCCTCTCTGGCATATTATCCCAAGCAAAGGCTAGACTATCTTATCTGAAAGCTTTCTGTAATTGCTTGCCTGATTATTCAGAAGTTCCATGTGCATTATGATTTAATGATGTGGCTTCTAAGGCAGCAGCTATAGGGAAGAAAAATCTAAAATGATTAGACTCCCCAGATCATAAGTATAGACCTGCATTTTGAGCAGGGAATTTCCCCAACTTGAAAACAATTTTTAAAACTCTGAGTAAGAAATAAATATATCACTCAATTCCTTTTTTTCCCTTACCTCAAATGTTCTTTCATAGAATTGGCTTAAACATTAAAGTACATAAAATTTTAGTACTTTATATATGACTATTTTAATAAGAAATTGTGTTTTAAAATATTGACAAAAGAGTTGTAAACCATCTCTACCAGTTCCTTATTCCCTTTCTGTTCGGGGACCAATTATTTCTAAAATGTGGGCTGAGCACATAACCCTGCTCAGTTAAACTTGATTCATGGAGACTGTCAGTCAGGGTCCTATGAAAAACCGGTTGTCAGATACAAAAAAAAAAAAAAAAAAAAAAAAAAGAGGAGGATTTAATGATACTACTATCAATTTATAAAAGTGTAGGTAGGACTAAAGAAGCCAAGAAGGGACTAGCAAAGGCCAGAAGGGAGAGGAGAGCGTAGTTTTCAAGACCTATTTATTCATAACTGTTTTGTAAGAAAGGAACTTCCCCACTAGAGGAATCCACCTCCGTCTACCTTATGCCTTATAAGGATTGAGACACAAATATTCAACCTGTCCCTAATCTTCCACACTGGTGTCCTAGCAGACAACCAGGTAACTGATGATGGAATCCACAGAATTCAGCATCCTGGGGCAAGACACAAGGTGGGGAATTGTGGAAAATATACCTAATAGGACTAACAGAGAATACTCAAAGCAGATGCAAGGAGATTTGTGAGAGAGATAATCATAATGCATATAATATAGCAAGCACAAGCATATTCATGAAATTCTATATTTTGTTCATTGTAAAGAGTGAGAATATTTGTTGCCTTCCAGCACAAATATTTGAAAGAGAAAGGATTGAATTTACCTATGATTTCCTTATCAGAAACAGATGAGTGTTTTTGAAGTGTGCTTTTTTTGAGCCCTTACATGATCATGATAAACTAGATCAGCATAGGAAATGCCAAGCCTGACAGCCAAGAACCCTGATGAAACATGAATCTGTCTTTACTCCGTGTTCACTGAGAGAAAGGGGAGAAGAGTCAGAATAGCGACCTAGAAGAGGTAATGGTGTCCAACTTTGGCAGAGAGTATTGGCCAAATAACGGTCAAGGTACTCAGAATAATGATCAGAGTCCAGAATTTCCAACCCTACAGCATTGTCACTTGAGGCTTAATTGGCATCGATCTGACTAGGAATGGCTATAACTCAGGATTATATACACCATAGGTCCAGAGGGAAAAACTGGTGTTGGATTAAGCAGAGAAAATGAGAGGAGTTCTTGGCAAACAGGCAGAGCTCAGAGGAAACCAGCAATAGGCAGGGTTGAGAAAAGACTACAAAAGTGTTGATCGACCAGCAGAGAGGTCCATTATGGTAGCTTTATCATTATCATAGATGATAGATGGATGAATAGAAAATCAATTCCAGGTCTTTTTGTGTCAAGTAAAAAATCTTTCTGTTGTAACATATGGCCCACAGCAAAGAAGAAATAAAGATATCATCAATTAAAATGAACCCTTCTTTAACAAGTCTGGAAGTTTTACCTAGCAATAACATCTTTCTATTTCAATCAAAATCATCCTACAGTTGTGATGTACAGCTGTAGAGCTAACAACACAGGTGCAGTGGATCATATCTAGCCCAAAAAGTGAAGCACTTTGGTGAAAGACTAAGATATCTATCTCAGATTAAATTTGTAAACTAGATATATTTATATTTTAAAGTAAAATTTTATAAATTCTAGAAAATTATTTTCTTACCACACCTGCAGCTATTTTTTTCCTACTAAGTTATAGTTAAAATGAGTTTGCTGGATGATAGCTGAACTTATTGGGATAATCATTTCACAGTATATATAAATCACACCATTTTGCTGTATAACTTAAAATTACATAGTGATATATGTCAATTATTTTTCAATAAAACTGGGAACAAACAACATTGACATACAAACTCAAACTTACCTAATTTAATACCTGCTGGTGTTGCTATTCTTTTTCATGAAGTAAAGTCTTCTACTTGAGGGCAAAATAAAGAATTTACTTAGCCTACCCCTCAATATATTTTTATATCATCAGGCAGTTTTATAGGATCTATTAATTTATACTATTATAGTAGGATAAGAAAGAATTTAAATTTCAAAACAAAAGATATTCCTTAAAATCTTACCTCTCCTATATAGATATATGATGTTATAAAACTTGCAGTTTATTTGAGTCCATTTCCCCTATTGAAAAATTGGGATACTGTTATTTATTTTTTTGAGCAAAGATTATTTTACTTTATTAATTAAGGTATTATGTATATATCCTTATCCCCTGATTGCCCTCCACACCCCCCGCTCATACCCTTACCACCCTAGTGTCTTTGTCCATTGGCTATGGCTTATATGCGTGTCTACAAGTCCTTTGGTTGATTTCTCTCCCTTTCCCCAACCTCCCCTGGCTTCCCTCTGAGGTTTGACGGTCTGATAGATGCTTTTCTGTCTCTGGATCTGGTTTTGTTCACCAGTTTATGTTGTACATTATATTCCACAAATGAGCGAGATCATGCGATATTTATCTTTCTCTGACTGACTTATTTCGCTTAGCATAATGCTCTCCAGTTCCATCCATGCTGTTGCAAATGGTAGGAGTTCCTTCGTTTTTATGGCAACATAGTATTTCATTGTGTAGATATACCAGTTTTCTAATCCATTCATCTGCTTATGGGCACTTAGGCCATTTCCAAATGTTAGCTATGGTGAATTGTGCCATTATAAGCCTGTGGTGCATATATCCTTTCTGATGGATGTTTCTAGTTTCTTGAGGTATATTCCTAGAAGTGGGATCCCTGATTCAAATGGGAGTTCCATTTTTAGTTTTTTGGGGAAACTCCATACTGTTCTCTGCAGTGGCTGCACCAGTCTGCATTCTTATCAGTAGGGCAGGAGGGTTCCATTTTCTTTGCTTCTTCGCCAACACCTGTTCCTTGTTGATCTGTTGATGATAGACATTCTGGCAGATGTGAGATGGTACCTCATTGTCCTTTTGATTTGAATTTCTCTGATGATTAGTGACTTTTAGCATGTTTTCATATGTCTTTCAGCTTTCTGTATGTCCTCTTTTGAAAAGTGTCTATTTAGGTCCCTTGCCTGTTTTTTGATTAGGTTGTTTATCTTCCCTTTGTTAAGTTGTATGAGTTCCCTGTAAATGTTTGAGATTAAACTCTTATCGGTGATAACATTGGCAAATATGTTCTCCCATGCAGTGGACTTTGTTATTGTTTGCTGATAGTTTCTTTGGCTGTGCAGAAGCTTTTTATTTTGATGTAGTCCCATTAGTTTGTTTTCTCTTTAGTTTCCATTGCCCTAGGAGCTGTATCGGTGAAGATATTGCTTCAGCATATGTTTGTGATTTTGTTGCCTGTGGATTCCTCTAGCATTTTTATGGTTTCCCATCTTATGTTTAAGTTCTTTATCCATTTTGAGTTTATTTTTGTGTATGGTGTAAGCTGGTGATCTAGTTTCATTTTTTTTGCATGCATCTGTCCAATTTTCCCAACAACATTTATTGAAGAGGCTGTCTTGAGTCCATTGTATGGTCTTGCCTTCTTTGTCAGGTATTAAGGATTGTGGTTTGGATCAATTTCTGGGTTCTCTATCCCATCCTATTGGTCTTTATCTCTGTTCTTGTGCCAGTACAGTTTTGAGAACAGTGGCTTTATAATATAGCTAACCATTTCACCTAATAATAGGAACAAGACAGGGACGCCCACTTTCATCACTTCTGTTCAACATGTACTGACATATGAGGTAATTTGGTTTGTTTGATCACAGAAGATGTGGCAAAGCATGATGGATCCCGGATGATGCTCCCTTATTCCTGTTGATCACTACCACAGGGATTACACATCTGCAGAGATTTTGACCCTACCTCTCTCCAGATTTTATTATTGTAAGCATGTTTTCTGTAGTCTACTAGTTTACTGACCACTCTTATTTTCTCTCATTTATGAATATAAAAATAGTACAGAAAAATATAAAACCTGGATATTCATAATGCATCTAATATCCAGTAGTTCCTACCTTGTGTTGCTACTTGTGAGTTGGTGCTTATTCTCCTAATAGTAATGGCCAAAGTCTCAGAACCTCTAGCAGTTTTCTCTTTCAGCTACGGCCATGCCTATCACTTTGCTATTGAAGCATGGGATATAGTCAAACCTGTTGATTAAGTCAACAAGTGAGTCTAGCTTTAGCAAATAAGAAACAAAATGCCCCTTTCCTTGTCTTAATTTATAACTTTCAGTTTATTTATTATATTATTGCTATAACATTTTCCATTTTACCTACATATGTATTTTGCATTAAAAATCATGGGGTGGGGAGGATTGAATGAAGAGATTAGCCACAGAATATACACTGAGTGTCCAGATTATTATGATCTCTGAACACATAATAATCTGGCCACTCAGTATATATATCCTATATAATAGAAGGCTAATATGCAAATTGTCCCCTCGACCAGGAATTTGACCAGCAGGCAGGCCAGCCAACTGCCCATGTCCACTCCCCCTGGCCAGGCTGGCAGAACCCCATGCATGCACAAATTCATGCACCGGGAGTTCAGAGATCATAATAATCTTGCCACTCAGTGTACATGCATAACCCATGGACACAGACAACAGTGTGGTGATGGCAAGAGGGAAGGGGTTGGGAGATGGCTGGAGGTGAGCAAAGGGGAATAAAATGAGACATCTATAACAGCATGAACAATAAAAATAAAGCTAAAAAAATATGGCATTCTAAGTGTTAGTTAGCACATGGCTTATTGCTTTTTTGTTACTGCTAACATTTTTCTTGTGATGGGCATTCCGATGTTTTGTTTTGCCTTTTTCTTAAGAACTAACCTGCTCCTTATCAAAAATTTAAATTAAGTCAATGGAATATGCAATGTGCATTTTATTCTATATTTTTATATGTTTGTTTATGTATGTATGCATGTATGTAGCCCATGAAATATTGTAGCCAAAGGAAATTGACTTATTCTGATCAGACAGTAAGTGAAAAGAAGTTCCAGAAGTAACATAATGGTTTCCTGTTCTCATCCAAATGTCGTGTTCCAATTCCTCATCATAATTCTGAGCTATTTAACACTTTATGAACGTATCATGGTAGATGATGGTGATAAAATCACTCCTTATATGCAGTAACAGAACCCCACATCAGTAGACTCCCTTGGGTTGGGGACTATTTGTGAAATTGAGGTATGTGGACTTTGGGGCCAGACTACAGAAATTCAAATCCCAATTTGCCTTCAGTTGCTTTAAGATTTGAGTAAGTTGCTCTTCAACATTTGATTGATTTAGTTTCCTAAAATTTAAAATGAAATAACAATAGTACTGACTCAACGTTTTTTTTGTGTGAAGATTAAGTTAGTTAATGCAAGTGCCTGGCAAATGCTAATAGAAAGCCCTCTATTAAAATGGCAAATAAGAAATTGCTGTTGTTATTAACAACTGCTTTCATATATACAGCTGCAAAATTTAAGCTTCCATTAAATGTTCTGGATAAAAAGTATGTTTTGTTTTAAAAACTTTTCATGAGACAAAAATTTTAATTGTATAATGTAATTCTGAAGGAGAAATTATCTTAGCAGCATCGTATATTAATTAGCTGACAATTTATTGAGTTGATATTTAAACACGATACACCATCTTCTACTGATTATTATTATTCTTTTCTCATTGCTCTTGTCTGAAACTTGCAGATAAAAGTATACTTGGTTCTGTTTAGTAAATTTAATTGAAATGAGGTTTTACTGTCAGAAATACAGAAAATTAGGAAACAAGACTTTAGCTTCTTCAGGTTAAAAACCATGAGAAATTACCCCTTTTGAAATGGCCAGCAGGCAATCTTCAAAAACACAAGAAATGCATTTCCAAAGAGAAATTACCACTGGAATGTTGAATTTATGATCAAATGGAGTCACTCAGCAAAATAAACAGCAGCATAATGTTGACAAACAACACTGCTTGTGTGCAAGTGCCCTGCTGCAGCCCAAGGCCCTTCACATGGTATCTATCCACTCATTGAGAGACAGAAGTCAATTTGGACTAAAATACCAAATTTTGCATACAAAAATCATCAACATAAAGAGGTTATTAAATTATTTTAGGCTACATTTCAAACCAATGTCAAAACTCAAATTTCTGGCCTTCTGAGTCTCAGTTTTCTTTAATACTTCAAACACTAGGAAAACCCCTTCCCTTTCTGGCTGTTTCTGAAGTTCAGCATTGTGGAGGGGAGAGTAGGAGGTCATGGTTCAATTCCTGATCAGGGCACATGCCCAGTTTGCTAGCTTGATCCCCAATGTGGAGCATGCAAGAGGCAACTAATCAATGATACTGTCTCATCATTGATATTTCTCTTTCTCCTTCTCCCATCCTCTCTGAAATCAATAAAAATATATTTTTTTAAAAAAGAAACTCACCAAATAATTTGAAATTCCTCAAAACTACTTTTTGATCACCTCTATCTCTGGATCTTATCTGATCCACTTCCTGTGAGAGAATAATTATTTATCTTGTAGGTTTTAAAATGGTTTGTGTTAATGCAATAAATATAGTGTTGCTAATCCTTCTTCAAATATAAAATATTCCCAACTTTTGATGTCATCACTGCTGAAAGCTCTCAAGCTGAATGTAAACAGTCTCTTACCCCTTAATCAAATTAAACCATGAAGTGTCTTGGAAATTGAAATAGCAAGGATATATAATTATGGCCCTGAAAATGTTACCTATGAACCAAGCGAGAAATTAAAGCAGGTAAAGTAAATTGATAGACACTCCCTCACCCCAACTGGTGGGCGGAGTTATGTAACTGGCATCTGCCACAGAGACATTGAGCCACCAATCAAGCACATGCTGAGTGCCCTGTGTCCCACCCCTTCCTGTTCTGCCCTGGGCCCAACCCCTTCCTGTTCCTGCCCTTAAAGGTGTCTCAGTGTGCCACATAGCACCTTTTCTCCCAGACTGTTCTCTGAGGCAGTCTGGGAGATGGTCCGGCTGGGCCCCTTCTTCTCCTCCTCCCCTGGTTTCTCTGTCTCATCTGCTGGGCCCCATTCCCTCCCCTCAAAGGTGCATTCACCGTGCACTGGAGCTCTTTCTCCCTTTGGAAGGGTATTCTCCTCAATAAAGTCTGTATCTTGGTACCCTGGTCTCTCTGCCCCATCTGTTTCATCTTTCATAAATCTAATGTACTAACTTTTGCATAATTTCCATTTTCTTTTATTGACATAAGATTATCGTGCACTTCCCTTGTAATGATATTCAAAGGGCTGCGAGGCACCCTATGGTATTCAGATGGATTACACTGTCCTCTTAAAAGAGGGTTTTTTAAAATGTTCTTTCTATTGTATTAAGAGTATTGGTATCTCTTTGGCTTTGCTGCATTCTGTTGAATAGTTGTTTCCCAAGAAACCACATCATTGCAGATGTCAAATACTAGACATAATCTTTTGATACAGAACTTCTTCCTCATCTCTCTATCCTTGGTAAACTGGAAGATTTCTTTTCAGTTAGTACAGTTAGTATCAGGGGAGTTGATTCTCTATTTTAATGCAGAGTACAAATTGCATTGCCTGTATCTTCCCATGAGTTCTTTAACAATCATTTCCAAGTTTTCAGAGGTAAACTTGAATTTACTTAGCTTCCCCCAGTGATACTCAATGAGGCATCTCCTGCGTCTATTAGCGAACGTATTGATATTATTAAGAATGAGTTTTCTGCTTTGGCTCATTGTGCTTATTATTCAGTTATGGTCATTTTCTGCCTCTAGGTTGGATTTCTACACTGTGTAGCTTATTGCCAATGCATACATGTCTTAGGAAAATTATCTTACTCTCTATCCTCTCCAGCCAACAAGTAAAACCTTCAATGAGGTCCTTCTACTCTGGTTTCAAATTCTAGAATGAACCCCATTGATGAGTCTCACACTAGTAGCTTTTTAATAGAGATAAACCTTAGGGTATATAGATTTGATTCAGACTTCATAAATAATACTGGTAACAATAATAATAAAATTATTATAATTTTCTATTTTTCCATTGAAAGTTGTAACATATAGAATACTTATTGTGCTTTCCACTGGAGTTGATATAAAAAATATTGGTTAAGTGAAGTTTGTCCATAAATCTTCCAAAATATGTACTTCTAAGTTACCAGGATCCTCTTCATTATTTCCAATTTTTGCCAGTCTCACATATTTCTTTTTAAAAACCAATAATAATAAAAAACTTTATGTCCCATAGCCTATAAACTCAATTACATATATGTTTTAAGTTAATGTTCCACAAGGGACTTAATTAAATATCAGGATACATCAAAGTAATAGTCTAAAATAGGTTATAATTAATATTGGTTTGTTTATACTCACAATGTTAGCCTAAACAATTGTGGAGAGTGTGGTAGTTAAATAATAACTTGGTTGATGTCACTTGAAAGGCACAAGTAGAAGTCCCTTAGTCTCTGCCTCATATAGTTGTTTTTCACTTTTGATATATTCTAAACTCTCATAGAAATAACACATATTTTGCCTGCCAAATATGTTACTCCTTAGATAATAAACAATTCATTTATGTAACAAATAAACATTAGTTTTTCTTTGCAAAAGAAAGGTCATGTGACTTGGACCTGACCCTCTGAATAGCCCAGACTTAGCAACTTTGTACTCCATAGGAGTATGTCCTGGGGCAAGGATTTGAGAAAAAGTAGTTGCTTGAGAGGTACTCTAAAATAGTACTGATATGGGAAGAGGGAAGTGATCAGGAAAAGAAATCAGTTAAGGATGTGCTCGTGAGTAGATTACTCCTTGGGGGAACTGGAGCTCAATCCCATTGGGAATTTGTGAGTGATGGTGTAGAACAGTTATGGGGAATTTGTGAGTGATGGTGTAGAACAGCTCAACCTTTTGAGCTTGGTGTATCAAAATTCTCCAAAAAACTGAGCATAACTTGTGTGGTGTGTCACTTCGAGAAAAAACACACCATAATTTTGCAATATTTATAGTTTAAATAACAAAAATGTATAATTGTAATATATAACTCTATTTAATAAGCCAGAAACTAATTATTTAACTTACCTGCTTAATGACTTCTTTATTCATCTGTCAGTTCATTTCTTTTGTTGGTCTTGATATTATTTAACTTGTGTGGGGTGCAGTGAATAAAGATAAGCGAGGGGGAGGAGGAATTCTTTAACCTCCCTATTAGTGACTTTTTTGTTGCTGAATTTCATTGGCTAAATCTTCAATTGAAGGTTGGTATTTTGTTCACTTCAAGCCCAAGCAAGTGCTACTAACTTCATCTGTCAATCTGTTCTTTTGTTAGTTTTGATATTATTTAACACTGAGAATAAGGTCTCACAAAAGTACCTAGAGGGAAAAATTGTGAGTAAAGCCATTGTTATATTTTTCAGGGTACTAAAAGTGCCTGGTAATCTGTTCCAGGCACTCCAAATTTCCTGTTTGTAGTAGCATTCCCCTTGATTCTCCAAGTGGCACCTTTCCAGATTCTCAAGCTTTGAGCTCAAGTCCACAAACACCCGAGCACAGATGATGTCTTTAAATTATGCAAGTTGCATCTCCAAATCATCAAGTTGCATCTCCAAATCATCAATTTGCATCCATTGGAAAACATTTAATTCCAAACTACTGTAGACTACTACATCAGGATACTTAATTATTTTTATGGTCTGTTCTAGGCTTCTAAATTGATTAAATCTATCACTGAACTGGTCAAGTAACAAGTCTAAAACATGCTGGTCTTTATATACAAGGGTTATATTTCATTTTGTATAGCTGCACTGGCCTTCTCAAAATACTTTGTTACTCAAGGAAAATACTTTGTAAGTTTTAGTTTCTACATCTCACTTGAAAATTTTAAGTTTACTTTCAAAAGCTTTTATGTATCCAAACATAACATCAATACTTTTGCCAAAACCTTGTAACTTTAAGTTCAGTTCATTAATATGAACATGAGATCTGTAAAAAATATCAGGGTGTTGACCCACTTATCATCATTGAGCTGAGAAAAGTTTCTCAGATCCTTATCCTCAAGAAATACCTTAATTTCTTCAAAGCATTCCACAAAGCGCTCAAGAACTTTGCCTTGTTTGGTGGCCCATCTGTCATCACTGACACAACTTTAGAGATATCAATTGCAGTAGCCGAGGATGAAATGTCCTTCTCGGGAAGGTGTCCCATACTTCTCTGTATGCGACCACATGCAGCCGAGTGCCATTGAAAATGGCTACACTGTCAGTGCTGACATGCGTGTCATAGTTCACCATCATGGGTGTAGAACATAACTCAAAATTTAGTGCTGCTCCAGGGAACATTAACTCCCCCACACTTACATCTTGTCCTTGCTCCAGCTGAAAGCCCAGAGGCATAGAGATTATAGATGTTTGGGATAAGAATCCAATGATATGTGGGAACTATGAGTACTAAGGGGACATCAAGAGCATTTACTACCTTGCTCAATTGGAGGAAGACACTCCTAGGCTAGCAGTGACTATATGGGATTCTGTGAGTAGTGAATCCACCTGAGGTTAAAGCCAGTGCAGACAAAAGCAGAACCAGAGAAAAGCAGAAAAGATGTAGATGTTGGGGGGCACATGAGACTTGGTTGGAAAGTTTGTAAGGAGGACATTTCAAGAAAAGGCAAGTGTGCTGCAGGGTGGCCTGTCCTGTTTATGGGAATTCCAATTTAGGGGAGTGCCAAAGGCAGCACCCTAATCATTGACCTTTCCAACCAAGTCTTTGCAGGAGCAGACCCTCCGGTGTTTACTGGAATCCTTAAGCTTAATCTTTGGGTGTCCTTGGTTAAAGGACACTACAAACACGTGTACCCTCCCAGGATTACTTATCCTATTGATTGTATCTAAAAGATAAACTTTATCTCAAACTGCTGCAGCAAAAAAAGCCTGACTAGGCAGATGATTGAGGCTGTCTGGTTCCTTTAGCCAGGCAGCCCCTTAGCCTTCTCTTTCACGGCAAACAATGTGTCAGAGTAATCATTCATCCATCACTTAGGGTATGCTGGTCAGCCTCGGCATGAAGAGAGAAACTCAAGTTGAATATTATTTGGGTCCATAGATCCAACTGCACCTAAAGGGCATTCTCCAGATATCCTGTTACATGAGCCTTCCTATTCTTTATTTTTTTCTTATCTTCTTAGTGTAAGTTTCTATAACTCATAACCAAAAGAGTCTTAATTTATATACCTACTCAGGATTTTTAGGTTCAAGGCCTCCTGAAGCCTTAATTGTATGTTCATAGGACCAGACATTGCAGAAAGAACCATCCTGCCTCTTCATTTTTATTTTATGATATGAATTTTATTTCTAGTTTTGAATTCTATGAATGTGGTCAACATTTACCCCTGCTTTGGTGAATGCGAGTTTGAGGGATACTGTCTCTGGCTATCTGAGTCAGGAAGAAAGTTTAAGAAAATTACTGCAAACTTCTTGCAAAACATCTTCACAATTAAATAAGTGTGCTACATCTGGGTCTTTAACAATCCAGTTCACTGTTCTGTAGTACTGATCACTTGGGAGTGACATGATATATGAAGCTTTCACTGTAGGTTTTCATAGCCCATTTTAAAACTTAACTTTTAGTAAAATATATATTTTTCCTTTTTATTAACTGTTTTGGGCTGACACCAGCTAACCAAATTATATAGGTTTCAGGTGCACAATTCCACAAAACACATCATCTGTATACTGCATTGTGTGTTCACTACCATTTATCCCACTTATACCTTCTTCCACTTTCCCCCATTTCACCTTCCACCCTTGACAACTGTTCAGGTCTCCTAGATTAAAAATTACTGAGATACCCAAGGACCAAACTACCTTTACTTCCTAATGCCTCCCAATCCAAAATTGATGTCCACTTCCCTAACCTTGCCTAAAATCACTTAGAACAGGCACAAATACTATAACATACTTCTTCAAACCCCTTCACACTGACTCATGGTTTCTCTGGTACATGCTCTTATTTACTGCAGAAAGCTGAATAAACTTAATTCTGTGTGACTACAGATATGTTTCTAGTAGTCTTTGGCTGGATGACTTCAACAATGGAAATATGGTGGCGGACAAAAGTAGGTTTACTAGTACAGTTCTGAGAATGTGAAACAGTTTGTTTATTCTTGTATTATTATTTATCAATTATTCCATTATTTTCCATATGAATCTACTTTTGCCCACTCCTGTGTAACAAAAATGGATCTTCTAAAATGTCTATGTAAAGTATGGCTTAGAGGAGAGACTGAATTTATATTTGATTTAACCAAGTCAAATCAAGGTTATGATTTATTCCAAGTTGCTTATTGAATATAAAGTTGGGTTGGTGGGAGGGGGGTTTCCATGGTAGTGATCTGAATTTTCTATGCAAGCAAAGAAATCAGAAGTGTATAAATCCTCCCCCTTTTTTTTCCTCAAAATTAACACCAGTAACAGTGTTAATTTTGCTGTAGTTGATATATTTTCTCAATTTTGCTACAAATTTTAACATCTATATTATCTACTTATTTTAAATCAAGGCAAAAACATGAAATCAGTAGAGCCACAGGAATAATAAAGGCCACAGAAGATTGATTGATCTTTTTAACTTCCCCCTTCCCTGAATGCCACACCCTATTATTTTGGTTTTATATTAATGATTTCAATCAACTTAAGCCAGCAAGTGACTACTACATGTCAGCCATTATTACACTAGGGGAAGAAAGGTATTGCATGATGAAAATACCTCTTTATGGTTTCTGAGAATTCACAGGTTAATGGAAGAAAAGAGAGAAACTAAAATGTGGATAATTTTGCACTTATATTCAGTGAAATTTTAAACTCCAAAGTAGTCTGGTTTTTACAGAGCATACAAACATTGGTTCTTGGTAAAATAAGTATATAATTGTAGCTTTCATATCTTTCTCTTAAATGTCATTTTTGAGAAATGAATAACACAATTATACATAATGAAAGGAGGTAATTATGAAATGTCAGGTGTTTTATATTTTATATGGCAAGATCCTAGATTGTTTCTAAAGAGAATAAAAGAGAAAAATCAGTGTTTTCACCACTTTTCAGGAGTGTAATTATACAAGATTGTAGGGTATTTTACTCTAAGATTCACCTAAAGACACTGTTTACAAAACTCTCTTTGAATGATTTTCGTTTCCTAAAATCATGCCTCAAAAAAGAATTGTATTTTTAATCTCTGTAGAGGGAAATTAAAAAAATTATTATCTCTCTCAACATAGAAGTTTTGTATAGTAGGAAACTTTGAATTCTAAGCCCTCAACAACAATCCCCAGTTGGCTTTTAGGAAATGCTAACTTCCAGGGGGTGTGTGTGTGTGTGACTTGTCTCAGTCATTCATGGGAAGCAGCAGCACATAATTGAATATGGAGAATTGTTAAATGGCTCATTCTCATAAATCAATGTAAAATAAGTAAACAAAATATACAGTAAGTGTATATTGCTCATGCGGTAGAAATAATATACTTTAACTTCTCCTTTTGGCAGGTCCTTTAGAAAATGAACATTTATAGTTCCAAACTATTACATGTAAGATTTTCTTTAATCACCTTTTAATAGAATTGGCATTATTATCTAATACAACTAGGCATAAATACTTAGAGATATTTGTCAGATGTTTAATAGGAGACCTGGAGCATTACAAACATAATCCTCACAAAAAGTGTAATTTTCATTTTCTTCCCAAATGACAGTACAGTTATTAGACTTCATCTCTAAAATGCCTACAAGCAAATTTAATTAGTCAGTTAAATGAAATGTCAGAAATGTAAGAAACATTTTTGTAGTAAATTATAGCCCTAGGTACTTCTTAATTTGCTCTGTGTAACTTCAACTGGAAAGTATGTTTTTTATATTCTATTTATTCAGCATGGATGAAGGTCACTTCACATTTACTTTCATCTTCAAATTACCTGGCCATTTCACAGCTGTTTGAATTTTAATAAGAGGGAAGGAGTTTGGAGGATTCAGAGAGAGCAAAAAAGAAAAAATAATAAAATCATTTGGCATTTATGGAGGGTTATAATAATTCTTCTCTTGGAAACTTTGGAACAAGGCTGATGTTTTTGTTTCAAGTCATAAGTTATGGAAATTAATTCTACAGACAAAATTAATGAGTATAAAATTATGGTAATTATAGTCATGGTAACCAGATATCTTTATGCATGAAGAGCCAGGTCCTGTATTGTGGGTCAGAATGGTATCACAAAATCATAGCTTTCGATTAAATAAACCTTTTTATGTAGGATATTTAGTGTTGTGCTAAAATTATTCAGAATGTCTTTCTATTAGAGAATGATATTCTCTGTTCCCCCAAAAAGCTAGAAACAAAATGTCCAAAAGGCTAGAAGGAGTCCAGTTGACAACAACAGGTGCAATTATAAAGACCTATTTATCTACATGGCTTTTCATATTAAAAATTATACCAGAAACCTGAAACTCTTACATCATTTCCTTTGAAGTTTTATTTTAAGATCACACAGAATTCACTTGAATATTTTCCAATTAGGTACTTTGCTTTGATTTCTAATCTCTTTTGCCTTTTGTCAAACCTGTTTAAGTGAAATCCCTAATTAAAGAATTTGAGGAAACAATATATGTATGAAAATATAGAGGTGAAAATCAGTTATTCCCAAAGAGAAAATAATAGTTGATATGGAAGCAAGCACATAAATATCTGAGTTTTCATAGTAATAGCATGTATTTTTAGGCAGCAGATATGTAACAAATAATACATTAGAGTAAAAGTAAAATATAATTAATGGTCACTTCCCCCCCCCCTTTTTTTAATTTAAAATATTCCACTTCTGGGAACATATCCAAAGAAACCCAAAATACTAATTTGAAAGAATACATACACCCCTAAGTTCAGTGCAGCATTATTTACAACGGCCAACCTATGGAATCAGCATATTTCCCTGGATTCCTTGAATGCAACACCTAAAATCAAGATTCATTGTGGGACCATTTCCATAACATGCTAGTACAGCTTTGAAGGGAATATTTGTGCTAAAATAAGCTACTTGAGGAGCCCACTAGTAGTGATGGAAATAATTTACCTGGTCTATGTCGTGGTTTACCCACCAGTTTGGTATTACTGATAGCAAGAATTTTTGTCCAGTAGGTTATGTTACATTGTACAAGCAAAAATAGCAATGTTTTTCTTTGTGTAGCAATTATGTTTGAAAGAAAATAAACTATGATCCAACATATGATGGAATCAAGAATGCTGAAAACAGTAATGCAGATTGATCATTCATTTGTAAATCTATATGGAAGCAAATATGAGCTAGGTGCTGAGAGGCAGTATTAATAAAGATGGGTTAGCGTCTTGGTTCTTTTTTGTGGAGACACCTGTTGCCATGGTGACTCAAGATATTGGCAAGTATCACAGACCTTGCCAAATTATGTAGGTTTTTCACTGTCTGCAGTGATACATTAAAAAATGGGCATGGAGAGAGTTAAATTTAATTCTAGGAATTTTGTTGGAACTACCGGGAAATGAAGAGTAGGGGCGAGGACAAAGCAAAATAAGAGTTGCCAGAGGCCACCATGGAGAGATGTAGACTAAGAATAAAGGAAAGGAATGGCAGTGACATACCTAACACTTGTTCGGTAGTTCCTCAATCCAGTATTACTCTGTACCTTTCACAGCAATTTTTTTAATTTTAATTTTATTAGAATTAAAATTGATTTGAGAGAGGGGCATTAATAGGCTGCCCCCAGTATTTGCCCTGACCTTGAATCAAACCTGCACCCTGGGTATGTAACTGGACAAGGAATCGAACCTGCAACCCTTTGGTACGAGGGGACAATGTTCCAACCAACTGAGCCACAATTGTCAGGATGCTATTTTTTCCCCCTTAAATGAGTATTGGTTGCATTTCTGTCCCCTGAATATAAAACATCTTGATTTTTATTTTTATTTATTTATTTATTTATTTATTTATTTATTGTTAAATATATTTTATTGATTTTTTTACAGAGAGGAAGGGAGAGGGACAGAAAGTCAGAAACATCAATGAGAAACATTCATCAGCTGCCTCCTGCACACCCCCCACTTGGGATGTGCCCACAACCAAGGTTCATGCCCTTGACCAGAATCAAACCTAGGACCCTTAATCCGCAGGCTGATGCTCTATCCACTCAGGCAAACCGGTTTCAGCACATCTTGATTTTTAAAAGTTTAATGCTGGACATGACTTTACAGGTAATCTAAACTTCTTTCTTTTTTGTTTTTTATTATTGAACACCTACTGAGTGTTCAATATATATATATATATATATATATATATATATACACACACACACACATACATACATACTCATTATAATCTTGGAAGTCTTGGTCAAAGCAAACAAATATGTGAAGATTTCTTTGAAATTTTATGGTTTACTTGAATATAGCATGTACATTTCCCTCAATAATATGGCTGTTGGGTATATTTATTTTTTTCATAGTTAATATGAATAATTTTATGATCAAGTAGGAATAGGACTATATTGAAAGAAGAGGTTAAAATGTGCCATTTCCCTCCATAATTTAATTATTATCTGGAAAATACATGGTTTCGAATGTATTTTTTAATGGCTTTTCAAAAATAAAATTTGCTTAATTGCAAATTTGCTTAAAATTGCTTTGGGATACTACTCTTATTTCCCCCCACCCATTTATAGGCATATAATATTTAATTAATGTGTGAGTCTTTAAGGGTAAATATTTTGGTATTTTCAATAATGTCATGGAACCTTTTCAGAGACACATCTTCAGTCAAGACAGTATTAGAAACCTTTCTTCATGCACTGTTGTGTAGATTGCTGGGTCAAGTGAGCTACTAAGAAGATAACTTAATCTTTTTGGCTTACAAAATCTTTATGATAATTTTTTGGTTTTTTTTTCTCTCTGTCCTGAGTTGGTAAATATTGTTTGATTCCCATATGTGATGAAACCAGGCATTTAATAAGATCTCATTCTTTTTATAGATTAATAATTCCCATTTTAAATAAACTAGAAACTCAAAGTTTGTTACTTCTGAAGTAGGGAGAGGTTGCTGGTAGTCATAATAACATTTTATGTTATTAATCTTTATTAAGACTGATCCTTAAGGAATTTATGTTGTGATTATTCTGCAGTTTGGGATAAGTTCTGTCTCACCCTAACTCAACAACTATGTGTACTCCTGATAGAAATTTAAAAGTCAACAAGAATGCATAACTCTTGGACACAGACAAGAGTGTAGTGAAGACCTGGAAGGGGTGGGTTCAGTGTGGATGGGGTCAGTGGAAAAAACAACCCCGCAAACTAACAAAAGGGACATCTGTAATAATTTCAACAACAAAGATTAAAAAATAAAAGTCAGCATGTAATGATTTAAATGACAGTAATGCATCTTATGGGTCAGAAAACCAGGATTTGGACCAGAGATCAATGGTACAGTATTAGTACATATAAACGAAATATGCATCAATCAAAAAAGCTGAATGAAAATCAAGAAAAAAAGAACCAGAGAGGCTAACAGTGCTAATGGCCATCCATGGTATATATAAAATATGTAATAAGAAGGCTACATCTATAAACTTCAGATATTACTACTTCTTTAACAATGATATCCTAATTGCAAAAGGTGGGTTTAGGCACTTATCAATAACATTTAAATATTATGAACTCAATATCAAGAATAACCCAATAATGACTGAATACACACACACACACACACACACACACACACACACACACACACACACACACGCTAATTATCTTAGTCCTGTGCTAGTAAATGTGTATTTATCTATGCTACTCTTCTTATTCTGATACTCATCAAATCATCTGCTAATTGTGTACTTGGCTTACTTATCAGTGTGTATGCAGGAAGAATATAATTGCTTTTATACATACAAATATTCTGATTCACATGGTAGTTGTTCTGTTGTCTACATGTATCTATGCATTTTCACACTACTTTTAGTTATCAGTGTTGGAAGCATCTTAGTTGATCCTCAAAGGAATAATTGGTATTGTGTTTACCTAGTCTAACTTTATGAGCATGAAAAGATAAGGCTAGTATTTGGGTTGCACTTAATTTATAAAAGTAAATCCTCTTTGAAAGTCTTAGAAAATTCTTCTACTGGTGGTCCCCTAGCATTGCTTTTTTGCTGCCGATCAAATACCTGTATTACTAATGAAAAACACTCACCACTGTGCTCAAGAGTGTCAGATAATGTGTTGTTATTGGCCAAAAATTGGTTTAATAAATATACTTATGATGTGTACAAGAACAGGACCCACTTAGATGTGCAACTTAAAAAATTATTTGTAGTGGTCATGTGAATTTCTTATCCCACCCTCTTGCTGTGCTATGAGTTCTTAAAATTAAGGAAATTACACTGACCTGTTGTATGCTTTCAGCAATTAGCAGAGTACTTGCCTATAGTATTACTTAATATATACATGGCAAATTTATTATGGCAAATCAAAAGTGAAAAGCACTATGGGTAGGGTAATTTGAGCAGAAGGCCTAACTTCAAAAGTAAATAATTCTTTTTCAAACTTTGATCCACACTAAAGAACATCTAAAATGAATGACCCTGTTTTTAACTTGCTTGTATCCTTTTTAAAATACAAGGTAGATTTGTTTCAGTGAAGGTGATTATTTCTTTCATGTTATGACTCCAACACTTCTTTTTTCTACATCTATACTCCTGTCTTCTTTTCCAATGACTTCAAACTGGTAGTGATAGAAGAACTTTCTAATTAATTCCCTTTAGATTCAGCAACAAACTAGACAACTGCTATTTATATTAAAAAGTAGACATTTGTTTTGTGTTTTCCAGTTCTTATACTTAAGGTTATACTTACTTACATACAACGGAAGAATGCCCTTTGAAAATTATTTTTTAGGGTATTGGTGAAATAGAGCTCACAGCTTTGGTATCTTTTGTGCTTCTTAATGAATTAATATTCATGATTTCTTTTCTTTAGAAATTTCTATGCAAGATCTTATTTTTCTTAATAACCGTGTCTTTCAAAGTTTGCTTTATGCATTTTGATAATAAGCTGAGCCTCTAAAATACATTAGCAATTTAAAAAATTTACCTAGTTTGAAAAGAAAGCTTGGTTTGTGATATCTTAATGAGGGCAGTTAGTAATGTTTTGCTTTTACCAAAGGCTGTGTTCAAACTCCTTCCTATGTCATTTCTTCAGGTTTTGCAGATGAAAAAAATAATGTATTATTTCTATGCTGTTGTTTTACAAAAGCAACTTACACTGCATCATTCTAAGGAAGTGTCCAACCCTATTTGGAGCCTAAACCTGCTTTGGGTACCAGGGATACCTCATCAAGCTAGTCACAGCTCATTCACACAAGCACTGCCATGATTTGTAGATACTTTTTAAATTTTTTGGTCTGGTGTAATAACACTTCCTTTCTTGTAAGACGTATCTTGACAAGAAAAGTTTTAATTTAATTTTTATCTATTTAAAATTCATTTTAATTTAAACTTTCTGAATTAATGCCTAATTTGCATTATATTTGCATTATACTTTCATGCATTTAAAAGTGTTTCTATAAGAGTATTATGGCAGGAGTTAGATACAAGTCATGCTACTTGGGAGAGAAAGGAATTTGAAGCTTTAAAATATTAAATTTAGTTATAAAGTCAGTCACCCAGAAGAAGAGGGAAGTCTAATATGAAGCATAGGAAGCCCTCGCCTTGGCTTCAGTTCAGCCTATCTTGCTTGACATCAGAGTCTTCCAAGTGAACAACAAAGTAATTAAAATTATAAAAGTTGGATGAATACCGGTGCTATATTTCTAAATGATCACTATCCTCCACAAAACATAGTACATCAACATGATGTCAGAGAGCAGAAAAACAACAGAGGTAAGCTCTGTAACTGTATCAGCTTCCTAAAGCTAGAGTCTTTCAGGACCTTTGTACAGGGGAGCCCAAAAACATACCTCAAAAAATGAAGAAACGGACCCAAGACTGGGGCTAGAGTGGTAGCTGGAATTTGAGGAGAAGCATACCAGTAAAGAGCAAGCTGTGAAGAGAAGGGGCTCCAGAAATCTGTATAGTAATACCCTTAAATTCTTGATTGAATACTAAGCTGAACACACCCACACACAAAAAAACACCCCAAAACCAAAAAGTCTACTAAGTCAGGCAAGGAACATTGGCTAGGAAATAATAATTGCCAAGAATTTGTACATTGGCAAAGCGCAAAAGATCATATAGGAATAAGGGGTTTGAATTCTGACATTCCAGAGGAAAGACTCTTCACTGACTTCCCAGGTGAACTCAGAAGAAGGTGATACCATAGAAAGATGACTAAGTTTGCTCTGGAGTAAAGCCTCTGATAAATCTTTGCAAAGCTTAAAAACATGCATCAAAAGACCAAGCTTAACTGTAAGTTAGTTAACTGTTGCAGGAAAAAAAAAGTATCTATTACAAACATCCATAATGACAAGAATATCATAACAAATGACTACAGATGTGAAGTCAGCATATATCACCCATAAATAGGAAAAAAATTAGTCAATAGAAACAGACTGAGAAATGACAAAGACAGTGGAATCAGCAGAAAAGAAGTTGAAAAGCTATTAGAATGAAATACATTTTTAAAAACTATGAACATAAGTAAACAATTATAAAATTAATATCAGTAGGGATATGAAAACTATGTAAAAGAACCCAAGTACAAATTGCAATAAAATTAATATCAAATAAAAAGTCATTGAATACATTAACAGTAAATTAAACATTGTAGAAGATCATTTAACTCAATGAGAGACTAATAGAAACTAAAGTAAATCAGAGAAAATATAAATAAAAAATAAAATGAAAGCTGCTCAGTGACCTGAGGCATGAAAAATCCAACATAATTGCTGTTGGAAGGCAGAAGAGAGTTGGTGAAATGTTTGAAAAGGAATGGTGACAAATACTCAGATTTCCTGAAAAACATATTCACCTGTCAAAGGAGTTCGCTGAAACTAATCAAGTAGGACACACACACATGCGCGCACCCACAGAAAATATACCAAAGCATATCATAGTCATATAATTGAAAAGTAATGATAATGGAAAAATTTGAAAAGTATCCAAAATGGGGGGGGGGAAATTATATATTACATACAGGGAAAAAAGTAAAATATTCTGGTCATTTCTTACCAGGAACTATGCAAAACAGGAGACAAAGAAATGAATCAAATTGCTGGGGCAAATCAACCAGAATTCTGTATCCAGCAAAAATTTCTTAAACAATGGAGACATAAAGGCTTTTTCAGTGAAACAAAACTGAAATAATTTATTGCCAGCAGATCCAGACTATAAAAATTGTTAAAAGCAGTTCTTCAAACTGAAGACATGATTAACAATCTCAGATCTACACAAAGAAAAAAAACCATGAGAAATGGTCAATATATGTTTTTTTTTTGTTTCTTAAAAAGAATTGATTTGTTTAATGCAAAATATATGACATTTACAACATGTATAAATACATAACAATAGCACAAAGAATGGCAAAGGGGAAGAAATAGAGTTCTGTAAGGTAATTATATGTAACATATAAAGGTATTTGTAGTATGATAGTGATAAGGTACAGATACATATTGAAAACTCTAGAGCAAGCACTTGAAAAATAGATAAAATAAGCAGGCATACATAATAAAGAAACAGTGTAAACTAAATAACTCTGAAATTTAAAGCCAAAAATTATCAGAATGCAGCAAGAGCAAGAACCAATAACATTGTTTATAAGACACTGATTATAAAGACACATTAAAAGTAAAAGAATGAAAATATAGGGTGACTCCCATCACTAAAATGCTATCAGGAATACATTTATGTTCAAATAAAGTTGGTTTTATTGACTTAATAAAACAAATGATAGTGCACCATGAAGAATCTTGGGGGTACCTCGGTAAGGGGATGTTCAGATGGGATTTATTATAGAATTTGTGCTTGTGTAGGATGAACTTGGAGAGGCTGCAAGAAAGTGGGATTTTATTTAGCGTGCATGGCAGTAGTAAACTGGAGTAATTTTTGGACTCTTTAGGAAGTGAAGAGAATAGAGTGAGGCCATAGCTTTAATTGGCAAGGAATCAATGTTCATTCTCATTACCCAGGAGAGGGAGTGTCGGTAATTTTTTGGGTTTGTCAGTGACCTTGTTTTTTGTCTATGCTCAGACACTGTTAATGAGAGCACATTTTTCTCCTGCTTCATCATGGTCCAGCGTGCCTTTTCAGGTGGTCTATGAAATGTTTAATGGCCAGGAGGATGTTTAATGACCGGGAGGAGAACACCACAGTCAATTTGTGAGGCTAGGGCAGTTCTTAACAACACTATGGCAGACCTCTTAGCGCCTTGCTAGTTCCTGATGGTTAGAGGTTTATGAACTCTGTGTACAAGCAGGTGGGGACAAACCACTGGTGGCCAAAGTCCTGCTGGGTTTGATTCTATGTGGGAAGAAGGTATCAATTGGGGGAGTATCTGAGGATCTGAAAACAAATGAATCTCAAATTATACTGTAGGTATTTCCTGGAGAGAAGATTTTGCCAATGTGAGAACAGTAGCTGAAATCTGGAGGGGTTTTGCCCTCTGCAATATTGGGTGACTGTGAGGGGCCCTGGGTTAGGAGGGTTGAGTAAGTTAAAGTAGGGCATTTCCTAGAACAGTGGTTCTCAACCTTTCTAATGCTGCGACCCTTTAATACAGTTCCTCATATTGTGGTGACCCCCAACCATAAAATTATTTTCGTTGCTACTTCATAACTGTAATTTTGCTACCGTTATGAATTATAATGTAAATATCTGTGTTTACCGATGGTCTTAGGCCCATCTCAGGGCTTCCTTCTAGGAAGGGACCCACAGTATGGATATAGAATTCTGGAATTAGAATAAAAATTGAGCAAAGTAGGGACAAATGAGAAAAGGAAAGAGATATCAAACAAAAGTTTGGGGAAGGGAACTAAATTGTGCTCCATCCCTCTCAAAATCCATATGTTGAAGTCTTAATTTCTGATATCTCACCATGTGATTATCTGGTATAGAGCCTTTGAAGAGGTAATTAAAGTAAACTGGCATTGTATGGGTGGCCCTAACACAATCTGACTTTCGTCCTATAAGAAAGGTGATTAGTATACAGACAGAGGAAGTCTAAGGGGTGAGCATGTGTGTTCACAGTGAGAGAGGTCTTGGAAGAAACCATACCTCTGGAAACATTGACCTTATATATGTAGCCTCTAGAACTGTGAAAATAAATTTTGTATTATTTAAGCCATCCAGTATGTGGTATGCTATGATGACAGCCCCAGCAAATTTTTTAAAGGAAAACAACAAGCAAAGTTCAGAAAGCAAGCCTCTAGATTGTTTAATGCTATACATAAGTTACAGAAGAGACTGCTCAAACATGTTAAACAGCCTTTCTTTCTGAAACCAAATTGAAAAATTTCAGAATACCAAATTCACATAATTATCAGCAATAGAATGCATCAAGATTAAGTCCTATGCAACCCTATATAATAAAGAGGTAATATGAGGCATAACCAATGGATACAAGACATTGGGGCAGGGACAGGTGAGGACATGTGCTGGGGGGTAGGGGATGCTGGTGGGAGGACAATGGGGGGGAAAAGGAAAACATGTACTACTACTTGTAATACTTTAAAGAATAAAAAAATTTAAAAAAGAGGTATATGCAAATTGACATCACTCCAATACAGAAATGGCTGCCCCCATGTGATCAAAGATGGCCATCCCCATGTGGACACAAGATGGCCACCACAAGATGGCCAGCAGGGGAGGGTTGTTGGGGGGTACCAAGCCTGTAGGGAGGACAATTGAGGGGGGCCCAAGCCTGCAGGGGAGGGTAGTTGGGAAGGACCAGGCCTGCAGGGGAGGGCAGTTAGGAGGGACCAGATCTGCAGAGGAGGGCATTTGGGGGCAACCAGGTTGGCAGGGGAGGGCAGTTAGGAGTGATGTGGCTGATAGGGGATGGCAGTTGGGGAGAACCAGTCCTGCAGAGGAGGACAGTTAGGGGAGACCAGGCTGGCAAGGGAGGGCAGCTAGGGGTGACCAGGCCTGCAGGGAAGGGCAATCAGGCCAGCAGAAGAGCAGTTAGATGTCAATCAGGCTGGCAGGGGAGTGGTTAGGGGATCTTCGGGCTGGAAGCAGTTAGGAGCAATCAGGAAGGCAGGCAAGTGAGCGGTTGGGAGTCAGCAGTTCCAGATTGGATAGGGTGCAGGCTGGGCTGAGGGATATCTACCCCCATCTTGTGCATAAATTGCATAAGTAAAAAAAAAATAAGTTGCAGAATAACATTCTTACTGACAAGAAAAGCAGGCCAGAAAATGCCTGACCGAGCACAATTAAATTATAAAGAATACACAAGAGTAAATAAGAATAACATATATCTCAAGATAGATAGATTAAAAATAAGAGGAAAATATTAATTAAAAATGTATACTTAAAATATTTGAAAAAAGTAATAATTATTAAATTTGAGCAAAGAAGAGTAAATATACAAATTATAGCATTCCTTGAAGAAGAATCAAATAAGGAAACAAAAATATATTTTAAAATCTGCAGTTCAAGAAAGATTTCCTGAAAACACCTCTCTCTCTCTCTCTCTCTCTCTCTCTCTCTCTCTCTCTCTCTCTCTCCCCCTCCCTCCCTCCCCCTCTCTCCCCTCCCCCCCCCCACCGACACTAAAATGGAAATGACTCAAGGCAGCAGAAGAAAGTATGTAAGCCAGCAGTAAGAAACCCTCAGGGGCCAGCTTCCCAAGTCCTTATTCCCACACACAGAAATCTTGTCTCTAGATTAAACCATCAAGAGCAATTTGATAAACCTTAGCTTTAGAAGTTGAGGCAGATGCTCTTAGGGGTGGTTTTTGTACCTCTCAGGTTATTTGCTCAAGTTTCCCATCTAACCAATTATGTAATTTAAGAAAAAAATTTATTGTTTAAAGTATTATATGTGTCTTCTTTTTCCTCCATTGACCTCTCCCCAGAACATGCCCTCACCACCTCCTCTTACTATCTGTGTGCATGGGTTATGATTATATATGCATGAATTCAATTCCTTTGGTTGATCTCTTACCCTCCTCTCATCCTCTCCTGTCTTCCATTTGAAGTTGAATGGTCTGTTATATGCTTCTATGTCTCTGGATCTATTTTTGTTCATCAGTATATGTTGTTCATTATATTCCACAAATGAGTGAGGTCATGTGATATTTATCTGTTTCCAACTGGTTTATTTTGCTTAGCATAATGCTCTCCAGGTCCATCCATGCCATTGCAAATGGTAAGAGTTCCTTCTTTTTCAATTTGTCAATAAACAAATGGATATTCTACCAATAGCCAATGATAATTGAAATTTTGAAAATAGGAACCTTCAAGATATATTTGAATGATTTCAAACATATTTTAGTATAAGTAAATCAAATATATTAAGAAAGAAATCAGAGCTATTTTTGTCTCTATAAATACAGATCATAAAGAGCATCAGGGATCTTTCTTAGTTGATGAAAATGTTCTATGTCTTGACTTGGGTGAGAATTACCTGAGTCTTAGCATTTGATGAAAATCATCAAACTCTACAATTAAGATCTGTACATTTTGCTGTATGTAAGTAATGTCTCAGTCAAAAGAGGCAAAAATAATTTGAACAGAGATGATAAAGCAATGATTTACTTAAAGCTTTTTAATAATAATGAGCCTATCTTTGCAATTAATTGTGTTGTTTCAAATATCAAATCAGTGAGAACAAAAGCAATGACTAAAAATTATAAGACTTCCTCCAGCTAGATGAATTGCTCAGAGACAGAATTCTAAGACACCCCTCAAAATTCTTGTCTCCTGTTGCCTTCTCCCTGTATAATTCCCTCCCCTTGAGTGTGGATGGGATTGTAAACATGTTTACATTAGAAGACAAAAGTGTAGGAATTTTGCAAATGTAAGGAAGGTCCCTACATTTTAGGGGATCTTTAAATGCAATTGCATTTAAATTAATCAAAAAGGGGAGACTATTTTCCTGGAGCTGATCTTTCTAAAAGAGGGTCCTTATTTTGCCTGAATTTAGAAATACAACCAAACAAAGATCTTCTGTAGTTTTTCAAGAAGTCTAAAGCCTATACGAAGCAACCTGCCAAGAACCTAAAGGAGCCTGGATTCAGATCTTGTCTAGCAAAGCCTCCAGATTATATTGCAAACTAGTCTGCACACTTTGTTTTCATCCTGTAGGTCCCTGAACATAGAACCCAGCTAAGCCATGCTCAGATCTTTGAGCTATAAAAAAAAGCAAGATGATAAGTCATTGTTGTGGCCTGCAATTCAGACTGTGGTAATCTCTTATATAGCAATGGAAAACAAATACAAGTGGCCTCTCACAACCTAAATTATTTGTATTGTGTGGAGAAACAGTCTCAGCTAAACTCAAAATTCATTTAGAAACTTTTTAGATAATTTATACATAAATAATTATTAGTTTGCATTGGTGTTTTATTTATTTTAACTCTGTAGATTACAAATTTTGTTAATATTGAATCTGATGTAATAAAGCAGTAATGATTTGGGGAAATGAGAGTAAAATATTCCTTAACAGACAACTCTATAGAGAGAGATGCACTTTTTGGTTTACTATTATCTGAATGACAGCATTGCCATGTAATGAGAATTACCCCGGAGTACAGACACAAGATTTCCTAAAATCTTCCCAAAGCTTTATGGAATGCTATTTAGATACTATCAAAATTCTATATATGATTTTCACATCTCAATTGATGCATATGAAACGAGGTTTGTAATTGATTATATAGTTTAAAAACAGTCCCTGTGTGTTACAATACCCTCATATTATGTGAAACATTTTTTGATTCCTTGATAATGTTTCATTATAAATCTTGATTTAATTATTTTGTATTTTAAGTATGTGATTATATATATATATATATATATATATATATATATATATACACACACACACACACACACACACACACACACACACACAATTATTGGTATACATTTCCAGTCATTAGGAATATAATATTCATAATATTGTCACAGGTATCAGCCATAGCTTGGAAGTATAACTTTTTCTTTCTGTGCTGAATAGTTGTTAATATATTGACAGTTACTATTTTTATTTTTATTCTGTCACATGTACCTTGCTAGTAGATCTTGTAAATTAAGGAGATCACTTTATTAATGAAAAGAATCCAGACTAAGTTAAACCATTCCATGAGATTACAGAGGGAATTTTAGGGTTACAAAAGTCCCACACCATTTCCTTAACACAATTGCCTAATTTATTGGTTGGCCTGCTGTATTAACTAACTCTTTTTTCATTTATGCCAGAAGTGTATTGATCTAATCTTCGATTCTCTCTCAGAGGCTTCTTGAACTCATTCTTGAATCTGTCAAGCCCTCCTCAGTCTGCATAATTGGTCCCTGTGTGCTTGGTGGTGGGTAAACCCCCTATAGGATGGCCCAGGTATTTCTTAAACTTCAGGGATCAGTAGTCATATAAGCCTTTCTTACATTTTGTTATTTTCATGCTGCATAAAAATAACATTTTCCAGTTCAATTTTGGGAAAACCACACTCACTTTATATTGAAGCAAATTAAAATATTCACCTGCATTAGTGTTGTGATTATCACTTTACAGGGAAAGTGAGAGGTTGAAAGAGAATATATATGCTGCTAATATTTGAAATATGTAATGAAAACCCAGTAATAAACAAAGTATCTCCTAGAAGTTTATGTAGAATATAACAGGTGAGTTAGGTAGTTTACTATTTGTGTGAGAAGGTTAACCCAAATGATTATAGAATAGTCATGTGGTTAATATTTATTGGACAAGCTCTACTGGGATCTTACTGCACATAACTAATATTTGGGACATTAAATTCCCTCATGGAGAATATCTGAAGTCACAGACCAGGTCATCTCTTTACACACATGGCAAATAAACCTAATTGTCAGAATGAAGACTGTATTTTCTCTTTTGAGATTCAGCTACTCACTTTATTCACAAAAATACGTATTTCACAAATAACATTTGTTGGCTAATAAATAATTAATGCCCAGTAAAGAAGGGTTTTGTTCTTGCTGCTGCTGCTACTGTTGTTGAATCTTACTAAAGTTCTTTTTGCCTGTGAACTCCACAGCCAAGAATCATGTAATAAGGTGCAATAAATTTAAACATAAATGCTCAGAATCCTTGGTAAAGAAACAATTTGTCAATACATTACTAGTTTAAAGATCAACCTGTTCTGTGGAAGCAGCCTTCTTGTGGCAGCAGAGAAAAAATTAGTCATTTTATTTAAAGTGTTCACACTAAAAACTCTCATCCTTTGCACTAAATTCTGTTTTAAAGCATAAACTGAATGGACACAGAATAAGACCCTATATGTTCAGAATATTTCAAATCTAATTTTCTAAGAATATTAAAACATTATATATTTTTTTTCTAGAAAGTTGTATTTGATACATTTTTATGTAGAATACTAGAGGCCCAGAGCACAAATTTGTGCACTGGTGGGATCCAGCTGGCCCTCCCCGATCTGAGCTGATCAGGGCTGGACTGGCAGGGGGAGGGGATGCAGGAACCTGGCAGGCTAACCCTGCCTCCTGGTCAAACTCTGGTTAAACTCCTGGTCGAGGAGACAATTTGCATATTACTCTTTTATTATATAGGATCATAATCTACACCAATAAAAGAGAAACATGCAAAATGATCGTCACTCTGTTTAGAAGTTTATATAGTTTATCTTTTATTAGATAAAATAGAGGCCTGGAGTAAGTATGCAAATTAACCCAACAAAGATGGAGGTGGCTACAGAGCTGGAGCGAGCACGAGGCTTGGATTGCCTTCGGTGACTAAGGAAGCCAAGCTTCCTGGCCCTGGCTTCTGTTGAAGGAGGGGCTGGGAGCCTGAGTCACTAGAGAGTGTGGCCAGCCTGAAAACGGCCCTCAGCCCCTTACTCAGGCTGGCCAGGCACCCCAGCAGGAACCTCAACCCTAAAGGGGGTGTGGCCAGCTTAGAGTAAGAGTCCTAGCTGGGGGCCATGGCCAGCCTGCAAACAGCCATTAGCCCCTCACCTAGGCTTGCCAGGTACCCCAGCTCTGAAATGGGTATGGCCAGCTTTAAGACAGCCCTCAGCCCCTCAGCCCCTCAGCCAGGCTAGTCATGCCCCACCCCCAGTAGGGATCCTCATCCCATTGGGGCATGGCTGGCCTGCAAACCACCACAGGCCCCTTACCCAGGCTGCCCCATGTCCCAAAGGAAACCCCCACCTTGATCCAGAACACCCTTCAGGGCAAACCAGCCTTTCCCCACCTTGCACCAGGCTTCTATCCTATCTAACAAAAGGGTAATATGCAAATTGATCACCACACAAAAGATGGCTGTTCTCATTGGTCAAAGATCCTGCACCAATGTCGATACAAGATGGCCACCATGGATGGCAGCAGGGGAGGGCAGTTGGGAGGCACCAGGCCTACAAGGGAAGGCAGTTGTGGGTGATCAGGCCAGCAGGGGAGGGCAGTTGGGAGGGACCAGACTGGCAGAGGAGGGAAGTTGGGGGCAAAGAGGCTGGCAGGGGAGCATTTTTGAAATCAATCAGACTGGCAGGGGAGTGGTTAGGGGGTGATCAGGCTGGCAGTAGAAGATAAATAAATCCCAGATACCAGGGCCTCCACTTGGGTTGCCAGGGGGCATGGCTGGCCTGCAAACCACCACAGGCTCTTTGCCCAGGCCACCCCATGCCCCAAGGGAATACCCAACCTGTTTTGAGATACCCTTCAGGACAAACCAGCTGGCCCCCACCCATTCACCAGGCCTCTATTTTATCTAATAAAAGAGTAATATGCAAATTGACCATCACTCCAACACACAAGATGGCTGCCCCCATGTGGACGCAAGATGGCCACCACAGATGGCCAGCAGAGGAGGGCATTTGGGGGTGATCAAGCCTGCAGGGGAGGGCAGTTAGGGGTGACCAGGCCTGCAGGGGACAGCAATTAGGGGCAAAGAGGCTTGCAGGGGAGCGGTTAGATATAAATCAGGCGGGCAGGGAGTGTTTGGGGGGTGATCACGCTGGCAGGCAGAAGTGGTTAGGGGCACTCAGGAAGGTAGGCAGGTGAGCAGTTGGAGCCAGAAATCTTGGATTGTGAGTTGGACATCCCTCGAAGGATCCCAGATTGGAGAGAGTGCAGGCTGAGCTGAGGGACACCCCGTGCACTAATTTTGTGCACCAGGCCTCTAGTCTATACTAATAAAAGAGTAATATGCTAATTAGATTGGGAGACCTTCCAGGAGATCTTCCAGACGTTCTTCTGGAGAAAGCCATTGTGGCGGGGCCGAGGTAGAGGAGATTAGAGGCCAAGAGGGAAGGAAAGTTGTGGGTGATCAGGCCAGAATGGGACTGCAATTGTGGGTGATCAGGCTGGTGTGGGGAGCCATTGTGGGTGACCAGGCTGGGGGAGGGGCAGTTTAGGTTAAGCAGACCAGCAGTGGGCCAGTTGGGGGTGAGCAGGCCAGTGGAGAGGGCAGGTGGAGGCGAGCAGGACAGCAGGGTGGACAGTTGGGAGTGATCAGGCCGGTGGTGGAGGGCAGTTGGGAGCGTGCAGGCAGCAGGCAGAGTAGTTAGGGGCAATCAGGCAGGCAGGCAGGCAGGCAGGTGAGCAGTTAGGAGCCAGCAGCCTCGGATTGTGAGAGAGATGTCTGACTGCCAGTTTAGACCCGATTCCTGTAAACCAGCAGAAGGACATCCTTTGAGGGGTCTCAGATTGGAGAGGGTGCAGGCAGGGCTGAGGGATAACAACTTCCCCCCCCACACACATACACGAATTTTATGCACTGGGCCACTAGTTCTAAATAAGATGCATAAGCATCATTAAAACAATAGTATACAGGCAAAGACCCAATGGATAGAGTTGAAATTATTACTGAATCACATTCAGTTTCCCTTTCCTATATGCCTACAGCTGACCCTGTGCATGCTCAGATGATACACAGGTACCATTCAGAGCTCAGCATCGTGACTTTGTTCTCTTTATTCTCTGCACTGATTCCTTATTAATATATTTAAAGACATTCTTAATTTTCATCCTCTTGATTGAGTCCAGCTAGATGAGCACTTAGTGAACTGAATTAAGAAACATTTTATTTATACAATCCTAAAAATTTCCACTTTGCTCAGAAATGATCCATCTGGGCTGATTGAAACTGGAGACTTATGTTTGGAAACTTTCTGCAAATTTTACTCTCATAATTCTTTAATACAAAGCCCAAGAAGCTTATTTAGACTTTTTTTGCTGACTTGAGCACTCTCAATTAGAGACCTTCAGGGACTAACTAGTTTTTTGTTTTGTTTTTTAAAATCTATATTATTAAAAGTATTACATCTTTTTTCTCACTGACCTCTTCACCTCTTCTAGTCATCCCTGCCACACACACCCCACCCTCCCTTGCCCACCCCACTCTTCTTTCCTCAGGCCTTCACAACCCTATTTTCTGTGTGCCTGGGTTATGCATATATGTATACAAGTTCTTTGGTTGGTCTCTTCCCACCCCACCCGCCCTCCTATCTTCGTCTTCCCTCTGAGATTCCACAATCTGTTCTAGGTTTAATCTTGGCTGCAATAGTGCTGATCTATGTGAAGTGGGGAGAGTGTGTGTGTAAAGCATCGTGGTTTGGTTCTGATTGAAGATGGTGTGGAAGTGAGCAGACTATAAAACACTCAGTTCTGTTTTTTGCTTTATTTTCTTATATACCAAAAAAAGGGGGGAAATGCTGTTGTGTTTTTCTTACATCTTGTCCTTCTGAAACAGCATCATATTATAATTCAATCTTTTTATTTTAGCTTTAGAAAGCTGTTAAAAAATTATTGTTCATGGACAGAGACAACAGGGTGGTGAATGCAAGGTGGGGGGAGAGAGATGGGTAGGCATGGAAAAGGATATGGGGGATGAATGGTGATGGGAAAAATAAAATAAATGATTGTTGTAGATCAAGTAATAATATCTTAATGTTGAGGACCACATTATTTCTGTTACCTAAAATATATATAATTAGTCAATAATTTATTAAGCTGTTCATATATTTTATAAAATATAATGGTCACTGTAATAGACTATAGAAAAATGAAAATTCATTTATTGAAACAGCTTGTCTCAGATGATCTTAGGCTATAGCTTAAGATATTTTTATACTGTATTTTTAAAAAATATTTTTATTGATTTCAGAAAGTAAGGGAGAGGGAGAAAAAAATAGAAACATCAATGATGACTCAGAATCATTGATTGACTGCTTCCTGCAGGCCCCCCAATGGAGAGTGAGCCTGCAACATGGGCATATGCCACTGGTTCATAGGTTGATGCTCAACCACTGAGCCACACCAGTCTGGCTATAATGTAATGTTTAAAATATTTTTTATTGATTTTTAAGAGAGCAAGGAAGGAAGAGGGAAGAGAGGGAGAAACATCCATGTGAGAGAAATGCATCCATCAGCTGCCTCCTGCAGGTACCATACCAGAGATTCAGCAGGTAATCTGGGAATCTCTGACCTAAATTGAACAGGCAATCACCAGGTATACTGAACAACCCCCAACAAAACTGAGCCACACCAGCCAGAGCTAGCTTAAGATTTACAATCAGCCAAACTTGGATTGAGTATATTTTCCTACAAACATTAATTAAATAACTTTGGGCAAATTATTCTTTGATCCACAGGGTTTCATCTGAAAAATTAAAATAATAATGACATCACATTAATCCTTATAATAGAATATTTTACACATAGCTGGTAAATGGAAGCTCTTACTTTGAATTTGGATCTACAAATGAATTGCCTTTTCCCCCTTTTAATATTAATTTTCATTATACATATACAACATAATTATTCAATATTTATATACATTGTGAAATGATCATAATAAGTTTAGTTAATATCCATCATCATGCATAGTTACAAAATTTAAAAAAATATTTTTCTTGTGATGAGAACTTATAAAATGTACTACTCTCTTAGCAACTTTCAAATATGCAATACAGTCTTTTAACTATCGTCACTATGCTGTACATTACATCCCCATGGTGTAACATGTTTAATGTGCTGCCTGCCACTTAGTCAACATGCAATAAATGGTAATTGGTGTCGTAACTGTTAAAGTAATTATATATGTTATTCGAATATACATTTTAAAGGTAGATTCCACTGTGGTTTATTCACCTCCAGATGTTTCAACGTATTTTATTTTCCTTTGGAACATTAACTGAAAGGACACTGCTGTGTATCTCTGCAACATTTATTTCTAACTACTTTTCCTCAGGTGAAAGTGACATTTATTTGATGTATTCAGAGCATCTGTGAATATATGTGGGGCTGCAACTGCCTTTACATTTTCTTTCCCTTTATTTCTCTTTGGGAGGAGATAAATTGATTATGTTGCCTTGAACAAATTGGACCAGGGACACCTTCATTTGGTTCAGAGATTACATTATATTTTGGAATTGGAGAGGACCCAGAGGTTTTCCTGCTTGTTATTTTTGGCATTCATTATGTTATGCTCATCAGATCTCTGAGCAAATGCGCACATTTATTAAAACAACAAAATGATTAAAGCAATACATCAAGTGACAATCTCCAAACAACTTGAAAATCCCAAAGAACGTTTTTCCTCAAGCTAGACAAGTACTCACGTTTAGTATTCATTTTATAGTGTTGGCAAGAGTAGGAAACAGTTTCAGATGGCCAAAGTACAATGATGTATTTGAGAAACAGTTAATTGTTCTCCTTTTTCTTAAGGGTGATATTCACATAAATTGGGTACAAGTCCCTACCACAATTGCCAAAATTTTTATTACTTAAATTATTTCATAATTATCAATGGTCATGATTGCACTGTAGCTTAAGGACCATTAAGGTAAGGAAAAAACAAACAAAAATAGTCAGCATATTTAATAGTTATAACAATATATGTAAATTTTATGCAGTATCATTATTATAGTTAGATGAATAAAAAGTCTATAATGTAAAAATGTAGACTTTTATACTGATAGTATTATTCCACAATGTGTATTCTAAAAAAATGCATAATATCCTAAGGAAAAAGGAAAAAAAAAGTCCTAAGTTACTGATAGATGTCAATAGTAATCTAATTGAGATGAATTTAAGTGGATGAGAGAAGCTGTTTTGGACACAATGAAAGGTGGATTTCGATGAGAAACATCATTTTTATCATCACTAATTGGGTTTTTAGTGATTTTATAATCATTAAAAAGAAAAACATCTTTGAAAGAAACATCTTCTGATAGTTTTGTATTAAATTGCTTTGAATATAATATTTAAAGGGTTCTTAAACCCTTATATGATGTGAATGAATAAGCAAAAGCTGACATGTGAGGCCAGATAGGAAAGGCAGGACTAAGAAGGAAATTGGTATTGGTTATGCTGCAGTCAGGGATAAAAAAGAAGGTTTTTAATAATGAGGAAGAATTTCAGTTATATATCTGCACATGTGTTAAAAATGAAATGATGCTTTTTAAAATTTTAGCACACGCTGAGCAGACAAAAAAAGATAAAGAGGTATCAAAGAGTCTTTCAAAAGAGGCTAAATGTATTATCAGTTTTTTTAACTTTTTATTTTTAATTTTTCTTTATTGATTAAGGTGTTACATATGTGTTCTTATACCCCCACTGTTCCCCTCCCCACACACACACTCATGCCCTCACCCCACTGATGCCTGTGTCCATTGGTTAGGCTAATAATCATGCATAAAAGTCCTTTGGTTGTTCTTAATTTTGACACAGACTGAAGGCATGAATAATCATTGTAAGGATCACTTAGCTTTCTTTTATGACAATTGCCTCCTGTCTATGGGTTCTTTCCGTTATGCCTGCAATATATTCCCCAGAGCATTTTATCTGGCTAGTAGCATCTGGTCTATCACAAATTCTGGTTTCATTTTTAGAGTTCATCTTCTATTAATCTTTTTAAAATATATTTTTATTGATTTTAGAGAGAAGTGAGGAGAGAGAGGGAAATATCAGTGAGAGAGAAACATCTGTTGGCTGTCTCCTGCATGTCCCCTACTGGGTTTGGAGCTACAGCATGGGCATATTTCCTGACCTGGAATTGAACCATAAACTCCCGCATTATGGGTTGACATTCAACCACTGAGCCATACTGGCTGGGCTAGTCTTTTTTACATATGTGTTTATTTTTTATCTCCCTTCCCTTGAAGGGTCTGAACAGATCACTCTCTCAAGCAGTTCCTAGAAGAGTATTGAATAAAAAGGAAGTGGTTAATAAATTTTCTTATTAATGATTTGTTTGTGAGGAGTAAATTGTATCAATGGAAATACCTGGTCCTCTTAGGGGCAGTGTGGATTAGAAAGCTGATAGAACGAGTTGCTTACATAAATAGGTGATACAATTTGTCTTAATACCTTGAAGTCTGTTTTATGCTAAATACCCTCAATTCATAATAAAAAAAAACAGCCAACATTATGTACTTTTATGTGTTTGTGGCTTGTTTTATCATGTTCCTTAGCTCAGATATGTTCTTCAACCTTCTTTATATTACCAAATACTCTTTCTCCGCTATGTATCAACTCAAAAGATAACTGTTGTTTGGACTGTTAAAATGGTATATTCACTATGAAAAACAATATGGAGGTTCCTCAAAAAATTAAGAATAGAGTTACTAAATGACCAACAACCCTTCTTCAGGGTATCTACTCCAAAATTTTGAAAACATTTATTCACAAAGATATACACATCCCTATGTTCACTGCAGTATTACTCATGGTGGCCAAGACATAGAAACAACTAAAGTGTCTTTTGATAGATGATTGGATAAAAATGTACATATATACAATGGAATGCTACTCATCTGTAAGAAAACATGATTGGATCTTGAAAATATCATGCTAAGTGAAATAAATAAGAAAACGCTAAGAAATATGATTTCACTCATATGTGGGATATAAAACTGAAACTCATAGGCCCACAAAGCAATATGGAGGTTACCATACTGAAGGGGTACAAGGGAGTAAGTAGTAAAGGATGAAGGGGGCCAAACATATGATGACAGAAGATGATTTGACTTTGAGTGGTGGGCATACAATACAATATATATGTATCATAGATGTGTACTGTTGAAAAATATATATTCTTATGAATCAGTGTCACCCCTATTCATTTAATTTATAAAAAGGTAACTGCACAATACAATCTTCTACGTCACTTCAATCAGAATTAATAATATGTTTCGTTTCACCTCTCTGTAATATGATAATCTGCTTGTGTTATAGTTATCATGGTCTTTTATTCTGCAATGTACATTAGCTATTTACATGGATAACTTCCTCATTACATAGCAAGCTAATTAGGGGAATAAACAGCATTATCTATCTTTAAAGTATTGATTGTCCCTAGAGAGTACCCAATACCTGCTATGTTCTGAATTAATAAAATTGAACATATTAAACTAACGTTAAGAGTTATTTTCAAAGTTCAATGAAAAAATAACTAGAAAATGAAGTTCATGCAAGTGTTTATAGTGGCTTTTGACTAATGGAATAAGGAGCTAGTATGGTATAATTTATATTTCTAATATGTGTTGTCTCGGTCTACATTTTTAGGTATAATGGCGGTAGGGGTAGAGTTGAAACCTATCTATTGTAAGAAGGAAAATTCAAAAAGCTCTTTCATACAGTATAAATGGAATAAAATTGGTAAAACAGTATTGAGGGCAATTTGACAATATCAAAAGTTTGAAAAGTAGGCATGCTTTCTAGAGATTATTTCTAGGAAGACAAATGGAATAGTAAAAAAAAATTGTAACTATAAAAATTTCACCATTCAATTATCTATAAAATGAAAAAAATTGGCAAACCAAATTTCTTAAAAAAAGGGTTTGGTTTGGTTGTGAAGATTTGGTTATAAAACAGCATGGGCCATGAAGCCAGACTGCCTAACTAAAATCTGGCTTGATCACCTACTAACTCTGTGAACTTGAGTAAGTCACTTAATCTTTCTGTGCCTGTTTTCTTGGTAAAATATGCATAAGAATAGTGCACATTTTATAGGCTGCTATGTAAACTAAATTCACTAGTATTGATAAAATGGTTATAGTAATGCCTGTTTTGTAGTATAAGCTAAAACATTAAGCTATGCTAAATATGTGATACATCCATAGAAGTAAATTTTGTATAAATGTTAACAGTGGCTACCACTAAATTGTGGACCTGTAGATGATTTTAGATTTCTACTTTATGTTTATTCATCTGTTCTAAATTCTCCTTTAAATTTAGGTATTACTTTTGCACTCAACAGAACAAAACTTATTTTTAATAAGCATCTTAATGTCAGCTTCTCAGACACCGAGTGCCAATGTTTAGGAAGCAAGAAATAATTCTACACATGAATATTTATGGTGAGAAGATTGTTTTTAGTCAACCTTCTCGCAAACTGCAGCAACTTTTTAGCATGACTTCAAAGTAACTATCCTTTCCAGAGGTTATTAAGTCTTGGCATCCTGTAGATAATCTTTCAATTTGCTTGACCTTGCTGAGAATAGGTAGCTGAGAACAGGGACCATCATGGAGTTAATTCATCACTGGAAATATGAGCAATTCCCTCCTATTCTTCACACATTATTTTCAGTGTGTTTTGACAGAGGGAATGATTATTTTGCTTGGGTTAGACAGCAAGATACAATAACACTCAGGAGGGTGGCTATATTTTTTGACATCTGTACAATTTGGAGGGGGTACTACCTCCTTTTCATTATTTATTTTCCCAATATGTCTGGGGGGAAATATGACCATTGGAACACTGCACTGGTGCATTGTCTTCAGTCTGAGCCTCTTAGGTAAACATTGTTGTATCCTGAGGTACTATGATTTCTGAGAGAGCTTTCACCTTCCTGTCTCTGCAGCTTCATGGGTAACAGCCAGTGTTTAATGAAAATATTTTTCAAGTAGCTTCTACCTGCTTTTCAGACTCTCATTTGATTTCTCCACTGTATACTTTCCCCTTCTGCTTCTTTCCCTTAGCATATATGAAGACATTTCAGAAATGATAGCTTTGGGGAATAAATTGTAGTTGGCATTGCCAAAGCAAATATTGCACAAGCCAAAGTGAAACAGAGAAGGGAAACTTTATTCAAGGCTACTGGAATGGGAGAGAGGAGCCAGGGCTAGGTCTGTACTCTTAAAACAGTGGATCAAAGAGACATGGAGGACTCTCTGTGTTTGCTAATTATATTTACAGGAGGAAAAGGACAGTTTCTCACATGTGCTTGAGAGGAGGTAGTTTTATGAGGTGGAATAAAGCATCCTTCCACAGAGATTGGGGGATAGATGTCTTATCTCCCTGAATGATCATATTTCAAAGAAATGACTCCCAGGTCCTTGAGAGAGACAGCCCTGAGTTATGAACCTGGAAATAGGATTTTTAAAGGTTTACATGTCAAAGGGGCAGAGAAATAACTTATACGTTTTCCTAAAGTAAATGTTCTAAAAAGGTGAGCTCTTGGGGCTAGATTCAGGAAGAAACCTGTAAAAAACGTAATCTGAGGAGAATGTGGAATCTGTCTTGATCAGTATTTGATAATATTCAATATGAATGAGAAAAAATGAATCTAAAATGTTATTTATTGTTTATATTCACTTTTGCATAAAATATCTTACTGATGTCTCATTTTACATGTCCTCATATATCTATTGTCTTCAGCCTTAATTTATTTACAGTGAAGCATCCTTAAAAGCACAAAAGGGAAATTTCCACAACTCAAACTCATCACAGAGCTGGCAATTAAGTTCAAGTGTCATGAGCCCATATGCGGTCATTGCTTATTAACTCTGAAGTAGTTTTCAATGACGAGGCAGTAGGCTAACACTTGGCATTATAGTGGTGAACAAAACCAGTGCCAAGCATGGTGCCCAGATCATGAAGACCCTAAACAAACCTCTACAATAGGAGGGACAAACAACCCCTTTACACAATTCTAAAGTTATTTTGGCATATACTTGTGGCAATGGGAGTCAAATAGCTTTGTAATTTATAAAAATGTTATAAAGTATAAGTCTTATTAATAGAGTTATTTTCCTACAATTGCTTAATTCATTTATTATCATGAACAAAGCTTAGACAGTTGATTTTATGTTTTTCTTAGATTTCCTATAGAAATCAACCTAAGAAGCTAACCAAATATCACAGGTGAATTTTTGTGCTTACAACTTTGGGAAACCATTGGCATTCCTAATTTTGTTGCTATTTTTTTTTTTTTTTACAAAAAGTAATCATGCCTGATTAAAATAATTTTATTACCCACAATTTTGCAAACACAACTCTGTACTGCTTGAAGGGAATAAATCTGCTTTTACTTATTTTGTTTGATTGCTTACTGCCTTGAATAGTGCTGAAAAGAGTATCTGTTACTCTGGTAGGTTAGGTTCCACTAGTGTGCTCTTGGGAAGGCAAACAAAGGAAAGTGGAGAGGACAGAGTAAGAATTTGGCTGAGAGATGCAGGAGCTAGGCAGCTGGACTGATACCTCAACATTGCCGTAAGTTGTGTTGAGGGGAATGGGTGTTTGTACATTCGAGTAGATCAGTCACTGGATGCAAGCTTTCCTCAGGGCACAGGGTATGTCACAGGGCTAGACAACTTCTTGAGTCATAGGCTGTTGTTGAAGAGGGATGATAGCTGAAAGCTGTCAGTTGTAAGTAGCTTGCAGAAACATATTTCAGTCATGAATAGGAATTGGGATGATGTATCACAGAAGCCAATACAGTTAAGTTTCTTAGATATAAATACTGGTATACTTGTGAAAAAAATCTACAGAAATATGAAAAATATGTTGTTTCAACTCATGGAGTCATGTGGAATTTTAGAATCCATTACATTTTTTAAAATAGTACATATGATTTTATAGTCGTGTGATTTTATATGAATATTAATATGGATATAGTGAACTAATATTAATCTTAATTGTGATAGTCTACGAATTAATGAATGTGTATGGGAAATATCAATTTTAGGAACATTGGGCAAAAAAATTATTAAAATACTACCTTTTCTTGAAAAATCTAAGAATGGTTGCTTTACCTTTAAGGAACTTTCTACTTTTTAAGAGAACATTACTTTGGTTAAATAGGACATGACAATATTATGGAACTAAATTGTGTGCTTCTCAAAGCCATACATAGAAGCCCTAACTCCGAGTATAAGTGTGTTTATAGTAATTACCTCTTTTGGAAGTAATTAATGTTAAATGAAGTCATAATGGTAGGGTCCTAAACCAGAAGGATGGTATCCTTATAAGAAGACACATAGAGTGCATGTGCAGAGAAAAGGCCTTGTGAGGACACAAATGGTGGTCATCTGCCAGCCAAAGAGAGCGGCCTCAGGATAAATCAACCCTGCTAGCACCTTGATCTTGGACTTCAAACCTCTAGAACTGTAAGAAAATAAATTTCTGTTGTTTAAACGGCCCAGTTTGTAGTATTTTGTTACAGCAGTCCAAGTAGAATAATACAATGTATTATGTTATGTTGATAGTGTAATACTATTTGTCTGGTAATATCACTGGAATTTTAAGAACCACTGCTTCAGAGATAAGTCTCTAAGCTAAGTATGGAACATGTAAGTGCACATATGCAGGGTGTCCTAAAAATGTATACATGCATTTTGAACAATTTTAAATGCAGTGTTTATTATAATACATTTTATTTTCAAAACTGAGTTATCAGCTGTTTAAGTGTGTATTCATTTTCGGGGAGACACCCTGTGTAGCATTTATAGAGTTTTCTAGTTTACTTTATCTGTACTCTTGAATTTATGTATGTACAAGGTGAAAACAACTCAGAAGACATAAATTATCAGCTTTTTGTAGAACTTACCCAAATATTTTCTTACCTTAGCTTTTCGCTTAGAAAACAGAAGAAGCTGTGTTAAAGCTTATAATCTCTGTCTATCTAGATCTTTCCGTTGGCAAGTAATCATAAATTGTGAGGGAATATAATCAACATGGGAAGAACATAAGATTAAAATCATAATGTCTAGCATTAAATCTGGACTGTGCCATGGCATACTTGAGCTAACTACTAAGATTAGAAAACTACACTTTCTTTTATAAAAACTCCAAGGTCCTAGCAGATTTTATGTTAACGTCAATGAGTGAGTGAGGCTTACTGTGTTAATAAGTAAGATTTACTGTGCTGTTTACATGAAGAAGATAGTCTGGAGATCCCTTACCATATGTGTATTCATTTGATTATTGTTGTGTGGCAACTTCCATGACTAGTTGCAAATAACCATGGTGGCGGTTAAGTTGGTAATAAGCAGGCAAGGATTTATTGAAAACTGGCCAGGATGGTCTCGGGGGCACCACACAGAGACATAACTCCCACGGCCGTGCTGCCCCAGGGTGCAGGCAGTCCTTTTAAAGGGATCTGAACCATAAATGTTATTGCCTTACTTTGGCGAACAGCCCCCAAGGTCGCATCTGGGGAAGGGGTGCCAATAGACTATGAATGACCCTGTTGCTCACTCCTTATCTTATAATGCTTCCTATCTAATAAAAGAGTAACATGCAAATGTGACCGTACCTTGGCTCCTGACTGGCTGTGCTACCAGCCAATCTGAGCAAGGGGCGGGGTCGAGAAGCATGGGTGCCAGGCCCCAGGAGCGGAGAAGAAGTGGTGAAGGCATCAAGCGCCTGGTCTCAGGTGCAGAGATCAAGCAGTGGCAGCGCCGGCGAACCACAGCTGCGTGTAACTGAGGCCCCGGGCTCAGAGAATGAGGCAGCGGTGGTGGCTGCCGCAGCAAGAAATCACCACAGCTGCATCTAACAGGTCCCCAGGCAGAAAGGTGCCTACATTATCGACAGAAAATGTCTGAAGAGCAATGTGCGTCTGATCTTGAAAGAAGGCAATGCCTGAGACAGAATGTATCTGAAGATCAGCTATTGGAAAAACATCGCTCTGAAGCCAAAAAACACTGGCATCTTCATCAGGAAATGTCTAAAGAACAACATGCCTTTGAAGTTGAAAGAAGGCGGTGGCGAAGACAGAATATGTCTACAGAACAGGCATCAACAAGTACTAGCAATAGTGGTAGGAACTGCCTTCTCCCTGAAAATGGAATACGTGAGGATGCAATTCTCGACATAGTTGAGGTGAAATGACTTTTAGGTGTGAATTTTGCCTATCAATAAATTTCTTTGATGAAAAACCATCTGATGGGAAATTTACTCGATGTTGTAGCAAAGGGAAAGTCTGTCCAAATGATATATATTTTCCAGATTACTTGCCATATTTAAAAAGATTAATGACAAATGAAGATTTTGACAGTAAAAATTTCAGGGAAAACATTCGATCTATAAATAGTTCTTTTGCTTTTGCTTCTATGGGTGCAAATATTGCATCGCCATCAAGGTATGGGCATACTGGTTTAGAATACATGAACAAGTTTATCATCGTACTGGAACTTTACATCCTTCTGATGGTGTTTCTCAGAAGTTTGCTCAACTCTATATTTTGGATACAGCCGAAGCTACATGTAAAAGATTAGCAATTCCAGCAAACCAGGCCTTCTCAGAAAGACTAATGATCAAAATCAACAACCTCATGCATGAAATAAATGAATTAACAAAGTCTTACAAGATGCTACATGAGGTAGAAAAGGAAGCCCAATCTGAAGCAGCAGCAAAAGGTATAGCTCCCACGGAAGTAACTATGGCAATTAAATATGATCGTAATAGTGACCCAGATAGATATAATTCTCCCCGTGTAACCGAGTTTGCTGTCATATACCGAAACGAAGATGGAGAACCAACCCCCTTTTGAAAGGGACTTGCTCATTCATTGTAAACCAGATCCCAATAATCCAAATGGCACTGAAGTGAAACAAATCAGTATCCTGTTTCCTACATTAGATGCAATGACATATCCTATTCTTTTTCCACATGGTGAAAAAGGTTGGGGAACAGATAATTGCATTAAGATTCAGAGACAACAGTGTACTCAACAATAATACTAGACAAAATGTAAGAACACGCATCACCCAAATGCAGTATTATGGATTTCATCTCTCTGTGAGGGACATGTTCAATCCTATTTTAAATAAGGAAAATTAACTCAACAGTTTATTGTGGATTCGTATTGTTGTTATATCATTTTATTATTATTTATTAATGAAATTATATATTATTTTCATATACATTGTACTCATTACCTTTTATCTCTCACCCTTTTATTGTAGAGAAAGGGCAAATAGCACTATTAAAATATTTCCTCTAATACCCTTTTAATGTGCATGAATTTCGTGCACCAGGCCACTAGTTATATATATATTCTGCTAGACATGGGGAAGTGGTCCTATCTTGCAAAAACAGGTGGTATAGCTCAACTGGCAATGACTGGTTATTCCTCTGAGTTCTGGTCTAGTCTTTAAAGGTTTTTTTTTTTTCCTACAGACTTTAAGGTCTCAAGTTGGAAACTAAAGCAATTATTCTTTTGTTTTAAGCAAGCAGGGATGAACAGCGGCCAAAGTTTCAGAACAGCAGTTTTACCCTAGATGAATGTTCTTATGACCTTATTTCAATTATTATCTTTCTATTTAGTAATTTATCTTATTTTATAAATGGAAAAAAAACCCGAGGCTTAGAGAGTTTAAGTAACCTTATCAATATTATATGGCAAATGGTTGGTGGAGCTTGCCTTCATTTCTAGGCAATTTATTTTCATAGACTATGTTGGTCACCATTCTCTTATGTTGTGTGACTTGACAATAATAGTGATAGTAAAATAACAATAATACATGTTACTGTTATTGTGGTAATTATTTTAAAATATTAATTTTAGTCCTGGCTGTTGTAGTTTAGTTCGTTGGGCATCATTCTCTGCACAGAAAGATTGCTGGTTTGGTTCCATCAGGGCACGTGCCTGGGTTGCAGGCTTGATCCCCAGGAGGAGACAGCTGACTGATGTTTCACTCTCACATTCATATTTCTCTCTCTTTTCCTTTCCCTTGCTCTCTCTCTCTAAAAGTCAATTTAAAAAACAATCTGTATTATAATATGAATTTTAAGTTATCTAAATAAATCAAGAGTGGATTTAGAGATGTGAGACTAATCTGGCTTGACCACAGAAGATATCCTAGAGCAGAGGTCAGCAAACTGCGGCTCGAGAGCCATGTGCGGCTCACAAGCCGTAGTTTCCCATTCTGTTGACTAATGAGTTTGCCAACCACTGACCTAGACTCTCGATTCCAATAATTACAGGCTGTTGTTGTTCCTTGTGATTAAGCCCCTATCCCAGTGGTTGGTAAACTCATTAGTCAGCAGAGCTGCAGTTTGCGGACCACCGTTCTAGAAGTATGAGAACTCCAGGTATAAAGCACAGCTCCTGGAACACGAGTCATAGGTATATGAGAAAATGTCCAAAGTCCACGGAGGTCTTTTTCAGTCTATCGCAGCAAAAATATCAGACTAAGGGGTGGGAGCAGAGGTTAAGAGTAATGGGTTTCTCTGGACCTAAAGAGGTGACAAAGTTGTCTGACAACAGTGTTGGTCTTACAGACCAACATCGATGTTTGTATAGAGCAGTGGTTGGCAAACCACAGCTCACGAGTCACATGTGGCTTGGGAGCTGTGGTTTGCTGCTCTGCTGACTAATGAGTTTGCTGACCACTGGGATAGAGCAAGAGTGTTCTTGGAAAGCACAACCATCTTAAACCCAAGATAGATTAAAAAAAAAAAACTTAAAAAAAACCCCCAAAACTAAACATAATGAAGAAAAGATATTCAGTGTAAAATTCAAAGATGTTGCTTTGGGGTTCATGTGGTAATTTATTTCAGGAGGTAAGCGAGAAAAACATTACCAAACTCACTCACAAAGCAAAGCTGGAAAATGGAAAACTAGAGCTTCTTTAGAATTGGAAAAACACGGAAGCTCTACTTGGTTTTCTGTCTCTTCTCAAGGGATTTGTTTAGATATATTGTAATCAATAGCATAAGACAATTCAGAGCTTGCTGAAGAGTGCTTGATTAAACTGTGCATGTTTTTTAATGATAGGGTAAGGATATTTTAAAGGTAAAGAATAAAAGTTTAATCTCATGTAGGAAATTAAAGCACAAAAATGATTGTTGTCTACTAAATGGCATCCAGGTTTGTCAGTTAGGGATCTAGGGTAGTTATTCACCTGTACTTATCTTTGACTCAGTGGACACAATATTCTGCACTCATAAAATGTGTTTAATCCGAGGAGCCCCAAGTTCTTTGCACTGAGAAAGTCAACGGTGCAACCTATCAAATGATATGCAGAGCTACATTATTTATTTGTCCTCACTACAAAAGTTCTGAAAGATCAAGGGGCTTGTCAAAGGTCACTTGGAGGTCTTTGTTTTAATTCAAATGAAAAGAACTGCTACTTACAGGAAAGTTACCTGTAGGCACCTGGAGGTTGTGATCAAATACCAGACAATTACTTAACGCCACATTATGAAACGATCTAAATGGAAATCTAAGTTGGGTAGACTTTAATAGTTAATGAGAGACCTTTGAAAATCCATTAGCCGTGAGAGTGACCTGTTTAAATGGAGCTTTAGGAAGAGTATAATAGCAGAAATGTGTAGATAGGACCAGGTGCCAGGGAGACTGAAGAAGAGAAGTGTAATATTCCCTAAGAGAGTTATGGAACCTGGAATAGGAAAATATGCCATTGGTGTTTGTTATTATGGTAGTGTTATAAATACCAAATTGACAAACATTAATTTGATAGTTGTGATGTTTTATAGTACAGATTCAGTAGAATAGCAGTGTTCACAGTAAATCTTAAGCCGGGTGGGGAAGGTCCAGCACACAGGCTATATTTTGAAATCATTTACTCTGGCCCTGCCAAGGCATTAGGGGTGAGTTACTTAAATGTTTGACCAATTTTTAAGTTGATAATGTTGTATGGCCCACAAGTGATATTATAACTATCCAAATGGTCCTTGACAGAAAAAAATAATCTCTATTCCTGGGGTAAGGGATTAACAAAAAATATAAACCCATAGACACAGACAACAGTATGGTGATTACCAGAGGAATGGGGTGGGAGTAGATAGAAGAAGGCATAGCGGGGAGGTAAATGTTGATGGAATGAAACCTACCTGAGGTGGTGAACACATGATATAATATACAGATGATATATTATAGAGTTTTACACATAAGACCTATATAGTGTTATTAGCCAATGTCACTCCAATAAATTAAATTAAAAAAAGAGTCTATGTAAGAGTCTATAAAGTAGATGAGAAAAAGTTGCATATGCAAGCAATTTTTATTAAATTAAATTTTAATTTTTTTAGGTATCAGGTGAGGACTGGGAGGAGAAACAGCAGCTAGAGAACTACTGCAGCTGAGAGGCTTACTTAGGAAGGAGGGCGCTGGAATGTTGGGAGATAGAAGCCTTGTTGAAGTTGGAGGCAAAGTAGAGAAAGGCTAACAACCCTTAGTCCAACCACTGGTAGTTAGACCAGTAGCGTGAGCAAACAAGTAAGGCATAAAAGCATCTATCGAAAGGGCATTTATTACAGTATCCATTATAATAAAAGAGTAATATGCAAATTTGACCATACCTTCACCACGCCCACAAGCAACACCCACAGCCACGCCCACCAGCCAATCAGGAGCAGATTATGCAAATAAACCCCAACCAAGATGGCTGCCGCCACTGAGAGTAGGAAGAAGGCTTGGGTTTCCCTGGCAACAGAGGAAGCCAATCTTTCTGCCTGCCATTGCCTGCCTAGGCTTCCACTCAGTGTTACAAAGTTTCAGTTATAAAAGATACAGAAATGGTGGCAGCCACTAAGCTGGAGAGAACAAAGGCTTGGGTTTCCCTGGCAACGAAGGAAGCCAAGCTTTCCATCTGCTGTTGCTGGCCTAGGCCTCCACTCTAGGCTACAAAGTTCCAAACAGAAATGGCTGCCACCCTGGAGCGAGCACAAGGCTTGGCTCTGTTCCAGGCTATAAAAGTTCAATTGTAGACATTGTAATCCCAGATACCAGGGCCTCCACTTGGGTCACTGGGGGGCATGGCCAGCCTGCAAACCTCCACAGGCCCCTTGCCCAGGCCGCCCCTCACCCCAAGGGACCCCCACCCTGATCTGGGACACTCTTTAGGGCAAACCAGCTGGCCCCCACCCATGCACCAGGCCTCTATCCTATCTAATAAAAGAGTAATTTGCAGATTGACCATCACTCCAATACACAAGAGAGCTGCCCCCATGAGGTCAAAGATTCTGCCCCCAAGTGGACACAAGATGGCTACCACAAGATGGCCAGCAGGAGAGGACCATTGGGAGGTTCTAGGCCCTGCAAGGGAGGGCAGTTGTGGGCAATCAGGCCAGCAGGGGAGAGCAGTTGGGGGTGATCAAACCTGATGCTGTCCACGGCAATTGGGACCGGGCAGGTGGCATGGACAACACCTGATGCTGCCTGTTATGTCCAGGAGGCGATAGGGACTGTGCAGTTCCAGCAGGCACCTCCTGATGTCGCCCGTTGGGTCCAGGTGGCATCGGGACCAGGAAGGTCACCGGACAGTGCCTGATGTTGCCTGTGGAGTCCAGGCATCGATTGGTACCGGGCAGGTGGTATGGATAGCGCCTAATGCTGGCTTTGGGATCCTGGCATTGATTGGGACCAGGCAGGTGGCATGGACAGTGTCTGACGCTGCCTGTGGTGTTCAGGCAGCAATAGGGACCAAGCAGTTCCAGCAGGCAGCTCCTGATGTTACCCGCGGGGTCCAGACAGCGATCAGGATTGGGCAGGCATCATGGACAGCACCTGAAATCACTGGGGGGTCCGTAGGCAGGAGTGGTCAGAGTCTCTGGGATCACTGTCTGCCCCTGAGCCACCTGAGGACACTGGTGGAGCAGGCCTGGATTGAATATTTTAATGAAAATGGGATGCCTGTGTCCCGGCCCACCATGCCCTGTTTCTGGAGAGGAGAGGGAAGTTGGCAGTTAAGGGGCACCTGGCTCCAAAGTGGCTGCGAGCAACCTGTAGGCATGCTACCAGGAAGAAGTGCTGAGTCATTAGGTTGCAGAGAGATGGCTGATGGAGGTGAGCAAAGGTGCAGTTGAGGCAGCTCTTGCAGGCTCTGAGGTGGAAAAGTTCATCTATAGCCTATGGACAAAATCGCCTTTCTGAAGAAAGTGCACAAAGAGGAGATCTCCAAGCTGCAGGTGCGGATCCAGTATGCTCAGATCTCCATGGAGATGGACATGTTCTTCAAGTCTGATCTCTCCGCAATGCTCAAGGACATCCGCGCCCAGTACGAGAAGCTGGCTGCCAAGAACGTGCAGAATTCTGAAGAATGGTGCTAGATCCGCTTCACCATGCTGACCAAGAGCTCTGCCAAGAACACCTATGCAGTGCGGGCCAGCGACTACTCAAGGCCAAGACCCTGGAGATGCAAACATGCTGGGGCATGAACGAAGCACTGGGAAAGCAGTTGCAAGAGCTGGAGGATAAGCAGAACTCCGATGTTAGTGCTACACAGGACACGATCAACAAATCAGAAAATGAGTTGAGAACTACAAAGAGTGAAATGACATGGTATTTAAAAGAATACCAGGACCTCCTCAATGTGAAGATGGTTTTGGACATTGACATTGCAGCTTACAGGAAACTCTTGGAAGGTGAGGAGACCCTGCTCAGTTTCACCAGTGTGGGAAGTATAGCCAGAGGCTACACCCAGAGTTCCCAGGTTTTTGGTGATCTGCCTGTGGTGGTTTACAGACTAGCTCCTACTTAATGTCTGTTCACTCCTTCCCTTCTTAATACCCCTGCCATGTTCAGGAGGAGCAGATTGAGGTGGAGGAGACCATTGAGGCTGCAAAAGCCGAGAAAACTAAGGATGAACTCCCTTCTGAAGGAGAAGAGGAGGAGAAGGAAGAGGCTGAGGAAGAAGGTGCCAAGAAAGAATTTGAGGATGCAGAGGAGGAAGGAGGTGAAGGTGAAGGAGAAGATGCCTAAGAAGTTGCCCAAAGAGATGAAGGTGCTGAGGAGGAGCAAGCAACCAATAAAAAAGATTGAGCCACCCGCTCCTTAATTACTTCAGGAATAATGCTCCCAATAATCAACTCCATCACCAACCAAGCAGTTGAGTCCCCAATACTATATGAATTAAAGTTGGACATTAAATGTTATGTTATGACTTTTCTCCTTATGCAGAGTATCAGTTTACTTTCAAAGTGGCTTCCTGGCTTGCTGCCAGCCTGTGCATGGTCCATGCTTATGAGTTCAAGATCTATGACAATGTGAATAATTCAGATGTTTACAATAAAAACACATGAATACATGAATTCACTAATGTTAATGTTAAAATTCATGGAAAAAATAGTCCTTTGAATCTTTGGTGGTTAGAAATTAAAGACCTCAAATCATGTGTAATAAACAGTAAATAAAGTTACACTGACAAAAAAATACATTAGGGGCCAGGAAATGTTCAAAGACCTGGAAACCATTCCCAGATCAGGAAGGGAAGTCATAGGGTGTATATTATTGCTACAAATACTGTATTTCCTACTACTTACAACATATACAATGTAATGTGTTAGATGCCTTCCTATCTCATGAAGTACATATTCTCATAGGTAATATTGGTAGGTATGTTATAGTTATGGCAGTATGTCATATCCTATCTATATTAATAAAAGGGTAATATGCTAATGAGATCATGAGATGTTCCAGATGTCCTTCCAGACAAAGGCATGGTGGCAGGGCCGAGGCAGAGGCAGTTACGGGAGATCAGGCCAGGAGGGGAGGGCAGTTGGGGGTGATCAGGCCGGCATGCAGAGTGGTTAGGGGTGATCAAGCAGGCAGGTAGGTGAGCAGTTAGGAGCCAATAGTCCCGGATTGCGAAGGGGTTGTCCACAGGGTCCTAGACTAGAGAGGATGCAGGTCAGGCTAAGGGACACACCTTCCTCCACCCCCCCGCATACCCTGTGCATGAATTTTGTGCACTGGGCCACTAGTATTAAGATGTCTAGTCATACACGTGTCATTGATCAAACCTATGTAGTGGTTAACAGGAGCCAGACACTATTTTACCTGTTATATAAATATTAATTATTTTAATCCTCATATCAACTCAAGTGGACAACATTATTACCAACTTAAGGATGAGGAAATTGATTCAGCAGAAAGGAGAATTAACATAATTAACATAGCTCAGCTAATAATTGAAAGAATTGAATTCAAACCAGTCTGGCTTCAGAGTCTGTGAATTTAAACTATCGGTGTCTTGCAAGGTTGCTTTTTTTGTTTCATTGCTTTTTGTTTTGTTTTGTTTTGTTTTTTTGAATAGTGACAGCCATCAGTATAAAACTATGTGTTGCTCTTATAATACTGGTTCCTCAAATGCTTTTATAGGAAAAAAAAACGATGGATCTCTCTAATTTATTATCCTTTTTCACATAAAACTATCTTTCTCTCACCTAGACTCTTGATTATTAAATTAAAAAGACCGAGTGAAACAAACAGATTAAATTTGGATCATATGAAATATAATTTCATGTGATGCACTATCAATATTATAAAATAGATACCATGATTTGATGGATATTACCTGGAGTTGTAGACATGTTTCTGGATATTATTCTTAATCTACCAGTGGTGATCTAAGGGATATTAATAGATGAATGTCTCAATGTCGCTAGACCTCTAAAATAAGGGGGTAGATATATTGGTTTCTGTTTTTTATTAGATTTGGAAAAATGTTGGCCATTACTTTTCAGTTTTTTTTTTTTTTCTGATCCTCTTCACCATTTCCCAGCTTCCATTCACAATCCAATTATACTTATATGAGGCTACTTAATGTTCTCCCATAGTACTCTGATGGTGTTAACTTTTCCCCTTTCTGTTTACTTTTGGGTATTTTCTATTGCTATTTCTACTGTTCACCAATCTCTGAAATTATAATTTCCAGTTCTAAAAATTCAGTTTGTTGTGTGTGTGTGTTGTTATTATATTCTATGCCTGTCCCTAATATATTCAGCCTTCTAGCAAACATTTGGAATACATATTGAATTCAGGTGTAATAATTGTTTTAATGTACTTTTCTGCTAATTATAGAACTTGGGTCAGTTCCAGGTCAGTTTTGTTTGTTTATTTTTCTCTTTAGTATGGATTGTATTTTCCTGCCTTTCCCCCGTCCCCCTTGGATGCCTGATAAATTTGATTGAATGCCTGACATTGTGATTTGTGTGGAAAATATCTCTGTATTCTTATAATTGCTTTGATCTTTCTTCTGAGTTGTAGTCATATTACTTGGAGATAGTTTCATTCTTTCTGGCCTTCTTTATAAACTTTGATAGATGGTAGTAGAACACCATTTAATCTAATTCTGATTTACCTATTTTGTTGAATAACTAAAAGAATCAAAAGTCTAGTTGTTTAATCTAGAAATGTTAGAATTTTTTCTTAGTTTATTCCTCATTTATTTTTTTATTTTGGTTACAGTTGATATTCAATATTATTTTGTATTAGCTTCAAGTGGTTGGAAAATCTTATACTTTACAAAGTGTTCCTCCTGCTATTTCTGCTACCACCTAACACCATACATAGTTATTACAATACAATTGACTATATTTCCTATGCTGAATGTTACATCCCCATGACTATTTTGTAACTACCAATTGTACTTCTTTATCTCTTCACCTTTACACCCAGTCCCCCAATCTTCCTCCCTTCTGGCAACCATCAATATGGTCATTTTCATTTTTATTTTTCTTTAGATTGATTACACATAGATGTGACATTGTATGGTATTTATCTTTATCTGACTGACATACTTCACTTAACATGGTGATATTTTTTTCATATGGAATTTATGCACCCCTTTGCTCATTGCAGTATAATTTACAATAGCCAATATATGCTTACAACCCAAGTGCCCATCAATAGTGGAGTGAATGAAAAGGCAGTGGTATATCTATTGTGCATTTAAATGCCACTTTCACACATTCCTTTTGTGTTGGACAGTGTAGCAACATTTAAAATTTTCTTCAGGCAGCTACTTGTATACTTTTTCCTTATTTTTTTATCATGCAGATAACATCAAAGCTGCTAAAATCATAATTAAATCAAAGTTATGATTTATAAACTTATAAAACAATATGATTATACAGTTATTGATTTGAGAAACAAATGCAATCCTATTGCAATAGTACATATTTCTTTAGTAGCACATATCTAGCTTTCCACATCAAAACATTCAATTCATTTGGATTTTCTCACAGAATTGTTTTTCTTTCCACTGTGTTCACAGAGTGACAGATTTTGTTGTTGTTTCAAAATATATGTATATAAAATCATATTTTGACTAAAATTCTAGCTTTACTTTAAATTAAAGTAAACTTTTAAAATACCAACTTGACATGTGAAATTTTGTCAGGCTTTCTGGAATTCAGTTTGGAGTTGACTTTGATGTCTTGCCCTGTACTTTTCTTTCTTTACATTTTCTAGGGAGCATCTGTATTTTGTCTTATTATGTAGTCTATTTTCATGTACACTTGTCAGATGATTTTTTTGAATACATATCAGTCAAAAGGCATCACAACGTGAAATAAAGCATTTTCAAAAAACAAAAAAGTAATTGCAAATTTAACAACATTAAAAAATAACCTAATAAAATTTTATATTGTTTAAATATGTCCTTTATTCCATTGCGTATTACATTTATTTTTCCTTTAAATGGAAAAACAGCACATTTTTACAAATAGCATTCTGTTTATAGGAAAAGAAAACATAAAGGAGTGTACACTTTTTAAAAACTCCTCCTTCTAATTCAAGTAATTTAGTAGCATGAGTCCCAGAAGTGCTTTAAGCAAATGTTGAATTTTGTTCAGAAATTGAAACACATATAATGAGTGAACATTTTATGTCTAAAGGGAAGAAGGACACTCTAAGCAACTTCTGACAGAAGAAATTTAAACAACAAATGTATATGTTTATGGTGCTAAATAGTGCATTGAGAGTTCATTATAGACTGTTAAATTCAGTGTTTCCCCTCTGAGAGAGACTGGGAGAAGGAATCAAATGTTCTGCTTTATCGCTGTTCATGAAACAAAGCTATGTGAAATTTTGTTAATCTACTTTCCTCTCTCATAGCCTTGAACTTGAAAAATAATAGCAATTTTCACCTGTTGGCATAATGTTCATGGCCAAGCCTAATTTGCAGGTGCAAAAGCAAGGACACAACTATCTTACTATATTGCACTGCGTAAACGTGCCCTTCTATAACCCAAAGGCTGATGTCACTATTTGGGCAAGATGCCTCTTTGTCTAAGTTGGTATAAAGTATGTTACTGACCAGCCAGTATGCAGCCGCTTTGTAGGAAAGATATATTGTTAACCAGCAGGTCGGCTCCTGTACTGTCTCCTTTGTTGGAGGCTGCTTTATAGGATAGATGTAATGCTAACCAGCTGGTGTGTGGCTGCCTGCTTTATGGTGCTGCTTTGAAGAACTGTTTTGTCTGATGGCTACTACATAGCAATGGCTACTTGAACTACAATAAAGGCTCTCTTACCCAGGACTTCTCATATCTCCTGGTAGTCTATTACCTGGTGCCCATGAAGGTCCAGTTCCTGGTAGAGAAGGACCTGTGCACCCACCAAGGGTAGAAAAGATAAACACAAAGGCACTTTTTGTGAGCTACGGAAATTTTCAGAGCTTCAAGTAGACAAAGCAGAACAAAGCAAAGCAAAATAAAATATCGGTGTGAAGATTCTGGATCATAACTGCACTCCTATGCCTGGCGTTTCCTACCAGGAAATACAACTTGCTGTGCAGAGAGCAGAGAAAACATTTGGAGAGAACAACCAGAATGGCAAAAAAAATAATAATAATAAATTAAAACCTAAGAGCCATCATTTGGAAAAATGGATTGATAAAGTGCTTGTGAAATTCTGCTAACACATATGTATTTATCCATTTTAAAGAGAAAAAATATTCTCAAAGACCCCATGGATTAAACTTTGGTTTCTATTTTGTTACTTAAATGAAACATAAAACTATGGCTTATCATTTTTGTATAACTGAGTCTGCAAATTTGGCAGAAAAGTAATACACATTTATTGTCCTGAAGATATTTTTTTCCTCAAGCAATTATTTCTGAGAAATAGCTAACAATTTAATTTAGCCAATTAAAGAATAACATCTTCAAATTAATTATTAACTAAAAGCAAAACCTGAATTTATCTCTCACTTGTCCCCCTGTGTTCCAAAAGAGAGATTTTATATCAGAATTCTGATACCTTTGGATGGGTAGGATCTTTCTCCAAATATTACCAGTTAAATAATTTCTGCCTTAATGTATGTTATTCCAAAATACAAGGACCATCACTGTGGGAATGTAGAGGGAGGGTTTGGGTTGGGAAGAGGCATGTTAAAAATTTTAGCAACATTTCTTTGTTGTAGGGATAGTATTTACCCTACTATATAAAAACTTCAGAAAATCTGCTATCTGCCTGTCTATCTATCTATCTGTCTATCTATCTACCTACCTATCTCTTTGCCTATCTATGTAGTTACCTATTATCATCTGTCTGTGTGGCAATCTATGCTTTCTTTGTGTAAGTGGTATTTGAGAGAAATCTAATGTTTGAAAATTTTGTTTAATACTTTAAATTACACTCAAGGATTCTCTACATTTTATATGCCTATCTAAGCTCTCTATTTTTATCCATTAATTCTTCTGGAAATTCATTATTTTATTTCAATAATGCTTGTTAATAAATGGTCATATTACTATTAGTTATTATTACCAATAATAAATTATTATATAGTATATGCTTTAATAGAATATTCCATTTTATTTTGTATTCATATTTTAACCACATTAACATCTAGTTTGATTTAACTCAGATGTTTAACTAAAACATTGCCAACCGTAAGCTCATTAAATTGAGTCCTATGTCTCATTGGCATCCATTGTGGTTTTTATGAATACTTCCTTTGTTTCTGGCACCATAAAATGTTCTGACTCATCCTACCTAATAAAAGAATAATATGCAAATTGACCATCACCCAACACACAAGAGGGCTGCCCCCATGAGGTCAAAGATGACTGCTCCCATGTGAACACAAGTTGGCTGCCACAAGATGGCAGCAGAGGAGGTCAGTTGGGAAGGACCAGGTCTCCAAGGGGGGGGGGGGGGGGCGCAGTTGTGGGCAATCAGGCCAGCAGGGGAGTGCAGTTGGGAGGGATCAGACCTGCAGTGGAGGGCAGTTAGGGGTGATTAAGCCTGCAGGGGAGGGCAGTTAGGGGTGACCAGACTGGCAGAGGAGGGAAGTTGGGGGCGACTGGGCCTACAGGGAAGAGCAATTAGGGGGACCAGGCCTGCAGGGGTGGGCAATTGGGGTGACTAGGCCTTCAGGGGAAGGCAGTTAGGGGCAATCAGACTGGCAGGGGAGTGGTTAGGGAGTGATCAGTCTGGTAGGCAGAAGCAGTTAGGGGCAATCAGGAAGATAGGCAGGGGAGCAATTGGAAGCTAGCAGTCCTGGATTGTGAGAGGGATCCCTACTGGGATCAGGCCTGAACTAGTAGTCAGACATCCCTCGAGGGATCCCAGATTGGAGAAATTGCAGGCTGGGCTGAGGGATACACATTCCCCGCCACCCCCCCATGCACTAATTTTGTGCACCAGGCCTCTAGTCTTATATATTTACTGCCCCAGTCCTAGAGTCAGTCATTTCTTTAAGAAGCCTTGGTTCTTTTCATTAAAGAATAATATTAAAAATCATAATGTGGGCATTTGGGTGCTCTGTATTACTGAGATGTTGCTGTTGCTTGGCAATCAGTTGTTAAGACAAGGAAATATATGTATGTATACTAACCCATCAATGTACACATCCTATAAAATAAAAGTGTAATATGCAAATTGAATGACAGAACTATCAGTTGTTATGATGTGCACTGATCACCAGGGGGCAGATGCTCCACACAGGAGCTATCCTCAGCCTGCAGGCCCAGGCCAACCAAGGCAGGTGCCAGCACCCCCTCTTCCCACATCGCCCTGCTGCTTGTCCTGTAGAATGGAAGGTGACCAGTGGTGGTGGCAGTGGGTGTGTCCAGAGAGTAGATGGCTCCAGGCCAACCAAGGTGGGTGCCAGTGGGGGTCCCCTGATCCCCCCAACTGTCACCCCACAGATTGGCCCAGTTCCCAGGCCAGGCCTAGGTACCCTACCAGTGCACGATTTTGTGCATTGGGCCTCTAGTATCTACATAATCATTTATATATGTATCCATCTATTTGTATATTAAGTTAATTGTGAGATCTTATTGCTGTTTCTGATTCTAATCCATTATCACATGGACAGTACTCTCCTCCTCTTGCTATAAGCTCCCACTTCAACATGAGGAACCTGGCTCCAACCATCTGCCATCCATTTACTTAATTGTTCAGTTCTGCTGTACATGTATAGTAATTTCATAATTTTTAACTCTTATCTCTGTGGTATATAACTTTATCAACTCAACAAGAATACTGTGATTGCATAATGTTCTAATTGCATGTAATCTTATAAACTCCACTCACTTCCAAAATTACTTAGGCCAGCTTCTTTCCCCTCCCTCCTTCAGTGAGGTTGTTTCAGACACTTGTACTATAGTTACATTTTTTGCCATATTCTACCTTCCATCCTGTAATCCACTGACCGCCAAAATAATTTTTGTAATTCGCATACATTAAAGGTCAATCTTTGTGCTACAAAGTTTTATACAAATTCATGTTGTTCATGTATACCACAATTACAGAATTATACACAATAGTTTCATTGCCACACAATTGCTATATGCTCTACCTATTAAACACCTTCCATTCCAAATCTGGGCAACCACCGATATGTTCACCATCTCTCTAGTTTTGACTTTTCCAGAGTGACATATAGATGGACTTATACAGTAAGTACCTTTTTCTGATTGGCTTCTTCCAATGAGCAATGTACATTTAGGATTCATAATTTTTCATGGCTTATTAAGTCATTCCTTTTTTATTGCTGAATAATATTCTATGTATGCATACTTGTTTATCCAGTGCCTTATTGAAGGAAATATTGATTGATTCAACTTCTTGGCAATGTTGAATAAAACTGCTGTAAATATTTATGTGCATGCTTTGTCATGATTTAATATTCAACCCCTTAGGGAAAATAGGAGTATTTCTGCCAGATTGTTTGATGGGATTATGTTTAGCTTTGCAAGAAATTTCTCTTTCAATGTAGCTTTATTTTTTTTTTATAATTCCAGCATTATAAATGAGAGTTCCTGTTGCACAGTATCCTTAAAAACAAATAGCATTGTCTTGTTTTTTAACCACCCAGCAAGTGAGCAGTGGTAGCTCATTATTATGATAATTTGCATTACAATAATGACAAATGATAGCATCTGTTCATATGTTTATTGAGATGTGCATGTCTTCTTTTATGAAATGTTTATTCAGATATTTTGCCCATTTTTTAATTGAGTTGTTTTCTTATTGAATTTTGAAAGTTATTTGTACATTTTAAGTATGTCTTTTATGAAATAAGTGTTTTCCAAATATTTCCTCCCAATCTTGGCTTATCTTCCATTTTGTCAATAGTGATTAATAATCTAATGAACAGGATAAACTGGTGAATATAACAGAATCATGGACATAGAGAGGGAATGGACTGACAATTCTTGGGGAGAAAAGGGGTGTGGGAGGTGCAGCAAGACAAAAATCATGCACCTATGGGAGAGGACAGTGTGGGGAAGGTGAGGGCGGAGGGTCAGATGGGTACAGGGTGGAGGGGAGCTATAGAGGGAAAAAAGGGGAACAATGTAATAAATAAGCTGAACAATAAAGATTTAAAAATAGTGGTTTAAAATTTTTTTAATTAATTTCAGAGATGATGGGAGAGGGAGAGACAGAAACATAAATGATGAGAGAAAATCATTGATCGGTTGCTTCCTGCATACCTCCTACTGGAGATCGAGCTTGCCACCTTGGAATGTGCCATGACTGGGAGTCACTGTGACCTCCTAGTCGATCGATGCTCAACTACTGAGCAACACTAGCTGGGCAGTAGTGTGTTTCATAGAGCAAAGTTTTTAATTTCACTAACGTCCATCTTACCAATTTTGTTTTCCTAGATCATGCTTTTGATGTCACATCCAAAAAGTCATCACCAAACTTCGAGTTACATAGAAATTTTCTCATATTTTATTTTAGAAATAATGTAGTTTTGATTTTATATTTAGTGTGTGATCAATTTTTATTCTACTTTATTGGGAATTTGAGGTCTGTGTCTTGGCTCATGTGTTTACATGCAGATGTCTAGTTGTTCTACTACCATTAGTTGAAAAACTCTCTTGAATGGCCTCTGTGCTCTTGTGAAAGACCAGTTGGCCTATTTGAGTAGAATTATTTCAAAACTCCCTATATTCTTTCATTTATGTATGTATCTTTTTGTTTGTTTGTTTGTTTTTACTTATACCACATAGTCTTGTTACTATGGCTTTTACTGTATTATATCTGAAAATTGGCTAGTATAAATTCTTCATGTATTTAAACTTTATTTTTATTTTTTTATTTTAAAATATATTTTATTGATTTTTTTGCAGTATAACTTATAATTAATAGTAGTACATGTTTTCCTTTCCCCCTCCCCGTTATCCTCCCCCCAGCCTCCCCTACCCCCCAGCACATATTCCCATCCTTCCCCCTCTCCACCCCAGTGTCTTTTATTCATTGGTTATGCTCATATGCATGCATACAAGTCCTTCAGTTGATCTCCCCCTGCATCCACCTCCCATCCACCCAAGCCTTCCCCCTGTAGCTTGACAGCCTGTTCAAGGCCACCCTGCCTCTGTATCAATCACTCTCCCCTGTTTCTTTTCTTCAAAAATATCTTGCCTCTGCATACTAGAAATAAATGTATAAGAACAAAAAATGTTTCAGTCTCAGTTTCAATGTCCAAGTGTTCTGAGTCCCAGTTTCAGTGTCAAATAATTCTTTATGTGTACATGTCAGCAATGGTATCCAGATGGTGGACACATCGTGGCAATGCAAGATCCATCCTCTCTGGTTTGGTCCTGGGCTGCCTGCAGCCATGCACAGCTGCCGACTGCTAGCATGGCAAGGTGTCGTCAGTGTCCCCCATCTCTGGACCATCCTCATGACTGGAACAGATCCGTCAGTTCCTCACAGTCGCAGGAACCCACATGGTCTTGGAGTTGTTCTCCTGAGGTTGGACATTCTGATGGACTTTTCTCAGTCTCTGGATCCATTCTTGTTCATCAGTCTATGTCATTCATTGTATTCCTCAAATGAGTGAGATCATGTGATATTTGTCTTTCTCTGCCTCATGTATTTAAACTTTAGAACCTATATTTTAATATGTACAAAAAACATATTGAAATTTTATTGTTTTCAATCACAAATGAGTCCATTGGAATGCTAACATAATTTTATTCTGTAGCCTGTTGACGTGGTTTACAGCGAATGATTTTAAGCTGTGAAACTTGCCTTTCAAACTGGGAATACATCAACTTGATTGGGATGGCAGTGAATCTATAGATAAAATTAGGAAGAATTTTAACAAAAGTGAGTCTTCCAACCCATATACACAGATTATCTTTCCATTTATCACTTAGATGTTATTTGATTTCTTTCAGCAGTGCTTCAGTTTTCTGTATGCATATTCTGTACATATTTAGACTTATACCTCTTTCATTATTTTGGCTCTAAGTGGTATTTTATTATTTCAAACCTCAATGTTTCCTTGCTGATAGTTATGGAGAGAATGTTTGTATTCTCAAAATTAATATTTTGAAGTCCCCATCCCCAATGTGACATTATTTGGAGATAGGGCCTTAGTGGAGATAATTAAGGTTATGTGAGGTCATAGGACACAATCTTGATTTAATAAGATTAATGTCCTTATAAGAAGAGACATCTGAGAATTCACACTCACTTGCATTTATGGCCCCCTCCCCCAGGTCTATCTCTCTCTCTCTCTTTCTCCCCTCCCTACATCTCTGCCATATGAATACCCAATATCAAGGTGGACTTTAGCAAGTCAGAAAGAGAGCTCTAGCTCTCACTGGAACCTGACTATCCTGAATCTCAGACTTCCTATCTCCATTCAGAAAAAAAAAATCTGTTCTCTAAGCCACCCTAGTCTGTTGCATATTGTATTTTGTTAAGGCAGCCTGAGCTGACTACTGGTGTATAGGAAAACAAATAACTTTTGTATATTGGCCTTGTATGCTAAGGACTTGGAACCTTGCTAGACTAGGTAGATCCAAGATTTTTATTATTATTAGTTTTTGTAGATTCTTTGGGATTTTCCACATATACAGGCATGTAATTTGCACATAAATAGATTTATTTATCCACTTAAAACTTGGATATTTTGTTTCTTTTTTTTTTTTACTGCATTTGCTAGAATTATAGTACACTGTTGAAATAAAAGTGGTGAGGGCATACCATTTTTATTTTTTTATTCTAATCTCAGGGGAAAAACATTAACTTTCTCATCAAGTATGATATTAACAATAGTTTTTGTTGTTGTTGTTAAATGTTTTTTATTAGGTTGAGAAAATCCTCTCACATTCCTAGTTTGCTAAAGGTTATATCACAGAAGGGTATTGGGTTTTGTCAAATAATTGCTAGATTAATTATATAATCATCTGATTTTTTTTTCTTTAGCCTGATGATGTGGTGGTTTAATATGAGTGATTTTCAAATGTGAAATAGTTCTTACATACCTATAGTAAAACATACTTGCTTGTGGCAGGGGATTCTTCCCATAACACAGTAACTACTTGCTAGTGGTCCTATACATTGCTGGGTTAGATTTGCTTTTTTTAAAATGATTTTTGCAGCTACAATTTACTAGAGATATTAGTCTATAGATTTTTTTTTATTCCTTGTAAGATAGTTAACTCATTTTAATTCTAAAGTAATATTACCCTAGGATATTTTCTTGGAGAATTGATGCATTTATTAATATGCAATGCCCTTTTATCCTTGATTATTTTATTTGTACTGAAATCAACTTTCTGTGATCTATTAGAGCAATTTTGAATGAGTTAGCAAGTGTTCCTCTGTTTCTAACTTCTGAAACTAGAAAATTGCTACCATTTCTTTCTTAAATATTTGGTAGAAGTAATCAGAATCATCTGGATTGTTTGTTTTTTTTTCTTCTAATTTGGAAAGTTATTAATTTTTAGTTCAGTTTGTTTAATAAGTATAGGTATGGTATGATTGTCTATTGCTTTTAATTTGAGTTTTTGGTAGTTTCTATCTTTCCAGCAATTGTTTCATCCTATGTGTTATTAAATTTATGGGTACTGTACTTACTTTTGATACTCTGTAATTAGCTATGTAGTCATTTAAAATTATGTCTTCTTAGAGTCATGGTACATTTTTTATAATTTAATGCTTCTTTTAGCCCTGATAATCTCTTTCCTATTTTGAAATCCCCTTTGTGAACTTCATATAGCCATTTCATTTTCTTTTTAATAGTGTTAGCATGACATTTCTTTTTAGAACTTTTAACCTATTTGAATATTTATATTTAAAATTGATTTATTTTGATTAACACATGTTTGATTTTTTTAAGTCTGTTCTTATACTATCTGACTTTAATTGGTATGTTTGAAACATTCACATTTAAAGTGGATACTTATATAGTTAAAATAATATTCATAATGTCTGTATTACACAGTTATGTTAAATCCCCTTTCTGATAACCCAAGGTCTATGGCATATGTGAATATGTTCTTACAAATGCTTCGGTCTTTAGATGTTTTTGTCCATTTGGCATGCACTGTAATTTTTTTTTGAAACAAAAAAATAGACATGTTTTATCAGATACTGATGAAAATAGGCTTTACACGAAATAGGCTTCCCGTGTTTAGGCTCATTTTAATGTTTAATGCCGTCAGACATTACAGAATTTCAAATTCTTCTGGTATTTTTTTGTTTGGTTGGTTTTTTTATCTCTTGGCCCTGACTACTCTAAGAACTCCTTTTCAGAGAGCATTTGTATTTTGGAGCTCATTCCACTGTAATCCACTGTTATTATATATGAGTTTATTTCTCTTTTATTTTTAATTTTTAAAAATTTATTTTTAGAGAAACAGGAAGGAAGATAGAGAGAGAGAGAGAATCATCAATGTGAGAGTGAAACATCAGTCAGATGCCTCCTGCAGGCCCCTCCCCGGAGATCAATCCGGGCATGTGCCTAGACCAGGAATCTAAACAGCAACCTTTTGGTGCACAGGATGATACCCAGGCAACTGACCCTGGCCAGAGCTCCGAGCCTATTGCTCTTATCCTATCTAATAAAAGAGTAATATGCAAATTAACCATACCTTCGCTACACACCAAGCCACGCCCATAAGACATGCCCACAAGCCAAACAGGATCAAATAAATCCCAGCCAAGATGGTGGGCCGACCAACCGCCACCTGAAACACAGCCATTGTGCTTTCGGGGGTCGGGTCTGGATCACAACCCCAGACCCAGCAAGGGATCCGGACTCCGGCCGCCCAAACTGTCGCCATGGTGGTGCTTCAGGTGGCAGGGGGTTGGATCGCAGTCCCAGACCCAGCCTCAGCAGGGGAGGCTGGACTGGACAGCTTGGGTTTCTGATGTGCTTGGGTTGGGGCAGCAGAGACACAAACCCCCAAGAAATCTGTGGAAAGGGAGAAAAACTATCATAACTTTATCTCCCTTTCCACAAGATGAGAAAACTGTCCCTTGATTACTTAGTGCTGTGGCCAACATCTTTCTACAAACACAGGGTATGTTATGAACACTTCGAGGAAGGTCTGGTCAGAATACCGTCTCCCGGGAATAATGCTACTGTGGTAAATTATCTAAGAGAAGAAATAAGCTTTTGTTGGGTTTATTCTGAAGGTCAGAGAACATGTCACCCCAACATATGCTGTGTTGTTATATTAATGATCTTGAGCTGCAAATGCTTGAAAAACAGCAAATTCATGCAGAGGATTTCACTCAAGTCTTCTGATCTACCTAAAATCAGCCCCGCCCCGAAGGAGCTTATATGTCATAGGTCCCCTTGATGGGAGAAGTGTCATCAGGCAGAGAAGACTGACTCCTGCCACAGGACAGGAAAGTAGAAGTTGACTTTGTTACAAACTATTTCCTCCTATCCCTTTCATCTTTCCTAAATATCATTTATAGTCCTCTAAGAGGCCTATATCTCCCATTCCCTTTCCCTAGAAAAATGGTAATTAAATCTGCAATCTAAGCCACCTTGAGGAGTTACTCATTTTTCCCTGGGATCTCCCACATATACACGAGGTACAAATGTTAATGCACTTTTGTTTTTCTCTTGGTGATCTGTCTTTCATTACAAGGGCCTCCACTAAGAACTCAGAAAGGTAGAGGAAAGCTATTTTTCCTCCTCCTCCTCCATAATTTTATCTCAGGAAATCAAGTTCCCAACTGAATAATGAGGTTGGCTCAAGTACCAAGCGGTTCCAGCTGACGGGAGGGAAGCTTCTAGGGAGAAATCAATGATATTGGCATCAAAGTGGGATGGGGGGCACACCCATGGTTGCTGGTGGGAGTTTAAAGTGGTTCAACATTTTTGGAGGATGATTTGGCAAATTTGATAGAAATGTTTAAGGTACATCCAAGAGTCTTCTACTAGGAATCACATCTGCTGAGATAAAGCACAAGTGCATAAGCCCTGGTCAGAACCCAGGATAGTACTACGGGCTCCCCTTCCAGGATAGGAAAACCTGGGAACAACCTGCATTTTTAGGACAAGGTGGCATCTATACTAATAAAAGGGTAATAAGCTAAATAGACTGAACATCCTCTGGATGACCTTCCAGATGTCCTTCTGGACATCCTTCCAGACAAAGCCATGTTGGTGGAGCCAAGGCAGAGGAGGTTAGAGGCAATCAGGCAGGCAGGGGAGAACAGTTAGGGGAATTAGGCAGGCAGGTGAATGGTTAGGAACAGAGGTCCCAGATTGGAGAGAATATAGGCCAAGCTGAGGCGACCCCCTTCCCGTGCATGAATTTCGTGCACCAAGCCTCTAGTAATAAACAAGAGTACTCTGTAATCTTCAGATTAAATCTTAGTGTTTTAATAAGCCTGTGTCTTGGTCCTGTAATCTTCACAAATATTACCAGGCTGAGATAGAAGAAATGCCCTGCCCCTGGATAAAATGAGGCTCCAATAAAGTGTTTGTTTTGTTTGTTTGTTTTGTTTTTTGTTTTTTTTTTTTAATGAAGAGTAGGCCTCTGTTATAGAAAAGGCTCTTAGGGTATTTCACAGTAATTACTCTTCCCTTCCCCTGCCAGAGGTATAAGGGGACTTTTTCAGAGCTTCATAGAACCCGCTGGGCTTTCAGAGGACAAAACCCATTAGAAAGCATAGTGGCCTTCCTAAGATTATGGTTTCTAGCATTTTTTCACTCTCATGCTAGTCTACACTGACCCTCCAATGATTTATAAAACTTAATATTTAAATGTTCCTATCCTTTTTCCTCCAGGAGTTTCTGCTCCAGGCTAGCATATTTGGCTGTAATTCTCTGCATCTACCCGTGTCTTCAGATTTGGGGATGGCAGTTCAGCCTATAACCTTAGTTGTTTGATATGTTTAAAAACATTGTTGAATTTCAGTTTGTCCAGCATTTTCTTATTGTAAGTGTATGAATGAAAGCTTCCAATGTGTTTAGATGATGGAACTAGCACTAGAAATCCTTTGCTTATAATTTTTCAATTTTACTTTGTAAAAAGATATTAGTAAACTATATTAGCAATTTTTACCTAATAGGACTTATAGCCCAACATACTGTTAAACATAAATAACATATAATGTTTCTTTAAAAGAAAACATTTGGAGTTGCACAACTATGTATTTAGCATCCAGTGATTCAAAAACTCCACATTGAACTAGGATTTTCTATTTATCTTTTATTTAGTCTGTAATGATTCTTATATGTAAATAATTTGAAATTACTAGTATTTCTATCTGACTTGAGTATATTAGAATACAGTTTTTGAAGCTATAGAAGCAATCATACATAGGTTAGAGCCATATTAAGAAAACTTAAAATTTAAGATGTATTAATGGTTAATTAATTTCTAGTTCTCATATATATTTTTTACATATCTATTTTATTGATTTTTTACAGAGAGGAAGGGAGAGGGATAGAAAGTCAGAAACATCGATGAGAGAGAAACATTGATCAGCTGCCTCTTTCACACCCCCTACTAGGGATGTGCCCGTAGCCAAGGTACATGCCCTTGACCAGAATCGAACCCGGAACCTTTCAGTCCAAAGGCCGATGCTCTACCACTGAGCTAAACCGGCTTTGGCAGTTCTCATATATTTTTATGGAAACTCTATTTCTTCTCTTGTCACTCTAATTTTTCATAGCTCATGATGCCCTGGGAATCAATAAATTTTTTATTAAGGAAATTAGAAATAGTAGCCAAACTTGTAATGTAGCACCCCCCATACCCCATTAGAATGGAATCATCTTGAAATGATAGGATCTTTCATGTTTTAAAGAATATCAAGAAAATATTAGAGGAGCAAGCATGAAAGAACTGTTTGCATTATCTTCCTGTGTTTTTTGAATAATTTCTTAAAGATATCCATTTTTACTTAGATTTGCAAAAAAAAAAAAAAAAAGTAGTTCAAGTGTACTACAGCCCAGGGGAATATGGCTATGAAAATAATTTAAAGAGTAAACCTATCTCTTTCTCAGCTCCTAAGGAAATGTTTAATGGATTTTCAGTGGAAGTTTCATAACATTGCACAGTAGGGAATCAGTTTTCATCTGAATGCAAAGAAAGAAAATGACTCTGATCCCAAAGAGGTTAAAATGCCTTTCCCTTTACTACCATAGAGAGAGAAAAATATATATTGTTAATGAATGAAAAGGGATTGTGGGAGAGTAAATAAAGCTGTAAAACCACATAGAAATGTAAGACATAGCCTGCAGTTGAGAGAGCTATGAATAGAGAAAGAGAGAAAGGGAGAGAATGGAAATATGAAAAAGTGAATATAAATCCTGCTATCATTCCACTAACAAGCAATGCGGGGAAGCAAATGAACATTTTACATAACAATTTACAAAGAAAAAAATCTTACTCATATTTCATTATGTAACAATGTAATCCAAAAACTACTTTAAGCAAAATATTTTTATATAAAAATTAACTTTTTTTGTCAATCCTTACCAGAGGATATTTTTTCCCATTGGTTTTTAGAGAGAGTAGAGATAGGATGAAGGGGAGAGAAAAAGAGAGGGGGGGAGAGAGAGAGAGAGAGAGAGAGAGAGAGAGAGAGAGAGAGATGTTAGAGAGACACTTTGATTAGTTGCCTTTCAGACATCCCTCCAACGAGGTTCAGAGATAGAACCTGCAACCCAGGTACATGCCCTTGACCAGGAATTGAAGCTGAGACCCTTCAGTGTATGAACCAATGCTCTAACCACTTATCAACACTGGACAGGGCAAAATTAACTTTTTTAAAATTATTATTATCAAATATTTGTATACAGCACAAAGAATCACAGGAAAAAAGAAGTATGGATTATCCTGCTAAATTTTGAGCATTCTGGAAATAAAAATTTAGGCCAAAGCAAGTATACTCTTGACCACATTCTTTATGTTTCATTTTTCTATACACAGGAACATGAAATAATTGTGGTATCAGAACTTACTCAATAGTAAAAAGCTAGGAAAATTCCTTTGCAAGTGAAATGGGGAAACTGAGACAAGAAAATTAAGGCAAAACAGTTTGAGCAACTGGAAGCCAGCTTGTGACTTGCAAAACTTTACCTTCTCCAACCAAGAACACTTGAGAGCAAATGGTTTAAAACGTTCCTCCTTAATGCATAGCTAAAATCATCCTGGCCAGCGAAAATAGAGAAGAAAGACCCAATTAATGCCATTTGTGCCAAGAACAGATGAAGTCTGGAGGAAAAAATAACAAAAAAACAAAAGCATTTGGGTAGTATTACTAGGCAAGTTTGATAGCTATTAGGACAGGAGGAGAGGAAGGAAAAAAAAGGGGATGTTTACCTCATCCATTGGACAATCAGTCTTGAACTCTACTCAGCAATTTTGGAACTTGCCAAGATAAGATTGCCAGATGTTCTAATAAATTCCAGGAAAAGCTACAGCAGTGTAAAAGGGGGACCTTAAAATCTAGTCTATCTGGCAGAGGAACCTTGAAACCTATAGGAGGAAAAAGTATAAAACCCTTGAATCCGCACTAGTCAGGGCACTCACACTAGCTAATTTGCTCCCTTGTCTTTTATGCCTAGTGTATTCTTAAAAAAATTCCCTTGCTTTGCTTCCTTAATAAACTTTCTTGCTTTGCTTCAACACTGCTTTCTGGCACTTGTCTGAATTCTTTCTTGCAAGTGTGATGAGAGCCAAAGAAGGGTTAGCTCCCTTCCATTCAGGCAACTTCACTACATAAGCATTGGGATTTACGGTCTCTAAGTATATTTAGTAAAAGCACATGGCTCTAAGTGAACAGTAAGACTTCAACCATTTTCAAAACATCATTGTATTTTAAAATTTTATTTATTTTAATTTTGATCAAAAAGTTTGTTTTTTTATACAGATAACTTAGCTATGTGAAACTCCCATGATATCTGAGTCACAATTTTGGCATTTGGAAGTAACCAGGACATATATATTGTGAATTTCACTATTAATATGAAGATAATGGAAATATAAAGAAACAAAAATCATTACCAAATTTTAAATAACCTTGCAGCAAATTTACTGGGAAGCACACATAATATAAACCTGTAGAGTTTGAGACTTGATAAATCTTAACATTTAACCCACATAGTATTTTTGGTTGTATTTCTATAACCTGTTTAATGTATGGCCTTAGAGTAAAAGAAAACAGGATCTATGGATAACTTTAGGAATATTTCTAAAAAGGAATATTTTAAAAAACATCTCATTCATTTGTGGACTATAATGAACGGCATAGACTAATGAACAAGAACAGATCCAGAGACTGAGAAATATCAATCAGAATGTCATACCTCAGGGAAGGTAGGAGAGGGGAAGGTAGGGGAGGGTGGGGGTAAGGTTGAGAGATCAACCAAGGAACGTTGCATACATATGAGCCTAATCAATGGACACAGACAACAGGAGGGTGGGGCATAATTGGGGGATGGGGGGTTATGGGGAAATATGGACACATATATAAAAAATAAAAATAAAAAATATATAAGAAAAAAATAAAATATTAAATATAAAAACAAAACAGTGCTATTTAATTCTGGTTAATATGGCTCAGTTGGTTGAGCATTTTCCCAGGCACAAAAAGTTCATTGGTTTGATTTCAGGTCAGTGCACATATCTCTACTTATTTGTATTCCTAATGGTATATTTCAAGAAAGAATGCTAAGTTGACAGGGACCTAACCAGATAGGGAATATCCAAGTTATGGTGGAAATAGTTGATTGGTGATATATGTTTTGGTACTTATTTATTTATTTATTTGTTTATTAATTTACAAAAACGTATTTTATTTCCCCATTAGCACTAAGCCATTTTATTCAAAATGTTTCAAAATACTTAGCCAGACTGCCAACCCCAGGCACTGCAACAGAAGTCCAGAGAAACCTTATGGACAGAACAGCTACATTGCTGCATATAATTTATTAGCTTAGTTTAGTCTCTCAATGTTTAGCAACTTCGTGTAAAGATTAATATCCCTATAGGTTAATAGAAATGTATAATTTCAAAGTCAGCATTCCTGTCACCGTGACGTAAAAGCTCTTAAAGGAGAGCTGTGCGCTAGGGTGAAGAGTGACTGGCTCTGGGGACAGAGCTGCTCCAACACCAAACACACTGGCAGCCCAGGAAAGCAGCGCTCCACACACACCCCCAGAACGTACTGTTACCGTTTCTGCGGTACAAACTTGTCTCATTACATAAAACACCCCCTCAAATTTGAAAAAAATAAACAAACCAAGATGAATACATTTTCATCTTCATTTCAAAATAACCATTTTAAATAAAAAGTTCCCCATGCTTAGTAACTCTGTTCAAGAGATGAATTCATACATTTTCTTCACTACACGTACAATTTTTTAGCCTATCACAGTGCCTCATTACAACCAGTTTAGCAATCAGAACTCCAGTGCCTTATTAAAAACGACATTCAGTATAAGACCGTGAAATTTGCAGTCGAATCCTTAAGACACTGACTTATTACAAAGTCTAAAATATGTCATACCATTCATCAGCAGCCCCGGAACCGGGAAATTCTTGCCAAAAAAAAATCACATGTGCATATAATTCAAACATAAACTTTGCAGGTAGGGGTCATAAAATAAATACTACTATATTTTTCAACTCAATTTAAATGCTGCCTTGATGGTTAGATAAAAACAATAATATTCATAACAGAGAGAGTCAAACTAGTTTTAAAACTTTTCCAAGTAGTTAGAGCAATTTAGCAAAACAAAGATAAGCAAGAGCCTATGCAGACACATTTCTCCTGTAGTGTACTTGCTAACATGAGGTATAGTCTGTAAGCAATTAATACAATATAAATAGGTATAAGCTGCCACTAGCTCAGTCTGGTGAAAAGCTCCTCAGCCAATGTAGTTGGGGAGGCAGGGCGTGAGGGAAATGAGAAGGGAAGGACAGGTAGGTTTGCAGTGGGGTCATTTACGCATGTACTATTATCATTATCTTGTATGTAACAGTCCACTGTCGCAAAAAGTAAACCCTCTCCAAGGATATGGGTCCAGAATTTATTTTATGTAGTATTAAGATTATTTCAGTATTACTAAGGCTTCATTTGATTTATATGTGGACATACACATAATCATGTATGTATATAAAAAACTATAAACATAATTTGAAAATACTTTTAGCTCATTTTTCAAGAGTTAATAGTTAAGACTAAACTATGGCTACAGAATTTTCTAGACTAACTAAACTCAGGGGTAAAACCAAAAGAAAACATTACTATTTCTTTAGTAAATGGCTTGTGCAAAACCTCAAGCTCACTCATCTTTTTATCAATAGGTTTATCTGATGAGGATTGTGATCCAATGATTGTTTAGCAGCAATTTTATGTTTTGGTACATATTTAAAAATGTATTTTTATTGATTTCAGAGAGGAAGGGAGAGGGAGAGAGAGTTAGAAACATCAATGATGAGAGAGAATCATTGATTGGCTGCCTCCTGCATGTCTCTTTCTGGGGATCAAGCCCACAACCTGGACATGTGCCTTTGACTGGAATCAAACCTGGGACCCTTCAGTCCACAGGCCAATGCTCTATCCATTGAGCCAAACCACCCAGGGCTGTTTTGGTACATTTTGAAATAGGGTAAGCCTATCCTATCTAATAAAAGAGTAACATGTAGATTTGACCATACCATTGTTACACCCACAAGCCACGCCCACAGCCACGCACACCATCCAGTCAGGAGCAGATTATGCAAATAAACCCCAACCAAGATGGCTGCCGCCACTGAGAGCAGTAGGAAGGCTTGGGTTTCCCCAGTTATGGAGGAAGCCAAGCTTTCTACCTGCCTTTGCTGGCCTAGGCCTCCATTCAATGCTACAAAGTTTCAATTATAAAAGATACAGAAATGGTGGCAGCCACTGAGCTGGAGAGAACAGAGGCTTGGGTTTCCCTGGCAATGGAGGAAGCCAATCTTTTTGCCTGCCGTTGCCGGCCTAGGCCTCCACTCTAGGCTACAAAGTTTCAAACAGAAATGGCTGCTGCCAAAGAGTGAGTAGAAGGCTTTTTTCCACTTCAGGCTACAAAGTTTCAATTGTAGACAAAAATTAATCCCAGATCCCAGGGCCTCCTTTTGGGTCACTGGGGGGCGTGGCCAGCCTGCAAACCTCCACAGGCCCCTCGCCCAGACCGCCCCTTGCCCCAAGGGAACCCCCACCCTGATCTGAGACACTCTTCAGAGCAAACCAGCTGGCCCCCACCCATGCACCAGGCCTCTATCCTATCTAATAAAAGAGTAACTTGCAGATTGACCATCACTCCAACACACAAGAGGGCTGGCCCCATGTGGTCAAAGATCCTGCCCCAATGTGGACACAAGATGGGCACCACAAGATGGCCAGCAGGAGAGGGCTGTTGGGAGGTTCCAGGCTCTGCAAGGAAGGGCAGTTGTGGGTGATCAAGGCAGCAGAGGAGGGCAGTTGGGAGGGACCAGGCCTGAAAGGGAGAGCAGTTGGGAGCGATCAAGCCTGCAGAGGAAGGAAGTTGGGGGCAAACAGGCTGACAAGGAAGCAGTTAGACATCAATTAGGCTGGCAGGGTAGTGGTTAGGGGGTGAGTAGGCTGGCAGGCAGAAATGGATAGGGTCAATCAGGGAGGCAGGCAGGTGATCAGTTTGGAGCCAGCAGTCCTGGATTGTGAGAAGGATGTCCGACTGCCTGTTTAGGCCCGATCCTACTGAGACATCCTTCTCACAATCCAGGACTGCTGGCTACAAACTGCTCACCTGCCTGTCTTCCTAATTGCCCCTAACCGCTTCTGCCTGCCAGCCTGATCACCCCCTAACCATTACCCTGCCAGCCTAATTGATGTCTAACAGCTCCCCTTCCAGCCTGTTTGCCCCCAACTTCCCTCCTCTGTCGGCCTGGTCACCCATAACTGCCCTCCCCTGCAGCTTAATCGCCCCCAGCTGGTCTCCTTGCAGGCCTGGTCCCTCCCAACAGCCCTCCTCTGTTGGCCTGATTGCCCACAAGTGCCCTCCCTTGTAGGGCCTGGAACCTTCCAACAGCCCCCCTGTACTGGCCATCTTGTGGTGCCCATTTTGTGTCCACATTGGGCAGGATCTTTGACCACATGGGGGCAGCCCTCTTGTATGTTGGAATGATGGTCAATCTTCAAATTAATCTTTTATTAGAGGCCTGGTGCATGGGTAGGGGCCAACTGGTTTGCCCCTGAAGAGTGTCCCACATCAGGGTGGGGGTTCCCTTGGGGCGAAGGGTGGGCTGGGTGAGGGGCCTGTGGAGGTTTGCATGCTGGCCATGCCCCGTTGCAACCCAAGTGGAGGCCCTGGTATCTAGGATTAATCTATGTCTACAATTGAAACTTTGTAGCCTGGAGCAGAGCTAAGCCTTCTGCTTGCTCTGTGGCGGCAGCCCTTTCTGTTTGAAACTTTGTAGCCTAGAGTGGATGCCTAGGCCAGCAATGGCAGGCAGAAAGCTTGGCTTCCTCTGTTGCCAGGGAAACCCAAGCCTCTGTTCTCTCCAGCTCAGTGGCTGCTGCCATTTCTGTTTCTTTTATAATTGAAAGTTTGTAGCATTGAGTGGAGGCCTAGGCCAGCAAAGGCAGGTGGAAAGCTTGGCTTCGTCCATTACCAGGGAAACCCAAGTCTTCCTCTTGCTCTCAGTGGTGGCAGCCATCTTGGTTGGGTTTTATTTTCATAATTGGCTCCTGATTGGCTGGTGGGCATTGCTGGAGGTGTTGCTTGTGGGCGTAGTGAAGGTATGGTCAAATTTGCATATTACTCTTTTATTAGATAAAATATGAAATCTTTTAACAAGACACAATGTAATGATATATGCAAAAAATAGAGTAGTGGGTTACGATTCTTGTAATTAAAATTTTTTGATTATGTATTTAACATAAAATACACATTAGTGGTAGCGTCAAAGATTGTAATTGATCAGTGATGATTCCACAAAGTCCCAAGATCTTTTAGCCTCTCTTGTCATGGGAATCAGACATGCAGAGCTATGGCCATGAGTGCTAAAACTGAAGACCCCATCTCTTGTTGGCTTTGAGTTAATGGGGTACCTTATCTCAAGAGGACCCACAGGGTTTTGGGAAATGAGCACTTTAATGGTGATCCTGAGACTGGTGGCTTGGGTTCCTTCCTTTCCTTTTCCTCAATTTCTGGATGCTTGTTTCTGAATGTTTGTCCCCAAAATGCATATCTTGAAATATTATCCTCCAAATATGATAGTCTTGGTAGATGGGGCCTTTAGAAGATAGCAAAGTCATGAAGGATAAGCTGTAAGGATTCATACTTTATAAAAGAGAGCCCATAGTGATCCCTTGCACTGCTCCCCCCCTCCCCCCCCACCCTGAGAGCACAAAGAGAAGGTTCTGGCTGTGAACCAGAAGAGGGTTCTCACTGGAGTGCAACCAGGCCGGTGCTTTGATCTTGGGCTTCCCAGCCTCTGGAAGAGTGTGTAATAAACTTCTGTTGCCTATAAGATACATAGTCTGTGCTAGTTTGTAATAGTGTCCTGACCAGACTTAAGACACAAACCCTCCAAAGATTCTGACATATTCTAGAAAGGATTAAGACTCCCACCATATGACTGAGAAAGAATATCTCATCAGTTCTGTGAGTCAGTTATAAATCAGACTTAGTGTATTAAATAATACAGATATGAAGGATATTGAAGAAGATATTTATTTCACTATCTTTCCAAGAGTGTGTTATAAAACATTAGTAACATGAAAAAATCAATTTTAAGGGTCCTTGCACTAGTTTTTTTTTTAAATATATGTTTAGTATGGAAATATATCAGAATACATCATCATAGGTATTAACTATAAATATTGTTTTACTGGTATGAAGCCTACATGTGTTTATTAAGGACAGTGTTTAAGGTATTTCATAACAGGAGGCATAGATGAAACAAGATTTAAAAAATCACTGTTTAATCCCATTTCTTTGCTTTAATACCTCTAGAGATGTAAAATTCACTACCTATCAAACAACTTAATGTTGTAAATAAACATAAGAGCATTGTCCTTTTTATGAGCTGAAATGTACTTTCCTATTATTTATTTCTTTTCTTATACTGCCCCTTTAAGCATTACACAATATACATAATCTTTCTACTTCATTTTCATTTATTAATTTACTTGAAAAGTTATTTTCAACATTGTCTTACCTTGGCTATGTGTTTATATTTAATTTGACCACTTATAAAAGCAAAGTATTTCTGTCTCTATTAATCCTAACTTGTCTTGCTTTTCTATATTCAATCCTATATAATAAAAGCCTAATATGCTAAGTGTACGACCATTCGACCATTCACTATGATGCTTACCACCAGGGGACAGACATTCTGATAATAGGGTAGCTTGCTGCTGGGGTTTAGCCAATCAGGATTGGGTGAGATGGACCAGACATGCACTGGAACCCTCCTTCAGTCCCTCCTCAGCCAGCCAATCTCCCATGGTCCCTTCCAGGTCAATGGCTACAATCGTGCACTGATGGGGTCCCTTGTCCTGGCCTACAGGGATTGAGCTGAAATCCGCTCTCTCACATCCTCTGAGGGGTCCTGAATTATGTGAGGACACAGGCCACGCTGAGATGCCCCATTGGTGCACGAATTCGTGCACCAAGGCCTCTAGTAAATATATAATTGCAGAAAAAGTTACCATGATTACCCAGCCAGAATGACTCAGTGGTTGAGTGTCAACCTATGAACCAGGAGATCAAGGTTCAATTCCTGGTCAGGGTATATCTCTGGGTTGTGGGCTAGATCCCCAATGTGGAACATACAGGAGACAGCTGATTAATGATTCTTTCTCATCATTGATCTCTCTCTCTCTCTCTCTCTCTCTCTCTCTCCCTCCCTCCCTCCCTCCCTCCCTTTTCCTTCCTTTCTGAAATAAATAAAAAACATATATAAAAAAGTCACTATGACTTACTAAAGACTTTGTGACATCTATCAGAATTGTCTATCACTGCAGACACATATAGACAGTATTGTGAGCTATTAAATTATTTATAGATATTAATCAGTACAGACAATTGAAGGGAAATACATATTCTCTGGAAAGTAGTATGAATACAGCATCTGTGGAAATCTCAATTGTCAACATTATCACTTGCTGTCTGGGTCACGCATTTGATCCTACAGAATTTGTGGCTTATAATGTGTTTAGTGAAGACTCTGTATATATCTGAAAGTTGAGTAAAAAGAGAAGCTGGAGCAAACAGAGAATTACCATACAAAACCTGACTATCAGTTCCAATTTAAATTCCTCTACTCCTGTTACTCAGGGTTAAATAGGGACACCTCAGAGCTGCTGCTACAGGCAAGCAAATCCAGGAATGGTAAGTATCTTTATTTTGTAAGTATCTTCCCAAATATCTTTATTTTGTAGCTGATGGACCATGGCCCACTTTCCACAGCCAAGCTTATCTCTGTGACAAGACATTAATACAATTTAGTGCCATGGCAATTTGAATAGGATCAGTTACACACGGGCTTAATAGAGCAGAAGTTTTGACATTTTAATGACACATTTACATCATAAAAGTTACAAAAAATTCTGTCTAATATTGGCCTAAAATAGTTTGACATTTTACTCTGCTTACTAGAATAGGCCAGATTACCAATTTTCTTTTTAATGTTGAAGGGCTGATTCCCTTCTTATTAATTAAATCTCCAAAGTCTTTGGAATTAGGTTGTCAGGTTTTATGAACAAAGCCAGAGGCGTTCTAATTTCTAACGGTGAGTATCCCAGAATTAAATTACTACTCTAGGGGGAGAAGAGAGCACTGTGGTTGTGCCTTGACTATTTGGACATGACTGCAGAATGGAGAGAACAATATTTCTATTGCTTTTGAGAGAAAAGATAATGGGAGGTCTACTAGCAGCAAACTGTCTTTCAGCGAAAGCAAGGCAGTGAAACTGTAGGCATCAAAGGACTCTGCAGGGAGAATCAGGGTATGTCCATTAGAAGGTTTCATGTTGTAAATTTATGAAGTCACCAGAAAACAGTACATTTTCATGAATTACTCTTCAATCTGAGATGTCTTTGGTTTTAAAACTTCATGGTAAATCATTGCATATGATTAGAATATCATTCTGAAATTGAATCAAACTAGCAAGCATGTTATGTATAGTGTGTCCCTAAAAAATGTACACACAAACTTTGAATCATTATAAAGGCATTGTTTATTAAAATACATTTCATCTTCAAAAATTGAGCTATCAGCTATTAAAACAGATATACATTTTTAGGGATACACTGTATACGTAATATATTGAGCACAAAGTAGGAGGCAGAAGAAATAGAAATTTATAGTTTACTAGGTGTCCCTGGGATGTGATGCATGCCATGGCCAATTAAAGGCACCATAAAAACAAAAGTATTAGAGAGCATGACATAATTTTTATTGTGGAAAATAGAAAACTTTAATGGGCCTTGAGGAAAATGTAGAATTCAAATTGAGAGAAAGAAGAGAGGAGGCCTTTGAAATGAGATTATTTAATATTAGCGGCATTTCCAAAATTCCTTGATTCTAATAATGAATGGTTTGGGAGTATCTTAGTCTGTGCAGGCTGCAATGACAGAATACCACCTGTGGGTAGCATATAAGACAGAAATTTATTTCTCACAGTTCTGCAGGGTGAGAAGTTCCAAGATCCAGGTGTCAGCAGATTCAGTGTCTGGAGAGAAACTGATTTCTTGTTCATGGAGAGCCCCTTGATCACTGTGTTCTCACAAGAAGGAAAGGCGTCTCCTGACATAGAGAAACTGTTGAAATCAGAAGAGCCAACAATCTTGGGGTTTAGTTACCAGCTGCTTCTTATAAATGGATGGCCACAGCAAAGAAAAGGAGAGACCTTTGTTCTTATAGGTAATATTTATATTTTTATTGTTGTTTACTCTGTGGAGAGGTGCTCCAGGGCCGGCAGCCAATTCCAGCATGTCATAATTTCATGAGTTTCATCAACAAGTTGATGGAACTTGGGGACTCAATGAGGGCTGAGTCACATATGTTATTACCTGCTGGAAATGGCTAAAGACTATTTTCCTGAATCTGAAAAGGATGATTGCTTGCTGCCAGACAGGTCAGGCCATCTCAATCTACATATTATTGCCTCCTGGGGAAACACCTGAACAGTGGGAGGTAATTCCCCAATTTGACAATGGATTCTGTTCCTAACCTTACCCTTTGGTATGTATATCTCCACCTTGCCTTAGGACAAATTATAAAAATAAAAAGCAAGGGGTCCTGAGACAAGGAGATCTTAGTTCCTTTAGCTAAGTCTTCTCTGGCTCCCTATATGCCTTTCAAAAGTATGTTTCATCTCTGGACTCTTTACTAATTTACACAGCCCCTTCTCCAGATTGCTGAACCCTTCTAGATAACAGATCAAGACCACCGGCAATACTCCAGTAAATACTGATTATAAGTTCTAATGTCAGATCATCTTAATGTCATGGGTTTCAGAGAGATGCAATAGTGTGATTTATAAGAAATATTTATTTGATCATTCATATAACTAAAAGGCATGTCTCAGGTGTATTTGGTCTTCCTCCACAGTTCTGGGCCTAGAGCTCCCAAAACCCTAGGTCTGTGGTCGGCAAACTGAGGCTCTCAAGCCACATGCGGCTCTTTGGCCCCTTCACTGTGGCTCTTCCACAAAATACCACAGCCTGGGTGAGTCTGTTTTGAAGAAGTGGTGTTAAAAGAAGTTTAAGTTTAAAAAATTTGGCTCTCAAAAGAAATTTCAATTGCTGTATTGTTGATATTTGCTTCTGTTGACTAATGAGTTTGCTGACCACTGCCGTAGGTGTTGATTACTAGGGTCTTACCGCTGCAAGGGTTAAGGTTGAGAAAGGCTGTGTATAAGTGGATTGAGAGACTAGACAAGAAATATAAATTTGGGAGCCATGGGGGAGCCAGGGGAGGCTCCACTTTCTAGTGAAGTGGGCTCCCGGATTTTCTGGACCCACAGCTTTTTCTTTTTTTTTAATATATATATTTTATTGATTTTTTACAGAGCGGAAGAGAGAGGGATAGAAAGTCAGAAACATCGATGAGAGAGACATCGATCAGCTGCCTCTTGCACGCCCCCTACTGGGGATGTGCCCACAGCCAAGGTACATGCTCTTGCAGGAATTGAACCCAGGACCCTTCAGTCCGCAGTCCGATGCTCTATCCACTAAGCCAAATCGGTCTCGGCTGGACCCACAGCTTTTTATTCCCACATTTTGCCCTTTAGCAAAGCAGATATAAATATCAAAGACAAGGCCTGGTAAAAAAATAAAGGATTATCAGGTTAGGGGAATTGCCCTCAGCTATTTGGCAACAGGTAATAATGTGCAGATCTTCAGCCCTGCTGAAAATGTCCATCAGCCTTTTGATGAACTTCTTGCATTTATTATGCTAACTGCTGATCTTAACCTCCAGCAGTTGACAGTCATGAAATTGTCTCTTTTATGTTAATGAGGTGACTTTTAGACTCCACCTAAGGATGGAAGCTGGTTTCCAATGAAACCGTGCAATTAGAGGGTTGGAATTTTATAATTCTACTTCTGGACCTCTGGGAAAGGGAGAGAGGCTGGAGATTTAACCAGTCATGCCTATGTATGAGGATTCTTTTTACCGTCCATCTTAAAGGACAGGATTTGGAGAGCTTCTGGGTTGGTGAATACAGAGGGATTTGGGAGAGCAGCTTTCTTGGAGAGAGGCATGGAAGGGCTGTACCCTTTCCCGTACCTCCCCTATGCATTTCTTCCATCTGGCTGACCCAGAGTTACATCCATTTACAATACACCCATAATCCAGGGTTTGAAAGGTTTCTCTGAGCTCTGTAACAAATTAATTGGATATATAAGGAAAAGATCATGGGATCCTCTAATTTATAGGCAATTGGTCAGAAATGCAGATAACAACCTGGACTTTGGGTTGTCCTCCTGAGTTGCGGGGGTAGAGTGTTGGAACCTACAGATTGTAGCTGGTCAGTCAGAAGCACAGGTAGCCTCAACTTGTGATTGATGTCTGAAGTGGGCATGTTGGTGCAATCTGGTAGAACTAACCCCCAACCTATGGATTCTGATGCTACCTTTGGGTAGACAATGCCAGTATTGCATTGAATTCTCAGACACTCTGCTGGTGTCCCAGAACTAATTGGTGTTGTGTGGGAAGCTTTCCCCCACCCACACCCCCTCCCACACAGATGTATTAGAATTGAGTTCCAGGAACCACAGAGAAGAGGATATGCAAATATTTTACTTTTTAAATATTGTGTTTATTTTAGAGTTTTGCTAGATTTGTTTTATTTGGTTTGGGGATTTTTTTCTGAATCCCTATGTTGTGAAGAGTTTATTGTTTCATTATGATTTTATGTTTAATTATGTTAAATGTATAATTTTTTTATCTAAAAGTTTACATGCAGGAGTCTGTTTAATGTTAAGATGGTAAATTGAAATCAATAACAACCTTTTTTTTGTATTCCTAGAGTAATCCCATAATGGATTAGAAAGTATTTTTAACATATTGTTTGATGATGTCTCCTGTGTATTATTTACAATTTTTACATTTCTATATAAGCATATCCATGAATGTAGTTTCCTTCTCTTGTATTATAAAATGTCATTGACTTTTATGAACCATAATAGGACTCATTTATTCTCAATAAATCTATGTTATCTTTAAAAAGTTGTGACTTAAAAAAAAGAATTCATCTGCTGTAACTCAATGGGAACATATGTCTGTTACAATTGAGATTGTATTTCTCATAATAGGTAAACCTGAGTATTTGATAATATGATAATGGACTTACAGTAACATTTTAAAAGATATAACTGTGTGATGGCAGCATGCTAAAGAGAGGAGGAAATATATCCCATGTGATGTGACTAATAACTAATAATTCAATCAGAGCTGGTATATTTTTCCGCTTCTTCATTTCTAAACACAATATTATGCTTCAGCAGCAGCCCCCTCCTTTCAGAATTTCTCTTTATCCAAGGTTTATGTTTTTTTAAGGAGCATTTCATGCTACACATCTAGCTTAATGCCCATACTTAGATTATAGATGATGAATAGGAAAGTATTTCAGGAACCAGTAGAAAAACAATCATAATATGTGTCCAGATACTTCATTTCATACACAGTGGCCTTCCAACATTGTAAAATTCTTTCTTTGTCAGAAGGTTTGAAAGACTAGAAATTATATTCCCAAGCTTATCTGCCAGCAGGGTTTCTGTTAGAGTTAGCTGATGAGAAGAACTTGCATGAGATGAAAGTCGAATAAAATAAATAAGCCATTATTCCATGTGAAAGCATACAGCAAGCATTGTGGCATATGTCTATGATGAATGTGAGGCTTTGCCAGGACTGTTCAAGCATCTCCCCAAAAGTTATGCCCTCTGTTGCTTCAGAAGCTGCCAACACCTGTGATGCATCCTTTAAGATTTTTGCACTTTCTAATTTTCTTAAAACCAGGTTCATCTTTCCTAACCTTTGTTCTCTCAGTTTTTCTCATTATAGTTTAGATTTTAAATTCTTACTTGAAATAGATAGAGGGGCTCATACATAAATGAATAGTGAGAATAGTGAGACAGAGGAAGATCAAAGTAATATGATGTCAAAAATCCAGTATTGAATTAAAAGTAACCTGGCCCTTAAGGAAACATTGATGCAAACAATAAGCAAGGAAAAAAATAGATGCTAGAGAGTGATTTAAAGGAGTGTTGGGTAATGAAATTCTCTACTAATCATTTTTAAGCAATGCTTCAGAATATATACGAGAGATAAAAGACAAGATGGGGAATGCTGATCTGAGATTTTGTGTTTCTAGCAAGTTCCTAGATGTTGCTGACCTATTGGTATCACATTTGAGAGATGCTACTTTAGTGGTTGCTGTCAGCATATGGGTTTTTGTAGATGATGCAATCAGCACTTAGCTATAAGTTTAATTTAGTTCTGTGTGTCCATCCCCCAGATTCTCTGTCCTTCAATCCTAATAATTCATATTGCAACTTCTTCAGATAACTTGATTTTGCTCAGACACAGAAAACTAGAAGTACTCAGTAGTGTGTGTCCCTCCAGCCCCGCCTGTATCCAGTGACTTATCAGATATTGAATATGAAAACACAGCTCTTTCTTATAAGTAGGACAAACTCTTTAAAAAATAAATCTTGTTCAGATTATTATAGGTGTTCATCTTCCCCCCTCCCCATATCTCTCCTCCATCTGATTCCCCACCCCACTCCATGTACTTACCCCCTGCCACTGTCTTCATCCATAGGTATAAGATTTTTGTCCAATCTCTTCCCACACCCCTCACACACTGTTCCTCCTGAGAATTGTCGGTTCACTCCCTTTCTATGTCCCTGATTCTATTATATTCATCAGTCCTTATTGTTCATCAGATTTTTTATTCACTTGATTTTTAGATTCACTAGTTGGTAGGTATGTATTTGTTATCATTTTGTTGTTCATAGTTTTTATCTTTACCTTTTCTTCTTCTTCCTCTTCTTAAAGAATACCCTTCAGCATTTCATATAATCTTGGTTTAGTGGTGATGAACTCCTTTAGCTTTTTCTTGTCTGTGAAGCTCTTTATCTGACCTTTAAATCTGAATGATAGCTTTGCTGGGTAGAGTAATGTTGGTTGTAGATTCTTGCTGTTCATCACTTTGAATATTTCTTGCCACTCCCATCTGGCCTGCATAATTTCTGTTGAGAAATCAGCTGACAGTCATATGGGTACTCCCTTGTAGGTAACTATTTTTCTCTTGCTGCTTTCAAAATTCTCTTTTTGTCTTTTGCCCTTGGCATTTTAATTATGATGTGTCTTGTTGTGGTCCTCTTTGGATTCCTCTTGTTTGAGATTCTCAGTGCTTTCTGGACTTGTAAGTCTATTTATTTCACCGGGTAGGAAAAGTTTTCTGTCATTATTACTTCTAATAGTTTTTCAATATTTTTCTCTTTCTCTTCTTCTGGCACTCCAATAATTCGGATGTTGGTACGTTTAAAGTTGTCCCAGAGGCTCCTTATACTATCTTCATATTTTTGGATTATTTTTTCTTTTTGTTTTTCTGTTTGGGTGTTTTATTTCCTCATATTTCAGATCTTTGGTTTGATTCTTGGAGTCCTTTGATCTATAGTTGAATTTCTGTATATTCTTTATTTCAGACAGTGTGTGCTTAATTTCTGACTGGTCCTTTTCCATTTTCTTGGCTTTCTCATTAAGGTCCTTAAAGATCTCACTAAGCTCCTCAGAGGTTTCATCAAGTTTCTCAGTAGTTTTTAAAAGATTCTTGAGTAACATTATAAATGTGGTCCTGAACTCTATGCCCAGTAGTCTGCTCTCCTCCATTTCTTTCATTTGTGACATGCTTCTTTGTCTCCACATTTTGCTGCTTCCCTGTGCTGTTGAAGTGGAAGAACTGCTGTGCTGGAGACATGCCTGTGGGGCAGGACTTGCTTCAGTGGGGCTTTGGTGCTCACCGAGTCTGCCTCTTGAATGTGTCACTTATGGATGTGAGTAGCTGAATTCTGGTGTTTTTTCACACTGCCCTCTAGATACATTAGCTTCTGGTTCTCCAATGGGGTGCAGGTCAGCTACTGTTGGAGGCGAACCAGCAGGAGCTACAGCAAGAACTACAGTTTTCTCCTCTTTGCTTGGGGTTTGGAGGTTTTGGAGCTGTCTGACCAGAGCTGCAGTTTGTTAGATTAAGCTTCAATAGGGCAGGCCATTTATATGCAAATGATGCTGCCCACAGCAGGGCGGGTTTGCAGATTGTGCAGGGTGGGGTCTCAGTCACTAGGCTAGGGCATGGCAAACAGTGATGGCTTCCAGTCAGTGGTCTCTGAGTCTCTGCTTCTCTGCATTTCCAAGTCCCCACGTCCCACACCCCAGCCCAGTGAACAATGATTGCTGCATGCACCTTTGCAAGGGAGCCATTCTCACTTAAAAAAAATATATATATATATATATTATTGATTTTTTATAGAGAGGAAGGAAAAGAGATAGAAAGTTAGAAACATCGATGAGAGGGAAACATCAGTCAGCTGCCTCCTGCACAACCCCTACTGGGGATGTGCCCACAACCAAGGTACATGCCCTTGACTGGAATCGAATCTGGGACCCTCTGTCCACTGAGCAAAACTGGTTTCGGCAAGCTACCCTCCCTTTCTGACCTAATGGCAGACAGTCTAGCTTCTCCCCATAGGAGTCTGGGTCCCCAGCATCTCCCCAGAAACTGGAGTTCAGAGTAATCAGGAGCTTGTTTGCCTTTGGGTTGAAAAAAGCAGTGCACCCACTCGCCTGCCGCCAGCCCAGTTTGCGCCCCTCTGTACCTCAGCTTTTCAGCACTTGTGCACATCTTAATGTTCTTTCATATTTCCTTCTAGTTGCAGAAATTCCACTCAGACAGCTTTCCCATGGTTCTGGGTGATAAGAAATTTTGTCTTTTAGTTGTAGTTTTGAAATTGTTGTGTGAGGCAGCAGTTTAGGTGTTTACCTATGCCATCTTCTTGGTTTCTCCAGAATACCAAATCTTGATAATTGTTGACAATGTAGATGTTTTTGTTTCTGCATGACTGTGCAGCTTGGGAGGCATCAGTCCTAGCCACAGATCTTCTAAGAATCCTCTTTTCCCTTTCCCACAGAAGCTTGTTTCAGACAAACACTTTGCAATTTGCATGCTAGACCTTCCTCTGACATCAGACTGGGAAAGGGCATCCACTTCAACTGATATACCTTGTTCAACTCCTATCCTTTCTGATACTGCTTCCATACTCTCTTCTGGTTCTCTTTGGCTAACCCCCTTTCAAGTGGACATATACCTGAAAACTCCAGAACTTGTGAGCATCTGATAGACTCTAGTATCTGTTTTTGCACCTCTTAGTTATCATCATTTATTCCCATCATTTTATCTGATAACTTTTGATTGAATGCTGGACATTGTTTGACAACACACACACACACACACACACACACACACACACACACACAAAACATAACAACTCTCCAATAAAGTATGGCTATTTAAATTTAAAATAATGAAAATGAAATAAAATTAAAAATTAAGTTACAGGAGCCACATTTCAAGTGTTCAATAGCCACATGTGGCTAGTGGCTACACTTTTGGACTGTGCATGCTCCACAATAAAACAGAGTTTTATTGGAAAGGGCTATTCTTTGGTGGATATTTCTACAATGCAGGTTTACATATAGTTCAATTTTCTTAAGAAATATCTTTTTTTTTATTTTCCCACACTCCTAGGATGTGTTCTATATGAGGTCTCAAATAATAACTTATGGTCTCTTAGCTCTAATTGTTACATTCCCAGCACAACAGAATTGTTGAAGGCCCTTAGATTCATTGCATATTAGCTGATATATTTTGCTTACATCCTAAAAGCCTCATGCACAGTATAAGAAGACAGAAAGATCCTTTTTGGAGGGAAAATAAAACTAATACAGATTTATCTTCACTTCTCTACAGTTCTTTTTCCTATGTATCTTACCCTTTCAAATTTCCTTCCTTATTGGCCCTGAACTTCAACTTTCTCTGTCTTTCCCCATGACTCTGAAAAGACATGAAGCTTATGAATTCCATTTGGTTGCTCAGTCCACTCTTAGAAATTGATGCACATGCTTCAGAGAAGGTTGAGCATATTTTAGACATTTTAAAAAATTTCCTCTGATATCTTGGCCTTTCAATTTCTGACTTCCCTATATGTTCTTTACCTTTAATTAATAGCTTATCTATGCTAATCTGCCTTTGTTTTCCTCCATTCATTCTTACTTAAATTCTTAAATTTGTAGCTAAATATCTTTCATCAATTTTGAAAAGCTCTCAGGCATTTTTTTCTTGAAATATTGATTCGAGCTTATTGCATCCCTCCGATCTTCCTGCATCTCCAGTTATCCAGATTGGGCTACCTCACTAATAATCTATATTATTCTCTCTTTAGTATTCATTACCTATTTTTATGTCCTGTCTTCATTCTGAACATTTTCTTTAAATATTTCTTCAGCACATTATAGTCAAGCCTCCCATAACGATATTTCAGTCAGTGATGGACCACATATGTAACTGTGGTCTCATAAGATTAAATTGGAGCTGAAAAAGTCCTGCCTCCTAGTGATATCATAGTTATGGCAATGTGGGATATGCATTACTCACAATGCATTATCTTCAATGCATCACATATGTTTTTACAATGATGCTGGTGTAAGCAAACTGCTGTCCTGCACTGCCAGTCATATAAAAGTATGGCACAAACATTTTTGTATAGTATGTGATATTTGATCATTCTGATAAATAACAATATTACTGCTTTATATACATATGCTATACTATGCTGTACTTTGTGTCATTATTTTAGAGTGAGCCAGTTCTACTTATAAAAAATTTTTGCTCTTTAAACAGTACATCATGCTGCACTAGCAGCAGCCTTGTACATCACATGTTTGCCACATCTCATGATTGCATCATTTTCTCTTATGCTTGTTCTAATCTTGTCTGATTTTGTGCATGCTATACAGACTTGGAGACTAGGGCCAATAGGCCATAACATATAGCTCAGGTGTGTGGTAAGCTATATCATCTAGATTTGTATAGGTACACTCTATGATTTTGGCACAATTGCCAAATCACCTAACAATTCATGTCTTAGGACGGATGCCTGTCATTAAGTGATGCATGACTGTATTCTTTCCTCAGCTCAGTTTAATTCTCTTGTTAAACTCGTTTATTTTTATTGATTTTCATACATTCCAGTTCTCAGCCAATTTTTTTCTACTTTTATCTTCCTGTGGATTAAGTATTCTCGGGATAATTACCTGAGAGAAATTTTGGTCTCAGGATTTGAACCTCCCAAGATTTCACATGCCTGCAGTGGCTCCACTCCCTGGCCAATTTTCTTTTTCTCAGGTTAGATTGACAAGCGAGTGCCTTCCCTATGTCACCCCAACTCCACTACACATGCACCCATCTTCCCCTTTGCTTGATCCCTTTCTCAAGTGAGTTGCAGGGATGGACTGGCTGTTCTTCCTGGTGAGGCTACCCAAATGACCATGCGTAATGCCTGGTCTCCCCTCTGCTCTCTTCCTGTTTAACATTACCTAGCTAATTCTGACAGTAACAAAAACAGTATGGTATTATCTTTTAGGGAAAGTATACAGGGATTAAAAAAACAAACAAGAAATAGCTAGTAGCCTTTCTTCAGTGGTGTCTTCCATTTTCTCACAGAAATTGCTAGAAGATATTTTAAAAGCTGAAGTCTTAGCCCTTTGTAATAACATATGCATAACATCAGCATAATTTTTTTGAAGATTGGCTTGACATCCTATAAGTGTTTGTTTTTTCCCCTCCAGTGGAGATGTGAAGTCAATGGCAGCTTCATAGCTTTGTATTGGATGTCTTTTTGAGCATGGACTACAGCAGTTTCCTATGGAGCTTGACAAAGGAGAAGTTTTGGCAATGAGAAGAGCCTCTGGCATCTTAGAAACAGAAAGCTACATATATGCCTCAGAAATAGCAAATGTCTTGCCTGCCAAACCAGCCCTGTGGTGCACTTACTTTTGTATTGCAGGCTTGCCTTTCTCAGACTCAATGCAGAGAGGAAACCAGTGGAGTACTTTCTGGCTTAGAGCTATTTCCCCTAACCGTATTAAAAGAAAAATCCATGATGTTCATCCCTCAAGGAAAACCTGACGCCTCACTGATTCTCATTTAAATGCCATGTCCTTGTATATAAAAGCAGTTTGGCTCAGCGGGTAGAGCGCCGGCCTGTGGACTGGCGGGTCCCAGGTTCGATTCAGGTCAAGGACATGTACCTTGGTTGCTGGCATATCCCTGGTGGGGGGGGTGTGAGAGGCAGTTGATCGATGTTTCTCTCTCGTCAATGTTTCTGACTTTCTATCTCTCTCCCTTCTCTCTGTAAAAATTCAATAATATATATATATATATATATATATAGATATTTAAAAAGCAATACTTTGAAGATTTTAAGATAGAAAGCATTGCAGTGAAATGTAAATATGGATGCTTATTATCTGGGATCATAAATATGAATAATGTACAGGGACAAAAATTGTTTTTTAAAATAATAACTAGTGCTAAGTGCCATGTACTGTGCTAAGCATTTTACTTGTTGTTGCTTACCTTAAGGATAATAGGATTTATTATCTCCCATTTTACAAATGAGAAAACCAGAAGTTCAGTAACAGTCCCAAGGAATATAGCCAGTAAGTAGTGGATGTGAGCTGCTAATTCCAGTCTGTCTACTTCTTAAATCTATGTTCTCTCCATTATATTTTGTTGGCTAGACCAGTGGTCAGCAAATTCATTAGTCAATAGAGTGGCAAACTGCAGCTTGCAAGCCACATGTGGCTCACAAGCCACAGTTTGCCGACCACTGGTCTAGACCTTAATTGCTACACAAAACAATACAAATCAATTGACATCTGCGACTTATAAAAATATATATATATTTAGTTCTTGTTCACAATTCCTAGCTTACAGCTCCTAAAACCCTTGGAATTTCCTAAGTGAGGGAGTGTTAAAGGTGTCTTTTCTTATGTTAATAAGATAGCTTTTGGACACCACCCAAGACAGGAAAACCATCCAAGTTATGAAAGAAGAGGAAAACTTTGTTTTGTCCCAGTGACTTCTGGGAAAGAGAAGGGTACTGGAGGTTGAATCAGCCCCTGAGGTCCAATCATATGCAATATAATGAAAACTCCATAAAAACTTCCAAGAGTGGGTTTCAGAGAGCTTCTGGGTTGGTGAGTACTTGGAGATTTAGAAAGAGAGTTACCCCTAGAGAGGGCATAGAAGCTCCCCACCCTATCGCCTTACCTCACCCTTTCATCTCATCTATCTGGCTATTACTGAGTTACACATAAAGTTAGGGAACCACAAAGCTTCCACCTGCCGTTTTGCTGGGTCCCAAATCCCATGATAACAGAATCTCTTTTGTTCAGGGCCTTACCCTATGTACCTTTCCATGTGGCTGTGGATTTGTATTCTTTAGTCTCCTTTGCACTAATCCAGTAATGTAGTTGAGTTTGTAACAAAGTTAATGCTTTGGTCTCTCTGACTCCACTTTATTCAAGCCTGCTTTGTTCCCATGGCCTTCAGGCTAATAGATGATGCTTAGTCTTACACATAGACATGCTAATCACTGGAAGAATTCTGCTTGCAGCTTCAGTTTTACAGAAACAGTCTCTTATCAAAGATTTGCAGAACCTCCTGACTGGACTCATATCACATAGAGTCAGCAATCTTCCTGGGACCCCCTGCTAGTATCAGATGTCTGCAGTGATCAATCATCTTTTGCCCTTCCCATATTCCCTTCCCTGACATAAAAGAAGCCTGAACTCTGTACATTCTAAAGATGGGTTTCAAGGTTAGGTCTCCCATTTTCTCCCTAGGTACCTTTATGATCAATAAACCTTTCTGTACTACAAACTGAAGTTTTGAGTTACGGCCATCGGGCCATCGGGCCCACGGACTTTGGAATGGTAAAAAGTAAATATGTTTCTTGAATTCTGGTAGCTACTCTAGCAAATTAAGGGAACCAAAAATAGAGGTCATGGGAATCTCTGATGAATAGCCAGCCAGTCAATGAAAAATGCAGGCAACCAACTGGGCTTATGGTTAGCATCTGAAATAGAGGGTGGTCTTGTGAGACTGGGCCCTTTATCTGGGGAAATTGATTGTAGTCAGCTAAAAGATTGAACTGCCAATAAGTTGAGTACCAGGGAGTTGGAGCAAGGAGAGTGACTTTATTCAGAAAACCAGCAAGCTGAGAAGATGGCAGACCAGTGGCCTAAAGAGCTGTTTTGAGAAAGTACAGAATTCAGACATTTTTTATGCCACAGGAATGGGGGCAAATGGGAGGAATTTGAATACAGATATTTTTATGAGAGATTGATTTAAATTCCTTTGAATATATACCCAGACCTGGGATTGCAGGATTAATATGATAATTTTAACTTTTTATGGAAATTCCATACTGTTTTTAGGGTGTGTACTGATTTATATTCCCACCAACAGTACATAAGGATTCCTTTTACTTTTTATTTTTTTGATGATAAGCATTCTAGCAGATGTGAGTTGCTATCTCATTTCAGCATTCTATTGTATTTCTCTCTGAATACAGTTGGGAAAAACTTTTCAGGTACATGTTGGCCATTTATATGTCTTGAGAAAATTAGTTCCTCTGTGCATTTTTTAAAAATTGGATTTTTGTTATTATTATTATTACTAGAGACCCAGTACATGAAATTCAGGCATGGGGGCCGGGGGATGTCCCTTAGCCCAGCCTGCACCTTCTCTAATCTAGGACCCCTCGAGGGATATCTGACTGCCCGTTTAGGCCCGATCCTGGTAGGAATGGGCCTAAACGGGCAATCGGACATCCTTCTCACAATCCAGAACTGCTGGCTACCTGCCTGCCTCCCTGATTGCCCCTAACCACTTCTGCCTGCCAGCCTGATCACTCGCTAACCACTACCCTGCCAGCCTAATTAATGTCTAAGTGCTCCCCTGCCAACCTATTTGCACCCAACTTCCATCCTCTGCCAGCCTGGTCACCTCTAACTGCCCTCCCCTGCAGGCTTGATCGCCCCAACTACCCTCCCTTGCAGGCCTGGTCCCTCACAACTGCCCTCCCCTGCTGGTCTGATAGCTCTCAACTGCCCTCCCTTGCAGGCCTGGAATCTTCCAATGGCCCTCCCCTGCTGGCCTTCTTGTGGTGGCCATCTTGTGTCCACATGGGGGCAGGATCTTTGACCACATGTGGGCAGCCCTCTTGTGTGTTGGAGTGATGGTCAATCTGCAAATTACTTTTTTATTAGATAGGATAGAGGCCTGGTGCATGGCTGAGGGCCAGCTGGTTTGCCCTAAAGAATGTCCCAGATCAGGATGGAGGTACCCTTGGGGTGAGGGGTGACCGGGGCAAGGGGCCTGTGGAGGTTTGCAGGCTGGCCATGTCCCCCAGTGGCCCAAGTGGAGGCCCTGGGATCTGGGATTAATCTATGTCTACAATTAAAACTTTGTAGCCTGGAGCAGAGCCAAGCCTTCTTGCTGTGGCAGCAGCCATTTCTGTTTGAAACTTTATAGCCTAGAGTGGAGGCCTAGGCCGGCAACAGCAGGCTGAAAGCTTTGCTTTCTCCATTGCCCAGGAAACCCAAGCCTCTGTTCTCTTCAGCTCCGTGGCTGCCACTATATCTGTATCTTTTATAATTGAAACTTTGTAACGTTGAGTGGAGGCCTAGGAAGGCAACGGCAGGTGGAAAGCTTGGCTTCCTATGTTGCTGGGGAAACCCAAGCCTTCCTTCTGCTCTCAGTGTTGGCAGCCATCTTGGTTGGGGTTTATTTGCATAATCTGCTCCTGATTGGCTGGTGGGCGTGGCTTGCGGGTGTGACAAAAGGTACAATCAAATTTGCATATTATACTTTTATTAGATAGGATTATTATTATTTCTCTTATATGTTTTATGTTGTTCTTGTTCATATATGAGTTCTTTACATGTTTTGGATATTAACTATTTAACATATATATATTATTTGGAAATATTTTCTCCTATTCCATAGAGAGCTTTCTCAGTGTATTTATTTTTTTTTCTTTTTCTTTGTGGTAGTTTTTAGTTTGAAATGGTCATGTTATTTACTTGTTTTTGTTTTGTTGCTGTGCTTTCAATGTAATATCTAAGAAACTGCTGACAAGACCAATGTGAAGGTGCTTGGTTCCTTTTGAAGGTTTAAGATTTTATGTCTTCTGTTTAAGTTATAATCAATTTTTTACTTCATATATGTGAGTGTTATAAGATAGGGGACCAATTTCATTCTCTGCATGTAGTTATCCTGTTTTCAGCAGCATTTTTTGAAGAGACTATCTTTTCCTCTTGATTGTCAAACATTAGTTAACTATGTGGGGGTTTACTTCTTGGATATCAATTATGTTCCTTTAGTCTACATGTCTATTTTTATGCTAGACCATACTGTTTTCATTATTATAACTTTGTAATACAGTTTGAAATCAGGGAGTGCGATACCTGTGAGTTTTTTTCTTCTTTCTCATGATGCTTTGACTATTTGAGGTCTTTTGTGGTTCCATACAATTTGTAGGATTGTTCTTTTTATTTTTTTAAAGTGGTATTAGAATTTTGAAAGGGATAGTATTCAGTTAAGAGAGAGAGAGAGAGAGAGAGAGAGAGAGAGAGAGAGAGAGAGAGAGAGGTATGAGAGAGAAACATGGATTGGTTGGCTCTTGTATGTGCCCTGACCAGAAATTGAACCCTTAACCTTTTGGTGTTAGGGATGATGTTCCAAAAACCTGTTCTACCCATTCAGGCCTTCAAGCTATTTTATTAATTTTTTCTTTTGAGTTATTTGACCCAGTAGTTGTTTAGGAGCGTGCTGTTTAGTGATTACTTTTAAAAATATTTTTCAGCTTCCCTCCTATTATTGACATCTGGTTTCATTCCATTATGATCAGAAAATGTACTAGATATGCTTTCAATCTTTTTACATTTTCTGAGGCTTGTTTTGTGACCTATTATGTGATTTTTCCTGTAGAATGTTCCATGTGCAGTTGAGAACATATGTATTCTGATACTGTTGGGTAGAATGTTCTGTATACATATTTGTTCCCTTTGGTTTAAAGTATGGTTCAACTCCAAAGTTTCCTTATTGATTTTCTGTCTGTATGATCTATCCATTGCTGAAGTTGGGGTATTTAATTATCTGCCATTATTTCTATAAATATACTTTCTACCCCCTTTTCCTCTTTCTTTTCCTTCTGGGATACCAATCATATATATATATATATTTATATATATTTGTGTTTGAGGTAACTTATAATTTATGTAAGCTTTCTTTATTCCTCTCCTTTTTTTCACTCCTCTGATTAGACAGTTTTATTTTACCTATCTTCTAGTTCCTGTCTCTCTCTTCTACAGTTGAAACCTTCCATTGTATTTTTTATTTCACTCATTGTATGCTTCAGCTCCAAATTTTGTTTGTTTTTATGTTTTCTATTTCTTTGTTGAACTTCTCAATTTGATCTTATCTTGTTTTCATGACATTATTAAATTGTTTATTTGTAAATAGATACAGAGGCAAAGAAGCATTGAGCAGATTGTCTAACTACGGTGGGAAGGTAGAGGAGGTTGGGGAGAGGGGGACCAGAAAGAGATCAACTGAAGGACTTGTGCGCAGGCATATAAGTATAACCAATGGATACAAGACTCTGGGGGGAGGAGAGGGAGGCAGGTGAGGGCATGTACTGGGGGATAGGGGAGGCCAGGGGGAGGTTAATGAGGGAAAAAAGAGGAAACATATGTACTACTATTTGTAATACTTTAAACAATTAATTATTAAACATTAGTTATTTAAAATTATTTATTTAATAAATAAAACATTATTTCAAAATGTTTTAAAAAGCAAACAGGCCAGTTAAATAAAGTGGTTTCAATTCACTGGCCATATTATAATATATATATGTTTATTTGTGGTCTCTTGTAGCTATCAAAACATCTGTAGAACAATTAGTTTGATTTCTTTTTCTGGCAATTCTTGAATCTCTATTTTTTTTGGGGGGGGGGGGCAGGGAGAGGAGAGGCGGGATGATGGTTCCTAAAGGCTTACTCTGTTCCTTTGGTGGACACATACTTTCTGGATTCTTTGTGACCCCTATAGCCTTTCATGGGTGTCTTTATATTTGAAGGGAGAAATACTCATGCCTTCCAACTTTTATGGACTTTGATAGGGAAGCCTTTCATCTGTGAGTGGTAATTTATGCTGTGACTGTAGATCTAGTGATTCAGGGTACCTTGTGTAGATGCGGGTTTCAGCACTGAATCAAGTGGGGCATTATATATCTTCAGTTTAGGCCACTGTGGTCCACCATATGGTTTTAGGCCAACACTGTGTGGGAGATACACAGTGGCTTTAAGAGCTGTTGGAGTCTAAGTGTTGCCTTCAGGTCTGGTTACAAGGAACCAGAGAAGGCAGTGCTGTGGTGGAGCTTGTGGTACATACACACTCAGCTATGGGGGCCAGCTGCAGGTGCCTAAGTAAAGGCAAGTGCTAGATTAAGACACACTTATAATGATGGGACTAGATCAGGTAGCAAGGACCAGAGCCAACAATGGACTCACTGGCATCTGTTGAGACCCTGGCTATCTGTGTTTTCCTATGGTTGCACACTGTTGCACTGGGCATGAACACTGCAGTGAGAGTTGGGATGAGGATGGGCATGTGTAAATACACAGCTTTTGGGACTAGATACAGGTTGGAAAAGTGGTAGAAAAAGTTAGTGAGAAAAGGCAAAGTCTGATCTAGACATACAAGCATCTCTGGGAGTCCTGGCTGTCCATGTGCTCTCCTGCTGCTACACACTCCTTGCCACCATCACTTCATGTGTACACACTGCAGAGGAGGCCAGATAGGTACCTCTGGCAGGTGTTCAGCTGGAGGGAATAGCCGCAATCAGAGTACAGTGGTGGGGTAAGCCACGGGGAGTGCCTAGGGCTGATATTTTGTAGTGCTGCAGTTGCAGAAGCCTGATATGGCTATAAGGGTGGTTCCTGGACTTTGGGGGGCAGGAAGGTACTCAAGTGGCTGGGGTCTCACATTTGTGCAGCTGCCTAAACCTCGGATGACTGCCAACATGGGTCCTGGGCTCTGGCACAGGTGGTTGAAGAAAGGAGTGTGAAGGGTATCCGGTGGCTGGTGTCAGCAAAGGCATTTATCTATGAGGCAAAAGATGGGGAGCTCTTTTAAGGACCTGTGGAGGTTATGCTGGCCATTGGTTTCCTTAGTGGGACATTTGCTGTATTTGCAGAGCAGATTTCTGTGATCCGCATTAGCTCCTGCTAATAATAGCCTCTGCTTTGCTTTCTTGTTTCTAGCCAGTTGAATACAGCTCAGTTTTGCTGGTCTGGGTGGTATGAAACAGAAATGGGACCTTCACACTCTGCCCAGAGAGGCTGGAGAAGTTGATTGTTCACCCCACTCTTCATTTTCTGGTGAGCGGAACTCTTTGGAGCTGGTAAGTTTCTTCTTTCAACTGAACGATGTTGGCTTGTTTGATGGGATGATGCAGACAGAATGAAGTTGTCTTCCTTTTCTTCTTATGAAATTATTGGGGTGTGTGTGTTTTGTATTCCACAGTATTGCTAAACTTCACCAGGAGTTGCTAGAGGTCTCAGTTGTTTCATAGTGTGCAGATAACTGTTCAATTGTTGACCTTTGTTGAGGACAGGGAAGCTGGTTTCTCCTATGTCACTCTTTTTGTGGGAGTACGTTAATCTTGATTGTAGTTACTTATCTGAATACACATAGATGTCTGGTAGACCTTTAGTCATTTGAAGATTCCACGGGGCTCTATGGTGATGTTGGTTGGATTGGTATGTCTATTGGTTGGGTGTTTTTCTGGGACTTTCAAACAGAAACCCTGTGTGTGGCTTCTTTATGTTTTAAGCTTATTCTAGAGTAGGCTCTGGGTTTTAAGAGGGAGTGTTCCAGGAATATGATTTTCAGAATTGTGCATTTCAAGAAGCAGGATGGAGAATCTGCCAAGTTAGGTGAGGGCTGTTTCTACAACTGGCACATCATTATCTCTGCCATATTGCATTGGTTTAAAGCTGTCACTAGCCACCCACAGACAAGGGAGTGGAGAGATGGACTCATGAACTCAACCACTTAGTGGGGAAGTGGCGAGATCACATTGCTGAAGAGTATATGAAATGGTAGATGTTGTGGCAGCCACATGTGGAAAATACAATGTGCAGCAGGTGAGATACTGGATTATTTTGTTGAGATACACTTTGGTGATGCAGTGTAGAGATATTTAGATCGATTAAGAAACTATCAAAATGATCTACTTGAGAGATATTAGTGGCTTGATTAGGGAAGACTCCTCTGCCTTTTGGTCATTCCTCATCTGTACAGAGTTGGAAGCATTTTCCCAATGTGTCTAGCAAATGAAGACTTCTTCCTGAGCCATTTCCACACACGTGGCAATATTTTCTCCAAGGGCGGTTAAGCCTTTTATCTTTGCACTCTGAGGCAAAGGTAATTTACAGCCCAGAGTCTCTGGGTATTGAAAGCATGATGGATGTCTTGATCGTACCTGGCCTCTGTTTCAGGCATGCACCACACAGCCTGCTTTGTTAATGACTGTGACTTGAGTCGCTAACACTCAGCAGCAATAGCTCAGCTGCAAACTGGTCGCCAGCTTTCATTCCTCTGCCATTCTTCCCCCACTTAACTAATAACTGAATTTTTTTTTAAATCTTGGTGTTGAGTTTCTCTCTCTTAATCTTATATATGTCCTCAAGACCCTTCATATCAACTTAAATCAGAATATGTTCTCTCCCTTATAGTGATGCTGTGTTTGTTTTCTCATCCTTATTCATATATTTTGATTTAAAACACTGAAACATAATTATTTAGTTTATCATAGTCATGATTCTTCTAGCTGATGTCATGTGATAGAAGAATTGCTATTCTCATTTCACCTTTTTATAAACTACACTTCCAAGCAAACATTATATCCTCTTTTACATATATCAGAAAGATTAAAATTTGGAAATAAATAGGTATAAAAAGACCTCTAGTTTGATATATATATATATATAACAGTTAGTTACACAACTCTTAGTTTATTAAATCTAAATCAAAACAGGAATATTTAAAAATTATTTTTAAAAATTGATTTGAGAGAGAAGCAGGGGGAGAGAGAGAAGAGTAGAGTAAGAGAGAGGGGAGGAGAGGGAAAGAGAGAGACATTGATGTAATAGAGAATCATTGGCCTGCTGTCTTCTGTATGTGCCTGATAAACCCAAAACCTGGGAATGTGCCCTGACAAGAAATTGAACACACCACCTTTCAGTGTACAGGATGGCACTCCAACCAAAGTCACATAACAAGAATTTTAGAAATATATTTTGGTGTCTAAAATTCATAGCATATATATGAGTTTATAATGTATTTAAAAGGGGTACAAGCTACTGTATTTCTAAAATATTTGAGAAATCAGATTTATGAATTTTAGTTTTAATATCACAGTTTTTACAAGTAAACATCATTATAAATTTTAGAAATAACTGGTGACTTGAAACCCAGTCTTTTAATTTAATAATCTAACAATGTAGTGAAGAGGGGAGAAATGGTAATTCTAAAGCCAAAATTTGCAATCATGTGTAATCTGAAAACACAGCGATCCTGAATTATTTGTTAAGTAGTGTCAGTATTCTTCTTTGGAAAGTTGCTTTCTTATATGACAAGAGTCAAGGTCTGTTAAGGTTTTTTAGAGTTTCTGGGTAGGCATCTTTCAGTAGCTATTTTATAATGGTGAATGGTGATGGTAGAGCAGTGGGAGATTTTATTTACATTAGAAAGCAGTGGCTTGAAAGAGAGATAATTCTGTCATCATAATTTCTGGCCATGGGATTCTGATGAGGACAAAGCTAGTTTTGTAATAGCAAGTGCCATATTTTTTTCATGGCCATAAGCTTCCATGCACAGAAGTACTGACATAGGATATTTTATTTCTTTCAATTTAGTTTTTCTGCTTTTTTTTAAATATACACAATGCAATTAGCAAGTGAGAATCTGCCCACATTACACCAGCAGAGAACAAAATAACAGAGCTTTAAATGCATTTCAACACCTGACTTTTTAGTTAATAAAGCTACAAAAATGTTAAAATTATACACTCACATCATGTTTCAGCCAATTAATTTCTGTGAGTTAAATTAACATCTTATAAAAAGCATCTCTCCCCCAACACACACTGTGTTAGTGGGTGCCAATCTCACAGGTGAGAAGAGCAACAGTTTTGGGTCACGAATCTTAAATGTGATGATTTATTTCAAGAAACCATGTTTTGCCCTAGCCGATTTGGCTCCATGGATAGAGCATCAGCCTGTGGAACAAAAGGGCCCTGGATTTGAGTTCGGTCAAGGGCATGTACCTTGGTTGCAGGCTCCCGACCTTTGTTGGGAGTATGCTGGAGACAACATCAATGTGTCTTTCTCACATTGGTGTTTCTCTCTATTTCGCTCTCTCCCTTCCACTCTCTCTAAAAAGCAATGGAAAAAATATCCTTGAGTGAGGATTGAAAAAGAAAAAGAAAAAAAGAAACCATGTCTATTATTGCCAGCTCTTAGTGATTTAAAAAAAAATAGTTTGCTTGTTTGTTTGTTTTTAAAATAGGTAATTTTCCCACCAAGGCAATAACTCTTAAAAATTATGGGTATTAATATATCATTTAGGTTCCAAGAAAATATATGGCACAGGTGCACTGACATATTTATCCCTGTTACACATCAAAATTTAAAGTTGTCTTTTTTTCAGAGCTCTGAAGCACTGACAAATTAAATAATTGGGTGGAGACTTATATTGGATTCCTTTTATTTTGTAAATTACCTGTGTAGGCAAGCGACTCTCAAGTGACCACTTTACACTGTAATTAGTCAATTTTTATTTGTGGTATAGTGCAGTGACAGGAATTTTTCCTACTGACATGTAGAAATTATTAGTAAGATACCTTCAAATTCAGAGAAGAGTTCACTGTATGATTGAATGTAGTCATTAGGTAGGAACCTTTCTGTTAAGCAGCTCTTCTTTTTGTCCCCATTGGCTTGCTCAAAGTCATGCTAGTTTGGGCCTCAGACTCAAATAAAGCCCCTTGTAAGATGGCTCCTTCCCTTGCTTCCTCCTGCCCCCTTTCCCTTTCCTTCTTCCTCCCTCCCTCCCTCTGCTCTCTTCTGAGATATCTACCTACATCAAGCACTCATCCTTTCCCATGTTCACCTCCACTTCTCCAAGCAAATGAAAGCAGTATTTCATTTCTGTTCCCAGGCTGCCTCCTCTGAAAGGTCTAACCTTCCCTTTACAGACTAGGTGGGCTCCCCGTGGCTCTCACAACATTCATTGCTCTCCGTGCTCCCAACTTATCCTACTTCAACACTCAGAGCATATAGTCCTTAATGTTGCTGTGTGTAATCTAGGCCTTTATGACAATTCCAATTTCTGTTGGTATAACTCATTCAAGAATTGTCTGATTAATTAAAAGCTTGAATTGCAACTATTCTAGAAGCATCATACATTATTTGCTGCATCCAGTTGCTCGTGAAATACAATTTCTTTTTAACTTGTTTTAATCCAGTTTTCATCCCTACTTCTATGAGTTTAATCTCTTAAGTGAGTCTTACTAATTATCAATCCACTTTTCTCCTACTTTCTTGGATCTTATTGTAGAAATTAGTCATTTCTTTCTTATTAAAAATATTGCTTTCCCTAAATTATATAAATCTCTTTGATGCTTTTTCTTGGCACTCTCATGGATAATGTATAGACACTTCCCAAGTTCCTCAGGGGAACATTCTCTTTGTTAGTTTTCCATCAGAGATCTCACTGAGATCCATAATCTCAACTCTCACTTCTGTGCCCTGAACTCTTAAATTATTCTTTATAGTCTTTTGTTTTGTTTTGTTTTTAGGTTTACTCTGTATTTCCTGATTTGTAGTGATTCCTCAGAAACTTCTACTTAAATGTGCTGCTTCCTCCAATTCAACAGGCTTTTAAAATAACCCCCTTTACACACTCAGACAAGTTCATCTTTCTAATATCTCAATTCTTAGAGCTGCCTACACCTGAAAGCTTTTCTTTGTAGTTACCTGTATCTTCTCTTTTTTTAATATGTATTTATTTTTATTGTTTAAGGTATTACATATATGTCCATATCCCCCCATTGCTCCCCACCCCACTCCCCTATATGCCCTTACCCCCCTGCTGTGTTTGTAGTTCCTAAGTCCTAATGATTCCATTTTCTCCATATTTCTAACATGAATATTCTCTTTCCTGTCCACTAATACTACTATAGTGACAATAGTAGATATCATCCTATTTAATAAAAGAGTAATATGCAAATTAACCATCTCAAACTAACCATCACTGCTATACCCACAAACCACACACACAAGCCAATCAGGAGCAAGTATGCAAATTAACCATGACCAAGATGGCTGTAACCATGAAGAGAGCATGAGGGAGGCTTGGGTTTTCCCGGCAATAGAGGAAGCCAAGCTTTCCACACACCCTGGCCAGCCCAGGCCTTCATTCAATGCTACAAAGTTTCAATTTTAGAAGAAAAATAAATCCCAACAGAAATGGCTGTGGCCATAGAGGGACCAGGAGGGAAGCTTGGGTTTCGCTAGTGATGGAGGAAGCCAAGCTTTCCGCACACCCTTGCTGGCCTAGGCCTCCCCTCATTGCTACAAAGTTTCAATTATGGAAGAAAAATAAATCACAACAGAAATGGCTGCCACCACCAAGTGAGCTCCACTCCATGCTACAAAGTTTCAATTGTAGATGATAAATAAATCCTAGATACCAAGGCCTCCACTTGGGTCACTGGGGTACGTGGCTGGCCTGCAAACCACCACAGGCCCCTTGCCCAGGCCACCCCATGCCCCAAGGGAACCCTTATCCTGATGCGGGACATCCTTCAGGGCAAACCCTCTGGCCCACACCCATGCACCAGGCTTCTATCCTATCTAATAAAAGAGTAATATGCAGATTGACCATCTCTCTAACACACAAGATGGCTGCCCCATGTAAGATCCTGCCCCCATGTGGACACAAGATGACCACTACAAGATAGCCAGCAGGGGAGGGCCATTGGGAGGGACCAGGCCTGCAGAGGAAGGAAGTTGGGGGCAAACAGGCTGGCAGGGGAGCAGTTAGACATCAATCAGGCTGGTAGGGGAGTGGTTAGGGGGTGATCAGGCTGGCAGGCAGAAGCTGTTAGGGGCAATCAGGGAGGCAGGCAGGTGAGCAGTTGGGAGCCAGAAGTCCTGGATTGTGACAGTGATGTCCAACTGCCTGTTTAGGCCTGATCCTGATGGGCAGTCGGACATCCCTCGAGGGGTCCCAGATTGGAGAGGGTGCAGGCTGGGCTGAGTGACACCTCTCCCCAACGCCGTGCCTCCAGGCCTCTAGTTAAAAATAAAAGAAAGAAAGAAAAATTAACTGATATTCCACTTCTATTTTCTTCATTATGCCTCTGACAAAACTTTCATCCTTTTCAGAAATTTTAAGTGACTTTCTATTTTGAGAACAGCATCAAGTAAAACACCTAAACCTAGCATTCCAAAATCTAAAGAATCTTGTCCACAACAACCTTCTCAAAGTCATTAAACCAGCCTGTCATTCTCAGTAAATCCTGAATTTTTCTGCCTTTGAGATGTTTATACCATTCACTCAAACTGTGTGTGCAGTATGATCTCTGCTCACCTGTTCTCTAAATCCTAAGTTTAGTAATTTTCCTTCATGAAACTTTCTTAGCTGATTTTCAGCTTGCAGCCCACACTCATGTATCACCCTTTGAAAGAAGAATTCATAATTTGTTCTTTTTATTTACCCCTCTGGAAACCTGTTCCACCTTATAAATATTAATTGAATCAGTTTGCTACTAATAAAAGATAGTATCTAATTTGATTAACATTTTAATTGGACAAGTATGTCTGGTTGAGAATTTGGAATCATTAAGTGAGTTAAGATAAGAAACCAAATCTTAATCACTTTCACATAGGATTTAAGAGAAAAAATGCAAAATAATGCTTTTTGTGAATAATATCAGAAGCTGTGTCCAAATTAGTTAAATGTTTCTAAAATGTTTTTCTAATTGCAATTTGTTGACTTGGAATTTAATGAAATGTATCTCCCTAGATCACAATTTTTATGAATACTTTTAAAATGGTCCCAGTGGTTAAGGTCAATTTTTGAAAGGGTACGTTATTTTACCATTTTGTCTTTGAGATGTGCTAATTTGCTAGAAAATCCCAAAGACTCAAGTGAAGTTTTATAGTGTTAATTAAGTCCTAAATTGTTACCAAATTAAAACCTTTTGCTTACTATAGATTATGGGCACTAATATATAATTAAATACTGAAAGTTTCTTATTTTCTATTATTGTGTTCTTTTGTATTCACTGTTATCTATATATATAAAAGGCTAAGTGACTGGCTAACCGTTCAGTAGGTATGACATGCACTGACCACCAGGTGGCAAATGCTCAATACAGGAGCTGCCTAGGGACAACAACTTTGCAGATTGCCCTCTTGTATTCCAGGACCCCTTGGGGCTGTTGGACTGCTGGTTTCAGCCCAATCCTCACAGGCCAGGCCAAGGGACTGCACCTGCCAGAGGGACCCTGCTCACTCTGCAGATGCTCTTTGAGCTCAGAGTTGTCCCAGGTACGGCTGGCCATGGAGGTACCATTGGAAGTTGGCTCTCGGGCATGTCTGGCTAGTCTTACCCAGTCCCACCCTGCCAGCCACCTTCTAATTAATTTCCTTTCAATGTGCACAAATCTGTGCACTGGGCCTCTAGTTATATTATAATCAAAATTCCTATTAAATGTATTTGTTTCTCCTTAAACAATAGGATTATCTTTAAAAAGGCAAATAAAATACATATATTTTACTTGTAATTGACAATGTTTTTCCTTTAATTATAACTGATTCTCTTAATAACATAATGAGATAAGGATTACTATGATTCCCCTATTAGGGGCCTAGTGCACAGATTCGTGCACCCGTGGGGTCCTTCCATCTGGTTTATACCCTCTCACAATCCAGAACCCCTCGGGGGATGTTAGAGGCCCAGTATATGGATTCTGCCCGGTCCCTGCAGGCCAGGCCGAGGGACCCCAATGATGCATATATCTGTTCATCAGGCCCCTAGTATTCATATAAGATCTGTGGTTAATCTCTTCCCACCCTCTCATCTCCCCTCTCCCTTTCCCTCTCAGATACATCAGTCTGTTCCATGTTTCCATGCCTGTGCATTGAGAATCTGCCCTCTGGTGTTCAGTGCATGTCATAGCTACCACTTGAGCAGTCAAACACTTAGCATATTATACACACACACACACACACACACACACACACACACACACACTAGTGGCCTGATGCAAGAAATTTGTGCACCTGGGGTGTGAAGGAGTTGTCTCTCAGTCAGGCCTGCATCCTCTCCAATCTGAGACCCCTGTGGGACTGGGCCAAAACTGGCACTTGGATAACCCCCTCATAATCTGCTCCTAACTGCTCACCTGCTGGACTGCTTGATCACCCCTAACCACTCTGCTTGCTGCCTGATTGCCCCAACTGGTCCCCTTTGCCAGCCTACTTGGCCCCAACTACTCCCCACCACCAGCTTGATCACCCTCAACTGCCCTCCCCTCCTGGCCTGATCACCCCAAACTTACTTCCCCTCCTTGCCTGATCACCCCTAACGGCCTCTGGCTTGGCCCCACCACCATGGCTTTGTCCTCTGGGGCTGGGCTGCAATTAGGGACCCCCGGCTAAGTACCCACATGGCCAGCCTTCATCGTGGGCCATGGGGGGCCGGATTGCCTGCTGGGGCTGGGGCTGGGTTGTGATCTGCGACCCCTATCACCCACAGTGAAGCACCGCCAGGGCCATGGCCAGCTGGGGGTGAAGGGGGATAGCCCGCCATCTTGCTTTGTGGTTAATTTGCATATCGCTCCTATTGGCTGGTAGCGTGGCGAAGGTATGGTCAATTTGCATGTTTCTCTCTTATTAGATAGGATATGAGAGAGAAAGAGAGATGTTAAGGGAAAAAATGACATTTAGAGAGATTCTGTGATTTGTCTAAGCTGAGAAAGTCACTAAATGTCATAAATAACCGTAAATCCTGCTTCAAACTGTCCTTGACTCCATCACTTGGATCACTTGGATGCTCCTATCCCACCATCTCCCACTAGCTTTTCAAACTCTGGAACCACTTACTTAATAGGCAGACAGGATAATCGATGTTATCTATGTCCTGGTACAGATGAGCAAACTGAGCTACAGAGTATTTGTCACTCTTCTACTGTGACCTTCCTTGTTACTTGATGTTCTTGCTGTGATGGAAATTCAATTGTGGATTTACTGTAGTAATAGTTAAAGGCTAGTCCTACATCCTTTTCATTTGCTTTATCATACTACAATGTTCTGTTCATTTGAATAAAAACAGAATGCAGTGGGAAAGTCAGTAGACTCAGAAACATTTTTTTCCTAAACATTTTAGTCAGTTCTAACAGCCAAATTTAATTCTGTATTAACTGCAGGAAACCTAATAATCTGCTTTCTTAAGTATTTTTATCTAATTTACTCTTTTAAATAGGTATTTTCCTTAATGTTGCAAATAGATAAAATTCTTAGCCACACTTAAATTCACATTAATGTAGACCAAAATAATAGAATCTTGGGAAATTTATTTGGCAGTATCTAGACTACTTCTTTAGAAATCATTATGTTTTAGAATTAGAAATGGTTGGAGAATTTTTCAGGATTTGTTTACTTACATTCTCAGGGGTAGGAAGAAAACAAATTAAAAAACAACAACCAAATATCTATATGACATACATTTAAAATACTAATTTTAACTATAATTCTTCTGACCAATTCTTCTTTCTTTGATCTCTTTACTATATAAGTTGCTGTTTTTGCTCAGATAAAACAGTTTGTGATTCATATAATTTTTATGGCAGTGACTGATATACTCTATGTATTCTCTTTATCTTGTCTAGCTTCTCTGGAGAAGGGAGCTAATGAAAAAATAATAGAATTCTTTATTTATTGTCCTAGACTTTCATTTTATTTTGCTTATTTATAGGTCTTTGTATCCTTTCCTCTTTAGCTTACAAATTTCATATCCCTCTGTATCAACCCAATATATTACATTACTCTTGACATACTCTTTTTCTTCTTTATAGGTCCATCACATATATGTATATAGCATGTATTACATGCAGATAGGATTTGTTCACAAATAACTTCACACATCAAGTTTGTGCAATACACAGAATTAGAGAACAATATTTAATCTTGGGTTCACTATTTACTAGCATTATAATCTTTGTGTAACTATCTATATGTATACACATGTGCTAACATGTGTATATAATATATGTGTATATACATTTGATTTTTAAAAAAATATTTATTGATTTCAGAGAGAGGAAGGGAAAGGGATAGAGAGATATAAACTTCAGTGATGGGAAAGGATTATTGATTGGCTGACTTCTGCACACCCCATACTGGGGATCAAGCCCACAACCTTAGCATGACTGGGAATCAAACCATAACTGCATGGTTCATAAACCAATGCTCAGCCACTGAGTCACGCCAACTGGGCTGTATTTGATTTTTTTTTCCACATAGTAAAATTGGCTAGTTTTTCTTTAGGTTATAGTTCTTTTAGTTTTAATACTATTTAGATTTTTATAACTGTCAAAATATATGAACAGGTCAGCATACAGAACAGTGCCATCACTCCAAACATCCCCGTTGCTATCTTTGATAGTCACCCGCTCCTCCAGCGCCTGACCCCTTGCTGTCACTGATCTGTGCTCCACAATTATAGTCACTCCCTTGGATAATGCCACATACTAGAACCATGCAATGGGTAAGTCTTTGAGACTGGCTTCCTTCATTCGCTTAATGCCTTGAGTTTCATTCAAGCTGTATGCACTTATAGTTTGTTCCTTTTTATTGTTGAGCAAGGTGATGTACAACATTTTTAAAAGTATATTTACTCAGTTATAGACATTTGGGTTATTTCATGAATAAATAAAATTAAAATTTCCCAAATGAATAAAAATGCTGTAAATATTGATATACATGTATTTGGGTAAACATGGCCTCTTATTTATCTGGGGTGAAAATATAGCAGTGGGGTTTCTGGGTCATATTGTTAAGTGTTAGATTAACTTTCTAGGGATTGCCAAACTAATTTACAGAGTGATGTACCATTTTGTATTCTCCCTGCAGCAATGTACAGAAGTTCCAGTTTCTCTATAACTTTGCCAGCATTTTTTATTGTTAATGTGTTTGTGTGAGCATATGCATTTTGCATATATGCATGTGAATAATATATTTATTTAATATTTACATATGTAACATTTATTTCAGACTTGTTAGTATGTCTATAGTGGTATTAATGGTTAAAGATGAGGGACATCTTTGTTTAGATAATAATGTAACAATTTAATTTGTTTACTATTCTATAAAATGTAAGTTACTGCATAAAAGATTATATAAAAATTAGATTGCTTTATAAATAAATTATATAAAGTAGGAGACATTTTAGCTGTTTGTAATAATAGGTTATACATACAGAATTGATCATTTGAGTTATTTTGCTGACAAAAGCCTGAGAAAACAGGATTTGGAACCCAATGATTCAACATTAAATTTTTAGTGTTTGCCTTTTAGAAACAGTATTCAGTATAATACTAGCTTCTTTAATCTAAAAAGCAATTCTTATGGGCCAAAAGTATATCCATCAACTTCTCTAAGGGACAGTAAAGATGTAGTAGAAGTAGAGAAGATAGTGTATATCTTAAAACTCTAGAATCTAATTGGAGAACTAAGTATACAATATATATGCAAAATATTAGAGATTGATTTAAATACTTATGAAAAATAGTAGGCTGTTTTTATTATGTGCATAGTTTCAGAGATGGATTACTCTTATTTGGCTCTTTTAAGAAAATTATGCAAAATATTTCCTTTTAACTTTTAATAAGATACAAATAATTTCAAAGCATTCATTTTAGAGCATTCTACTGTTTCTTTGAATCACCTAAAATGCATTTGCTTACCTAAAGACCAAAAATATGATTTCATAAACTTGAAGCTGTAGGAAACATATCAGTCAGTATCAACAGTTACTACCACCACAAAGTTGAAATTCCAGATTTCTGAGAATGTACTATTATTTCACATTGTTAAGAGGAATCTTTATACTTTGATTAAAATGTCATTTAATTTCTTAAAGTTGTTAAACTTTAAAGTAAAGAACTTTTTGGTTGTTGGTTTAGTAACTGATAAGTTTAAAGTATACTATAAGTGTTATAAAATATTATTTTTAATTTGCTTTCAAAATGATGTGGATTAGGATACATCTTGGAATACTATAAAAACATTAAAAGTAAACATTGATAAATATAAGTGTAATTAACCACAACTAATTTATATAGAATTTTAAGAGCAAACTATTTCCATTGGTGGTTTAAATTTTTTTAACTATTTTACAAACAAGAAAGTTTTCAGTGTGTCCTCAAATGTAGATAATATGAGAGCCTGTAACCATTGTCATTTGAAGGTTTTTCACTTGACAAACAATTAGAGATGGTATAGAATTAAAGTTTTGTATTAAACATTTATTAATAAATGTTTAGAAGAGTATATTCATGAATTTCTGATCTGCAACAAGAGATAAAACTTGATTTGATGACATTTTGAAATAACTATCTGATATCACAGATTTATTTATGGAAAAAAAGTTACTCCATTTTAGCTGACAGAAGAACATATATTTTAAAATAAAATCCAATATATTAACAGAATTAAGTCTTCAAAATGACATATAATGTATAAAATAAGTCATAAGCTGAGGAACTGGTGAGTACTGAAGTTAAGTTACCTCACTTGGCTGTTCATAAATATAATAATCCAGTATACATCCAAATATTCTTAGCTTGTAAAATTTCAAACCTGCTATTATTTAATTTTGTAGACCTGCCCGTGCATGCATTTAGCTCTCCAGCTACAAAATGGCAGCAGGTTTATCTTACCCTTATGATCTTTCAAAGAAGAAAGCAATTTCTAGATTATTAGTTTGATTCTTTTCTTTCTAACCTGTCATGTGTCCCAGTGTATGTTTCTTATTCTTTTGTTCATTTCCACATTAAAATATGGCATATGTCTGTATCTTCCTGCAGAATTCTACAGTTCTCACTTATAATAATGTGTTACACTAAAAATAGACTCCTGTTTATTAAAATGCTAGAGGGCTGATGCACAACATTTGTGCACTGGGGCTGGGGGTCCCTCAGCCCAGCCTGTACCCTCTTGTAGTCCAGGACCTCTCAGGGTATGTCTGCCTACTGTGGAGGCAGGAGAGATTCCTGCCACCACTACAGTGCGCGCCAGCTGTGAGCCTGGCTTCTGGCTGAGTGGTGCTGCCTCTCACTGGCTCCAGCTCCTGGCTGCCACCATTTTGGGGGGATTTGTTTATCTTCTATAATTGAAACTTTGTAGCCTTGAGTGAAGGCCAGGGCAGGAGGAAAACTTGGCTTCCCTTAGCCGGGTGCAACTCAAATTTTCTGCTTTCTCCAACTCTGGCTGCCACCATAGTTGTTGGTTAATTTGCATACTTGATCCTGCTTGGCTGGTGGGCGTGGCTTGTGGGCATAGCAGAGGTATGGTCAATTTGCATGTTTCTCTTTTATTAGATAGGACTAGAGGCCCGGTGAACAAAATTCATGCAGGGAGTGAGGGGAGGGTGTGTCCCTCAGCCCAGCCTGCACCCTCTCCTGTCTGGAACTCCTTGAGGGATGTTTGACTCCATTCTCACAATCCAGGACTCCTGGCTCCCAACCGCTCATCTGCCTGTCTGCATGATTGCCCCTAACCGCTTCTCCCTGCCAGCCTGATCACTCCCTAACCACTCCCTGCCAGCCTGATCAATGCCTAACTGCTCTCCTGCTGGCCCCATTGCCCCTAACTGCCCTCTACTGCCAGCCTGGCCATCCTAACTGCCCTCCCCTGCTGGCCATCTTGTGGCAACCATCTTGTGTCCACATGGGGGCAGCCTTCTTGTGTGTTGGAGTGACTGTCAATTACCACTTTATTATATAGGATGTGTCCCAGCCTTTTGGTTCAGAAGATTGATGATTCTCCCAAATCATATCAGAAAAATAACACACCCATTCTCTCTATTAGGTCTCTTTCTCTACCCATTAGAGCTACTCTAATGCCTTTGACTACTTTCTGCCAACTTGAACAATCAACTTCCTTTCTATAGTTTCAGTAGAAACACTCTGAAGTCATTAGATAAAAAGAGGATATCTGCCATGCAGTAACACAGTTGAGTCAAATCTGGTTCTTTTTTAAAATTTAGTAATAGTTGGTAGATAATTTTATATTAGTTTCAGATATAAAATGTAGTGACTCAACATTTATATACTTTACAATGTGATCACCTTCCTACATCTAGTAATTATCTGTCACCATGCAAACTTGTCACAATATTATTGACTATATTTCTCTTCACCTGTTTCATCCTTGCCCCTACTCTTCTCTGGAAACCATCAGTTTGATTTCTGTTTCTCTGAGCCAGTTTGTTTCTTAATGAAAATGACAATGGTTGGAGCTCACTTCTTTTCACATCTGTAGCTGGAAGAGATTTTGATGTAGAGTAAGAACAAGGATTTAGGGTTCTGAGGAAATAGATTCAGACCCCATCTGTGCCACATGTTAGCTGTGTATGTTACTAACTTGTTAAGGCATCAAAAACAAACAAACAAACAAACAAACAAAAAACCATAAGAGGATATATTTCAAGTACTCCATGAATTAAATTACCAGATTAAAAGTTGTATCTTAGCTGTAATTGAAAAATTAAAAAATGATTTAAAAAGCATTTCTGCTTTTTAAACTTTGACAACCAAAGTTCTCCATAAGTACCTATTTGGCTTAAAACACACACACACACACACACACACACACACACACACACACACACACAAAAAACAAACAAACAAAAAAAAAACACAGTCAGTTAGATTGAAAAATTTTGGGGGCCATAAATCTTGACATATTTATTTTTGTATCCATAATGAGCTGTACCCATGTGAGGAAAAAAACATACATTTTCTTTAAAAATCTTTTCATTTTTTTATTCATTCTATAATAGAGTATCAACTTATAAATATAAAAGTAAAATTAATATGTCAGTGGGTTTGATAATTTTCTTTAGCACCCTGCTCTCCACCCCCGGGAATTCATGGCCTTGGAGACAAAGCTAAGGGATCCTTCTTTATACTTCTTTTTATTCTCATCTTAAATTTCCAAGGAGAAAATAGTATGTTCCAACAAGTTCTCATTTGCTTTCCCCAAGTAATAATCTGCAGCAAACTAACGACCATGTTTGAGCCATTCTCAAGTGACTTTCATTATTCAAACAAACATGAGACTTGGACAAGCTACTTAGCTGTCTGTGTTGTGTGTGACATTTCAGGACTCTCTTGGCATCCATTGAAGTAGAAGTTGCCTCCTTATTTTCAACCAACAAATATGAGGCTCCACAGGGTCTGGTCCACTGTTACTTCCATGCCTCTGTCTTCTTTCATCCTCCTGTGCTCTAGTCATCCTGGTCTCCTTCAAGCTCCTGTACCACAAGCCTGGAAAGTAATTCCCTGGATCTGGGACTTGGCATTTGCTCTTTTTCCTCCTTTCTTTCTGATGTAACATTCTGAGGGAAGACTTCCCTGACTAGTTATTTAAAATCATTCCCCTTAAAAAAATAAAATAATTTTCCTTATTACTTTCCTGTTCCCTTCCCCTCTATTGATTGCTTGTCTCCTTAGCCCCTGTCATTATTGACTATATCATGCGTTTTTTTCTTATTGATTCTGTTTTGTTTGTATGCCCTACAAGAATGTAAGCCTCAGGAGAACGGGGGGTAGCTCCTGCTTTGTTTATTGCTGTAACTCCAGGGTTGTAGAGCAGTTGCATGCAAGTGTTCAGTGCACAATTATATAGATTGAATGAGTGAAGGGACAGCTTACAACTCCTGGCATTTATTTTCCCCAGTGAAGAATATTTTTTGTTGTTGTTGTTGGCAGTTGTCTTTACTTTTCTTTTTCATTCCTCAAAAATTCATTGGGTCAGAGTACTGTTTAAAGGCTTTTAAGAAAATGAATGAAGTGCAAAAAAGAATTCTAACATATTTAAAGAACAGTATTTAATTGAATCAGATGTTTCTCTTAGTGAACATGATGTGTTTTTTTCTCTAACATCAGCTTATTTTCTAGAAGTAAACTATTTCAAGGGTTAAAACTTGGCGTATTATATGGTTTTTCATAGCAGATATCTGTTAATGCATAATGACTACTATATGCAAAATATTTTAAATATGCTAATTTAATTTTCACAATAAATCATTGAAATAGACATTATTTTACCAGTGTTAGAAATGATGAAATAGAGTTAAAAGAGATTAAATGATTTTCCTATAGTTGCATAGTTAATAGTGCTAAAACTTAACTTCATTGTAAATAAAGCATATTATTTTAAGCATAGTACTTTTTTTAAAGTTACAGAATTATATAATGTTAGAGCTGAAAATGACAATAGATGTTGTCCATAATCTTCATTATTCAGATAAAGAAATAAGAATTTGAATGATTTGTCCAGGGAATTGATACTATTTAGTGAAAGAGAAAGAGCAGGAAATGCTTGTAAACACTTATTCTAAAGCACATTCTGTTAATTTTTCTATACACAGAATGGATAATGGTGTCTAATTATCTCTTCATACATAGATACAATCAGAAAATTGTGAATTGTTTTCAACAGAGCTACTTTTATGAAGAGTGACATTTCCTCTTTTTAGTTGGTTGGACAGATATGGGGACACACACACACACACACACACACACACACGCACACACTGTGGCCCTGGGTATGGTCTTTCAAGTCTTGAAATAATATTGGAGTCTATCTTATATAATAAAAGCCTAATATGCTAAGTGTCCAGACATCCAGTTGGCCATTCAACCAAAGCATAGTATGCTAATGATATGCTAAGGCCCCTCAACCCCTCATGATGACATGCACTGACCACCAGGGGGCAGACAGTTGACTGACCAACCAGTTACTATGACGTGCACTGACCACCAGGGAGCAGATGCTCTGGCCAGTAGTTAGCTTGCTGCTGGGTCTGACCTATGGGGACTGAGCGAGAGGGGCTGGACACGCCTTGGAGCCTTCCCACAGTCACTCCTTAGCTGGCCAACCTCCCGCATCCCTCCCTGGCCCTGATCATGCACCAGACGTCCCTCAGCCTGGCCTCTACCCTCTTGCAATCTGAGATACCTCAAGGGATGTCAGAGAGCTGGTTTTAGCCTGATCCCACAGGCCAGGCCAAGGAACTCCACTGATGCATGAATTTGTGTACAGGCCTCTAGTCTTATCTAATAAAATAGTAATATGCAAATTGACCATCAATCCAACACACAAGATGGCCACCCCCATGTGGTGAAAGATGGCTGCCCCCATGTGGACAAAGATGGCTGCCACAAGATGGCTGGCAGGGGAGGGTAATTGTGGGTGATCAGGCCAGCAGGGAAGGGCAGTTGGGAAGGACCAGGCCTGAAAGGGAGGACGATTGAGGATGATCAGGCCGGCAGGGGAGGGCAGTTAGGTGTCAATCAGGCTGTCAAGGGAGTGGTTAGGGAGTGATCAGGCTGGCAGGCAGAAAGCAGTTAGGGTCAATCAGGCTGGCAAGTGGTTGGGAACCAGAAGTCCTGGATTGTGAGAGGGATCCCAGATTGGAGAGGGTTCAGGCTGCGCTGAGGGACATTACTCCCCCACCCCCCCCACACACACACACATTTTATGTACTGGGTCTCTAGTTTTAAATAAAAAGCAACTCTCACATGCAAAATTTGAGATAGAGCATGATGCTCTCTAGGTATAATCCACAAATTCCTTCTTTACAAACCCAGGAACTATTTCATTATATGAACCACTTGGTAATATATCATCCATTATACATTATTTAGGATCTTTCATTTTCCTTTTGCCCCCTTTTTATGGAAAACAGGAAAAAAAACACCACCACACACAATGTTCACATGCTTATAATTTAGTTTTATTGTCATAAAGAATAAATAGTGTTAATAGCCAACTAATATTAAAATCTAACTTGAGACAGAAGCCAGTATTAAAAAAATTATTCTAAAATAAAATTATTTTTGGTACCTATATTCCAAATGCTTATCCTTTCTTTTTATTGTGAAGTAGTTCCTTCTCACAAGATGTGAAAACACCACACAGCCCCGGCCATGGCGGCTCAGTTGGTTGGGTGTCCTCCCAGACACTGAAATGTTGCTGGTTCACATGCTCAGGTTGTGATCCTGATTGCTGGTGGGGGTGTGCAGGAGGCAGATGATCGGTGTTGTGCCCTCTGCCCCCTCCACCCACATCTATGTTTCTCTCTCCCCTTGTCTCTCTCTAAAAGTCAATAAAAATTCTTAAAAAAAAAAACGATACATACACAAAAACCTATACAGAGTTCATTTGTATCATTTTTCAGCTATCCCCAATGATAACACCTTACATTACTATAGTATATTATCAAAATCAGGAAATTTACATCAGCCATTAGCTGCAAACCTCATTGAAATTTCACCAATTTTTACATGTACCGTGTTTTGTTTTGTTTTCGGAGTAGGGGTATATAGTCATATGAAATGTTATCACATGCATTTGTTCATGTAACCATCACCACAGTCACTATATGGATGTTGTCACAAGGTAACTCCATATTACTACTGTTCTTTAGTCAAAACTTCCCTCCAGCCTTAATCCCGGGCAGCCGCTGATGGTGCTTCATCACTATTAATTCTTCAGGACATGAAAGTCAATACTGTATCAACACTGTTTAGGTTTCATTTTTTTAAAAAAAATATGTAATTTTATTGATTTTAGAGAGGAAGGGAGAGAGAAATAGAAACATTGGTGATTAGAGAAAATAATTGATCTGGCTCCTGCACCCTCCTCATACCCCTCCGCCCCTTCCACAAACAAACACACACACACACACACACACACACACACACACACACACACACACACGGAATCTATCCTGCATCCTGGCATGTCCCTGATTGGGAATTGAACCAACCTCTTGGTTCCTGGGTTGATACTCAACCACTGAGCCACACCAGCTGGACTTGGTCTCATTTTTTTGTTTTTTTTTTAGGAGTATCAGTATGTAATGATAGTCTTCAAGTTAGTTAGGAGATAGTGATAGTTGTTTGTTTTCTTAGATATGAGAAATTTTAATGTTTAGATGCCCAAAGCAAAATCAGTGGTGTGGTTATTATTATCAACTCAATACTCAACTCCCCTCCCCTTTTCAAATTAGTTAGGGAACAGACAGAACTTAAGCTAAATCTTTAAAAAACATGTTGCGTGTTTTTTTTTTTTTTTTTAAGAAAAACCTATTTTTAGAAGTGTATCACCTGTCTCTTCTATGTGTATTAGCTGAGTCATTTGGGCTCAATCACAAAATTATCAGCAGGAAACCAAGCAACCAATGTGAAATTGATGGGCCATGCTTCTATAACACATAAACAGAATTCAATAGAAGAACAACGCTTGGAAATTTCTATATTTCAGAATTTTACATTTTCTCATCTTCCTATTGAAATATTCTTGAATGTACAGAAAAAAAAATCAAACTTATGAGTCATCTATATCTGCATACAGACAGCTCAAATTAACACATGGCAAATTAGTATTTCACACCTAGAGTACATGGCTCTCCTCATTCTTGTTATGTAACTACTGGGAGCCCTCAGGGGATGTCCAAGTGATGGCTCACCCCCAACCCTAAAGCCTGGGCAAAGGCTTTAGGCCTTGGACACCCAGCCATCGCCCTGCTCAGCTCAGCCCTGGCTACCTGTGACCACCCAACCCTGGGGCCTGGGTGCTAGCTGCCGCTTCCCCTCACAGCGCCCGGGGGCTGGGCGCTCGCTGCAGCTGCCACCAACGTTTCATCTCCACCCCGGGCTGGCGCTCCCGCCACTTGGTCCCCGCCCCTGCTCTTGATTGGCTGGTAGCATAGCCAATCAGGAGCCAAGGTATGGTTAAATTTGCATGTTTCTCTTTTATTATATAGGATTGTAGTCATTGCATTTTGGAGTATAAGAAGCATGGATCACACAAGCTAGCTTGAGAAAAATTCAATGTTGAGATACAAGGTAAGTGTTCGAATCTAAGAACAAGAGCTACTAACCAAGCCTTCAAAAGTAGTCAGAGGCTGAACAGCCTCTTTTTCTAGACTGATGCAAAGGGGAGGATTAGAGGGCAGTCTGCTTACCCCAAACCTTGTACAAAGTATCAGCCTCGTCAGCCACCCAAGTGAGTGTGCTTGCTCTGCAAGCTCCACACAAGGCGAATGTATAGAATCAAAATAGTATGCCTGCCTTCTAAATGCTTACAGGCACTGGTCTAAGTTTGTAAAATGCATTCAGTCAGTTACTCCTCACAACAACTCTCTGGAGTAGGTCCTAGTATTTTATGTGAGAACTTGAGCAGAAACAGTTTTACCAGCATCAGAGAGTTAGGGAGCAGAGCTGGGATTTGAAACCAGGTGATCATAATTATCATAACTCACTGAATTTTACTATTATGTATGCCTGGCTTTAGAAATTTCTTTTGGATATTTATACCACTAGGTTCAGGCTTCCTCAAATATTTCTCAACTTTCCAAAGTTCCTCCTCTGATTTTTTCTCCTATCTCTGATTTCTGACTCTTTCAATGTAGGATTAAAGCAAACACTTCCCTTTAAAAAGATCTTCCAATGTCTTACATAGAGAAACTGAGCTTGCTCCACGTTCTACTGTGAAAGTTAGTTTAAAAGTTTATTTGGCCATTCAATGACTAGGTCAAATGTTAAAAATTAATTCTCATAAGACTACTACCCACCTATTTAAGTTTTTAGCAAGACTTTCAAAGGATTTATATAAATCAGACCCTTTTTTAGAATCCATTTGCTCGTAGACTGATTCTGCCCTTGCCCTTTCCATATTTTAGATTATGAGGTTCTTAATCATATTGTGTTTGACTCTCATTGCTAATTAATGAATCCTAGCACATGGAGATTTGGAAAGGGCACAGGCTTTTTTACCTCCTTGTGAAAAATATCTCACAAGATAAAAATGAACAAATTTTCTTTCTCTTCATATGCTGTGGCAAGGTATATGCTATTTAACATTATAAAGCTATTCTTTTTTTATATATAAAGCTATTCTTGCCTAGCCTAAGTAACTCAATAGTTAAGAGTCAACCCATGAAGCAGGAGGTCAAGATTTCATTCCCAGTCAGGGCACATGCTCAGATTTTGGGATTAATCCCCAGTAAGGGGCATGTAGAGGCAGCCAATCAATGATTCTCTCACATCATTGGTGTTTCTCTTTTTCTCTGTCTCCTTTTCTCTTTCTGAAATCAATTAAAAATATATTTTAAAAAATAAAGCTATTCTTGCAAAACTTATTTCTAGACAGTCTAATGACACTCTATCTTTGTTTTATGAGTAATTTTTAAATTTTACAAAAATATTATAATTTATATTGGTTTTCTTAATATGGAGCCATATTAAAAATTAAATTAAGAAACCTATATTTTCTGAACAGAGAAGATATTATAAGAAATGTAATATAAGTTTAAAAGAATATAAATATAGAAGAAAAAATTTAAGCACTAATAGGTTTATTTTGAAAATCAGAAGTAGATAATTGACATGCATTTTTCTTCATCATGGAAAAGGGCAAAAACAATAATATAAGTGAATTTTTTGTTTTTAAACAAATGATAGTCCAATCTCATTTAAATGAATGATATATAAAACGTATATTTTCATTTTATATATATTTTCCAGCTACATTGGCTATTCATGTTTACAAATAACCACCTATTTGATTATTACTGAGTAGAGGCCCGGTGCATGAAATCTGTACACGGGAGAATGGGGATGTCCCTTAGGTGGGCCTGCACCTTCTCCAATCTGGTAACTCTTGAGGGATGTCCGATAACCAGGATCATGCCTAAATGGGCAGTCAGACATCCTTCTCACAATCCAGGACTGCTGGCTCCAAATTGCTCTCTTGCCTGCCTCCCTGATTGCCCCTAACCACTTCTTCCTGCCAGCCTGATCACCTGCTAACCACTACCCTGCCAGCCTAATTGATGTCTAACTGCTCCCCTGCCAGCCTGTTTGTCCCCAACTTCCCTCCTCTGGCCTGGTCAGCCCTAACTGCTCTCCCCTGATTGCCCCCAACTGCCCTCCCTTGCAGGCCTGGAATCTCCCAACGGCCCTCCCCTGCTGACCATCTTGTGGTGGCCATCTTGTGTCCACATGGGGGCAGGATCTTTGATCACATAGGGGCAGCCCTCTTGTGTGTTAGAGTGATGGTAAATCTGCAAATTACTCTTTTATTAGATAGGATAGAGGCCTGGTGAATGGGTGGGAGACAACTGGTTTGCCCTTAAGGGTATCCCAGGTCAGGTAGGGGGTTCCCTTGGGGCATAGGTCTGCCTGGGCGAGGAGCCTATGGTGGTTTGCAGGCCGGCCAGGCTTCCCAGCGACCCAAGCAGAGGCCCTTGGATCTGGGATTAATTTATGTTCTACAATTGAAACTGTAGCCTGGAGCAGAGCCAAGCCTTTTGCTGGCTCTGGGGTGGCGATATAATTGAAACTTTGTTGCCTAGAGTGGACGCCTAGGTGCTACGGCTGCAGAAGCTTGGCTTCCTTCATTGCCCTGGAAACCCTAGTCTCTGCTCTCTCCAGCTTCGTGGCTGCCTCCATTTCTGTTGGGATTATGTATTTTCTATAATAGAAAATTTGTAACATTGAGTGAAGGCCTAGGCTGGCAAAAGCAGATGAAAAGCTTGGCTCCTTCTGTTGCTGGGGAAACCCAAGCCTCCCTACTGCTCTCAGTGGCCACAGCCATCTTGGTTGGGGTTTATTTGCATAATTTGCTCCTGATTGGCTGATGGGTGTGGCTATGGGCATGGCTTAATTGGAGGTACAGTCAATTTGCATATTAGTCTTTTATTAGATAGGGTTATTTAATTGTGTTTTTAGATCCATAGATAATCATCTCTATTCTCTGAGGAAAAATACAGATTTCTATGAGAAATTGATTGTCTCCATTATTGTTTGTGTAGCTATGTGGGCTTTCTGTTAGTGAGATGCTATTCTGGTGTAGAGTTCCTTTGCTTTGACAGTGGTTTAGGTTCCCTGAGGCATTGCCCTTTTCTCATGTCAAAACTGACCCTTTGGGAAGCAGCCTATAGCTTTGGCCTCTTAGAAAATATTGGGTATTGGCTATTCTTAGAGAAGGACTTAGTTACTCCACAGCCTTTTTATTGATCAGCCAGATATTTGCACAACTACTCCAGTGCCCATTGCTCAGACCTCAAATTACTCTGACCACTCCTCAGGCTACTTTTTTCTGAGGTCTTTTCTTTGGCTAACATAGAGCTGTCAGTAAGTTTCATTGAGTTTTACATCTACTCTGATTTCATCAGTCTTATCTATGGAGAAATTTTCAGGCATATGGTTTGCTCATGATAAGCTTCATGATTTTTTTAATTCTACAGTGAATATTTAAATGTACTCTATAATTTTGAGGTAGAAATAAGCTCTCTACCTAGTTATCATAAATTAGAAATGTTTATAAAGCTAGAGGAAGTTGTAATAATTGTGTTTGTGAAAGGAAAGGAATATCACTATAATATTCTTAAGAAAAATCTCTAATATAAAAAAGTAAAATATAATCAATTTTATCTCAATTATATGATAGGAATTGCAAATATAGAGAGACACTAGCTGCTAAAAGTAATGTAAAACAGATGCTTAAAAAGGGTAATATTAATAGTGGTTGATTTCCTCCTAAGTTGTTTTTATAAGATTTCATTTTAAGATGACATATTTATGGTTTCTGCACTTTGCAAACTCAATAAACATCTCTCTAGATTATGATTTGATATGAAAATTTACTGAATTAAGGTATTACTTATTTTGTATTTTGAATGCTTTCTCCTAAGGAATCTAAATCATATTTACAGAAATAAGTTTAGCTAATTTTCAAAGTGCTCCATGTGGGAAAAAAATAGGTAGAAAAAAAGCTTAGAGAAGCAAAACGTATAGCAATGGACTAAAAGAAAATAACATTTAAAGATATGGTTCTACATTTATGCAACATAGAATAAAGGATTTCATTGATATATAAATGAATAACACTTATTAATAATTACTGGTATCCCTGTCATTTAGTCATAATATAGGGATATGAGGAAAAATGTGTAAACTTCTTGAGGGATCACGAGGCTTTATTTTTAAATTTTAATCTTTATTGTTCAGTTTATTAATTATATTGTTCCCCTTTCCCCCCCTATAACTCCCCTCCACCCAGTACCCATCCCACCCTCCGTCCTCACCCCCGCCTGCACTGTTCTCTCCCATAGGTGCATGATTTTTGTCCAGTCTCTTTCTCTCACCTCCACACCCCTTTTCTCCCCAAGAATTCTCAGTCCATTCCCTTTCTATGCTCACGATTCCGTTATATTCACCAGTTTATCCTGTTCATCAGATTTTTAATCCACTTGATTAGATTCATTTGTTGATAGATGTGTCTTCCTTGTTAAAGTGATATTCTAAAAGGTGTATTTATTATTCAATAATATATATAGGAAACTGCAGTGTAGGCAGTGCTCCCCTGTACAAATAATTTTTCAATAAAAATAGAACTTTATAAAGAAAAGAATGTAAGATATATCAATAGCAACAACAAAAATGCTCTTTTCACAGATACTGAGTATCAGACATATTTGAGAAAATTATCCTTGGGATTCCAAGGAACTTAGTCTACTGATAGAAAAACAATCTAAACCAAATAAATCTAAATTTGTTAATCTAATATATATTTTAGTTTCGTTGTTGGAGATACAGAGTTAAAAATGCTTCCAAAAGGAAAATCCACTGAACCTTGATTCAGGGAGTGGTTTAAAGATGAAGTGAGTTGAAACTGGTTTTACTCAGTGGATAGAGCATCAGCCTTTGGACTGAGAGGTCTTAGGTTCGATTCTGGTCAAGGGCATGGACCTTGGTTGTGGGAATATTCCCAGTAGGGGGTGTGCAGGAGGCAGCTGATTGATGTTTCTTATCAATGTTTCTAACTTTCTACCCCTCTCCCTCCCTCTCTGTAAAAAATCGATAAAATATATTTTTTTAAAAAAGAAATGAAGTGAAATATAGACTTAGTTTTTAATACTACATAGGAATTTTGATAGGTAAAAATAACTCAGGTTGGACATAATATATCTATATATATAAAAGCCTAATTGTCTGGTCGACCAAATGACTGGACAACTGGCTGGTCGCTATGTTGTGCACTGATCTCCAGGGGGCAGATGCTAAACATAGGAGCCACTACCTGGTGGTCATTGTTCTCCCACAGCAGAAGTCTGTTCCCCTGACCAATAGGTGCTCATGGCTGATGAGGGCAACTGCGGTGGCAGCTCATGCCTCTCCAATGCTAGCACTACTGAGCTGCAAGCATAGCGAGGCCAGGATGAACAGGAGAAGAGTAGGACCAGGTTCTGCCTTGGGCTCCTTCCTGGCCGTCTCCTACTTTTTACACTTCTACATCCCTTAGGTGGAGGCCAGATTGCCAGTGTCAGCCTGATCCCTGCAGGCCCAGAAGTGAAATTGCTGTATTATATTGTAGTTCTATGAAGGTAGGAACACTCTCTTTTATATACTGTTGTATAAGTGATAATCATCTTACCTAACAGAAACATGCAAATTAACCATCACTCCTCTACACCCACAGCCAATCAGAGTGAGTATGCAAATTAACCCAACAAAGATGGAGGTTAAGTGTGAAGCCTGCTCTGAGGGGAAGTTAGGCAGCAGAGGGAGTTACTGGAGTGATGCTCTAGACAGAATCGAGGGACATGCCAGGTCACTGGCAGCCAGGGGGCAGGGATTTGCTGGCTCCCAGGTGGCTGGGGAGTGGAGACTTGCTGGCTCCTGGGCAGCTGGGGTGCGGAGTGGGGACTTACTGGTTCCTGGGCGGCTGGGAGTGAAGCCAGCGGCCTATTCTTGCACAAATATTGTGCAGCAGGCCTCTAGTAATGAAAATAAGTGGCCTCGCCGAGACCGGTTTGGCTCAGTGGATAGAGCGTCGGACTGCGGACTGAAGGGTCCCAGGTTCGATTCCGGCAAGGGCATGTACCTTGGCTGCGGGCACATCCCCAGTGGGGGGCGTGCAAGAGGCAGCTGATCGATGTCTCTCTCTCATCGATGTTTCTGACTTTCTATCCCTCTCCCTTCTGCTCTGTAAAAAATCAATAAAATATATTAAAAAAAAAAGAAAATAAGTGGCCAACATAGACTTATTAAAGAATAGATATCTATAAGTTACATCATTTTCACTCTATGCCTGGCTTAGTTAGTGCATTGGTTTTCAAGTGCTTCATAACAAAAGAGCCCAAAACATGGCTATAAATAACAAAGATTTCCTTTTTTTATTTTTTTATTGTGTGTGTTGATTGAATGGCTTCTTCACTCATTTATCCTGGCTTTATTTATATGGGTGCACTCAGCTAGAGTTGTTGTTGACCTGTGGAGTCCAATATGGCCTTGTTTGAAGGTCTAGGAGTAGTATACCTGCTGTTACCTGGCATATTTTTATATCCTCAGCAAGATTATGGTGGCTTACTTTAAGTAGTACTCCAGGTATGGTTTCTCTTTTGCTCTCTGCTCAATTTTAGATCTTTTTTTAAAAATACATGCACATTGAATTCCGATGGTTAAATTTATTCTTCTTATTCTCCATATTATCTGAATGACCTTGTTTTACATAGGAGATATTTGCCTCCACTTTGTTAAGATGGGCAGCAGATTAGCAGATTCTTACCTGAAAATAAATTGCTCAGCAAGTCTAGGCATAGACAATTGAATTTATTTACATTATAGTTTAACCATATTCTCCTTTTTGTCATCATAAAGCCCATAATCTTATATCATAATTCTTATATCAGCCCAGTTCTCTCTTTCTCCTCTCTTATTTTATCTCTATCTCATGTCTCACTTTATTTGTCTTTCATTTCCCTCTCTTTTGCCCATATAATATGAAGCAGAAATCTTTAGTGAGCTATATTGCTATGCAAACTAAACTTTTTCTAAGAAGCTCTGTCCTGTCCAGTAATTAACCACATGTAATTCAAGATTCATATTCCATAATTTTAAATAATAAGACTTATCTATCTATACTAGAGGCCCAGTGCACAAAATTCGTGCATGGAGGGGGGTGTCCCTCAGCCCAGCCTGCACCCTCTCCATTCTGGGATACACCCCTCGAGTCTAAATGGGCAGTTGGACATCCCTCTCACAATCTAAGACTGCTGGCTCCAAACTGCTCATCTGTCTGCCTGATTGCCCCTAACCACTTCTGCCTGCCAGCCTGATCACCCCCTAACTACTCCCCTGCCAGCCCAATTGATGCCTAACTGCTCTCCTGCCAGCCTGTTTGCCCCTAATTGTCCTCCTCTGCAGGCCTGGTTACCCCTAACTGCCCCCCGCTACAAGCTTGGTCTGCCCCAATTGCTCTCCCCTGCAGCCCTTTGTCCCCCCCAACTGCCCTTTCCTGAAGGCCTGGTCACCCCCCAACTTCCCTCCTCCGCCAGTCTGGTTACCCCTAACTGTCCTCCTCTGCAGGCTTGATCGCCCCCAACTGCCCTCCCTTGCAGGCCTGATCCCTTCTAACTGCCCATCCCTGCTGGCCATCTTGTGGTGGCCATCTTTTGTCTACATGGGGGCAGAATCTTTGACCACATGGGGGCAGCCATCTTGTGTATTGGAGTGATGGTCAATCTGAATATTACTCTTTTATTAGGTAGGATATAGGCCTGGTGCATGGGTGGGGGTGAGCTGATTGGCCCTGAAGGGTGTCACAGATCAGGATGGGGCAGCCTGGGGCATGGAAGCCTGGGTGAAGAATCTGTGTTAGTTTGCAGAGGCCCTGGTATCTGGGATTTATCTATCTTCTATATTTGAAACTTTGTAGCCTGGAGTGGAGCCAAGCCTTTTGCTTGCTTCGTGACTGCTGAAATTTCTGCTACAATTCTATAATTAAAACTTTATTGCCTTAAGCGGAGTCCTGAGCTGGCAAGGGCAGGTGGAAAGCTTGGCTTCCTCCATCACCAGGGCAATCCAAGCCTCCCTCCCCCGCTCTGTGGCCGGCAGCCATCTTGGATGGGTTTATTTGCATATTCACTCCTGATTGGCTGATGGGTGTGGCTTGTGGGTATAGCAGAGGTCAACTTGCATATTATTCTTTTATTAGATAGGATTCCAATTTTCCTGATTTTTCAATTAGTTTCAAGCTCAAAGTGTGTGTGTGTATAGGACAGAGAGTAGAATTTTTGAGAAGCCTAAAACTAAAATGTTATATTATTTCATTTGTTAATCAATTTTAAAAATCTAACCATAAGTAGATACAAAAGCTTTCCCCTTACCAAAAATCAACTTAAAGAGACTTCATGTATTGAAGCCCTTCACGGGTTTTCTGGAGAAAAGTTGGTCTGATTTTTTCCTTCATTTTTATTACTGTTTGTATAAAGCACTGTTACATCAGGTTTTCTTTACATGCCCTAATTTCCTATTGCTTTTCATGGATGATTTACATTCTGCTTTTTTTGGTGATTATCACTTCATTAGTGTTGTTTATTTTATCACATCAGGTGACATCTATTTACTTCACAGACTACTTTGTTCTTTACACTGAGTTTATTGGGAGAAAGAGATATTAGGAAGTGAGAAACCTCAATTTAGAATTCAAAGAATAGCTCCTTTAAATTTGATTTTTTAAACATCACTTAAATTAATGCTCTTTCATACTAAAGAGTAATAATATTCACCCATCCTCATCTAGCACTCACAGTGTACCAACAAAAGCCCCACAGATGCTCACTCATTTAAAAACCTAAGGATACTTAGACATATGCAACAGAGTGACTTCAGGCCAATGGTCACCAGCAGTAGTAATGATTGAAAAATGAAAAAGAGAAAGGAGACACAAAGGAAAATAAAATTAATAACAAATAAATTAATAAATTAATAAATCACCAAAAAAAGCAGAATGTGAATCATCCATGAAAAGCAATAGGAAATTAGGGCATGTAAAGAAAACCTGATGTAACAGTGCTTTATACAAACAGTAATAAAAATGAAGGAAAAAATCAGACCGACTTTTCTGTGGTAGGAGAACTTTTTTACTTCCTCAAAATATGACATTGAGAAAGACAGGCCAGTGGTCATCAGCAGTGATGAGATTAACGAGGCAAAGAGGGAAGATGAGAATGAAATGAAAGCTACAATGAAGTCCTCAGGCACTCTACCATTTAGAATTTAGGCTGACCAGAAGGGGTCTGCAAAGGGATTCTTGGTTTCCTGAAGAAATATTCTGCAACTTATTTTCAATTTTGATGTCCCACTAAGAATCTATATATTTTTCCAAAATATATTGCACAGTTGTTATGGGTTAAGTTGCACCTCTCCCCCCAAATCTTGGATTGAAATCCTAACCCCTAATACCTTAGAATCTGACCTCATTTGGAAATAAGATGGTTGCAGATACAATTAATAAAGATGAGGCCATACTGGACTAGAATGGGCCCTAATTCAGTATGACTGGTGTTCTTATAAGAAGTGGCCATATGAAGAAAGAGACGAAAGGAAATGCCAAGATAAGGCAGATAGGACTTATGCTGCCACAAGCCTAGAGAACCAAGGTTTGATGACCAGAAGCGAGAAAGAGACAAGGAAGGTTCCTCTGCAGGTTTCAGAAGGGGCATGGCCTTGCCTCTACCTTGGTTTTTGACTGCTAGTCTCAGACCTACACATCTAAATGCCTAATTACTTGGAATATATCATGAGTAAATTTAACTTTTATTATGCTTTTCTATCTACAAAAAGTTATTTAAAAACGAGATATGGGTGAGAAAGGTGAAGGGATTAATTGAAACACACATGCGTGCACACACACACAGCACATGAAAATTTGACTAATAGACACAGTCAACAATATGATGATTAACAGAGGGAAAGGGGGTGGGGAGAGAGAGAGAGGAGGGTAAAGTGGGGATACATGGGGATGGAAGAAAACTAGAATCAGGGTGGTGACCACACTATACAACATACAGATGATGTGTTCTAGAACTGTACTCCTGAAACCTATATAATTTTATTAACCACTGTTATCCCAATATCCTGTCTAATAAAAGAGTAATATGCAAATTGACCTTACCTCCTATCAAGCCATGCCCACAGCCATGCCCACAAGCCAATCAGGAGCAAGTTATGCAAATAAACCCCAACCAAGATGGCTGCTCCACTTAGAGCAGGAGGGAGACTTGGGTTTCCCTAGCAACAGAGGAAGCCAAGCTTTCCACCTGCCATTGCCAGCCTAGGCCTCCACTCAATGCTACAAAATTTCAATTATAAAAGATACATAATCTGAACAGACATGGTGGCAGCCACGAAGCTGGAGAGAGCAGAGGCTAGGATTGCTGGGGCAATGGAATAAGCCAAACTTCTGCAGCCCTAACGCCTAGGCCTCCTCTAGGCTACAAAGTTTCAAACAGAAATGGCTGTTGCCATGGAGAAAGCAGAAGGCTTGGTTCCGCTCTAGGCTACAAAGTTTCAGTTGTAGAACATAAATTAATTTCAGATCCCTGGGGTGCATGGCCGGCCTGCAAACCTCCACAGGCCCCTTGCCCAGGCTGCCCGTCACCCCAAGGGAACCCTCACCCTGATCTGGGACACTTTTCAGGGCAAATCAGCTGGCCCCCACCCATGCACCAGGCCTCTATCCTATCTAATAAAAGAGTAATTTTCAGATTGACTATCACTCCAACACACAAGAGGGCTTCCCCTATGTGGTCAAAGGTCCTGCCCCAATGTGGACACAATATGGCCACCACAAGATGGCCATCAGGGGAGGACAGTGGGAGGTTCCAGGCCTGCAAGGGTTGGCAGTTGTGGGCAATCAGGCCAAAAGGGGAGGACAGTTGGAAGGGAGCAGGCCTGCAAGGGAGGGCAGTTGGGGACGATCAAGCCTGCAGGGGAAGGCAGTTAGCGTGACCAAGCCAGCAGAGGAGGGAAGCTGGGGGCAAACAGGCTGGCAGGGGAGCAGTTAAGCATCAATCAGATTGGCAGAGGAGTGGTTAGGGGATTATCAAGCTGGCAGGCAGAAGCATTTAGGGGCATTCAGGGAGGCAGGCAGGCAAGCAGTTTGGAGCCAGCAGTCCTGGATTGAGAAAAGGATGTCTGACTGCCCATTTAGGACTGATCCTGTTGGGATCAGGATTGGGCCTAAACAGGCAGTTGGACCTTCCTTGAGGAGTCCTAGATTGGAAAGTGTGCAGGCTGAGTTGAGGGACACCCCCGGCTCCCCATGCATGAATTTCGTGCACCGGGCCTCTAGTATTAAATAAAATTAAATAAATAAATTCTCCAAGAAAAGTTTAAAACAATAAATATAATACAATAAAATGATACAGTAGTACTATTTCAAAAAGAATAATAAATAAATATGAGATATAGCAAAACATTTTTTTCCTTTTGCATTTTGTTTGATTTCTGGATTGTTTTATAATTATGGCTTTTGTTTTATCTCCATATATCCACTCTAAAGTGAGAAATATTTGTGAATAAAATCAAAATCCTTTCTATCTGCTGTATTCATACATAGAATCATCAAGCTGAGGTGTCTTCTCTCTAGGAAATGTACATGAAGAAAGAAAATTTAAATAATCATAAATATATATTAATGGGAGCTCTGCTTTGAGAACACACCATGGATTTTTATAAGCCTCTTGTGTAAATAAAGCCTTTCTATTCAAGTTATTTGATTTCTTTTTTTCATATTCTTTAAGTCATATAAATTAGAACTTCCTGTCAAACAATGTAATTTCTGTCAGTTTGTACTAGTCAAATAAATAACTGATCCTATGTTAAAAATCAGGGAGTTTTCTCAGTTTGTGCCTTTTTTTTTTACAATTAAACTGAGGATTTTTTAATCACTCATTTGCTGTCTTGTCTCTCATATTAGCTAGTTTGTATAAATTGTGTTTACTGGGGAGTTATCAATGGCACCCTCTACCTTTATGAAAAAAAAACACAACATTTTAAAACTTTTTCTACATTCCCAATAGAAAGTGTTATCTGTGAAAGTGGAGCAACCACAGGTAGAAGTGCGGGGGGATCCCCTTTCCCTCGGGGCTTGCAGTTGAGTCCTTATGATACCTTGAGAAAAATAATTTTATGAGGCTTGCATGGGAGGATGAGTGATTTTTATTTTCCGTGGAATTATATCCCTGGATTTATAAGGTCCCATTTTCCTTAGTCCCAGATGGGGATTCATCAGGGCTAGAAGCAAAGCCAGCATTTAAAGTTTCCATTCCATGATGGAACTGGGTCTGATTTAGCATCAGGCCATTGTGTGTGGGGTCCACACAGTTATGTGCCATGTGTGTGAATGCTAGCCAGGAGTGTGAACTAAGAAGCAAGAGAGCAAGAGAGAGAACTCCTTTGTTTCATTCTAGAGTTTTATTAATTTACTAGGCGGTGGTTCTCGGGTGACACACCCTGGAATCAAGCTCCCTCCTCCTTGGTTCTGGATGTGTCACCTGAGAACCATAGCTGCCAAGTCACCACAGCTGGGCAGCTCCAGCATTGAGCATCTTCCCCCTGATGGTCATTGTGCATCATACTTACCAGTTGGATGGTTGGACAGTGGCTTAAACTTTTATATATAGTTTCAAGTTTCAAGTTTTGCATTCAACTTTTTTCTATATATTTTGTTGAAAAGGATATTCTCCATTAAACCAGGCAAACCTTTACACCTTCATTAAAAATCAGGTGACTATGTTGTATGGGCAAGTTTCCTGCCTCTCTATTCTGATCCATTTATCTAAATTTCAGTTCTTTCACCAAGGGGTGGATTGTTTTACCTTTTGGTAAACTGGTGATGAGTTACACCAAGTAGGTTAAAACTGAGACATATTAAAAATTTTTCAGAATTTATTTGAGCAGCAATTAGCTAGAATCAGGCAGCACCAAACCAGAAGTCATTAGGATTGATCCATGACACAAGGGTTCCAGGAAAGATTTTTGTAGAGAAGAGGCAGGAGTAAAGCAAGAATATTATTTAACTAGAGGTCCGGTGCACAAAATTTGTGCATAATTCGTCCCTCAGCCCAGCCTGCACCCTCTCCAATCTGGGACTCCTCGAGGGATGTCTGACTGCCCGTTTAGACCCAATACTGGATCGGGCCTCAATGGGCAGTCAGACATACTTATCACAGTCCAGGACTCCTGGTTCCAAACTGATCCCCTGCCTGAATGTTTGCCCCCAACTTCTCTCCTCTGCTGGCCTGGTCACCCCTAAGTGCTCTCCCCTGCAGGCTTGATCACCCCCATCTGCCCTCCCTTGCAGGCCTGGTCCCTCACAACTGCCCTCACATGCTGGCCTGATCGCCCACAACTGCCCTTCCTTGCAGGCTTGGAATCTCCCAATGGCCCAGCCCTGCTGACCATCTTGTGGTGGCCAGTTTGTGTCCACATGGGTGCAGAATCTTTGACCACATGGGGGCAGCCCTCTTGTGTGTTGGAGTGATGGTCAATCTGTGTATTACTCTTTTATCAGACAATATAGTGGCCTGGTGCATTGGTGGGGGCCAGCTGATTTGCCCTGAATGGTGTCCCAGATCAGGGTGGGAGTTCCCTTGTGCATGGGACAGCCTGGGTTAGGGGTCTATGGTGGTTTGCAGGCTGGCCACGCCCCCCAGGAACTCAAATGGAGACCCTGGGATCTGGGATTAATTTATGTTCTACAATTGAAACTTTGTAGCCTGGAGTGGAGCCAAGCCTTCTGCTTGCTCTGTGGCAACAGCCATTTTTGTTTGGGTTTATTTTTTAATTCTATAATTGAAACTTTGTAGCCTAGAGTGGAGGCCTAGGTACTAGGGCTGCAGAAGCTTGGGCAAACGTAGCCTCTGCTCTCTTCAGCTCTGTGTCTGCCGCCATTTCTGTTGGGATATATCTTCTATAATTGAAACTTTGTAGCATTGAGTAGAGGCCTAGGCTGGCAAGGGCAGGCGGAAAGCTTGGCTTTCTCTGTTGCTGGTGAAACTCAAGCCTCCCTCCTGCTCTCAGTGGCTACAGCCATCTTGGTTGAGGTTTATTTGCATAATTTACTCCTGACTGTCTGATGGTTGTGGCTAATGGGAATGGCTTGATCGGAGGTACAATTTGTATATCACTCTTTTATTAGATAGGATTGGCTCTACCTACAGCCTAGTTGTCTGTTTGTGATTGGTTTCATTGTGTTTCAGTTTAGTAACCCAGAAGCATTTACAGGTTTAGATTTTGGTTTGCTTCTGTAGGCCACCATGGGGATTAGAGCCACCTTGATGTAATGGCCTCCTGGTTTAATTTATTTAACGCTCACCTCAGAAGTTGTGAGAGAGAGGAATTAATACATGCAAAGAACTTCTAATCATGTAGTCAATGCACACTGTAAACATTAAAAACAAATTACTAGAAGAAACATGTTACAACATTAGAAAAAAAAAAACTGGCAGTTTGTAGCTAGAGGCTCCTTATAATATTTTTCAGAAAATAAGAGTTTTAAGAGTGCTGGTTGGAAAGTGCTACTCTAATAGTTATGGATCATAAAAATGATTAGCTTCCAAAAGTTTTGCCGTGTAGCATAACAAGTGAAATAAAGAAATAGGCCTTCTTCTTCCTATCTGTCTATGGAAGATGTTTCTTTCGGGACACACAGGGCTTCTCTTTCAGGGGTATTTGGAGAGGACCCCGTTCTAAACATAACTTGAATTTTCTGTTACATATAAAAGAGCCATTTAATTTATATTTTGTCTCATGTCTGTGTTTCTCAACACTTCAGGTTTCCATTCACCAAATAGGATAATTTTTCATATTGTCCATAGAAGAAAATAAGGGGTGGAAATTCTGTAGTTTCTATTTCCTTTCTCTAATCTCTCTTCAGCACAAGCCTCAAGCATTATCAGCCTTAGAGGAGAGTTAATTGAAAAATCAAAGAATGATTTTTAAATCTGTGCACAGCTGTACTATAAAACCAATTCTAAAGTGGGTCTTCCTGTATTTTCTTGTCTCTGTCACAAGGTTTGGCTATAAAAGAATGCCTGGAAGGGACAAAGGGACTGGAGCTTTGAGTGAAGAGAGCTCTCTATTCAGAACATAGACCTCACTGTGATTGACAGGGATTTCACCTCTTCTTTGTTGCTCAGCATCCAGCATATCCAGATGCAAGGCTCTCTGTCCCTTGTAGACTGGGCAGCAGTCTTTCAGCAAGGACTTTTAGGACACATCATTGGGTCCACAACTTGGTCTCTAAGGTTAAAGGTCCTGTTTATTCATTTTAGAATATCATTTTATGAAAAGTTAACCAGAAGTAGGCATTGTCTCACAGAGTTTTTTCCCCCAATTATTCTGATTAGGTTTCACTTTCGCTGCTTCTTAGTAAGAATTTCCACACATTTGTATGTGAGAAAACATTTAAAAATAACATATCTGCGAACAATTTATTCTAATACTCATAACCCTGTTCTGGAAAATGTTAGAGAAATTTCTAGAATATGAGATCAGTAGCTCATGTAATGTTTGAAAAGGTTATGTGTTTACAAATGTCTTACAAAGTATACTGACATTTATTTATTATAATATCATAGAAAAGACCTTAAATTGCACCAAGAATAAGTAAATACCATTTCATGTAGAGATTGAGAATGCATAAAAATAAGTGTGCTACATGAGATGGGGTTATTGTTACCTCAGTTAACAAGATTAAACAATATCATACTTTTTAAGAAACTCTGGATTATTTTTTGAAAGAAAAAAAACCAGATGCAAGAATGACTAATCCAAAGCAATTTTTAAAAACCACTATTTTGAGGTTAATTAACACACAAGAAGCTGTACCCATTTAATGTGCACCCCTTGATGAGTTTGGAGATAAGTACATATCTGTGAAACCATCACCATCATCTATGCCCTAAACATATCTATCATCTCTAGAAGTTTTCTCCCACTCTCCAAGCACTTCTTAAACACATGGCAGGTATTGTATATATACCTCTTTCTTGCATGTGAACATGTATACATACAATATACAGTCATTGCCTAGATTTTGAGATAATTTACCTTCCTAATGTACCCAATATATCGACAACTGCAGGTAAAAATAAATCAAGAGACAGAAGTAAAGGTGAATGATTTCAGAAGTTGCTTTAATAGGTGAATGTACCATTATTTATCCTTATTAATTAAACATGGCAAATATTCCATGAGCTCTGAGTGTGATGCTGGCACAAAACAGAAGTCTAACATTGCCTTTTGGGGAAAATATTTTTTACAGTATAAATTGTATATATTTATATATGTTGTGTGTTATACAGTGTCCTTTAAAATAATATGTTAAAATCTCAACACTTGATACCATGGATTTGATTTTACTTGGAAATAGGACATTTGCATGTGTAACCAAATTGTTATAGTGGATTAGGGTTGAACTTAAATCCAACCACTGGTGTCCTTATATGCCACACCCGGGCTTCATGTGAAGACATGTGGAGATTGGAATGAGGTGTCTTTAAATCAAGGAATGCCAAATATTTCTGGCAGTGGGAAGAAGGGCATGGGACTTATTCTCCTCCCATAGAGCCCACATCTTGGTTTGAAACTTCTAGCCTCCAGAACTGTCAGAGTGTTAAACCACCCAATTTGTAGAACAGTGTTACGGAAACCTTTGGAAAGGAACATACTGCCTTGGGAACTAATTAATGTGGAAACATAAACTATAAAGCATCATTAAGAAGAAAATTATAATGACCTGAAATAACAAAATCCAGAGTGAACTATAATATTTATCTGTTCAAATTGTCTTTTGCTAAAAATGATTTATCTTTATTTATTTTTTGGCTCTTTATATGTTTTATACTTTTACCACTTTTGTGGTAGTCAAGTTTATTAATAGTTTCCTCCCAGTCTTAAAGCCAGGATTGTCTTTCTCAAGTACCTGGGTCCCCTCTTTTTGAAGTATAGTTATTAAGGAAGACAATACCCCTGGATCAGGGTTTCTGTGGGAGGGGAAGTTCCTAAATTGGGTGAGTTCCTTTCTTCAAGTTGTAAGAAATCTCCTAGCATGAAGATATGAGAAAATTCACTTTGTGTGTGCATGAGGCCAATGGCAAACACAAGTGGCTCAGCTATTAAAAACTATATTTTGTTTCAATGGAGTTGAACTCAATCTAAGGTCTAGTCTCTCTGCCCTATTACAAAAGTTTTGAATGAAGTCATCCTTTCTTCCTTTTGTCTTCAACAGAGGAAATTTATGATAGCAGATATTAAAGGTAATTATTAAGATATATATCTTCCATTTCTAACCACTATAAAATGAGTAAAAATAAATTTAATTTTTTTCTGAGTTTTATTTATTCTTGGAAAAATATTGAAAAATTTTTGTTTGTTTGCTGGCTTGCCAAATACTTTACTTTTTTTCCTGGTACATTGAAGGAGATGATCTCAATAAGATACACACTAAAGCAAATTTATTTAGTTTCATAGTTGATTCTTTTAAATTGCTGCTTTGTCCTTAAAAAAAAAACAAAAAAACTCCTGGATGAAATCCTGGGCTTTTGCAGTAAGTCTCAGGAAATTCAGAAATCCAGTTTATTCGCAATACTTCTAACTCGCATCTTTCACCAAGAGGGATGATGCTATTTTAGGCCGGAAGCTGGTAGTGAGCGAAGAATGACTAGTCTTTCTTGTGCTGTTTCCTTCATTCCCTTTTCTCAAGCTGCTGCCTGTGGTCCATTTGTGATCAGGCCTAATGGGAAAGGACTTTCACAATCAGAAGAGATGGAATCTGGCAGATCATAGGCACCAAAGATGATGCTTTCACTTAGAGAGGATATTTTTGGGTTTCTTATAAATCCCTCTTCTGGGTACTTTGGACAAAGTTCCCTGCTATGGGCAGTGCCTCCTTTATCATTTAAGTTTATTATGGCCTCTTCCTACAAAAAGCCATGTCTTCCAGTGGTTTACTCTTCTCAATTCAGTTGTTTTGAAGGTGGTACCTTGTAAAATAACTCCCATCCATATTCCTTCTTCAGTGTCTATATCATGTTCACAGATGGCAAGCAAGTGATGTAGCTTGCTCAAACTTGAAATGTGCAGGCAATTCTCCAAGTAGTTCCCTTCTTGCCAGCCAGCATCTTGTTTTTAGATTTTTACTTATCAATTAAATAGCAATCACTGTAATGTCTACATTCCAAAAGATTTATGCCAAGCTCTTTATGTGATCCCTGGTGTCAATGTTAGAAGTAAAGTAGGAAGAAGAAGCTTAAGTTCTCTTCAAGGATCCATCTACCTTTGTACCTGATAACTCTCTATAAATTCATTCTAATTCTGCAGCCTTTGTAGTTTCTTTATTTTCTCTAGATCAGACCTCTAGACTCTCCTAATTAAAATTGTCTAGGTGAGCAATGACTTAGGAGTCTCAAAACCTATTTTATAATACAGCATAGTTTAATTAGTCACTGTAAATTCTCCATGTACATTTTAGATCAGTTATATAATTTTAAGATTAAACAGTACAAGAATATAACCATTTCTCAATCTTAGGCTTGCCATTGATACTCCAATCTGCAAGGAAAGTAATATCTTCTTACAAATTTTTGGCAATGAAAATATGGATTTTGGTGAGTAAGTAGATAGGTAGATGCTACTCTTCTATATCTTTAATTTTTTAAAGATAAACTTTACCTTTTAGAGGAGTTTCATATTTACAGAAAAATTGAAGGTGAAACATTTCCTGTACAGCCTCTACCCTCATATATGCACAGCCTCCCCACTATCAACATATCACACCAAAGTGGTACATTTATTACAATCAGTGAATCTACATTGATACCTCATTATCACCCAGAGTTCATGGTTTACGTTAGGGTTCATTTTCAGTACTGTTTACTCCATGCGTTTTAACAGATATATAATGAAATTCACTATTATAGTATCATACAAAGTAGTTTCAGGATTTTATTTATTTTATTAAAAACTCTTTACTGTTGAAAGTATTACATATGTACCGTTTTTACCCCCATTGGAACCTTTTAGCCTATCTCTGCCCTCCACCCCAAGCATTCACCATCCTATTGTCTGTGTCCTTGGGCTATGCCTATATTCATACAAATTCTCTTTGGTTGATCTCTTCCCACCCACCCACCTTCCATGCATTTCTTTTGAGATTCAAAAATCTGTCCCAAGCTTCTATGACTCTGGATCTATTTTGTTCAATGGTTTCTTTTGTTCATTAGATTCCACATATGAGTGAGATCATGTGATAGTTTTCTTTCTCTGACTGGCTTATTTCACTTAGCAAAATACTCTCCAGGTCCCTCCATGCAGTCTCACAGGGTAAGAAATCTTTCTTTTTTTACTGCTGCATGGTATTCCATGGTGTAAATGTACCAATGCTTTTTTATCCACTCATCTACTGATAGACACCTGGGCTTTTTCCAGATCCTAGCTATTGTAAATTGTGCTACTATGAACATACATTCTTCCTGATTAGATGTTTCAGGTCTCTTAAGATATATACTTAGAAGTGGGATCCCCAGGCCAAATGGGAGTTCCATATATAATTTTTTTTTGAGGAAATGCCATACTGTTTTCCATAATGGCTGCACCAGTCTGCATTCTCACCAGCAGTGTAGTAGCGTTCCCTTTTCTCCACATCTTCATTTGTTGTTTATTGATTTGGCATTGTAATTTGCATCTTTCTGATGATTAGTGACTGAGCTTATTTTCATGTGTCTCTTGGCCTTTGGTATGTCTACTTCGGAGAAGTGTCTAGTTAGGTCCTTTGCCTACTTTTTAACTGGGCTGTTTGTCTTCCTTTTGTGAAGTTGTATGAGTCCCTTATATATTTTTGCAATTTACCCTTTATCAGATGTATCATTGCCACATATGTTCTTCCTTAACAGGATGTTCCCTTTTCATTTTGTCGATGATTTATTTTGCTGTGCAGAAGCTTTTTATTTTGAAGTAGTTACAATGTGTTTATTTTCTCCTTAGTTTTCTTTGTCCTAGGAGATGTATCAGCAAACATATTGCTATGAGAGTTGTCTGAGATTTTGGTGCCTATGGTTTATTGTTACATTATTAGAGTTTCATTTTTTTGCTTATGTCTGTCCAATTTTCCCAGCACCATTTATTGAAGAAATTGTATTGACTCCATTGTATGTTCTTGCCTCCTTTGTCAAATATATATTCTTAATTTTAAAATAAGTCTTATTAACTTAGCACTAAAATGCTAAGTTTTTCATTTATTATTTTATATCTACAAATTCATATTGGTGTTTTCACTATTTTATATATTATTTGTATGGGTTTTTTAAATAAGAAAAATATGCAGTGATTATGCATTTTTCTTCCATTATTAAGTGTCAACTAGTAATAAATTTACCTATTCTTTGTCTTTTGCATATTTTCCTGTTTTATCTTAATCCATCATTTCACTTTCCAACATTATGTTTTACTGTTTCATTGTGATCCTTTAGCCTCTGTCTCTCTCTGACTCTCTCTTTCACTCCCTCTCCCTCCCTTTTGCTTTTTGTCCAGGATGTAAATCTAGTTAAAAACAAACAAACAAACAAACAAACAAAAAAACAAGGTAGAGCTCTTTAGAAACTCTCTTTACATTAGACATAAAGCATCACTCATATTAGAAAATATCTTGTAAAACTCTAACTCTAAATTCCTAATGACAAAAAGAAATCTAAAGTACATTTTAAATATTAAGCCTTGATCCCAACGCATTTGCTTTCTCTATAAAATTAATCCAATAAAATATATTTTTCATATCAGATATTTTGTTTACTATATAAAATTGGAGTATATGAAAGCAAGAAATTAATAAGATATATTACAGTAGCTATCTTAGTATTTCTGAATCTTTTTATAGCCCAGAATTAGATAGGATAACTATTTATAGGGATTAGTTCATTGAAAATATTTTATTACATTTAAGTTAGATTTATCTCTCAGAAATCATTAAGAGTTTTATTAAGTGAAAACTCAAGTATAATACAAATATTGAGACCATGCAGAAATCAGTGAGAATTGTCACAAAACTGAAAAAAAGGAATCCATGCTTAAAATTATAAACATATTGTAACTTCTCAATGGCATGCCATTTAAATGAATCTTAAGTTATACTTAGGTAACAGGCTTAAATATTGTTAAATGGAGAATCAGATGAAGTTTATTATTTCATGATTACCATCATATTCATAGTCTGTTAAAGTTTTGCTTTAATTTAAACACTGTTGCAGTCTTTTATAGTTTAATGTGAAAATAATATAACTGCTCTAAAATACTTGTGGATTTATGCTGAGACCGGTTTGGCTCAGTGGATAAAGCGTCGGACTGTGGACTGAAGGGTCCCGGGTTTGATTCTGGCAAGGGCATGTACCTTGGCTGCGGGCACATCCCCAGTAGGGGGCGTGCAAGAGGCAGCTGAATCAATCTCTCTCTCTCATCAGTTTCTGACTTTCTCAGAAAATAAAAATATATTTTTAAAAAAACTTTAAAAAATACTTGTAGATTTATAGTGTTTTTATTATAAAACATTATCTCCAAATGTCATTCTAATGACAGGGACATGACATTGTCCACAGTGAGCAATGCATGTGGCAGTAGGCAGTGAGTAGAAGGGGACAGGAAGATGCATAAAGAAATAAGAAGAAAATGTGTAAATATTATTCAGCTTTTATCAGTCTCATATGCGTCAACTTTGGCTTACAAAAAGACGTTGAAAGATCTGAGAATGTCAATTTTTTTAGGAACTAGAGCAAGAAAGCATTAACTCCAATAACTAGGAAATGTGTAATAATGCAGTTTCACATTATTGTGTAATATTCATCCATTTATTAGACCCTCACTCTTCAGAGAGAAGAAATTCCTTATAATGTGCTTTTCACAAATAAGTGAAGTAGAAGCAAGAAGCTAAATAGATTGGCCAGAATTACTAAATAAATGTATATTGTGGCTCCAATTGGAAATTAGTGGGAGTTTTTAGGATCAACACGTGATAGATAGGCCTTCCACTAAGTTATACTGCTTTAATAATCGATTTTAGATGTAATAGTTTTTAATCATTTACTTATGCTATCATAAATAATAACTATTTCTAAAAGATGTGTAAGTACAGACATATATGATAATTTATCCCACAAGCAATTTCTGTACCTAGAGAATATGTGTTTAAGGTCAGATAATATAGGTTGTAATTACACAAAATTTAACCAAGAATAACTTTAAAATAACTCCCAAAGAGAAGATCAATAGTTTAAAACCATGGGGAAAGAAATCATAACTGAGACTATATATTTTAAAGCCAAAAGCAATAAAGTCAAATTCCAATTTAAAACTTTCACAGAACTTGAAAAAATTAAGGCTCTGAAAAGATGAGCTCTGATAGAGGATTTTTAAGTTGGGTTTGAGAAATAGTAAAAAAGTTAGACGCTACATTCCATATAATTCTATTCTGTTTTTTATTTTAGGGACATAAGTGATTAAGGGAATATCTAGTCTTATGGAGTTCAGTTTCAGGGCAAGTAGATCATTTTGACAATCCCAAAGAATGAAGAGTGCATCGGGATGTGCCTTAGGTCTCCATTAGGTCTTTGCTTTTTGGTGTGTAGCTATGTATTTATTTATTTATTTATTTGGGTTAATAATTTTTCCGTCGATTTTTCGGGAGAGTGGAATAGAGAGGGAAAGACAGAGAAGCATTGACGTGAGAGAGAAACCTTTCCACTGGCTGCCTCCTGCACACACCCCGACCAGGGCCCGGGTCCGGAGGAGCCTGACCAAGGCTCCTGCCCTCGACTGAAGTCAAACCTGATTTCAGGATCTTTTGGTCCCCAGGCCAGTGCTCTGTTCACTGAGCCAAGCCAGCCAGGGCAGGACTTCTCTATTTAATTTAAACTTTATTCTCTCCCCCCCCCCCCCCCACACACACACTACTTTGAGAGCCAGAAAAGAGTGTTAAAATATTGTGCATTTTATACTTGCTATCCATCAGTATTTTCCATAAAAACTTGTGCAGTTTGCAAATTTATGTACTTGCTGTGTAGTGTGACAAACTCAATCCAGAATGCGTGACTCACACTATGTTCTTTCCACTCCTTACACCTCATCACTAATAAAGTATAGCTAACTGTTTTGCTGCTGACACATGAGATCAGGCTGTTCCCTAGCCAGTGTCTTTGTGCTAAGAAGTGTTGGTTGAGGTTAAAAAATAATGTATGAAAGTAAGCAATTTTAAGTGAAGAATATGGTCTTCTGTATGCAACTATATTGTTTTTTTTAAAAAAGTGATATATTTGCAGGATTGTTTTCTAACAGATTTTAGACGCTTTTGCTTAGAGCAGTGGAAATAAGAGAGGGTAAAGTTTTTTCCAGTTAAGCCAATTTCCTTAGTTCTCATTCCTCAAAATAGTCTACCGTTAAACTTGTGATGGAAGTACTTATGAGACATCATGTTACACATGATGGGGAATGTCTGGCTCAGGGGTCACACAAGGCCTGAGAAGTCACTTGGTCTGGTTCTGCCAAGGCATTAGGGGTGAGTTAAATAAATGCCTGACCAAATATAGCAGGCTAATTTTTAAGGTGATAATTTTGCATGGTCTGCGAACGATGTTATAAATATCCAAATGGCCCTTGTCAGAAAAAAGTTCCCCTGACCTTTAAGAGATTATATTTCCTATTTCTGTCCTATATTTTATATACCTTAACATGGCTTTGGGAACATACATTAACCCTAGATAGGTACAAATATCATTAAAAAGTGAATATCTATTAACCACTTGCAAAGCTTATACTTAAAATTAAGCATTATGACTCAGTGAAGAGACAAAATACTTTAAAAGATAGAGTAGATTTGGATGTTGGAGTAGAGAGTTAAGTACTCAACTCTTTTTTTTTTTTTTTTTTTGCATAGAATGGGGTTTAGGAGTAGAGATGTTGAGTCAGAAATGAATGTGTATATAGTTTAAAATAGCTTCATAGTAAAAACAGACAACAATACGAGGAATAGATTGTAGAATGTGAAGAAAAGAGAGGAAACTAAAGTAACCAAGGAAAGGCCCACATAAGGAGAAAAATAAAAAAAGACATTATGCAATAGGTTTTAGATAAATGTACTGAACACATAGGTGAGAAGTTAGGGAATTCTGAGACAGATGCTAAAAATATAGAAATCATTTCCATGAAAAATTGGGTGAGAAGCAGTGTTAAATATTGCCAGATAATCAAATAAGAAAAGATACCTGTGATTTTATTTCCCATCCAGATTTGTGTGGGGCTAGTTATTTTCATAACACAGCTCAAGAAATGCTGTATTAATAGAAATGGAATAGGTGTCTTATGACTTGGGGCCAGGATGTGTGTAAGGCCAGATGTTTTCAGCTTAGTTAAATCTAAAATTGAGAAATAAATATTAGAATGGAAATAAGCTTTGAAGGGACTGGTTTGCAAAGTCCAATGAGGAATTAACATGACCTGATACCAGAAAGGTGTCTTGTCAAGGTCAAAAATAAATGGTGACTTTAGATAGTATATACTTATCTTAGAGCTCTGTATCAACCAATATTGTATACAGACTGTGACCAGAAATAAAGAAAGGAGAGAAAGATAAATATCACATGAACTCACTCATTTGTGGAATATGATGAAGAACATAAACTGATGAAAAAAAAAATAGAACCAAAGTCATAGAAGTATCAGACAGGTTGTCCAATCTATGAGGGAGGTGGGTGTTAAGGGAGTAAGAGATCAAAAAGGATTTGTATGCATACATATTAGCATAACCAATTGACACATATGGGAAAAGGGTGAGGGCATGTGCTGGGGGTGAGGATTTTCGGGAAGAGGGGTCAATGGGGACAAAGAAAACTTATGTGATACTTTAAACAACAAAGAATTTAAATTAAAAAACAAAAAGCAAAAGAGGATAGTATGAAAACCTGAGTTAAGAGTTAACCTAGTATCCGGGATGGAGAAGGTATAGGGCTAGCTCTGCAACAAAATTTCATACTCTTGCATAGAGTTGAGCTGATTCTGGGTAGTGTCTGTTTGTCAAAGGACTACTTGTCATAGCCACTTGCTTCTAGGCTGAGCTATGTGAGTAGCTCTCACTAATGAAAGGTAAGTAGAAGAGATATGAGCTACCTTTTGGCTGAGGTGAAAAACAAGCTGGCCAGCCTTCTTCATTTTTTTCTCTCTTACATCTTTTGGTCATTGACATATAAGGTGATATTAATCCAGCAGCCTGAGTCCCTGCATGACTTTGAATAGACAACCACACCCCATCTCTTCTAATTCCTGCCTCTGATGAATATATATTATTTAATCCTCATCTGAGGATGTTTATGGATTTTAGAGAGAGGAAGGAAGAGTGACAGAGTGAGAGAAAGATCAATGTGAAAGAGAAATATTGACTAGCTGCCTTACCCAACAGGAGATGGAACCCACAACCTGGGCATGTGCCCTGACTGAGAATCGAACCAGTGACCCCTCAGTGTACAGGAGGATGCTCAACCAACTGGGTCACACTGGTCAGGGATGTTTTGACTTTTTCCCTAGATAAATGTACATCCCACATAATCTAAGAGTTATTGGTATGGATTATTTATTTTGATAATTAGAATTGCCTCCATGTTCCAAAATGGTCTGCAAAAAACATGATATGTTAAGTAGGGGCCCAGCACACAAATTCATGCACCTGGAAAGGAACTGTGGGCCATGAGCAGGAATGGTGCTGTCAGCAGGTGCAGAAAGCATCTGCGGCCCCGATTACCTCAGAAGCAGGAGGAGATGGAGAAGCCCTCGGGGGAGATTGGGGCTGGCACTGCCACTTGCACCTGCTGATGGCACCAAGCCATTGGGTCCAGCACTGGGCACTGGCAATGGGTGCGAACAGTGGCTCTGGCAATGGCTATGGGTGAGAGCAGAGCTGGCACTGGCAGTGGGTGGGAGAGGCAGCTGCTGCCCTGATCTCTGCTCAGGAGCAGGGCAGATTGAGAATCCCTGAGGGGAGATTGGGGCCAGCAGCTGCTGCTTGGACCTGCTATTGGTGCCGAGAGATCAGGGCTGGCATCAGGCGCCAGCAGTGGGTGCAAGTGCCCAGCAGGACTGCAACATGCAGGAGCAAAGAATTTTCAGTAACCACCAGAGGCTTGCCCAAATGTCAGTGGCTGGTACCCCACCTTGCTCTGGCACTCCTGCTCACCTGCTCCACCACAGCTGATGCCTGCCATGTTCTGTGCTCTGCGCCTGCTCCCAATGCTCACCATGTTCATGCACCTTCTTGTGGTTAGTCCAGGTCATAGCAACCAGTTGTTCGGTTGTTCCATCATTCATTCTATTTGGATATTAGGGTTTTATATATATAGATAATGTAGGAAAAGAAATAATGAGATGGCATGCCTGCTACAAAATTAAGGGTCTTTGTTTCTATTTTGGTTTCTCTACATATTATTATTTATTTTCTTCAGAACTCAAAGCACAAAAGGGGCTCCCTTAATCTGGGAGTGTTGCTAGGAGCCTCTCATTTTGCATTTAGCTAAGGGTTTAAAGACTGCTGTTGGCAGAATATTGTAAGAAAATCCTCTGAGAAAATTACTGTTAAGAGATGCTGTTTCTCCTCTACTTTGATGCGTATCCTTCTTTGCCAGATGGTGGTAGTCCCAGTAGGAAAGTACTTCAAGTGATAGGCTTCTGCTTACAAAATTTTTATCTTAGAAACAAATGGATCTTTTCTGGTTGAGTAATTTCATTTAGAAGAAAATGATAAAGACACTCTTGAATTTAAGTGTACTTAAACTTTCAATATGTATTTTTGTTTTGTGTGTGTGTGTGCACAATGTGCTCAGATATATAGGCACTCTTAATTTCTAGAAATTTATTTTCCCCCTAAGATGAAATTTGAACTTAATGTTATGAATTGTCTTTTATTTGCTGTTATTACTGAATATAAAATTTAATTAATTTAAAATTATTTCAAAATGTATATATAATTAAAATATATGTGACAGGTAAAAATCAAAGAGTGGATAATGGATCACTGGAGAACAATGATGGATATATAAGGATTCTGGAATATAGGAGCTAAGGATGTATGATTTCGGGATCAATTAGTGAGAATGATTGCAAAATTGGTTAACTTGGTGCTGTGACTTGGATCATGACCTGGATTGTCTTAAGTGGCCTAGAAGAGCAGGATTCCGGAAAATCCTACACGGGATCGCCTTGCAGAACTGGACCAGTGCAGTGTACCAGCGGGGCCCGTTGTGCTCCACTGGCTCCTCGCTTTGCATAGGGTGAACATAGGTGAGTTTTCTTTGGAATTCTGGAACTTCCTGCTTTACAATAAGAGACCGACTTTGAGCTATACTTTTTTCCTTAAAAAAAAAAATTCTGGAGATGAAGAAAAAGGTTAAGGATGCAGAGAATCTAGGTTAAAGATAAGATTCAAGATAACTCAGGTGAAAAAAAATGGGTGGCTATTACTTAACTTTGGCTTTTTAATTGGAAATATTTTTGAGTCTCAACAAAACTTTTGCTGGATAGATGGGAGCTTGACCTCATTTGGCTCTGAAGATAATGGACAGTTCCTCCCTTCAGCTAAAATATCCTGTATTCGTAGATGAGTAGATGTTTATGGAGGTGTCAGACGGCAACCCTCACGATGTGCGGGAGTCCCATAGTGAATTTTACCTTAACAGTAATGAAATAATGGACTCACCACTCTGAGTCCCCATGGCTATATTAGACAGCCAGGGGAAGATGCTGAGACACGTAAAAGGGTGGAGATGAATCGGAGGGTGGGAGCCCCTGGGAGCTCAACTCAACTAGCACACTTCAGCCCACTACATAATATTCTTAGAAATTTGTCCAGACTCTGCATATTTGAATTAAAACTAAAATTAACATGAAAACTATGTCTCTAAGGCCAGAAACTCCCAGATTCCAGATTCCTATTAATACTCCTGCAGATATAAAATAAAGGGAAGTATTTACTTGCAAGTACTTAAAGAAATGTAGAGCTTATTTTGATTGGAAATTAGAAGCTTCTGGGGGAACACTGATAAATTCTCTTTTCTTTTAGAGCCTGTCTCTTTACTGAGGACAGCTTCTGAAGCCGCTAAGTAACTACACCCCACTTTTCTCTTTATTCCAACTGCCCAGGGGCATCCTTTCCTTTGTTGTTCATACTTACTCTTCTTTCCTCTTCCCTCTTCTCTTTCTTACCTCCTGTCCTCCACTGCAGCTCCTTACTGACCTAGGGGAGCACTCAGAATGGAAAACCAGAACAGCTGTCTCAGGCAGAGGGGAACCAGTAATTGTATATGTTTCTTGGACTAGAGTAGAATTAGGGAATCTACCTAAAGATTTCCCTGACTTTCTCCTGATAGGTTCAAAAAGGAATTTAGTTGAACTTTTAGAACATGTAATCTTAGCTATACTGTCCTATTCCAATTAATGTACATACTGGTTTCTGGGGGCAAACTCACAGAACTACTAAATAGGGTCTATTGGGAAGCATTTATAGAGGAGTCTTTTTATTGCAGAAAGCTTGATCACCTTAAGAAAGATTATATAAAACTAAAATGTGATTTTATAAGCCCTTGCCTTTTTTATTGATATGTTTTAAGAAATTTAGTTGTCATCTATCTTAATATAGACAGAAACATACCCTAACAAATGGCGATTTCCTTTATATGTATAAATTTCCCTATAAAAGAATAACTTTTACTTTTTTCCAGAGCTCTATCTGTGTCTACAGTTTCCTAAAAATAACCAGCTCAAAGAGGCATATTTTTGGTCAGTAAATTCTGCTCCCCTTAATTAGCAAAGCTGGAAGCAGGATGCTTCTTTTGTAAGGCCTCTGCAGAAGTCTGTACCATGTGCTTCAGTAGGAGGGGCTAAAAGTTCCTCGTAAATGTCCATCAAATCTGGTTCACTTTATTTGTCAATAGGCCTCTTTTATAATAAATTTTAGGCTACATGGCTGGGTTAGGAAAAATATGATAGGAACAGAATTGATGCATGCCACAAATCAGGCTGGCTAAAAACCACTTTCTATGATTTTTTTTCTCATCTTCTCTTCCCAACTGCAAAAACAATGACAGAGCGGTACCTCAATACGAGGAGAACTTAAATGTCTCAGTCACACAATACAGAGATGTCTCTGAGAACTGTCTGACACACATTGGACTAAAACATGAGCAGGATGTAAATTTAAATAATGTCAAGTCATTGAGACCTTGGGATATTTCTAATATTGATTGGTGTTGGTTACCCAATCTGCTCCGATCATACCCTTATTTTGTCCATTCATCACTGTCTAAACATTTACCCTACTTTATTTTTCCACCTTAGTGATTATCCTCTGACGTTACATTCCTCTGCTGTTTGTACCTCCCTAGAAGTAGGTGCATGAGGGCCTTAAGTTGCCTTACATTCTGCTGCAGCTCAGGAGCACACAGAACAATGCTTGTCTCTCACAAGAGCTCAGTCAAGGATTTGTTAAGTAAATAAAAGTTTTAATCTTTTACAAAGTGAAGTAGCTATTGCAATTGATACAGAGTGTGGCAAGAGTAGATTTACACTGGTCTGTATGGAAAATAATAGAATAATCTCTCTATATAAAAGCCTGATATGCTAATTGTCCCTTTGACACTTCAACTGTTCTACCAGTTGCTATGACATGCACTGACCTCCAGGGGGCAGACACTTTGACCAGTATGTTAGCTTGCTGGGGTCTGGCCATTTCCAATTGGGACTAGGTGAGACAGTCTGGACATGCCCTAAAGCTCTCCTGTGGTCCCTCTCCTGGTCTGCGCCCTCTCACAGGCCAGTGCGCTAACCACTGAGAAACACTAGCCATGGATTTTTTTAACATATTATTCACTTAACTGTTAGTACTGTACTTGAATCTCTTAAGTCTTGTTTTCTTATTAGTATAAAATATATACAGGGTGAAGCAAAAGTAAGTTAACAGTTGTGAGTATGCAAAACAGAGTTTATTCTTATATAATTATTTAGTAACTAGAGGCCTGGTGTACAGATTTGTGCACTGGTGGCATCCCTCAGCCGGACCTGTGGAGATCGGGCCAAGCTGGCTCTCTGACATCTCCTGAGGGGTCCAGTGGTTAGAACATTGGCCTGTGCACCAGAGGGTCACAGGTTCAATTCCAGGTCAAGGGCATTTACCTGGGTTGCAGGTCAATCCCTGATTCAGTCAGGGTATGTGGAGGAGGCAACTGGTTAATGTGTCTCTCTCACATCAATGTTTCTCTCTTTGCCTTTCTTCTTCTCTCTCTCCACCTTCTTTCCTCCCTTCCATTATCTCTAAAAATAAATAAATAAATAAAAAGTCAATGGAAAAAATATCCTTGGGTTAAGATTAACAAAATAAAAATAATAAATTAAAAAAATGTACTGGAACTTTTATTCTTAAGCACTGAAGTGCATTTTAATTTGATAAAAGGAAATGTAATCTTGGTGAGGTAGGGAAAAGCAGTAGAATAAGTTTGTATGATTAAGGAAGAGAGAAAAATTTTACTCTATAGGATCAGAAACAATCAAGGACTGGGGCTTTTTATTGTGAGGGAAGTAGTACTACTATTCTGAACAGTTCCTGAGAGAATTAATACATTGGAGTAGTGCTAATAAAATATATTCATTATGATTATGCTAAGTCAGAGGATTATAGAAAATACTTAGATGATACATAGTTCTAAAATTCCATTCTACAGATATATAAATTGAGCGCCAGTGTAAATAAGTAACATACCAGAGGGACATAGTAAGTTAATACATTAGAAATAAAATTAGGTTCAATATCTAATACAGTGCTATTTGAACTACATCATTTTGCCTGCTCAACATACTATATATGTTTTTTTCTAATAGTTTCTTTAAAAATGAATTGAACACTTTAAACTTATATAAATAACTTATAGTCAATATCATATTCACCAATATTGTACAAACTGTGTGTACAAATTCTTTCACAGCAAGGATCTTCAAATTAGAAAAAATGCACAATATGCTGTGTGTTGTATTATTTATTTTATGTAATATACTAGAGGCCTGGTGCACAAAATTAATGCACAGAGGTGGGGGGTATCCCTCAGCCCAGCCTGCACCCTCTCCAATCTGGGACATCCCTTTCATAATTCAGGACTGCTGGCTTCTAACTGCTCGCCTGCCTGCTTTCCTGATTGCCCCAAATTTTTGCTTGCAAGCCTGATCATCCCCTAAGCCACTCCCCTGCCAGCTGGATTGCCCTTAATTGCCTTCCTCTGAAAGCCTGGTCACCCCTAAATATCCTCCCCTGCAGTCCTGGTCATTCCTAATTGCCCTCCCCTACCAGTCTACCCCCCAAATTCCCTCCCCCACAGGCCCAGTAACCCCTAACTTCTCTCCTCTACCAGCCTAGTCATCCCTAACTGCCCTCCTCTGCAGGCTTGATTGCCCCAACCGCCCTCCCTTGTAGGCCTGGTCCCTGCCAACTTCCCTTTACTGCTGGCCATCTTGTGGTGGCCATCTTGTGTCCACACAGGGACAGCCATCTTTGACCACATTGGCACAGCCATCTTGTGTGTTGGAGTGGTGATCAATTTGCATATTACTCTTTTATAAGTTAGGATACAGGCCTGGTGCACAGGTGGGGGCCAGCTTGTTTGCCCTGAAGGGTGTACTGTATCAGGATGGGGTTTCCTTTGGGGAATAGGGTTGCCTGGGCGAGGGGCTTATGGTGGTTTACAGGCCAGCCATGCCTCTCGGCAACCTAAGTGAAGGCCCTGGGATCTGGGATTTAGTTAATCTTCTATAATTGAAACTTTGTAGCCTTCAGTGGAGCCAACCCTCCTGCTTGCTCCATGGCCGCAGCCCTTTTTGTTAGGATTCACTTACCTTCTATAATTGAAACTTTGTAGCCAAGGCATGCCAGGGCTGTGGAAAGCTTGGCTTCCTCCATAGCTGGGGCAACTGAATCCTCCTGCTCTCTCCAGCTCCATGGCTGCTGCCATTTTTGCTGGAATTTAATTATCTCCTATAATTGAAACTTTTTAGCCTTGACTGAAGGCCTGGGCTGGCCAGGGTGTGCGGAAAGCTTGGATTTCTCCATTGCCAAGGAAACCCAAGCCACTTGCTTGCTCTGTGGCTGCACCCATCTTTTTTTTATCTTTATTGTTCAGTTTATTAACTAAATTGTTCCCTTTTTTTCCCCTATAGCTCCCCTCCACTAGGTACCCATCCCACCCTCCGCCCTCACCCCCTCCACTGTCCTCTCCCATAGTTGCATGATTTTTGTCCAGTCTCTTGCTGCACTTCCCACAACCCCTTTCTCCCCAAGAATTGTCAGTCCATTCCCTCTCTATGTCCATGATTCTGTTACATTCACCAGTTTATCCTGTTCATCAGCTTATTAATTCACTTGCTTTTTAGATTCATTTGTTGATAGATGTGTATTTGTTGTTCCTAATTTACACTTTTATCTTTTTCTTCTTCCTCTTCCTAAAGAATATCTTTCAGCATTTCATATAATATTGTTTTGGTGGTGATGAAGTCCTTTAGCTTTTTCTTATCTGCGAAGCACTTTATCTGACCTTCAATTCTGAATGATAGCTTTGCTGGATAGAGTAATCTTGGTTGTAGATTCTTGCTGTTCATCACTTTGAATATTTCTTGCCACTCCCGTCTGGCCTGCATCGTTTCTATTGAGAAATCTGCTGACATTCGTATAGGTGCTCCCTTATAGGTAACTAACTGTTTTTCTCTTGCTGCTTGTAATATTCTCTCTTTGTCTTTTGCTCTTGGCATTTTAATTATGATGTGCCTTGGTGTGGTCCTCTTAGGGTTCCTATATATTGGAGTTTGGTGCGCTTCTTGGACTCCTAAGTCAATTTCTTTCACCAGGTGTGGGAAGTTTTCAGTCACTATTTCTTCAAATAGGTTTTCATTGTCTTGCTCTCTCTCTTTTTCTGGCACCCCTATAATTCGGATGTTGGTATGCTTGAGGTTGTCCCAGAGGCCCCTTACACTGTCTTCAATTTTTTGGATTCTTTTGGTTTCTTGCTTTTTCAGCTGAGTGGATTTTATCTCTTTGTATTTCAAATCTTTAACTTGGTTCTTGGGGTGCTCCAGAGCACTTTTAGGTCTTTGTATAATATTTTTTATTTCAGTGAGTGTATGCTTAATTTCTGGTTGGTCCTTTTTATATCCTTGAGAGTCTCCTTCATATCCTTGAGGGTCTCATTCATTTCCTTGTAGGACTCATTCATTTCCACTTTGGTCTTGATCATTTCCTTGCAGGTCTCGTTCATATCCTTGAGGGTCTCGTTCTTTTCCTTGTAGGACTCATTCATTTCCTTGTCGGTCTTGCTTATTTCCTTATAGGCCTCAACCTTTTGTAAGAGCCTCTTGAGAAGCCCTATAACCGTGGTTTTAAATTCCATGTCCAGTCGTTTTTTTCCCTCCATTTCTTTCACATCTGATTTTTTTCCATGTCTCTGCATGGTGGCTGCTTCCCTGAGTTGGTCAATTAGCTTTTTGTGGTAGATGTCCTACTAGGGACAGTGGCTCAGCCTCCCCAGTTACTTGAGGTGGATATGGGTTGCACAGTCTTGCTGAAGTTAAGCTCAGTTAATCGTTGTTAGCACTTGGAGGGGTTGACCTCCAGGCCAATTGTCTGTGAAGTTCAGCTGTGCTGGGGTTGGATGGGCGGAGTCTCCGGGGCCAAGCAGAGAGCGTTAGCTCTGCCCTATGCAGCCCCAGGGACCCTGTGCTGGGGGCAGTGGCCGCCAACACCTCTGAGAGAGAGCTGCTGTGGAGCTCCACTGGCTGCTGGGGAATTCAGACTCTCCCCAAATGAGTCCGCACACCCAAGGTCTCACCCAGGGTTGTAAAACAAAACAGTCTGACGGTTTTCCGAATGAGAGAGCAAGTCGCGAGCGCTCTCTACTAGGTCAGGCAGCTGCGCTGTTCCCAAGTTCACTCGACAACTGCACAAGCTTGCCTTCTCCACACGCCGGCAGACCCCTGTAGCACTGAGCTTCGGTGTGCCCTGTTTTTACCCCGTGTGATAGTGGGTTCCCTGGACTTCGACCAGAGGTGGAGAATCAGTCCAGTGGGACGTCTTTGTCTCCCCCGTTCGAGAAAACTGGCCGGTTTCAGCCGCCTGCCCTATCCACTGGCGCTCACGCTCCAAACCTCTATCCGCACGAATCTCCAATGCTGTCCGCCACCGCTCCTCTGAGTCACAGTGTCTTATCTTCACTTTTATTTGTGGAATTTTCACTCAGCCAGCTTTCTGGTGATTCCGGACGGTGTTTGTTCTTTCGTTAAGTTGTAGTTTTAAAATTGTTGTGTATGACGGCAAGATAGGTGTTTTACCTATGCTGCCATCTTGGTTCTCCCCCACTGCACCCATCTTGATTGGGATAATTTCCATACTTGTTTCTGATTGGCTGGTGGGTGTGGCTTATGGGTGTAGTAGAGTAATGGTTAATTTCCATATTAGTCTTTTATTATATAGGCTATTAATATATGTTATATAGTATGCAGTCTCGTGTTGGTAAGATGATCTTTTTAATCTCCTTCAAATATATAAGAAATAAAAGATACAATATACTTAAGTAGAGGCCCAATGCACAAAATTTGTGCAAGAGTAGGCTTTCCTTCCCCTGGCTGCTGGAATCCACTTCCCTCTGGCCGCCAGCAGACACCTGGGACCCAACTTCCCTTGTAGCCCTGGCTTCATCCAGAAGGCTATCTGGAAGGACATCTGGTCTAATTAGCATATTACCCTTTTATTATTATAGATAAGAATTTATATTAGCTTAACCTGGTCCTGTATAAAGGTCTGTAGATTTTAATAATTATGAGGAAAGTACCAGGAAATAGAGATTTTGAGTAAATAAAAAGAGATGCTTATAATGTGACAGGAATTGTCTAAGCACTTATTTAAATTACACATTCTCAAAACAATCTTAAATGGTAGATATGTTTAGTGCCTCCATTTAAGAAGAAAAACAGAGGGATTATGTACCCAAGATTCCAAAGCTAAGTCATCATAAAGCAAGTGTGTAATACCAGATATTCTGTCCCCGGGACTATTTTATAAATCAATATTCCTCCATTTAATGATCAATGATATTCAAGTTGGCTTTTTTTGGTGTAGAACACACACTATCCCACTATTCTTAATCCCCCCTTCTTTCAGAAGAGAATATTTCCTACATTTTAAAAGTAATCTTTGCCTGTGATCTGAGGACATTGATTTCTATTTGCTGGGTCTGAAATCTTTTGTTTGCTATTTATGAAGGAAATATTTGTACAAATATATATGTATGTATATATTTTTCTATTAAACAGTGAGCAAGAAATCTAGAACTTTGAAAAAACTTCATTTATATTCTACAAAAGATGAATGAAGTAAAAATGAGCTCTCTCATACTATTCTCTCAGCCCTAAGCTGTTATATTTTGTGTCAAAATCCTGAAGAATGATGACTCCTTCAATCTCAGAAGGCACAGATATATTATAGTCCATACAGTTTTAATTTCTGTAGACACAACCTTGTAAATGCTTTCAATGGAAGAAAGATCCCTATTTTATAACAGAACATTTCAAGCTTTGTAAAAATATAGCTCATTCTGAGAACTACATTTTATATAGTGACAAATTCATAAACATATGTGTTTTCAATAAATCAAGATTCAGGCAAAAGATCCTTTGTATATGCAGCTCATTGTGATCATTTATATTCTATTTTAAGTAAATCCCTGACAACTAATCTATTGCTAGTCTTGACTGATTACTTTGGTTTAATGACAAACTAAGGATTACAACCTACAATTTGAAAATCATGCATCTTGAAGGTTGACCGTGATGATATGTGATTAAATTTTTGTTTTATTTTTTTTACTTGGGTAATTGAAAGGTGAATTCCTCTATTTTCTAATGTAAACACTTCAAACTAGTCAACAGATTTATTTCTTTGGATAGAGGAACCAGAAATGCAGAAGTGGTTTGTTTTGTTTGTCTGTTCATTTGTTTAGAATCATTCATATTTCTTCCTTTGTTGTAACTTGAATATATTTTCTTCTGGGGTGAAACCTTTGGAGCCTTATAATAACAACATTGTTTTAGTACAGTTTCCACAAGAATCAGTCAGGAGATTGAGTTGTATTTTCAAGAGCTTTCTGTAATAAGTGGACTGTTGATAGATGTTTGAGCTAGGTTATAAGAATCAGCTAAGGATGTTAGTGAGAGCATATCAGGGCCTGATATTTAGTGTTGTAAGAGTAATATTGAAGCATGAGGTAAGTGGAGTTCCCATACAGAATCAGTTCTTAAAGAGGACACAGTCTCTGTCAGAACCACTTCAGGAAAAAACGACAAGAAAATCATATTTTTCTTGGCTTGTTCTCTTCCTACTTTGTTCTCCCGCCACATCTCCAATTGGCCAAATCCAAGAGGAAGTCAGATGACAATGGAGCCTGAGTGATGTGGCTCATAAATGGTTTTGCAGGATCAAGCAAGATGGAAAGTGAATCTAAGGGACAAATGGAGAATAAATTACTACAATCCAATTTCTAAGAGGTGAAATAAAGATTATTATCATTTGCAAATAACAAAGTCTTCCTAAAGGTCTCTTGGAATTTCCACTTGTGGTGTATTTGTAATGATCACATTAGTTTAAAAAACACACACACACTTTCAAACAAATCTTGACTAATTGTACACACACACTAATGTTCTACCCATCTCCCTTATTTTACTGCCTTTCAGAAAATATAGTGACTTAGGATTGTTCATGTTTTCTAAACTCATGGGGATCCAAGCAGTCAAAAGTAATCAAGCTGAAGGTGAAGTGCAAACTCCCTAGTCTACGGACACATGGCTCATCTTTGGTAGAAAGCATTACATTTGTTCTATTACTAGAGACTCTAGGGAGAGAGAATAAAGGTTAACATGTTGGCAGACTTGTCAGGTGGCTTCTGGAACCAAGAAAGGGGGCAGGGAAAGATAACCAATCCAAGGATCTGTATTTTTTCCCAAGGTTAACTATTTCATATTACATCCTATAATACTATAACTTCATGGATATATTGAAAAATTGTGTAACATTTTCTTATTTTCTTATTTACATAAAACTATATGTTAAGATTTTTAATATTAGAAATTGCAAGACATTTGTAGAGTGAAATATAGTTGTATAATTCTTATTGTGAATCTATAATATCATTCTGAATCTGATAATGATGAAATTAGTTTTATCAGACATTGAAGCCCAGATGTTCTCGGTGAATAGTAATGTTCCCTATCATTTCAATTGTTTGGTTATGAATCTCTTCAGTTTATTAACTGTTTGCAGGATGCACTCATTCTTCTTTCATATGTGACAAACCTCTGATGAAAATGACTGAATAAAAGCAAAAAAATTAAATCTTGTAATCACTTCATTTGGGAATTAGGTTTAATATCACATGCAAAGATGGATAAGAACCAAGGATCTGCGCAGAGCTGCAGAGTTGTTTTCTCTCTTATGAGAGAAATTACTCAATCCTAATTGCTGGGTACCCATCACTTTTCCCCTTAGTATTTAAGCAATGATTTGGCAATGTTACCTTGAATATATTTTCCCAATTTTTATAGATGCCACAAATTAAATTATACATTAGGTTTATGTATAAGAATTATAATTTGAGATTTACTTTTTTCTGCTGTTGGTATTTTTTAATTCCCTTTTTAATGGAGTGGCTAAGGTCATTCCTTTTTATTTTTTTAAATAATACTTTCTCTAACAGGTGTGAGGTGATATTTCATTGTATTTTGAATTTGCATTTCCTGTTGATGTTAAGCATCTTTTCATCTGGTCATTAGTAAGTCTTCTTTGGAGAAATACGTATTCAGTTTTTCTGTTCACTTTTAATGATTTTTTGCTTTCAAATTGCAAAGAAAATTAATATAATTATTATCCCTTTATCAGATATGTGATTTGCAAATATTTTCATCCGTTCATAGGTTGCCATTTTACTCTTTGCTATGCAGAGGTTTTTTAGTTTGAGTTAGTCCAACATCTATTTTTATTGCCTGCTTTTGTGTTCCAAAAATTTATTGGCGAGGTTAATATCTAGAATATTTCTCTTTATCTATTCTTCTATAAGCTTTACAGGTTCAGGCTCTATGCTTGTTTGAGTTGATTTTTATGTACAATATAAAATAAAGGTCCAGTTTTATTCTTTTGCATCTGTATGTCCAGTTATCGCAACAATATTTATTAAAGAAACATTTATATATTGAATAAACCTTTCTTTGTTGTTTATTTTTGGCATCCTTGTCAAAGATCAGTTAACTGTATATGTATGGGTCCATTTCTGGGTTCTCTATACTATTGAATTATCTAGATGTTTCTTTTACACCAATTTTCTAATTTCTAATACATTAGAAATGAGGAAGTGTGATACCTTAAGTTTTGGTTTCTTGCTCAAAATTGCTTTGGCTTTTCAGAATCATTTGTGTTTTTATATAAGTTTTAGAATTGTTTTATCCTATTTCTATAAAAGTAGGATTAGGGTTTTTATAGAAATTTCATTGTATTTATAAGTCACTTTGGCTAATACGGATATTTTAACAATGTTAATTACTCTAACTTGTGAGCACAGGATATATTTTAATTTATTTGTGTATACATCAGTGTTTTATATTTTTCATTGAATAAGTTTTTATCTCCTTTATGCTTAAGTATTTTATTTGTTAGAATTGTAAGTTTGATTTTTTCCTTAATGCTCTGTTCAGATCATTTCCTTTCAATCCTTCTTAAACTCTTTCAAAAAAAAAAAAAAAAGAAGAAGAAAGGAAATACTTCTAAAGTTTTACTGCTAGGCCAGTGTCACCCTGATTCAAGAGAAAGACAAAGACATCACAAGAAAGAAAAATATAGGAGGTATCTCTGATGGACATGGATTCAAAAATCCTTACAAAATATTGACAAACTGTATTAATGAGCAAATTAAAAGGGCCATATACCATGACCAAATGAAATTTGTTCCTGAATTTCAAGAATGGTTCAACATACACAAATTAATCAATGTAGCATACTGTATCAATATCAAAAATTTGGGATAAAAATTATATTATCATCTCAATAGCTGGAGAAAAGTCTTTGACAAAATTCATCACTTTTTCATGATAAAAATTCTATAAATTAACTTTATAAAGAACTTATCTTGGTACTATGTAGATCATATATTCAAAGCCTACAGTTAACATCATAATGATTCCTGATAAAGTGAAAAAATTTTCTCTAATATCTAAAACAAGGCAAAAAACATGAACACTTCCATTTATATTAACATAGTATTGGAAATCATAGCCAAAATGCTCAGGCAAGAAAAATAAATTGAAAAGGAAGAAATAAAATTATCTCTGCTTACAGATGATATGACCTTATATGTAGAAAACCTAAGACTATACACACACACATAGAAACTGTTAGAACTAATATATGAATTCAGCACAGTTGTATGGTATAAAATTAATATTCCAAAATTGTGTTTATATACACAAACATCACAAAATTTTCTAAGATGATTATTCTATTTAGTGAAAACACTTGTCCATCATAAAAAATGACATAACCTTCACTCTTATTTGTCCTGAAAGTTAAAGTCAGTAGCCATCTCAGATAGTAAAGAAAATTTAAGTTATTTAAGGAAAAGGGAATGGGGGATGGGGATATCCAAAGGGAAGTGCTACACAGCAATGAGCCCAAGGGTATTGGGATCATTATGGTAGCAAAATGTCTTTAGGGCTGTGAAACAAGGAAGAGCATAGAAGAAGCAGCAGGAGAGCCTAGGCTGGACTGCTTTGGCTCACTGAGAAGTCAGAGAAATGGGGCTTTGGAGACAAGTTCACAGGATTAGCCTGGAACGAGCTGCTGCTGCCCACTGCTCCACTGGATGCAAGTCTCATGTGGTCCCTTAGAGGTTAGGGGATAAGTGCCTGCAGGAGAATGGCAAGGACAGGCTCCTTTGAGGAAGAGAAGACTGGGCTCTTTGTCTCTTGCAGGTGGAAATCTTAGGGGAGGCTTCAAGGGAAGGTCTTAATAGAATATTCATCAAGTTTACAGGTGTGCTCTTTCAGGGTAGTGATCTCCACTGACTGATCAGTGCCAGGGCAAGGGGTCATTAGTTAGTGTAGATGAACTTGAGGCAGCCATGGTGTCACTTGCCTGGTTGTGCTGCCTTTCTGGGCCTGGGGCTGAAATACAACTGATAATAAACATGTTTTTTTTTAATATGTTTTCGTTGATTTTTTAAAGAGAGAGAGGAAGAGAGAAGAAAAGAGGGAGAGGAGAGAGGAGAGAGGAGAGGGGAGGGGAGAGAGAGAGAGAGAGAGAGAGAGAGAGAGAGAGAGAGAGAGAGAGAGGAGAAGAGAGAACTATTAATCAGCTGCCTCCTGCATGCTTTCTCCTGGGGATCAAGCCAGAAATCTGGGCATGTGCCCTAAGTGGGAATCAAACCAGCAACCTTTAGGTGCATAGGATGACACTCAGCCAACGAAGCCACACTAGCCAGGGCAAATAGGCATTTTTTAAATACAAAGTATTCTCTCTCCTACAATAAGAAAACTTTTAAAAAAATAATTGCATTTTATATTTACTGAATTTATATCTATTTGAAAGAAAGAATTATATTTAAAAGAATTCCTGTTTTTGTATAGTGGCATATAGAGCACCCAATGTATATTATCATTTATATTTCAATCCTTAAGGACAAATATATAAATATTTTTACGTTTATTATATTTATTTAACTTAAGTAACATAGTACAGTTATTTAATGAAAGTAAAACATTGATGATCTGCTTACCAGATTAATGTGATTACCTTATATTGAAGAATATCAGAATGCTTAAAGAGGAGCACAGTGCTGAGAATCTTCAAGACCTCAGCTTGATAGATAATAAGGAAGGAAATTCAGGACTCAGTAGAGCTGAAGCCAAGACAAAAGCCCCATTGTATGGCTGACCCAAAGATAATTAGTCATTAGACCAAGAGCTGGAACAATTTTTGGCATTTTAAGGTCAAGTCAGAAGAAGATAATATTTTTTGCTAATTGTGGACAGTATTGTCTTTCATATAAATATTTGTTCCAAGATGTAGTCTAAACTCCAGATGAGGACACTCTTTGAGGAGGTGATTAGCATAGCCAAATCATTCTTGTCAGGCACCTGATTGACAGGACATGAATAAGGACTTAGGGGCATGAGTTCTAGCATGTGGACATAAGACTAACTTCCGAATCACCCAACTGGGAGGACCAAGGATCTAGAATAATCTATCTGTGTTGATCAAGATTGGTCCACGGTATGTAGTGAGGTAAGACTGTAGGTTAAAGGCATCAGGAAATAGGGCTTGGAATGCAAACAGCCTACATAAATATTTGCCAAATCCTTTTCTTCATGTGGTAGTGTGGTATCATTGACTATATACAGAATTTGGAGCCAGTCAATCTAGGTTTGAATACAAATTATTCCGCTCATCTGTTAACTGCAAAGCTATCCAATCTGATGGATGCATAATCACACATGAAATAAGGAATATTGTATTTTCATGTTTTATTTTCACATCTTTAGGGCAAGGTCTATATTACGTTTTTTTTTCTTCTACCCTTTAGCATTCAACATAATGCTGAGCACTAGTGGCATTTAGTGAATGTTCGATGAAAATTTTGTGGCACACACTACCAATTTTATTATAGGTGGAAAACTACTTAGGGTATAAGGCAGTATATTCATTATAAGTAAGTTAGAACGTCTTTTCCCCAAATCTATCACCATAGAGTATAATGAAGAGAGGTGGTCTGAAAAACAAATGTAGCTCAGTGTCTTCCCACATGGTGGAAAAGAATCATGTCTTATTTGTCTCAAGTTCATTCATTTCAGAGATGAGAAATGGTAGGATCAGAGATGTGACATAACCTGGTTTAAGTCACATTGGTCCTTGTGACTCTTAGGACTAAATAACAAATCTCTTAAAAGTCAAAACTGTTGTTCAGTCACAAATGGTGGACTTTCCCCTGAGATCTGTTGCTAGGAGCAGTGAAGCATCTCAGTGGAACATAGTACTATTGTGATTAAATCTATAGAATTTTTTTTAAAGTTTTAGATGTAGGAATTCCTCTTAATAAACCATCAGTTGACCTCTCAATCATATTTAAACAATTCACCATTGCATGATCTCAGAAAAGGCCATGTGATCCCCCCTAGAACACAACATGAGTGATATATTTCCAAGGTTTCTAAAACTAAAAATATATTTTATTGATTTTCAGAGAGGACAGGAAAGGGAGAGGGTGAGAGAGAGAAAGAAACATGGATGTGTGCGTGTGGAACATTGATCTGCTGCCTCCTACACACCCACTAGCAGGAGTTGAGCCTGCAACCTGGGCATGTGTCCTGACCAGATGATGCCCCACCAACTGAGTGAGCCACACCAGGCAGAGCTTCTGTAACTTTTTGAAGAAAACCTTCCACCAATGAAACACCCATACCTGTAAGCTAAAATATAGCATTTTCCTTTCACAGTATTCAAAAAAGAAAAAAAATATCCAAATGGAAACGTTGAAAGGAATGCACTTAGGACATAATTACCGAGATTAGGCAAACTACTTCTTTGGTAGTTTCTATATGTCTCTAGACTGTGCTTATTGTAATTTCACTCACTATTTTGTCAGAAGGAAGAAGTATGTTGTGATGGCACTGGTAATTGGCAGTACCATTTATGTGTCTTTAGTGCTTGCAAATTTGCCCCTTTGGTTCTCATTATAGATGAAATGAATTATCTGGAAACAACTCTATGGGGCACTATTCCCACCAAGTAATGTTTAGTGAAAATCGTGTTTTGGCTCTTGATGTGCTTATTTACATTTCTCTGTATTTGAGTAAGTAGCCTGTGGCTGTTGAAAATATTTCCTTCTGTATTTAATTCTCTTATTTTATAAATATTTGAAACATGGTAATTGGTCAAGTGTTTCAAATGCTGCATAAAATCATATTAATTTAACCAAATTGTTTTAAATACAATTATTTTAAAATGTATTTTAAATATATTTTAAATATTTCTAAATTAAAAGATTCCTTACAGTGAAGGGATTCTCCATTTTAAGAGATGGATGAGACAGAACTTTTTCAGTAATTCTTTTGAAAGTATTAATAGAATAACATTGATAAAAACCATTGGACTTTAAATCACTATGTCTGAATTTCATTTCTGCTTCTCTCCTTACACTTTTTGTGTAACCCTTAGCATGTGTCCTCTTAATAAAAATTGGGAAATAATCCATACTCTGCCTAAAGGTTAAACGCACACTAAAAATTCCACTGATGATGAAAAATGGTACCTCTTACTATTGATGCAAAAATATGTTATTATAAATGCCATGAATGTGTTCTTCCAATAGTATGTGCAGATAAACATACAAAATATTAAAAACTCTTTTAACTTACATGTGGTCATATTTAACAATATTTTAAAGGATTTTGGAAACATTTGAAAATCTCTTTAGGTTTTCCATTCACTTCAAACTAAAACTTAACTAAATTATCTCAGAAATTAATATTTATTATTATTTATTTTTTAGTGATGTTCTGAGTTAAATCTATTTTACCCCCTTTTCCCTATGAGATAACTTCTAAAGTGAGTCATATAATACCATTATTATGAAATAAAAATGACTACATTAATGATTGGAGGGGGAGTTTTGGAGAAAGTAGAAGGAAGGAAACAGATGGAGAAAGGAATAGGAGTCAGATTTTACAGAACTTTGTAGATCAGATTAGTGTTTGTGCCTTACCTTACTCATTCCCTGAAAATCATAACATATTTCTAAGATGCCCTCATAACTCTATTTTAGAAGGATGACTCTGGTAATACACGCAGAATGAATAGAAGTAAAAGAGGAGAGAAGGAGAGCAGTTAGACTGAGGTAACTAAGGTGAGAGGTAATGAGGTGAGTAGTAGAACTGTAACAATAGGATAGAAAGGAATCTATACAGCTGAAACGTGAGAGTTAAGAAGACTGGCAACACTTATTAACCAGTGGTAGATAAAGAGTAGGATATGAAAGTAAGTGAGGGACAACTCAGGAATACAATCAAGAAAATAATTAGAAGGAACAAAAGGAGGAGTAACTCAAGAACAGAAGGAGGAGTATAGTTTTGAAACAGGCACTTTTGTGGTGGTGATTGGACATATGTGTGTTTTAGTCCCCATCTGAAAATGTGGTCCTAGTTCTCAGGACTTAGGACATGAATGGAGATACTGACATAAAAGTGCTGTTGGAAAAGATGAGCTAGATGAACAAAATCTCAGAAATTTTGATAACAGTGCAAAGGCTAATACTTTGGGAATAATACTTACATAGACATATGTGGTAATAGAAATGTGATTCAGCAAGAAAGTTGGATAGAACTGATCAGAAATAAATGGAGAATCAAGAGGTGAGTTTTAAAAAAATATATAACAGAAGTAAGTTATGCAGCAATTGCTAATTTCCTGAGAAATGAAAAAGAATTGGTCAGCAGTGAGTTTTAGGCATGGTTTTATTGTGAGTTATATGTGGAAGTTTTACAGTGGGATGGGAAACAAGTGTCAGCTACATTTTCTTTTTAATCATTTTATTTATGAATGTTAACAAAAACACACATATAGAGAATTAAGAACTATTAGTACTTTGCCACACTGCATTTCTTCTTTAAGGAAGATTGGTAGTAAAGGATGGAAAAAATAAAATTAAGTACCAATTTAGAGAACTTTGAAAACCTTCAAAATAAAAACACTTAAGTAAATTATATTAATTAGAATGTTTCTTTTCCATTTATTACCTTCTTATTTGCACTGAGGAAATTGTTGGAGATACTGGTGTTTCCTCTTTATTGTGTTTTCAGTACTACCCACACCAAAAAATCAGCAGATATCTCTCTTTTCATTCCTGGCTGAAACCCTTATTATTCTGACCACTACTTTCAATGGACTAGGAAGCATCTCTTTTGAGATAACATATATTACAAATTCACAGTTACCTTTTTGTAAGAGTGTTGAATCAGATGAAAGAAAAAAAAATGTTCAGGCTATTGATTTACACATATAATAGGTCTCCATTCAGACCCTTTAAGCTTTTGCAAGAAATTGCATTTGTAACAATCAGATTAGAAAAACTGTCACGAAGCTATGTTTGCCGAAACTGGTTTGGCTCCGTGGATAGAGCGTCAGACTGCAGACTGAAAGGTCTCGGGTTCGATTCTGGTCAAGGGCATGTATCTTGGCTGCAGGCACATCCCCAGTAGAGGGCATGCAAGAGGCACCTAATCGATGTTTCTCTCTCATTGATGTTTCTGACTTTCTATCCCTCTCCCTTCTGCTTTGTAAAAAATCAATAAAATATACTTAAAAAAAGAAGCTATATGTTTTACTCATATAAAATACTACATTGAAAAGGAAACATATGTACTACTATTTGTAATACTTTAAACAATAAAAAAATGATAATAAAAATAAAATAAAATACTACACTGACCTTTAGAGTTTAGTCATTCAGTTTTTACTCTGTACCTTTTTAAAGCCATAAAGAGTGACATGCTATTTTGTTTTCAAACCTAAGCAGCTTTGTCAAACAGAGCTGACTTCTATGCCCCAATTTAAAACGTAATGAAAACCACCTAAAGTATGTTGATATCTGCATTCCTCAACTTCATTCCTACATGGATCAGAATCTGCACATTTATGTGCAACCAAGCACACTAGATGGATGTGAAACATTTTAAAAAGTGAAGACTTAGGTCTCATCAACAAAGCTTTAAAAGATGACAGATTTTCATAGGAAATAAAAGGCTTAAAGCTGAAACTTCTTGGTATTACTTGAAAAATCCATTCTGAATGATATATCTGCAGAGAAATGGAGGCTGGATCAAAGTGTGCTGTGCCTGTGTGATACCCCATTCTTGAGCAGGGGAGTATACAGTAGAAAGTATGATTGATTCTAAGGGTAGACTCAGAAAGAGATCACCTAGAGGTTGCCAGAGAATGAAAACAGATATTCTCATTTGCCTTCCAATATCAGGTGGCGATAGTTAGTTCACCTATTTTCAACATTTAAATAATGAAAATTCCTGGGAATTTCACTTTGTAAAAAAAATAAATCAGACCTGGCCAGTGTATCTCAGTTGGCTGGGCATCATGTCCTACATGGTGGTTTAATTCCCATTCAGGGCACATGCTGGGGTTTCAGGCTCCATCTCAGGTAAGGGTATGTGCAGGAGGAAGCTCATTGGAGTTTCTCTCCCACATCATTTCCACTCTCTCTAAAAGTCAATAAAAAAATCATCACATAATCAAGAATACTTTTCTTGATGATCATATATAATTTAATATGCTATATAATAAAAGGAGAATATGCAAAGTGACTGAAGGGCAAAACGACTGGTCACAATGACATGCACTGACCACCAGGGAGAAGACACCCAATGCACGAGCTGCCCCTGGTGGTCAGTGTGCTCTGCCAGGGGGAGCAACACTTAAGCACGTTTACAGCTGGTGAGCACAGCGGCCTGCCTCCACAGCACTAAGGATGTTCCATTGCAGCTTGGACCCGCTTCCCTGAGGTAGTGGGCCTAAGCCATAGTTGGACATCCCCCCCTGAGAGCTCCTGGACTGCAAAAGGGCACAGGCTAAGGACCCCCAGCCCCTGGAGTGCATGAATGTCATGCACCAGGCCTCTAGTATTTGTATAATTAAAATGTAATAATATTAACTTAAAGAACAACAATAATGTTTCCAGACATTATTCTGGTTACTTCATATGTGATTCTCATGAAAACCATATGCAGTATATTCTGTGACTATGCATTTAAGATAAAAGAAGAGAAGGGATATACAAATGCAGAGTGATAAGCAGTCCAACAAAGTTTTGCTTTTAAAATTACACACTTAACCACTTAATGCTTATATTAATCTATGTGTTTGAATATATATTCAAGGAAAGCATGGACAAATAATTTTTGTAAAGGGTCATAGTTACACAGTAAGGGATATTGTGAAATGATTATTCAAGCCTGATTTAGGTATAAGAAGTTCCATACGCACATAATCTATGTTATAGTATTTTTAGATAGCTGATTGATTATGAACAGTTTTAAAAATAATTTAATGTATATTATTATACCTACTAAAGGACCGGTACAGAAAATTCATGTACAGGGGTTGTGTCCCTCAGCCCAGGCTACATTCTATCCAATCTGGGATATCCCTCTCACAATCCAGGACTGCTGGCTCTGAACTGCTCAGCTGCCTACCATTTTGATTGCCCCTAACCACTTCTGAATGCTAACCTGATCACCCCCTAACCACTCCCCTGCCAGCCTGATTGATGCCTAACTGTTCCTCTGCCAGTCTGATTGATGCCTAACTGCCTTCCCCTGCAGGCCTGGTCACCCCTAATTGTTCCCACCAATACCCTTCCTTGCAGGCCTCGTTGCCCCCAACTGCCCTCCCTTGCAGGCCTAATCCCTCCCAACTGCCCTCCTCTGCTGGCCATCTTGTGGTGGTCATCTTGTGTCCATATGGGGGAAGCCATCTTTGACCACATGCGGGCTGCTATCTTGTGTGTTGGAGTGATGGTCAATTTGCATATTAATCTTTTATTAGATAGTATGAGGTTTGGTGCATGGGTGGGGGCCAACTGGTTTGCCCTGAAGGGTGTCCTGAATCAGGTTGGGGGTTCCCTTGGGGCGTGGGGTGGCCTGGGCGAGGGGTCTCTGGTAGTTTGCAGGCCATTCATGCCTCCTGGTGACCCAAGTGGAGGCCCTGGTATCTGGGATTTATTTATCTTCTATAATTGAAACTTTGTAGCCTTGAGCAGAGGCTAGGGCCAGCCAGAGTGGTGGGAAGCTGGGCTTCCTCCATTGCTGGGGCAACTCAAGCCTCCTGCTCTCTCTGTGGCTGCAGCCATCTTAGTTGGGTTAATTTGCATACTCGTTCCTGATTGTCTGGTGGGTGTGGCTTGTTGGCATAGTGGAGGTATGGTCAATTTGCATGTTTCTCTTTATTAGTGTACATAATATATGTTATATACTATGTCATAGAGCAGTGGTGGGCAAATTCATTAGTCAACAGAGCCAAATATCAACAGCACAATGATTGAAATTTCTTCTGAGAGCCAATTTTTTTTAAACTTAAACTTATTCTAATGCCACTTCTTCAAAATAGACTTTCCCAAAAGGTGGTATTTTGTGGAAGAGTCACACTCAAGGGACCAAAGAGCCGCATGTGGCTCGTAAGCCACAATTTGCTGATCACTGCCATAGAGGAATATCAAGTAAAATAAATTTGGTATGTAATAATGAACATATATAATTTAATACCCCACATAATCCTATATAATAAAAGGGTAATATGAAAATAGACTGAATGTTGGAATAACCAGTTGCTATGACACATACTGATCACCATAAAATTCCAGAAATTTTCTGAGTCAGAATGGGTTAATAAAAGGCTTCTCACAGAGAAATTAAAATGGAAGCTTGATAAAAATATTTTCTACAATATTATTGTTAGTTCTAGTTAAGATCAAAGGATGATCATAAGACAGCTTTCTATGATTTGAAAAACATATAAGGAAAATCTAGATATATTTTTAATTACATGAAACCATAATAGGAATAACTGGGCTTATTTCAGCAGTAAATAATTTGATTATATATAAGGAGAGCCACAATTGGTCTGATTGTGTAGAACATATGCACGTTTATATGTTGACTATTTGTATTTCTGATCCAGTAATATTTTAAAATAAGTAATAGCATCAGTAGTATTAGATTATTTAGAATTACTGAATTTTAGAGTTCTGGTGTTGGTTCGATACTTTATTTTACAAATGAGGAAACTGATCCAGAATGGTGAGCCAAGAATAGAATGGGCTTGTTCTGATTTATAATGTAGTGCACTTGACAATGGTATAGTTAAGAATAGACCAGTTTCATGCTGAGACAGGGCCAGATCCTCACCTGGGATTTGAAGCTGAAAATTACTTTAGTTGTATACAGCAGAGTTAATAAGACCTTAATAACCACAGTAGATCCTGAATCAGTGACTTGCACAACCTATATTGGTCAGTACAACTGAAAAGAAGAAAGAATAGAAAGCTAATTATGAATTGAAATAGGTAATATTTATTTTGCTGAAAAATAATTTTTGCTTTTCATATTTTATTTTCCTTAAAACAAGTTTTAAAACTCCACAACATCCCATATTTGTAAAAATGTCCAATTTGGAGTCTAATTTTAGTTGTTGACTGACTTAGACATATTCATTTTCATTTCTTTTTCTATAGTCATTTTAAAAGTAGATATCATTGACAGTTGTAGTCTTTAATAAAAGAAGCATTAATAGACTTTGTATATTGTGGGTGTTCTCTATTCATTTTGTTGTTGCTGACATATGACAACTTGTTAGCATGCATATTTCCAATAACTTCGTTATCATGCACTTGCAGAGCTATTTTCCAATTACTTGCTCTAGTTTTACCATAGCTTTATCACCTTGTTTTTGTGTTAATTCATGATACAGTTTCTCTATAATAATGTGAATATAATGTCCTTCTTTAAGTACTTTTCCTTAGATGACACTATGTTTGAAACAAGTAAGATTTATTTAGTAAACAAACTACTCATCCATTATACAGATGCATGTTATGTAATAAAATGAAAGCTTAATATTTGTCAAATAATCTGTGTGGATACCTGCCTGTGTGCAAAACTTCTTTACTATTCTAATAAATGAAAGCAAAATTTTCACTCATAATAAGTCAGTTTTTAGTATTTTGAGAATAACTTTACACTTTTGAAATTTTATCTGGGGAACCAATTTTTTTAAGTTACATTGCATATCAGCATTTTTTAAGTTTAAAAAGCCACTAAACATTATATATAAAACCTGTTTTGTGATATATATATCTATATATCTATATATATATATCCTATCTAATAAAAGAGTAATATGCAAATTGATCATACATCCAATCAAATCACACCCACAGCCATGCCCATCAGCCCCAAACCTAATCTGGGACACCCTTCAGGGCAAATCAGCTGACCCCTACCCATGCACCAGGCCTCTAGCCTATCTAATAAAAGAGTAATATGCAGATTGATTATCACTCCAACACACAAGATGGCTGCCCCCATGTGGTCAAAGATCCTGCCCCTATGTGGACACAAAATGGCTACCACAAGATGGACAGCAGGGGAGGGCTCTTGGGAGGGACCAGGCCTGCAAGGGAGGGCAGTTGGGGGTGATCAAGCCTGCAGGGGAGGGCAGGTAGGGGTGACCAGGCCAGCAGAGGAGGGAAGTTGGGGGCAAACAGGCTGGCAGGGGAGCAGTTAGACATCAATCAGGCTGGCAGGAAAGTGGTTAGGGGGTGATCAGGCTGGCAGTCAGAAGCGGTTAGGGGCAATGAGGAAGGCAACAGGCAAGCAGTTGGGAACCAGCAGTCCTGGATTGTGAGAAGGATGTCCAACTGCCCGTTTAGGCCCGATTCTCCCGGTATTGGGCCTAAACGGCAGTTGGACATTCCTCAAGGGGTTCCAGATTGGAGAGAGTACAGGCTGGTCTGAGGGACACCCCCTCAACCCCATGCATGAATTTCATGCACCGGGCCTCTAGCATATATATGTGTGTGTGTGTGTTTGTGTGTGTGTGTGTGTGTATGTGTGCATGTGTATATGCATATACTTTTATAGTAAATTATTCATTTCCTATATCATGCTATTGATAAAATACAGCTTATACCTATATTTTATTGCTCATTAAATTGACTGTTAGTTTATGACATTGAGTAGTATAATTGTAATGGAACAATTTCTTCATTGATGAATTATTCCTTTTGATGTTATTTATTTATTTATTTATTTATTTATTTATTATTGATTTCATAGCAGAAGGCAGAGGGAGAAAGATCGAAACATGAATAATGAGAGAGACTCATTGATCAGCTGCCTCCTGCATGCCCCATACTTGGGATCAAGCCTGCAACCTCGGCAAATACACTGACTTTGAATAGCTGAGACTTCCTGATTCATAGGTCAGTGCTCAACCACTGAGCAACACTGGCCAGGCTTGATGTCCTTTAATAATGAGGCAGTCCTAGTCACAGAGAGTATGGTTTTACCTGAATTGATTTTCTAGATTATTTTTCATAAGTAACAAAACTTTATAAAAAATAATATTCGGTCATATTACACTTCTTAAAAATAATGATATCAAGGAAATATTTGCTTTGGGGATAATTATATAAAATTCTGTAAACTACAATAATCTGGAGATTTCCAAAACACTTATATTAAATATGCCATTGGTATTTGCAATTATTTTCTCTAGTAGTTTCATCCATAGTTAATACCCAAACTATACGTATGTTAGGAAACAATTAGGTGAGATAACAGCAAGAATGCCCATCCAATGACAAAAATAAAGTGTTTTGTGTTGCCTAGAAGTAGCTGATGCCATAACTAGTAGTTGCGACATGATGTCTCTTTCATCTACAAAAATATCAGCTCAGAGATTATGCTTCAATAGAGCATTCATAATAAGGGAGTGATAGTTTATTAAGTAAGGTGAATAATGAAAAATATTCCCACTAAAATGGAATTATAACCCTGTATTTGGCACTTCATTCCAAAGTATCAATGGCAGTGCTGTACCTTAATTTTGTGTAATTACAAACTAAACAGGAAGAGAAAGTTAGGCAATATTCTCAGAATTTAATGACTTTAAACTTTTTCTCATTTATTTCCTTCTTTTTTTGTAATAAATGGTTAATTGAACATGAAAAAGTGATGGAAAAAATGGCTTTGTTGCAAAATACAAGAATACTTTTTGTTCCTCAACCTGGAGATAGTCAAGTTAAATATGTGAGACATACTTAGAGAAACATTGGTTCCATATACCATATATTCTTTGATGTTCTTGGATATTCTTTGCAAAGACAGTGTCATTAGACAGTATCTTTCTCATGACTCCACTGATTCAATTGTTAGTTTGTTTCATTCATGTATTCATCGCTTCTTCTATCAACCCAATCAACAAAATATTTTATCATGCAATGTTTTGTGATGAGTTCAAAAAGCCTAAGATTCTGAAGCAGAATCATGACCATTCCTCTTAAAGATATTTTAGTCTAAAATGTTTAACATTTTTTTGTGTGAGTTTAGGAATTTTCTACTGTAAAATATTGCCATACTGCCTTGTCTACCCACATACCTTCACTTTCAAAATAGGTGAAATGTTTATCACTTTTATGGTAAGACTAGTTGTCCAAGAATTGTACTCCAGTATCTCCAAATGTATTCCTTAATGGTATCATTTATTAGGCTTTGGAATTATTTCTGGTTATTTACCTTTTTTTTTTCTGGCTCTGATGGCAGAACCTATAATATTTATCAAGACTGTACCATCATAACCTAATAACAAGGTTAGGCAGTTTTGTAAAGTGGTTAACAATGAAGGATTAAGTGAGGACAAGAAAGCCTCTTTAGCTCCCACTACTTTTGGGAAATTGATTGAATTTCTTAATTTCTCCAAGCCTCAGTTTCCCTCTCTGCTTGGTAAAATACATCCATTTCTTGCTAATATAAATCTGTATCTCATAGGGTTGCAAAGATTAATTTCATGATAACTAGTAAATATTATATGTTAGCAGCTACTAATATTTAGTTAATGTTGAGTGACAACTTGGCATGATTTTAGCAATGTTAACATTGTTTTTATTTAAACACTAGGGGCCCCATGCATGAAATTTGTGCACTGGGGGAGGGTGATCCCTCAGCCCAACCTGCCCCTTCTCAACATACTGGGAGCCCTCAGAGATAGCCTACTGATGGCTCAACCCCAACCTGCTCAAGGCCGAAGCCTCTGGCCAAGGCTTTTGGCCTTGGGCACCGAGTGATCACCCTGCAATTGGGGCCTGATCGCTAACTACTGGCTCCGCCCCAGCCCCGGCCTTGGACACCCAGTGATCACTGGCTCCTGGCTCCACCCCAACCCTGACCTTGGGCACCCAGTGATCACTGGCTCTGGTTCCAGCCCAGCCCCGGCATTGGGCACCCGATTATCCTGCAATCGGGCTAATTGCTGGCTCCTGGCTCTACCCCAGCCCTGGCTTGCCCAAGGACTAAAGGCCTCTGGCTGAGGCCTTCTGTCCTTAGGCAGGGACCTCACTCAGGGGACCCCAGCCAGTGATCGTCCTGCCATTGGACCTATTGCTGGCTGGCTCCACTCTAGTCCTGGCCTTCCCAAGGCCAGCAGGTTTTTTCTGGCCTTGGGCAACAGCCATCTTGATTGGGTGTTAATTTGCATATCACTGCTGATTGGCGGGTGGGCGTGGTGGTGGGCATGGTTAACGGGTATAATGAAGGTACGGTCAATTTAAATATTACTTTTTTATTAGATAGGATAGTTTAACATTCTGTAAATACAAGGCATAATATCAAAATATTCTAGAATATCAAAATAAGCTTTGATAATAAAAGCTTATGTGAACTCTGATAAAAACAAACAGGAAAGAATACAGGAAAAATATTCACCATCTTTTCCTGTCTTATCAACTTAAGAGTTGTGATTTGTAAAATGCTATGAAAATTTAGAGAAAGAAGAAATTGCATTCAGCTGCAAATATCAGGAATGAGTGCTTTGTGAAGAAAATGCTGTTTGATTTGGTTAATTGAATCTATAATAGCTGATGTGGACATTCCTATCAAAGGCAAGTGAATGCACAGAAGGGCCATGAAGAGACAGTGCAACATGTGTTCGACAAAGTGGATGGTGTATGTAGAGAAGAGTGAGAGATAACAAGAAAAGAGTAGTTTGATACAGAATAGAGAGAACTGTGGATGTTCGAATGAGGTATTATTGAGTAAGGACATTTTAAAATGGAAAACAAGTATGGAATAAAGAGGTACCTGAATTTTATAAGCAGGATAATAAGTTATTATAGTTACCTTAAAAGGAAGTAATATGAGAGTGTACAATATGAATTCTAATTGGACTTCTAGACAGATATGGTTAGATAATGTTTATCCCAAGTATTCTTACTTTTGAAAATAAGTTTTTCACATTTGTTGGCAGGAAACATGGAGTCACCTTGAATAACAAGTATGCTTCTTTTTTTTTAATCTTTATTGTTCAGTTTATTAATTACATTGTTTCCCCTTTTTATCCCCCTATAGCTCCCCTCCACCCTGTGCCTATCCCACCCTCCACCCTCACCTCCCCCTCCCCACTGTCCTCTCCCATTGTTGCAAGATTTTTGTCCAGTCTCTTGCTGCACTTCCCACAACCCTTTTCTCCCCAAGAATTGTCAGTCCATTTCCTCTCTATGTCCATGTCTCTGTTATATTCACCAGTTTATCCTGTTCAACAGCCTATCAATTCACTTGATTTTTATGTTCATTTGTTGATAGATGTGTATTTGTTGTTCATAATTTTCATCTTTTCCTTTTTCTTCTTCCTCTTCTTAAAGAATATCTTTCAAGATTTCATATAATGTTGGTTTGGTGGTGATCAACTCCTTTAGCTTTTTCTTATCTGTGAAGCACTTCATCTGACCTTCAATTCTGAATGATAGCTTTGCTGGATAGAGTAATCTTGGTTGTAGATTCTTGCTGTTCATCACTTTGAATATTTCTTGCCACTCCCATCTGGCCTGCATCGTTTCTGTTGAGAAATCCGCTGACAATCATATGGGAGCTCCCTTATAGGTAACCAACTGTTTCTCTCTTGCTGCTTTTAATATTCTCTCTTTGTCTTTTGCTCTTGGCATTTTAATTATGATGTGCCTTGGTGTGGTCCTCTTAGGGTTCCTATATATTGGGGTTCGGTGCACTTCTTGGACTCCTAAGTCAATTTCTTTCACCAGGTGTGGGAAGTTTTCAGTCACTATTTCTTCAAATAGGTTTTCATTGTCTTGGCCTCTCTCTTTTTCTGGCACCCCTATAATTCGAATGTTGGTATGCTTGAGGTTGTCCCAGAGGCCCCTTACACTATCTTCAATTTTTTGGATTCTTTTGGTTTCTTGCTTTTTCAGCTGAGTGGATTTTACCTCTTTGTATTTCAAATCTTTAACTTGGTTCTTGGGGTGCTCCAGAGCACTTTTAGGTCTTTGTATAATATTTTTTGTTTCAGTCAGTGTATGCTTAATTTCTGGTTGATCCTTTTTCATATCCTTGAGAGTCTCCTTTATATCCTTGAGGGTTTCTTTCATTTCCTTGTAGGACTCATTCATTTCCACGTTGGTCTTGATCATTTCTTTGCAGCTGTCATTTATATCCTTGAGGGTCTTGTTCATTTTCTTGTAGGACTCATTCATTTCCTTTGTGGTCTTGCTTATTTCCTTATAGGCCTCGATCTTTTGTTGGAGCCTCATGAAAAACCCTATAACCGTGGTTTTGAATTCCATGTCCAGTCGTTTTTTTTCCTCCATTTCTTTCACATCTGATTTCTTTCAGTGTTGCTGCATGGTGGCTGCTTCCCTGAGTTGGTCAATTAGCTTTGTTTGGTAGACTTCCTACTAGGGACAGTGGCTCAGCCTCCCCGGTTACCTGAGGTGGATATGGGCTGCACAGTCTTGCTGAATTTAAGCTCAGTTAATCGTTGTTAGCACTTGGAGGGTTGACCTCCAGGCCAATTGTCTGTGAAGCTCAGCTGTGCTCAGGTTGGGTGGGCGGAGTCTCCGGGACAAGCAGACAGTGTTAGCTCCGCCCTATGCGGCCCTGGGGACTCTGTGCCATGGGCAATGGCCACCAGCACCTCTGAGAGAGAGCCGCTGCCGAGCTCCACCGGCTGCCGGGGAATTCAGACTTTCCCCAAATGAGTCTGCATGCGCAATGTCTCACCCAGGGTCATAAAACAAAGCAGACTGACGGTTTTCTGAATGAGAGACAAGTCGCGGAGCGCTCTCTGCGCCGTCACGCAGCCGAGCTGTTCGCGTGCAAGCTGCCCTCTCCACAAGCCAGCAGACCCGGCAGCACCCGAGCTTTGGTGTGCCCTCCCACTGTCCAGTTTTCACCCCGTGTGATAGTGGGTTCTCTGGACTTCGCCCAGAGCTGGAGAATCAGTCCAGTGGGCCGCCTTTGTCTCCCCGTTCGAGAAAACTGGCCGGTTTTCAGCTGCCCGCCCTCTCCGCGGCACACGCTCCAAACCTCTCTCTGCGCGAATCTTTCAGCGCTGTCCACCGCCACTCCTCCGAGTCACAGTGTCTTATCTTCACTTTTATTTGTGGAATTTTCACTCGGCGGGCTTTCTGGTGATTCTGGAAGGTGTTTGTTCTTTCGTTAAGTTGTAGTATTAAAATTGCTGATTATGACGGCAAGATAGGTGTTTTACCTTTGCCGCCATCTTAGTTCTCCCCAGTATGCTTCTTTTTTTAAAGAAATATTGAATTTATCAGAGTAACATTGGTTAATATCAGTATATAGGTTTCAGGCATACAATTCTATAATACGTCATCTGTATATTGTAATGTGTGTACACCACCCCAACTAAAGTATATTTTTATCTTCATTCACCACCACCACCTCGGGCTCCCTTCTTGAAACCTGTTTTATTTCCCCATTTTCTTTTTGGCTATCACTATACTTTTGTCTTTGTTCATGAGTATGCCTGAACACATCCATCCTATTAGACAAAGTCCACAATGTGCTTATTCTGAAATAACCATAACTGGTATGAGAAGACTCAACAATGCTGCAATTAAAATGCTTATGAGAGTTTTTCAGACATTTGCTATAGTTTAATATGCTTACTGCCACTTACTCTCTAATTAAAATATTTAGATAGTAATTAAAAACAACAGTACTAGTGCTTCACAAATATAAATCTCATTTACTGTCAATCTAGTGGAGTGGTTGGAAATATAGTTCTTCCATTTTGTGATGTAACTTTTTTAAGTACAGCTTTTCATTGACTTGTGCCACTCAAACTCAAATACAGGTCAACCAATGGCAAGGTCAAGTATGACACCAGAGGATCCATTGAAGTTTTTGATGGGTCAAAGGCTCTCTGTTTTGTGAACTATTTGGTGAATTATGTTTCCTAAAATCAACTGGTCTACAGATATGATGTGTCATGAAGAAAGTTGCCTTTCATTTATTGGCTTTTTTTCTGAATGAAGTCACATTGCTTGAGCTCACTACAACCTCCTGTAGTATTGTCTGATCTTTGAATGGACAGAAGGCCTTTGGGAGCATTGGGAGACGTGTTCTGTTGTACTTTCTGATATCCACTTAATCATCCAGACACAGTGACATTCCTTTCTACTTATTAGAAATGTCCATTATGCAAGTTGTCCAATTATTTTTATCTTCTTCCTGAAACCTTCATATTACAGAGTTGGATAGTTTAAATTCTTAACTTGCATTTTCTGTGAAGTTGAATTTCAATTATCCTTACTAGACTATTGGGGTGACCGCTCTGTAAGTTATATAAATGTCTAATCACAATATTTAATACCTGAAACTAACGTAATATTTGTATGACAAATGTAACTGAAAAATAAAAAAAAATTACCCTTGCCCATTGGCTCAGTTGGCTTTAACATCATCCCATAAATCACTAGTTTGCAGGTTCAGTCCCCTGTCAGAGCATATATGGGAGGCAACTGATTGATGTGTCTCTCTCATATCAATCTTGCACTCTCTCTTTCAAATCAGCACATATATCCTTGGGTGAGGGTTTAAAAAATATAAAAATTATCTTTTCTATTTACACAGTATTTTACTAGATACGTCACTACCCTGTTCCCCCGAAATAAGACAGTGTTTTATATTAATTTTTGCTCCCAAAGATGCTCTAGATCTTATTTTCAGGGGGATGCCTTATATTATAGCAAGTAGGTCTTATTTTGGGGGGATGTCTTACTTTCGGGGAAACAGGGTAATATCACATTTTACTGAACTGAGTACTACTATTAATAGCTAATATTATAACATCTGTGTATAAACTCTTACTATCGCAAGAAAACATATTTAAAAATTGACCCAATTGCCAGGCAGTATGGCTCAGTGGTTGAGCATTGACCTGTGAACCAGGAGGTCACATTTCCATTCCCTGTCAGAGCACATTCCCAGGTTGTAGGTTCAGTCTCCAGTTTGACATGTGCAAGAGGCAGCCAGCCTATGATTCTTTTTCATCATTGATGTCCCTCCCCCCCCCTCTCTTTCCCTTTTTTCCTCTGAAATCAGGCAAAGATAATATCATATGATCCCACTCATTTGTGGAATATAATGAATGGAATAGGCTGATGAACAAGAACAGGTCCAGAGAATGAGAAACATCGATCCGAACATCCCGTCATACCTCAGGGAAGGCAGGGGAGGGTGGGGTTAAGGTGAAGAGATCAACCAAGGGACTTGTTTGTGTGCATGCATATGACCCTAATCAACCGACACAGACAATAGGAGGTGGGACATAAGTGGAGGGTGGGGATTTATGGCAGAATAAGGACACATATGTAAAAATAAGAATTTAAAAATAGTAAAAAAAGAGAAAAATATTTTTCGAAGTTAAAAAATTGACCCAATTAAATGTTTTAATACTTAACTAATAGAACAGATCAGTAACATAATTTTTTAAAGTCAACTGGAAAAGTGTTTTGTTTTTATATTTCTAATATCTAACATTTAGGCCAGTCAATAAGAAAGAAAGACCTTCTGAGACTACATTTATATATCACTAATCTTCATAACAAATGAATTCTTACCTTTTGATTCAATTTTATTCTGTAATCTTGGTAGCAATTAATAGACTTGTTATATTTCATGGGTTGGCTATTTTAAGAGACAAATTTGACTGCTTTAACACTTCCATTGACACTAAGAAAGTGGGAAAATGCATTTTCTTAAAAAATTAAAAATCTTTAGGAATATTCCTTTTAGGGAATAAGATAATTCTCAGAATTCGGCTTTTTTGTTCATTGTATAGTACTGTGTGATGAGAATAATGTTATCAAAGATCAAAGAATAATTAAAAATAATAACAATAATTTGAATCTTTTTTTCTTAACTAAGCCTGCAGGCTGGATTCAGGTTCTTATATAGTTGACTTGTAGCTGCTTATTAGCTGCATGATGTTTGTCAATTAATTTTACAAATGCACCTAAATTCTTCATCTTCAAATGAGACACATGTGCTGTTTTTCTCCTGTTTAAAAATTTAGTGAGATAACATTTATAACAATACTTTGTAAGTAATATTTGGGAACTATGATGCATCAAAGTATTTAATTATTATTAGGTTTCAAAATCAGTACACAGACAATCATGTTCTTAATTTATCTTAAGTTTGTTGATCCTTGTTTGTAAAAGGAAAAGTTATTTAGACTCATAAATGGTTAGGTCTGGAAGATAAGTTAGAGAAATAAGTCAATCTACTCTTTTTAAGTAAGAATTTAAAAGAAGATTATGTGGTATGTTTAGGAAGATTGAACCTGAGTTTCTGTTTGTCATAGTTTGGAGTCATGGGAGGCAATTTCAAGCTGACATGTCCCTTTGCTTTCTAAGGACCTATTCACACAAATGGAGGTTAAGTTAGCCATATTAGAAATTATTATGGGTTCTTTTGTTTTTCACTCCTTGTTCTCTCAACATCTCATTACTTCATAATGTATTTACACATTATTTGGCAAGGATTGAAAAAGTTAAAATGATCATTATTACTATTATTTGGCAATCTTTGATTAATTTAGCACTCAAGGATTGTTTAGCACTTTTAAATTCTACCTTTATTTGGAGTTCATTGTTACAAATCTCTTCCACAAGACTGTAAACATCTTAAAAGCAAGGTTCTTGTTCAATGTGGAGACTGTGTGATACCAAGCTAAGGGTTTGGCTCATAGAAATAACCTCAGGAAAATTTGTTGAAATTGACCCTTCCATCATTGTATAATTCTGAACAGTTATAGGCTAATACTTATTTCGTGAGGGAAATTTAATTCAAATTATGACACTTTAATGTGTTTTGGCAGTTGAAAAAAAATATAGCTCTATCCTTGAGAATTTTAGTCTAGCATGAAAACCAAAAAATTAAAATAAAACATATAGTGAGTAATTTTAAATAAAAAAGTAGAATATTTTCATGTGGATAATATAGCTTGTGAAATCATAAACACCTGTTGACAAATTTTGTCCATCTCAATTCAAGCTAATGATTGCCTTGAGTCTATTATTTAACTCTTTGATCCTCAAACTTTTATTTTTTTTACAAAAGAGAAAGTAAATGATGTGTAATATAGTTAATAGGCTAAAATAAATAACTTCAACTATCTATACAAAGAAGACAGATGTGGATATATTAAAAACAACACACAAATAAAAGAAAAAAGTGGAAACACTTAAGAATGAATCTATTTGAGGTGGAAAGATATGATACTTTCCATAATTTTTGTTTCCTCTGCATTTTTACAGACTTTTAATATGTTTTTTCTTGATTTTAGAGAGAGAGGGAGATTAGCAGAGAGATAGAATGATTGATGAAAGAGAGATACCGATCTGTTGCCTCCTCCATGCTCCCTACTGGGGATCAAGTCTGAAACCCAGGCATGTCCCCTGACCAGGAATTGAACTGGGGACCTCGATTCATGACTAGATGCTCAGCTACTGAGCCACACCTGCTGGGCAGCATTTTTTACAGATTTTTACTCTGAGCAGAATATCTCTATTCTGTCATTGGTTATGAACCACAGTGCCATTACTATTTAAGGCTTTTGATTGCTAACTGCAATGGAACATTTGCATGACATGTTAAGTGGATTACATTTCTAAGAATAAGAAAAAGATGTTATGCAAATTATCACAGAAATTGGTCTCTTAACATATGAGTGTTAAAATAATCTCTCAGTAATGATAGTTTTTCTAAATCATATAGGTGATAAAAAAACATTAAGAGAAATGTTTTTGAGAATCTTGCATTTTGGGTCTGAAACAATGAGAATGTTGAGGGAAATCAACTCAATTCAATGTGCAGCACATACACTAAAGTCTTCATTGAACTTGGATATGTTAAGAGTTTACATATTTAAAAAATGCTTATTTTTGTCCTCAAAAATTATAGTTCTTAAAAATTGAAAGTTTATCAATAAATAATATTTTGGCTGTTGATCTGAGTATAGTCCTTGTAAAATTAGGATTATGTAAATGCTATAGTTTGAATATATTTCAAATAAGTAATAAAGTAATAATAGGAAGCAATTTTTAAAATTTTAGTCAAAATATTTATAAAGTGATTTTGCAGAAACTAATGCACTGAACTGCTCACACAAGACTTCTACATTGATTGAAATATGCCAAATAATTCTCTTATCCAAGAAACAAAAAATTTTAGTTTGGTTCTCCCCTAGAAAATAGTTTATCCTGGTTTTATCTGATTTGTGTACATTATTCAGAAAATGCAGTTATTAAGATGGGAGAATTTGCATAATACAAATATTTGTTTTTAGTCAAATTTTTCTTATAAGCAACATGTACATTTTGACACATTTTATCAAAGGTGTTTATATCCTATAGTGAAGATGCCCCTTAATCAATTTTAATTAAATTATAAAATATAATTTTGATTTTAAACAGATCACTAGATATTATAAGTGAATGTTTATGTTATATTCTAAGTATAAGTGAATACTTAGATTATTTTTGTTTGGTTCTCATTGCAGCAATTCTCAGAGGTATCATTGAAAACACATAGTCTTAAGCAGAATGAGATAGAGTAGGGGAAAGAGAGAGAGAAAGAGGGAGAGCAAGAGAGAAACTATTCCCAACATAATCTTCAGTCAATTATTTTGGTGTCAGACAGAATCAATTTATAAATTGAAGCATGTTTTTCAATGCTATTTTCTAGTTACATGGATTCATCTGCATTTCACAAGTGTATCAAGTCCCAAAAGCTGTAAATTGGATGATATTCTCATTGTTGAGAATAGAATTAAGGGAGAAAGGAGAAGAATTTTTATTATTTATCCAACTAAATAATAGGTTCATGTTGATATTTTTAAAAATCTCTTCCTCTGAGTTCAGTAAGGCAACACATTTATTTGATTCATTGCTGACAAGAGCACTCCTCTTGAGATGATTCTCTTCCTCATATTATAGAATAATATGTTTTTGATACTTTGTATAGTTTCAATTACAAGCCAGAATTTATTCTTTCTCTGACACAGCTAGGATGCAAATAGCCATCTTATCTAATAACAGACATACATGTAAATTCACCATACCTCCGCTATGCCGATAGCCAATCGGAGTGAGTATGCAAATTAACCCAACAAAGATGGAAGGAACATCCTAGCACTCAGGTCACGCATGGGCCCTAAGCAGCTTGAGAAGGGCCTGACCAGAAGGCTCCTGGACAGGGCCAAGCCTGCAATTAGAGCCAGCTATCAGAGGGACCTGGGGGTCCCCTGCTCAGCCCTAAAGCCTCAGCCAGAGGCTTTCAGCCTGGGCAGGCTTGGGCAGGGGCAGAACTGGCTATCGGTGGGAGCTGGGGGTCCCCTGCCCAGGGCAATCAATTTATAAATAGCATGTTTTTCAATGCTATTTTTTAGCTTCATGGATTCATCTGCAGGGGTGGAGCGGCAATCATCAGGAGCTAGGGCTCCCCTGCCCAGGGCCCAAGGCTTTAGGCCTGGTAAGGGGTGGAATGGCAATCAGAGGTAGCTGTGTGAGATGGCCATTCCTTTCTGAGGAGCAGCAGCCGCATGAACTGCCTGCCCAATCTGAGGAGCAGCAGTTGTGTGAGCAGCCCACCCCCTTCTGAGGAGCAATAGCCACACGAGCAGCCTCCTCCCAACTGAGGAGCAGCAGCCACATAAGCAGACAGCCCACGTCCAAGGAGCAGCAGCCCTGTGCAGTTTGCACTGGTCCAAAGAGCAGCACCCACACGCAGCCTGCACCTGTCTGACAAGAAGGAGCTGGGTGAGCGCCCTGTCCCTATATGAGCAGCATCAACAGCATGAGCAGCTCACTCCCATATGAGGAGCAGCAGCCGCATGTGCAGAGTGCCTCCCCTGTCCAAGGAGAAACAGCTGCACGAGCAACCTGCACCCGTAAAGGAGCAGCAACCCTGCAAGCAACATTCCCTTCTACAAGGAGCAGCACCATTACAAGTAGCCTGTCCTATCTGAGGAACAGCACTAGCATGCAGCCAGTCCCCATCTAAATAACAGCAGCCATGTAAGCAGCCCACCCCGTCCAAAGAGCAGCAGCCACGTGAGCAGCTGGCTCCTGTCCAAGAAGCAGCAGACACAAGCAACTCATCCCGATCTGAGGAGCAGCAACCTCATAATCATCTCACTCCCATCCAAGGAACAACAACTATACAAGCAGCTTCCCCTACCAGCCAGAGGAGGCATCACTGCTGTGAACAGCACCCACCAGAGGAGCCGCTGCCAACTGAGAAGCAGCTGCTACCATAACTGTCCGAGGAGCAACCACAGCCAGAGAAGCCACTACTACCCAAGGAGCAGCCTCTGCACAACTTGACATCTAGATTAGTTGGTGAGACCAAAAATGGGTAGACAGAGATACCTCCAAGGGAAAGAAAAGGAGGAAGCACCAGAAAAGCCGTTAAATAAAAGAGAGGCATGGAATATGTCAGAAAAAGAATTCAGAATAAGGGTCATAGAGTTCATAAATCAGATGGCAGAAAAAATTAACACGATACCTACTGTATTTTCCGGCATAGACTGATGAACAACAACAAAAAAATTCATAGAGAACCATCAAACAGACCATCAAACCTCAGAGGGAAGGTAGGGGAGCCTGAGGGAAAGGGGGAGAGCTCAACCAAAGGACTCATATGCATGCATATGGACCTAACCTATGGAGACAGATAACAGGGGGGTGAGGGCATGAGCGGGGGCTTGGGGGGAATAGAATAAGGACACATATGTAACACCTTAATCAATAAAGACATTTATATAAAAAAAAGAAAATGAAAGCAGTCAATTAACAAGTTTCTAGTGTACTTCTTCCTGCTTTAGTTTCATCAAGCCCTTCAGTATTTTCTGACTGCTTAATTTATTCTGATTACCAATTGAGATCAATTCTCTAAATCTCTTTAGAAAACTCATTCCTTTTGATTTTGTCCATATCTTATACTACCCTGTTTATATTAAAATAGTATAGTGCTGTGTAACATAATTAAAATATAACAGCAATGGGGGTGGATTATACAAAGCATTTATATCCATATATGCATAACCCATGGACAACAAGCAGTAATGTGGTGAAGGCCTGAGTTTTGTGGGGCATTTGGTGGTGGGGTCCATGGGAAAAAGGGTACACCTGTAATACTTTTCACAGTGGAGATAAATTTAAAAAGAAACATACAGACAACAACCTAAAGTGATCCATAGCTGGGGAGATTTTTTAGAACAACAGAGTACCTTATTCTCCCTCTTTGCCAACATGTGATTCTCTGAAATAGAAATTAATCCCATATGGTGAACAAACTCAAATCTAAATTATAAGTTTTGGATAGAATCAACATTAAGTAAACAGTAGTTAAATAATTTAGCTGACTGTGTGACTATTTTCACTCTGTTTCAAACGCATGCGTACAATTTCTTTAAATGAAGAAATACCCCCATGTATTGCATCCCAATAAAGTATTCTAACCCAATGTTGAATTCATTGGTTCATTCAATAAATATTCTTGAGATGATTACTATCCTATCTAATAAAAGAGTAATATGCAAATTGACCATACCTTTGCTACACCCACCAGCCTTGCCCACCAGCCACGCCTACCAGCCAATCAGGAACTGGGGTGGAGCCAGCCACCGAGCACACAGCCTGGGTGAGGGGGGGGTAGGACTGAGGCTGCCAGGGCCTGGGGGGGGCGGGGCCAAGGCAGCCAGGACTGAGGGTGGAGGGGGAGCGGGGCTGAGGTGACCAGGGTTGTAAGGGGCGGGGCTGAGGCATCCAGGGCTTGAGGGGTGGTGCTGAGGTGGCCAGTGCCATGGTGGCAGGGCCAAGGTGGCCAGGGTGTTGGTGGCCAAGGGTGCAGAGCAGGCGTGTGGGCGTGTGGGTGTGTGCATGAGCATGGACCCAAGCAACACACACTCACACACCAGCACCCACACAGAGTCCTTGGTGTGCCACCCATGCCTCCCTGTACCTCACCCTCCAGCCAGGATCCTTCTGGTCCCAAGCACTGGGGTTGCTTAAGTTCAACAAGAGTTTGCAATTTGCCCAATGCACGTTGAACAGTTTTCTCCTATCCCATTTGTGGGAGTGTAATCTGACTTAAAACCAGTGGACTAAACCAGAAAGTCAATTTGGAAATGTGGATAAAAATTCAAGTGAATTAGCTTTGGTCCAGGAGTTCCATGTCTGTGAATGTGTCCTAAGTAAATAGTCAATTAAGCAATTATGTTTCCTGTCATTGTTGATGCCTGGGGAAACCAGAAGCAACCTGCCCCACAATAAAGGGTTTGTGAAGTGAACCATAGTAATGTCAAACAGTCAGGGATAACACTGTAGCCATTAAAAATTATGTCTGTAAATCCAATTCATTGACATGAAAAGAAGGCCATAGCCAAATATTAAGTGGAGGGCAGGGGAACATTAGAAGAGGGCATGTATACTTATATGTATGTATATTTTATATGTAAGGAAAATAATAGTTTTAAAACCAGTGATTCTTCCTGAGCTCTGCAATTGTGTTAGCAAATTGTGTTTAAGGTGTGACAGGTGTCCTTTGGTGTCCCATACATACAGACATCCTTGCCTGTGGGACAGCCTGAACCTTTGCCACACCTGCCTCTCTCTGGTGTGGCAATGACCCTACCAGACATTCCCAGGTTGTGACCAGTGGGAAGAAGCAGCAATAACTTTAGCTGGGCAAGGCTTGAGGCTTCCAACCAGCTGCCAGTCACTGTCATCTCAGAGTTCATTCCAGGACATGGAGCAGCAGCTGGTCAACAAAAACTCCCCACCCATGTCCACCAATGATGGGCAGATGACCCAAACGACTGAGGGCCAGATCAGGTCTGAAGTGAGTGTGGCCATCTGGGGATCTGGCAAAATAGGGCTCATGGTTGGTGAGGAAGGACTCCTTCACTGGACCGGCCCAAGCCCAACAAGCCTCCAACCTCAGAGCAACTCATTCTCTGCTAGCAGATCACACATGTTGAATCCAACCTGGAGCACAGTGCCCATGTTAAAGAAACCTGGCCTGATGAGCTGTAGCCCTAGGAGGCAAAGCCCAATGGAAAGAATGTAAGGGAGGTGGGATGGAGGGTAGAGATGCATGCAAGTGTTTGGTGAGGACTCAAGCCCAGATATACAGGGAACAACCCAGAGTCTCTACCAGCAAGGACCAGCCTCAATTAAAAGACATCGAGTGGCTGAATGGATTAAAAAAACCTGGCCTAAATATATGCTGTCTATAAGAGAAACACCTCAGCAAAAGGGACTCATACAGACTGAATGTGAAGGGACAGAAAAACATTTTTCAGACAAATGGAAATGAAAAAAAGCTGGGGTAGCAGTATTTATCTATGACAAAATAGACCTCAGAGTAAAGGCCATATCAAGAGATAAGGAAGGCCACTTCATAATACTAAAGGGATCAATACAACAAGAAGATATAACCCTGATAAACTTATATCACCCAATGCAGGAGCACCCAAATATATAAAAAATCTCCTGGAAGATATCAAGGGAGAGATCAACAACAATAAAATCATTGTAGGGGACTTTGATATACCACTGACATCACTGAATAAATCCTCTAGTCCAAAAATAAGCAAATAAAAAGAAATTCTAAATGACTCACTAGATCAGATGAACCTAATTGACATCTTCAGAGCATTTCACCCCAAAGCCATGGAATATATGTTTTTCTCAAGCACACATGGGACATTTTCAAAAATAGACCACAAATTGGGTCACAAGCAAAGTCTCCCCAAATTCAAAAAGATTGAAATCATATCAAGCATTTTTACAGACCACAATGGCATAATATTAGAAATAAACTACAATAAAAACATTCCAAAAAAAATCAAACACTTGGAAGCTGTATAGCATGCTACTAAACAATGATTGGGTTATCAATGAGATCAAAGGAGAAATTAAAAACATCTGGGAGACTAATGACAATAAAAACACACCAATGCTAATGCTATGGGACAAAATGAAAGTCCTGAGAGGGAAGCTTATAGCTCTACAGGCCTACCTCAAAAAACAAGAAAAAATGGTAATAAATCATCTAACTCAGTAACTCAAAGGATTTGAAAGCGAGCAACAAGAAAAGCTCACAGTGAGCAGAAGGAAGGAAATAATAAAGATCAGAACATAAATGAATGACATAGAAACAACAACAACAAAAAATATAAAATATCAATGAAATCAAGAGCTGGTTATTTGAAAGGATAAACAAGATTGATGAACCTTTAGCCAGGCTTACCAAGAAGCAGAGAGGATCTAAATAAACAAAATCAGAAATAAAAGAGGAGAAATAATAGACCCCACCAAAATACAAAGGATTATTTAAAAAATACCATGAATAACTCTATTCTAACAAACTAGACAACCTGGAGGGAATGGAAACATTCCCAGAAAAATACAACCTTTCAAAACTTAGGAATATTCTAAAAATCTCAATAGGCTGAAAACAATGGAAGAAAATGAAACAGTCATCAAAAAGCCTCCAGCAAACAAAGCCCATGGATAGATGGTTTCATAGGGGAGTTTCCCAAACATTCAAGGAAGAACTAAAACCTGTCCTCCTCAGACTATTCCAGAAAATTCAAGAGGAAGGAAAATTTCCAAAATCCTTCTATGAATTCAGCATCACACTAATACCAAAACCAGATAAAAATAAGACAATGAAAGAGAATTGCAGACCAATATCCCTCATGAACAGAGATACCAAAATCCTCAACAAAATTCTAGCAAATGGGATCCAGCAGTAAATCAGAAAGTTAATACAACATAACCAAGTAGGATTTATTCTGGGGATGCAAGGATGGTGCAATATTCCCTAATCAGTAAATGTGATACATCACATAAACAAATTGAGAGATAAAAATCACATATTCATATCATTGATTTAAAAGCATTTGACAAAATCCAACACACTTTCTTAGTAAAAACTGTCAGCAAGGTGGGAATAGAAGGATCATACCTCAACATAATAAAAGCCATAAAATGACTAGCCCACAGCCAACATCATAGTCAATGGGCAAAAACTAAAACCATTTCCCCTAAGAACAGGAACAAGACAGGGATACCCACTCTCACCACCTTGTTCAACATAGTGCTAGAGGTACTTGCCAATGTAATCAGACAAGAAAAAGAAATAAAAGGCATCCAAAGTGGAAAAGAAGTCAAACTGTCCTTATTTGCAGATGACATGATACTGTACATAGAAAACCTTAAAGATTCCATAAAAAATTATTAGTCTTAATAAATTAATTTGGCAATGTAGCAGGATACAAAATTAACACCAAAAAATCTATGGCATTTCTATACACCAATAGTGAACTTATAGAAAGAGAGACTAAAATGATCCCATTTACCATCGCAACAACAAAAAAAATAAGATAGCTAGGAATAAACTTAACCAAGGAGGTAAAAGACCTATACTCGGAAAACTACAGGACACTGAAAAAAGAGATAGAGGAAAATATAAACAGATGGAAGAACATGTCATGTTCATGGATTGGTAGAATCAACATCATTAAAATGTCCATACTATCCAAAGCAATCTATATATTCAATGCACTTCCCATTAAAATACCAATGGCATATTTCTCAGACCTAGAACAAACTTTCCAAAAATTCATCTGGAATAAAAAAAGACACCAAATAGCTACAGCAATTCTGAGAAAGAAGAACAAAGTAAGTGGGATCTCAATACCACATATCAAGCTGTACTACAAGGCCACTGTTCTCAAAAGTGCCTGGTATTGGCACAAGAACAGACATATAGATCAATGCAATAGAATAGAGAACCCAGAAATTGACTCAAATCACTATGCTCAATTAATATTTGACAAAGGAAGCATGAACATACACAATGGAGTCAAGAAAGTCTCTTCAATAAATGGTGTTGGAAAATTGGACAGATACATGCAAAAACATGAAACTAGATCACCAACTTACACCATACACAAGAATAAACTCAAAATGGATCAAGGACTTAAACGTACAATGGGAAACCATAAAATTACTAGAGGAATCCATAGGCAGAAAAATACATGACATATTCCAAAATAATTTCTTCACTGATACTGCTCCTAGGAAACTAAATAGAAAATAAACAAATAGGACTACATCAAAATAAAAAGCTTTTGCACAGCAAAGGAAATCATCAATAATGCAACAAGAAATCCCACTGCATAGAACATATTTCCCAATGATATCAAGGATAAGGGTTTAATATTCAATATTTACAAAGATCTCATGCAACTTAACAAAAAGAAGATAAGCAACCCAATTTACAAAAAAAGGACAACTGACCTAAATAGGCATTTTTTAGAAAAAACATAGACGGAAGGCCAAGAGACATATGAAAACCTGCTCAAGGTCATTAATTATCAGAGAGATGCAAATCAAAACAACAATGCAGTACCATCTCACACATGTCAGAATGGCTATGTTCAATAAGTCAACAAATAACAAGTGCTGGAGAGGATGCGGAGAAAAAGGAACCCTCGTGCATTGCTCGTGAGAATGCAGACTTGTGCAACCACTGTGGAGAACTGTATGGAGTTTCCTCAAAAACTAAAAATGGAACTCCCATTTGACCCAGTGGTCCCAGTTCTAGGAATATATACCAAGAAAATAGAAGCATGAATCAGAAAGGATATATGCACCCCTATGTTCATAGCAGCACAATTTACCATAGCTAATATTTGGAAACAGCCTAAGTGTCCATCAGCAGATGAGTGGATTAAAGAACTGTGGTACATCTACACAATGGAATACTATGCTGTGGTAAAAAAGAGTTCTTACCATTTGCAACAACATACATGGAGATGGATAGCATTATTCTAAGTGAAATAAGCCAGTCAGAGAAAGAGAGATATCACATGATCTCAGTGGTGGAAAATAATAAACAACATAAACTGATGCACAAAAATAGATCCAGAGACAGAGAAACATCAATCAGAACATCAAACCTCAGGGAAGGTAGGTGACATTTTGGGTGAGGGGGAAAGATCAACTAAAGGACTTATATGCATGCATACAAGCCTAATCAATGAACACAGACAACAAGGGTGTGGGGGCATGAATGGGAGGTGGGGGTTAATGGGGGAATAAGGACACATATGTAATACCTTAATCAATAAAGATTTTTTTTTTAAAAAAAAGAGTCATCTTAAAAGTGCCTAAAGAAAGTTGTCATTTTTTTCATGGTGAAGGGACTGGAGTACGTGTATATGAAAATACCTTGGTGGCTGTGGTGACTAGCAGTGGCTGCAGCAGTGGGGTGATGAGGCTGGTGCCTTCCCCTGATTAGCCTGGTTGTCTCCCACAAAGGGAGGCCTGACAACAGCTTAGACCTGCTCTCTATGGGGAGAGGGCCTAAGCCATCAGTAGGACATCCCCTGAGGGCTCCCAGTATGTGAGAGAGGACAGATTGGGCTGAGGCACCCCCCACTCCCAGTGCACAAATTCCATGCACTGGTCCCTAGTATTCTATAACTATGGAAAATTTCAGATGCCTAGAGGGCCAGTGGTCAATATCAATCAAACCATTTAAGGGTTTACATATGTCCAAGGTATTAATTGGATAAGAGGATTGGGTAATAACTTAAAAAGAAGAAAGTAAGTCCAACAAGCTCTGAATAGGGTATCTGATTTTAGTTGAGAACAATTTAAGGCTGTGTTCAATTTATGAAATAAAAACTGATAGAATTCATTTCAGTTGAAGTAAATTCTTTGTCAGTGCAGGCTGCCATAAAGTATTATCCCAGACTGGATAGTTTAAACCAGTGGTCGGCAAGCCACAGCTTGTGAGCCACATGCAGCTATTGGACCCCTTAAGTGTGGCTCTTCCACAAAACACCACGTGCAGGTGCGCAGGTACAGTGCAATTGAAATTTTGTGGCCCATGCCCAGAAGTCGGTTTTCAGCTCTCAAAAGAAATTACAATGGTTGTACTATTGATATTTGGCTCTTTTGACTAATGAGTTCGCCATCCACTAGTTTAAACAATTAACATTTTTCTCACGGTTTTGGGGGCTGAGATGTTCAAGATCAGCAGAGGGGAGGAACCAAGATGGCGGCATAGGTAAGCACCTATCTTGCTGCCATACACAGCAATTTCAAAACTACAACTTAACGAAAGAACAAACATCATCCAGAATCACCAGAAAGCTGACAGTGAAAATTCCACAAATAAAAGTGAAGATAGGACACTGTGACTCAGAGGAGCAGTGGAGGACAGCGTTAAAGATATGCTCGGAGAGAGGTTTGGAGCCATGCATGCCTAGCTGATAGAGCGGGTGGCTGAAAACCCCGCCAGTTTTCTCAAACGTAGGAGACAAAGATGTCCCATTGCCCTGATTCCCCAGCTCCAGGCAAAGTCCAGGGAACCCACAATCATATGGGGTAAAAACTGGACAGTGGGGAGGCATGCTGAAACTCGGGCATTGCAAGGGCTCGCAAGTTGTAGAGAGGGCAAGCTTGTGCAGAGTGCACGTGAACTTGGGGACAGCAGAGCTGCGTGACCGCGCAGAGAGGACTCGTGACTTACTCTCTCATTTGGGAAACCACTGGACTGCATTGTTTTACAACCCTGGGTGAGACGTTCAGTGTGCAGACTCATTTGAGGAGAGGCTGAATTGTCCAGTAGTGGGCGGAGCTCGGCAGCAGCTCTCTCTCAGAGATTCTGGCAGCCATTGCCACCCAGCACAGAGTCCCAGGTGCCGTATAGGGCAGAGCTGACACTGCCTGCTCAGCCTGAAGACTCAGCCTTTCCAACCTGAGCATGGCTGAACCTCACAGCCAAATGGCCTGGAGGTCAAAAACCCCTAGTGCTAACAACAATAGTTTAGGCTTAACTTCAACAAGACTGTGCAACCCATATCCACCTCAGGTAACTGGATAGGCTGAGCCACTGTCCCTTAGAGGACGTCTACCACACAAAGCTAATCGACCAACTCAGGAAAGCAGCCACCATGTAGAGACATGGAAAGAAATCAGATGTGAAAGAAATGGAGGAAAAATACAACAACAACTGGACATAGAATTCAAAACCATGGTTATAAGGCTTCTCAAGAAGCTCCTAGAAAAGGCTGAGACCTACAAGGAAATGAACAACACCTATGAGGATATGAAAAAGCAAAAACTAGAAAGCAAGCATACACTGAGTGAAATAAAAAAATATTATATACAAAGACCTAAAAGTACTCTAGAGGACCGCAAGAACAAAGTTAAAGATTTGAAATACAAAGAGGTAAAATCCACTCAGCTGAAAAAGCAAGAAACCAAAAGAATCCAAAAAATTGAAGATAGTGTAAGGGGCCTCTGGGACAACCTGAAGCATACCAACATCTGAATTAGAGGGGTGCCAGAAAAAGAGAGAGAGCAAGACAATGAAAACCTATTTGAAGAAACAGTGACCGAAAACTTCCCACACCTGGTGAAAGAAATTGACTTAGGAGTCCAAGAAGCACATCGAACCCCAATATATAGGAACCCTAAGAGAACCACGCTAAGGCACATCATAATTGAAATGCCAAGAGCAAAAGACAGAGAATATTAAAAGCAGCAAGAGAAAAATAATTAGTTACCTATAAAGGAGCACACATACGATTGTCAGCAGATTTCTCAACAGAAACGAAGCAGGCCAGACAGGAGTGGCAAGAAATACTCAAAGTGATGAATAGCAAGAATCTACAACCAAAATTACTATATCCAGCAAAGCTACCATTCAGAATTAAAGGTCAGGTAAAGTGCTTCGCAGATAAGAAAAAGCTAAAGGAATTCATCAACACCAAACCAATATTATATGAAATGCTGAAAGATATTCTTTAAGAAGAGGAAGAAGAAAAAGGTAAAAATAAGAATTATGAACAACAAATATACATCTATAAACAAATGAATATAAAAATCAAGTGAATTAAAAATCTGATGAACAGGATAAACAGGGGAATATAATAGAATCATGAGCATAGAGAGGGAATGGACTGACAATTCTTGGGGAGGAAAGGGGTGTGGTAAGTGCAGCAAGAGATTGGTAAAAGATCATGCACCTATCGGAGAGGACATTGTGGGGAGTTGAGGGTGAAGGATGGGATGGGTACCGGGTAGTGGGGAACTATAGTGGGGACAAAAGGGGGAACAATGTAATTAATACACTGAACAATAAAGATTAAAATATATTTTTGTAAAAGTATCAGCAGATCTGTTGTCTTGGGAGAACCTCTTAGTTTGTAGATGCTTTTTTTTTCTCATCCAATCTTTACATGACAAGGAGGAGAGAAAGAAAGGCTTTTTGTGTTTTCTTACAAGAGAACTAATTCCATCATGATGTCTCCATCCTCATGACCTCATCTAATCCTAGTTACCTCGCAAAGATCCCCTCTGCTAATTCCACCACATTGAGGGGCACGGTTTCAACTTATGAATTTTGAGGGAACACAAACATTCAATCCATAGTATAAGTTAATACAATTTATTTGGAATTATCATTTTTGTCCCTGCTCCCCTTTTCCTCATGTCACTGTATCCAGAAGATATAAATATTGCAGAGATATAAATATTGATGTAAATATTTAATTGTAAAAATATTCATATCCCATTTGCTAATTTAATATTTTTAAATGTTTTTGTTGATTTTAGAGGAAGGGAGAGGCAAGAGGAATAGAAACATCAAAGACAAGAGAGAATAATTGGTCAGCTGCCTCCTGCATGCCCCCTACTGGGGATGGAGCTTGTAACCCAGACATGTGCCCTGACCAGGAATTGAACCTAACCTCTTGGTTATGGGTTGATACTCAACCACTGAGTAACACTGGCTGGGCATCAATATTTTTTTGCATGTAGCATTATTTTTTCTTCCTCTTTGCTATATGGTATTCATTGATTATATGTCTACTTCTATATCTATATGTAAGTTAATATATAATGACTGGTATGTATGTTTAAGTACATATTAAGATATATCATATATTTGTACATACATATATCTGTACATATACTTGTCATAAATATAAATGTATAATTATATACCTACTATATAAATTCATTCATTCATTGTAGTGTTGATGGAGGCATGGGTTACTTCTAGTTCAGGCTACTATGAAGAATGTTATTTAGACTATTCTTATATCTATTCTGCAAGGAGTGATTTCTTAAAAAGTGACTTCAGAGAGAGGAAGGAAAAGGTAAAGGGAGATAGAAACATCCTATCAAATAATCTAATAAAAGTGTAATATGCAAATTAACTGTCACTCCATCACAAAGGTGGTGGTACCTGTAGCGGCCGGGGCACGTGGGATGCTGAATCAGGGTTGCCCTGGCAATAAGCCCCAGTGTCCTGCTGGCCCCAGCCCACGGAGGGAGTGAGGGGGGGGAGGCCTCTGGCCAGAGGCCGGCCAGGGCATGGGACACTGGCATCATTGCAAGCCCGGCTGAGGGACTCCCCTGCACCCCCATGCACAAATTTTGTGCACCAGGTCTCTAGACAGTGATAAGAGAGAATCAACTATCAGCTACCTTCTGAAAGTCCCCTACTGGGGATGGAGCCTGCAACTCAGGCATCTGCCCTGCGTTGGTTTATGGATCAATGTTCAACTAATGAGCAGCACTGGCTGGGTTAGGAGTGATTTTTTTAATCATAGGATAATTAAAGCTTTAGTAGATACTGTTAGATAGTTTCAAAAAAAAAACTATATCAGTGTACATTGCCATCAGAATTATATGATAGTTACAGTTATTCTACATAATTGTCAAGAAATAATATTAACTTTAAAATTACAATCCTTCTTATAAGTATATTTTCATAATAAATATGGTTTTTATTTGCATTTCACTGCTAACTAGTAGTGATGAAACAATTTTTAAAGTTTATTAAATTTTATTTTCCTCTTTTGTAAAATACATATATATAAATCTTTAAGTAGTTTTTTAAATCCTTGCATTTTTAGATAATCCTTACTAATACTAGTCAATAGTTAGATATATGTATTCTAAATATATGGTCACACTGTGTCTTTCTTTTTCATTCTCTTAATGGGTACTTGAATAAACTATATCAAAAAGTAAACTGACATTTAGAAAAAAAACTAGGCCAGTGGTGTCGTAGTCAATCTGTATATTTTAATTTTATATCTGTACAAAGAAAGTAGTATTATGGGGCAACCCACAAGAGACAATCTCCAGGGACAGAGATAAAAATGTATGAGCCTTTATTAAGCTGGCCAGCTACTATAGTTGCAGCACTTCACTGCAGTAAGGGCCGAACTGCAGTGCAGACCACAGGTGTTATAGCAAATTTATATTCAGAAACCACAATAAGGAGTCAGGACAGTTACAATGACAACCCAAAGGTTACAAAAGTTATTTCAACCATTTCCAAGGAACTCAGGGCACAGGTGCAACGCTTGGGCACGCTTGGCTGGAGCGTGACCCACAATCTCCCTCCAAGCTCCACCGTTTGGTGACCCACTCTACCACCCTCTGTCCTAAGACATTCTGCCTCCAGGCAACGGAGGAGCTGTGCCATGTTTGCAGCCCAAAACATTCCCTACTGGTCTTTACGGTGAATCAAATTATTGATTCAGATTCCTCCCCTTCTTCCCTGGGGATTCATTGGCAATTGATGTGGAGGACCATGAGCTCTACAGCCGGCATTCTTGTGCCTCTTTACCCAGTCGAGGTCACCAGGAGTGCACACAGGTGGCCTATCCGGGTCCGGTGGGTGGGCTTTCTGGTGTGCTGCCCCGACAATTCGCTTTGCAGCCGCTGTACTGCCCTGGAGCACCTGCAAAGACTTAAAGAGATTTCTATTAGATAACACAGCTAGCTCTTCCTCCCTTAAGCTCTGGGAGAAGAGGTTGCAGATGGCCAAACATGATTTCAAAAGGAGTCAGCCCTTTTACATATGGGGTGCAGTGAGCCCTGAGTAGGGCAAAGGGGAGGGGACTTTCCCAGTTCTCACCAGTCTCTAATTTTAGTTTAGTTAGGGTTTCCTTAAGTGTCTGATTCATTCTCTCTACCTGTCCAGAACTCTGAGGTCCGTAAACACAATGTGATTTCTATGTGACCTTAAGGGCCTTAACTAAAGATTCAGTTATCTTAGAGATGAAAGCTGGGCCATTGTTGGACCCCATGAATAAAGTAGGCCAAACTATCTGTGCTGTTTCAGCCTTGGTTGGGGATGCCCCTGGCCAACTGGCGAGTGTCCACAAATGCTAGGAGATATCGGTATCCTCCCAATCCACTGGGCAATTCAGTTAAGTGTTCACTAGGGCTTGAACCTTGAAACCGGGTTCCTGGCAGGGAGGTTATCCGAGGTCCTAGGTTCACTTGTGCGCAGATCTGGCATCTCCTGGCTATATCCTCTTCCTCAGGGGTGTACCTGGGGTTGGGTTCCAGATTCTGAGTAGGTATGGCTGCCAGCACTTCTAGGGGCCCTGTTGATCTTTTTGCAATCTCTTCAGCTGTTTTGTAGGCAGATTGGTTCCCCTTCATCACAGGGGAGTTGTCCTTTTGATGCCCTTCGCAGTGGATGACTGCAACTTCTTTAGGGCCCCAAATGGCTGGGAAAAGGCTTAGTATCTCAGGAGCATTTTTAATATCCTTCTCCCCTGAGGTTAGGAGGCCCCCCCTCCTGATATAAGGTTCCATGTATATGTACTGTGGCAAAAGCATATCTATTGTCCATGTAGATGTTGATTCTCTTGTCCTTCCCCCACCGTAAGGCCTGGGTGAGGACTATGAGTTCTGCCTTCTGTGCTGAAATCCCATGTTCTAGGGATTGTGCCCATATGACTTTCTTGTGTAACTACAGCTGCCCCGGCATACCTGACACTGTCTTCCACAAAGCTGCTTCCGTCAGTGAATAGGGTCTCCTCAGAGTTGGAGAAGGGCTGGTCTGTTAGGTCAGCCCTCAAGGAGGTTAGGGTAGTCAGGGTCTCTACACAGTCCTGGAGGGGAATTTCAGCTTCCTCATCAGGGAGGAGAGTGGCCAGGTTTAGGGCTGTAGTTTTCAAGATTACCTCTGGGGGGTCTAGCAGGAGCACCTGATACTGGGTAATATGAGCATTTGACAACGAATGCTCAGGTGGGCTGTGCTTTTACTTCACCATAGTAAAGGCCAAACTGCAGTGCAGACCACAGGTGTTACAGCAAATTTATACTCAAACCATAAGAAGGAGTCAGGTCAGTTACAATGACAACCCAAAGGTTACAGAAGTTATTCCAGCTATTTCCAAGGAACTCAGAGCACAGGTACAACACTTGGGCATGCTTGGCCAGAGCATGACCCACTACTTCCCTCCAAGCTTCAACCGACCCACTGTTTGGTGACCCACTCTACCTCCCTCTGTCCCACAGCATTCTGCCTTCAGGCAACGGAGGAGCTGTGCCATGTTTGCAGCCCAGAACAGTAGCAAGGATGTTTCATTATTCTAACTATTTTTTTAACTAAGGAAACAATTTTGCTGTTTTATCCAATAATGTAACTATATATTATTAGTATTACTTTAAAGTACTAGAAGAAAAACATTTTATAATAAAAGAAAATTTTATTTGATATGAGGAGTAATAAATGAATTATTAATTGCACAATTACTTTCTTACAAGATGTACTATGAAACTTAAAGTTCAGAATATTACCAAGAAATTACTTTAAGTAATTTAAATCATATAATTAGGGTTTTTTTTTCAGCATTTTGTTGATATTGCTAAGCACACACACAAAAAAATTATTTCTAGAACTTCATGTAGTTATGTCTTAGACTAGGTTAGATGCAGAAACAATTTTTCTTTGTTGTATATAAATAATTCAGACCTGACAGCTAGAAAGATTTGCTATCATATCAGAGAACCCTTTATCCCATTTTCATAATAAATATCAATTTATATGTCACATTATTGGAATTCAACCTATGGAGCTTTGGGGGAAAGAGAAATCTTCTTGATTTTTTAGGTGGGTGATAATCCACTCCTAAAACTAAATCTACCAAGAAGTCATATTAAAAGTGAGTATGAGTAATAATCTACTGACATTCATCACTAGTGATTGACATATCTGGCACTATCTCTGAACTTTGTATTGACCATGAGATAGCCTAATTTCTCATCTTATGATCCACACCATTCCCAACCTCCATCAAGAATTAGTTCAACACCTTCTTTAATAAGATGACAAACTAGTCACAAAATCTTCTCTGAAAAATGACTGATTCCACAGCTGACAAGTTTAAGTATGAGTTGAACCTAGGGCATCTTTTTGTACCTGAAAGTAACAAAGTGTTTAAAAACAACAGGGACATGTCAAAAGGACACAGGCATAGGCTTGAATGTGTTCTCACTGGCCAACTCTCAGACAATTTGAGCATCAAAGTCAACATTTAATAATGATTTAAACACATTTAATAAATAGCAACCTATGAATTAGCATATATAACTATCCTACATAATAAAGATGTATTATGTAAATTGACCCCCATACCCTCACAAGATGGCTGCATACAACCAGGACAGCAGGGGGGTTATTTTTAAAAATAGAGGCCTGGTGCATGTCCCATAGTGAGGGACAACCAAATGACTGAACAAGCAGGCTGCATGGGGCAACCAGGCCAGCAGGGGAGGGCAGTTGGGGGTGACCAGGTCAGCAGGGGGACAGTTGGGGTGACCAGGATGACAGAGGGGCCAGTTGGGTGCAACCAGGCCAGCAAGGGGGCCAGTAAGCGGTGACCTGCCCTGCAGGGGGGCATTTGGGGGTAATTGGCTGGCAGGGGGGCAGTAATGGGTGATCAGCCCAGAGAGGGGCAGTAAGGAGTGACCAGACCAGTAGGGAGGAGACAGTTGAGGCAACCTGAGCAGCAGTGGGGGCCAGTTAGGGGTAACCAAGCCAGCAGGGGGGGGATGATCAGGCTGGCACGTAGAGGCACTGAGGAGCGATCAGGCCGGTGTTGGGGGGCAGTTAGGGGTGACTAGGTAGGCAGGCAGGTGAACAATTAGGAGTCAGTGTTCCAGGATTGTGAAAAGGATGTCAAACTGCCTGTTTAGACTCGATCCCCAGGAATAGACCTAAACCGGCAGTCAGTCATCCCCAAAGTGGTCCTGGATTGGAGAGGGTGCAGGCTGGACTGAGGGGACCCTCCATGCATGAATTTGTGCACCAGTCCTCTATTCTATGTATATAAAAAGGCTAAGTGTCCATCTAACCACTAGCTATGATGTGCACTGACCATCAGGAGTCAGACACTCAATCCAGGAACTGCCATGACATGCACTTGACATCCTATGCTAATTGACCACCATGCCCTAACAAAGTTGAGGCGCCCACAGCCAATAAGGAGGGAATATGCTAATTGATTGCCAAGCCCTCAAAGATAGTGGTGCCCACAGCCACAAGATGACGGCACCAGTCCCCTCATCCCCGCCGGGGAGGCAGGCACATGGCAAGGCCAAGTATGCCCCCAGGCAGGTCCGACCTCTCCACATGCCTGCCTCCAGAGTTCTCCAGTCCCCTCAGCCCCCCAGGGCCAACCAGGGCATGGTGGTCAATTAGCATAGGATGTCAAGTGCATGTTATGGCAGTTCCTGGATTGAGTGTCTGACTCCTGATGGTCAGTACACATCATAGCTAGTGGTTAGATGGACACTTAGCCTTTTTATATACATAGAATAGAGGACTGGTGCACAAATTCATGCATGGAGGGTCCCCTCAGTCCAGCCTGCACCCTCTCCAATCCAGGACCACTTTGGGGATGACTGACTGCCGGTTTAGGTCTATTCCTGGGGATCGAGTCTAAACTGGCAGTTGGACATCCTTTTCACAATCCTGGAACACTGGCTCCTAATTGTTCACCTGCCTGCCTACCTAGTCACCCCTAACTGCAAGCAAGCCTCGGATGGTGGCTGCACAGCCTTTGCCCGAAGTGTAGCCAAGCCTCAGATGGCAGCTGCCTAGCTGACGTCCAGGGTGCAGGCAAGGCTTGGATGGCAGCTGTCCAGCCCCCCGGGCTGCCTGAGGCTCAGATAACCAGGGCTGGCTGAAGCTTGCACTGCTGGCAGTGGCAGCAGCAGAGGTGTGATAGGGCGTCACTTTCTCTGATCACCAGGTCGCCCCCACCCCTGAGGTCTCCCAGACTGTGAGAGGGAGCAGGCCATGCTGCAGGATGCCCCTGCCAACTACCTGAATTTTCATGCACCAGGCCTCTAGTTTAAAAATAAACGTCACCATGGACCTGTCTTCAACAAACCAACACTCAGCTTTTCCCAAGTGGGCCGTGGGCCCCGCAACCACCCTGGAGCCACACCCCACCAAATCACAGCCAATGCTGCCAAGACGTGGTGGCACAAAATGTGGCCCATAGCCCAGCCCAAACTGATCAGTAGGGTACCGGGTAATGATATCATGTAGCAAAGTCCAGCTTCCTCTCCCTAGTGAGTAGCTTCCTTGGAGTTTCTTCAGCCCAGGAACATGACTTGCTTTATAGCCAGGTGCAAACATTTTACACTTTAACCAAATGTTTGTGAAGCATTTTCACATATCTTATCTCATTTAATCCTCACAGAAGTTCTAAAGTAGGTAGATAGAAGACTCAATAGAATCCTATTTTCTTTTCATTAGCCAGAAAATGGAGATTTAGAAAGTTTAGAAACTTGACCCGGCCGAAAAGAAGTAAGAAATGGTGGAACTTGAAAATGACTTCAGATTTCTCACTGCACATAATATAGTCAAACACTACTGCAGTTAAATATTTTACCCTTCCTTCTCCCTGTGTGATCTACAATAATAATCTGCTTTGTGTTTATATTTACTGCTGTGTTGCTGACAATTATCTGAAAGAGAAGTTGGGGTGCTTCACTGAGCTAAATCAGAAAGCAGGTCTAATTAGGCAAGTGTATTCTATATCTGTAAAAGTCTAAGTTGACTTGCACATGAGTGATGCATATAAAGCTCTAGTTGGCACCAATCGCACATGTGTGTTTTGATCTATCATTGTTGATAGTGAATTTGGTTGACACTTTTATTGTAGAGAAAGGGCGAGTAGTGATATTAAAATGTTCTAATTAATTTCCTTTCAATGTGCATGAATCCTTGTACTGGGACACTAGTATTCAAGAATTATTGAAATTTGAATGAGAACCAGATCACCGAGATAATGGCAGATATCATGTTAGAAAAAGGTATATGTGTTTTGATGAATGGAAGAATAGCTACAAATTCTAAAATTAATAGTAAAAATATTACAGCATTATATCTTAATGCTATATCTAATACTAATATTTATGACATACTTTGTGACAAGAACTGTGTTTAAAGTATTTTATTTTATATATAATTGTATCCTGCCTCACAAAATAAGAATTATCATCATCTATTCCATCTTTACAAATAATTAAAATAGGGACTAACAATTGAAGTACCTACTTAATGTGGCTGAATTGCTTGCTCCATTACACAGTTTGCTGTCCTGTATTGTATTTATTGTTTTCTGTCTCAAAAACATAACTTGAGGCTTTTAGTAACTACTTTTGGCTATATTTTTAAGTACATACCAGATGAGAGGTTCTGTTTGTTAATTGCCCTTCTTTCGACCTTTTTTAGAATATGGGTAAATAGAAATGTGCCTGAATAAAGAAAACAATCTCTGTCTAATGTAGTCTTATTATAGTAACACCTGTTTGAGAGTACTTTTTAAAGTTTCTGATTGCAAGGTGATTTATAACATGCTGTATTGTATTTGAATATCCATGAATAATTTAGCACAAGTGGTAGTTTTGCTGATAAGAATCTTTTTTTTTTTTTTTACTTTTTAATTGCCCAGTTTCTAGGAAAAAGATCTGTGACCTATATTAAATAAAAAATAGTTTGAAAGCTCAAAAATATATTTCCCTATGCAAAGGATGGCAAAGCTCTAATTCTTTATACACAACAGATAAAAGAAAGTAAAGGTAGATTTATGAATGTTAATAATCTATTCTTAGAACCTTTTCTATCATTTTCTTTGTGATAAATGAAACTTTCTCAGAAATGTAATTTGAAAATTATTTTATTGTATATTGGTATGTGAACTAGATTTATGTTGTATTTATTTGAGCTTGATTGAAAGGACTAAATGCCTGATAAAAGAGTATGTATTCAAAATGGGGAAAAAAAGTAATTATAGGTGCAGGAAAAATCCATCTAAATAATAAAGGTGGAAAGAGTTCCCTCATGATTGAGGTGATAAGGTTTCAGTCACATTGCGACTGAGTGTCTTTCATGCTATTTTTGTCTAACAAGCAAAAGTGTGAACTTCATGGATAGGTGAATCTGATAGAGCTAGAGGTTATGACAGTTCTGTGTTTATAATATTCATAACCAAGCAACTAAGATGAATGGTTTCTTCATTAATGCTAAAATATTTCACTATCCTGTAGGTATGTATAATACTCCTGTCATACAAAACATTACTGCTTAAGTCTTTTCATGTAAATTTGTTAATAAAGAATATGAATATGCACTTACAAATAAAATTTAATCTGTGAGTAAATGGAAATTGTTGTGATCAGACTGAATATTAGGCACCTAAGAACCTTCCAAATTTTCAAATTCAAGAACCATTTTACTGTGATTTCCTTCGATATAGTGCAATTTGATAACTCTTCTTCTAAACATATAATTTGTGAAATTTCTGCTCGAACTTTTTATCCAGTATTCTGTTGATTGTCTACTTTTAACAATACATTTGTAGTTGTTTTTAAATACTTAGATATCATATTTAGTGTCTCTATCTCATATATGTACTGTATTTTTTCAAATATATATATTTGTATATACATATACTCTCTCTCTATATATATACAAATTCTCAGGGACATTTATATATGTTATATATAAAACATAATATAACCTTAATATAATACCATAATTATTTATACTATATAGACTCTCCCCTTAACACCAACTGCTTGCTAGACATCTGCTTCAGCTGGATTTTCAGCAAGCAATTAAATATTTCCATGTTTGAACAGAAATATTGATTTTTCCCCCCTATTCCTCCCCTAGTCTGTCAAATCCTTCAATGTTTTCTTAGTAGTTAGCAATTTCACCCGTCCAGCTATTAAAGACAAAACCCCATCACTCTTGATTCTTCCTTTTGATTCTATCTCTAAAATTAAGTTCTAAATTGTCTCAATTCTCATCTTTTACACAACCACCATTCCACACTAAACAACATTCATCCTGCACCCCTAATATTACAGTAAGCACTTCTTAACTAGTTTCTCTGGTTTACTCCTACTACTCAGTCTTTGCTGAGGAACCAGAGCGGTCTTTCACGAAGGTAAATCACATCACTTCCCTGCTTAAAATCTCTGCCAAGTAATACCCCAATGACAACATAATCCAAATGCCTCTCCCTAACTGCACTGCTGTTAGTGGACCACTTGGCACTGAATCTGGGCAGATAGGGTTTGTTTACTTTCCTCCCACATACCCATCACCAGTTAATTTGCTACCAAAGTAGCTTGGCTGACTCCTGCTTTCCCAGTAGCCTCTTGGTGTCTATCTCCTCTGTCAGGAAATCTGACTCCCTTAATCTTTTAAATCTTATAATCTCACTCCCAGAGTTTGAGAAACTTATCTTTCCCTTCTTATTTTCTAGGGAACAGAAACATGGTTATTTATCTTTACTCTCTATTTTATTCCTCAGTTTTTGTTTTTGTTTTTTGTTTTGTTATAGCATTTATTCTATGCTTGATTCCCTTCTGCATATATATATATTTTTTAATTCTCAAGAACTGAGTAGGGTGTTCAAACTAGAAAAACTATTATCACTTTCCCCATGTCTCCAATCTGCTTATCCTATACCATGGGAGGCCTGGCCCATCTGTTACTTGAATTATTATCCAGATTTCACTAGCAGTTAGGAACCCAGACCAACCATAATCACCCATTCAACTTTGTGCATAATATAAATCTAAGCATGGGGTCATCCCTTGCTCACCCCTCCAGGGCCTATGAGACACTTGCCAATGAACTCCTAAAACAATAACTGACACGGATATCCAATTGGTTGAATTGGTATTCTCCTTTAGATAATGACGGTTGATCCTTATATCAGTTCAGAAAGTCTCTCTTGAATCCTAAATTAAACTTGCTTAATATTACTTCTTTATTTCTATTTTCATCTCAGAAAAACTGGAGAAGTGTTTTTAGCCATTGATAAGAGAGAATAAATTTATTTTTGGATTTTATCATTTTTAGTGCTTGTGTTTTTAAGCAAAGGAAAACATCACTCTTTTTTTTTAGGTTTGCCTCTTTTTGTGAGAGAGAAACATTGATTGGTTACCTCCTACACACACCTGACCAGGGAGAGAGCCCACAACCTTGATGTGTTCCTTGACTGGGAGTTGAATCCGCAACCTTTTGGCATACAAGGCAATGCTTCAACCAACTGAACCACCCAGCCGGCTCATGCAAATCAATTGCAGGGATCCAGTTTAGATAAGTACTACTTCACAACTTTGAGACATATAGATGATATAGGTATAGGTATAGATATAGATATAGATATAGATATAGATATAGATATAGATATATAGATATTTTTAATATATTTTTATTGATTTCAGAGAGGAAGGGAGAGGGGAAGGATAAATAGAAACATCAATGATGAGAGAGAATCATTGATTGATTGCCTCCTGCATGCCCCCTACTGAGGGTTGAGCCCTCAACCCGGGCAGGTGCCCTTGACCAGAATTGAGTCCAGGATTCTTAAGTCCGCATGCTGACACTCTAGCCACTGAGCCAAATTGGCCAGGGTCACAACTCTGATATTAAATGTAACTTTCAAGTTTATGATCTGACCATAAATATCCAAGTAAAACAAACTGTACTATGTGATGTTTACACATAATACATAATACTGGCCAATAATGCTAAGTAACAGCCAATTTTCAAAAGACTATAATTGTTTTAAGGAAAAAGGGAAAATTAGATTTACAGGCAATAGGGCAAACATTTTCTCCACAACATAATTTCATTATCACCTTATTGTTTTCATGATTTAGTTTCATCCCTATGAAATAAACCGAAAAAATCTGTAATTATCCTTAGTATTCTTAGGACCAAAGTGTGTATGGTGGTATGTCATTGTGTTTAAGGAGGACTGAAACCAAATCCCAGTTCTGGCCCTTACTGCAGGCATGAAATTACTGAGTCCTTCAAACCTCTTTTCTCCTTGCAGTATTGGGAATAATCCTAACTATGTCATTAAATATTATAGTTTTATAAAGCAGCATAATACATCACAGGGATTCAATCGATTTTAGTTATGTAAAACCACTTCATAAACTTGTAAATAGCAATAAAGCACAGGATAGATAATTGATATCATTATTTTATTAGCGTACTAAGATGGAAGTTACTTTAAAAGATTGTTAATGAATGTGCAATAATGACAGTTATGGTTGAGCCTAATTTTCACTCAGTCTCATTCTCCTGTTTGGGGAAAAGTATTCATTTGTTTCATAATATGTATAACATTTAATGTCATAATAATGACATTAAAATTGCTAATGATATTATGACATAGAGAAATCCCAGTTGCCATAAAGAATGCTGTGTGATTCTAGTAAATCTTGCTATAAAATTTAAAACTTATGTACAAAGTTTCGAATGCATTTTTAGAGTTCATGAGAAAACTTCATGCCCTAGTTTGGTTGTTTGATTCTGCATCTTATCAAAACAGTATTACAATTGTCTTCAATAACTTTGCCTCCAGTTGAGCTGTATTAAAGATTTAAATCTGATTTTTGCAAAAATAATTTTGAGATAAAAGATACCAGTGTATTTTAAATGTCACATTTCTATATAAAACCAAATATATCTCAAGAATATACTTCTTATTTCTTAAGGAAAAGATAATACTATTTAAGTATCACTCTGTACACTTTATATTTATAATTACATTTCACTTTTAACAAAATTGATTCTAAATCTCTGGTGAGATATTCCATGTTTTTTTCCCCTAGAAGATAATCTTGTTACCTTGGTAGCTAACATCAGATTCTGTATGAGATCTCAACCTATATCTAGTTTGGTGTTTCAAGTTTTTTTTAACTTCTACCTTCTTAAAAACATGAAGACCTCAGAGGATGTTCTTTCTCCCTATAAAGTGTGCATGTCTTCGTCTGGTAGTCAGAATAAAGTGCTTTTGAACCAGCCCAGCTGACATCCAGTGGAGCCAGGGCTATGTTTCCTCCCTGTTCCTGCATGTAGGTCAGCTTTGTGAACAAAATACATGTAATTTGTTTTTTGCTATTATGTATAGGGGTTGTCTATGTGATGTATAAATAAATACTAGAAACAATCAGCAACAAATAAATAGAACCTTTTAGACAACATATGAATATTAATATCTAGTAATCAAGCAAAATGTTGTGTTAATTCCAAGTTATTAAAATTCTCTCCAAAGTAGTGTATAGATCCATTGTAGTTTTTACCAATATACCCAGTTTTTCTATAGAAATCAAGTTGTTTTTAAAATGTAAAAGATTTACTTGTTGTATAAAGGCCATTTTATGTGAAAAAACAAAGCCAGAGAATTTAGATGACCAGATATCAATATTTGTATCAGTAAAGCTATAAGAGACTAAGGTTGTTTACTATTGATTATCTGTGCAATAATGGAAACATAGATAAATGGAACACAGTGGAGCATTCAGAAATAAACCCCCCATATAGGGTCACCTATTAATATCTAAGAAGGCATCACAGTGCACTAGAATAAAGGTGACCCTTAAAAATAAAATGTTCTGTGATTATTGGATATCCTTATGGAAAACATTAGTCTTGTACCCTAGTGAACAACAAAAACAAACATTAATTTCAGATAAGACAGAGCCTGAATATGAAAGTATAACAGAGAAGTTCTATAAGAAAGCAGATTATCTCTATAACCTTGGTATAGATCAGTGGTTCTAAACCTTTTTAATGCCATGGCCCTTTAATACAGTTCCTCATGTTGTGGTGACCCCCAACCATAAAATTATTTTTGTTGCTACTTCACAGGTTGAGAACCTCTATCAGGATAGCCCAAGACCATCCGAAAACACTGATATTTACATTACAATTCATAACAATAGCAAAATTATAGTTATGAAGTAGCAACAAAAATAATCTTATGGACAGAAAATATTGAAGGGAAAACTGATAGGTTAGATTATATGAAAACTAGAGGTCTGATGCATGAAATTCATGCAAGAGTAGGCCTTCCTTCCCCCAGCTGCCTGTACCGGCTTGCCTTTGGCCCCAGGAACCTGGGCTTTCCTCCAGCACCTGGGACCCAGTCTTCTCTCCCAGCCCCAGCTTTGTCTGGAAGGTTGCCTGGGAGGACGGCTTGTCTAATTAGTATATTATGCTTTTACTATTATAGATTAAGAAATCTGTTCACTAAACAAAGTCAAAATGAGACTGAAAAGACTCATATCCAAAACTTTTATATCCATTATGAATATATACATATTAATGTAGTTATATACATATCAAAATACTCAAATCCATAATATAGTTTTAAATCCTCCACATCCACAAGGTAAACAGACAACCAGTAAAACAATGAAAAAAAATCGAAATAACCTAATGAAATAATGAGTAGGAAATTTCAACAGGCACTTCACATAACAGAAAAAAAAAAGATAAATAAATCTTTGAAATGGGACTCAACTTTATTAGTTATCAGAGAAATTTAAATTAAAACCAAAATGCAAATTACTATATACCAAGCAGAATGACTATATTTTAAGAAAGCAGATAATGCCATTTATCTATATTATGTGGAAAATTGATTATCATAACTATTATAGCAAAGTAAGTTTGTACAAATTATCTATATAAAATGTTTGGCAGTATCTCTAGATCTAAACTCATATCTACCCTAAAAGCCAACAATTACATTTCTAGTTAAATACTCCACAAAAGTAGGTATATATGTTATTTAAAATGAAAATAAGCTAAGTATCCATCAACAAGATAGTGCTTAATTGTGGTATGTTTGCACTATAGAAAACAAAATACATCCTATAGAAAAAGTAGTGGGGGACAGTGGCCCCCATAATATGAGTATCTACAGTATGATTCTCGGTATCTTAATTTCATTTTCTGTATGTACCTATTCAATAAAAATTTAAAAAATATAAAAGATTTTTCTGTTCTGAAACTGCACTCACCGTGCTATTTCAGTGGTTTCTGACCTTCACAGTTGTATACAAGGTTCACTTGTTTTGTTTAAAGAGCCACTTCCACTCCCACCCCCAAAATCAATTCATTTGATTTCTTAAAATTTGTTTTGCTGTTTTAAAAATTAAATTTACATTCTTTATAGTGTCACATATTTTATTTATTCAAATTATTAAAATTTCTTAATGCTAGATTTGTTTGCCTATGTTTGCTTGAGTTCGGATAATTAGTAAACTCTCTGATGAAATATACAGCATAATTAATATAACTTAATGGAAAGTGATTTTTAAACTTTAAGAATTACAGTAATGAAATTATTATCTAAAGGTCATCATAATGTCATTTTGGGAAAGCATTCATTCAGAAATAAATTAAGCCTGAGTCATATTTTTTCATGTGATTGATTAAGAAATAAAATCAGAATTTTTTGCAACTGATTTATACCTTAATCTTCATATTATTGCTGACATTTAATTTGGGCAAATAAATTGCTTTTATAATATCTAAAATCAATGAAAAAATTGTAGAAGCCTAAATTATTGTTATAAATTTGTGTGGAGTTAAAGAATAGAAATATAGAATTTGAATAAATTTGTAACTTTACTTTTATACTAAGTTAAATGAAATATGTTTAATGTTCAACTAGCCAGTGTCAGAGTGATGATAGTAGTGGCCTGAAAGATTATTGTGTGTCATCTGAACATAAATATCATCAATCATATGTGTATATTTCCAAGTTTAGTTTCATAGTATCATGTTCTACGGCAATGAAAACTGGTAATCTGATTATTGCCACCAAGTGGTAGCAAATAATAGTTAAATATTATTTTATATTTGAAACTTGAGGATGCAATCCTAGAATTGATAACAGTTTTTAATAACAATGACTGCATCAGACTATTTTCCAACCAGCTGCCTTTACAAGATTATAAAATAAAACAGCAATATGTAATAATGTGAAATTTTACTATGATATTATTCTGGTCTCCCATTTTAGACTGCCTGGAAAATTTAAACACCATATGTGCTGGCATTTCCCTCCCTTTCCTTTTCTCTATTTCCATTTTGTTAATTTTAAAAGAAACATTTTCAAAAAAACTGAATAACATAAACAAGTTGACAGCTGAATTTATAACAAAACAAATGTTATCACAACTAAATTACAACAAAAAATGGCACAGTTACAATTATTATGCAGAAATATTTTTCATGGGCAAGCCTAAAATTTCTCTTACAGAACAAGAATCAGAACCAAGACGATGCCACTGGCAGATGCCTCACA